>CM052541.1:150121232-150134918 GCA_028533065.1 Trachops cirrhosus | reverse complement strand
ATGAGGACTCAGGCTATGGCAAAGCCCAGAGGTGAGGGTCCATCACCCCCTTTTGCTATAGCCCCCCAAGTCCTTCCCTGGGGCCTCCCCATGATCATGCCTGTCTTAGGTCGTTCCCCCCTTGGGGAATCTTACCCGTCATTGGCTAACTGACCAAGCATTGAGGGCCAGGCAGGGTGAAGAAAAAGGAGCAGAGGCGGTGCCCCTGCCAGGGAGATAAGCTTTGTCTCCTTAGTGGCTTATGGTCCGAAGGTCACTTACTCAGCCTTAGCCGTGGGGGGTAGGGGTAGGGGGGGATTACAGCTTCTGAAACCAGGCAGGGCAGTACAGTTCCCAACATCTCCTCCCTTTTTGTTTGTAAAGTCAGTTGTAGTTGTTAAGCCTGTGAAACCTATTATTTGCTGTTTTCAAATGCGACCATGAGAAAACAACTTCCATATACATCGTAAAGAACAAATAAGGATTAAGACAAGGAGACACCCAAGGGCTGCCATGACCCAAACTTGTAAATTCAGTTCATTAAAAAATGTTGCAAATGCAAGGAAATGACAAAAGTAAGGGTCTGGTTACATTTCAATCTTTGGGAGAATTAGCACAGACTTCAGGAAGTTACTTTAAAGATAATGCAGGGAGCAGCAAGTCACAAGGGCCTAGGTATAATGCAGACCTGATTTCCCAAGGGAAAACTTCTTTGCTGGTGTGGTCCTGCGTGCTGACTCACCCCCCACTGTTTTTCCACATGGGTGCTGAGCTACGTTTCCACATCCAGTGAAGCAGTTCCCTACATAAAGAAGGTTTATGAGGTCATTTATATAATAGGAATGAGTGTCCAGTTAGAAAGAATATTGTGCCCTGGCTGGTGTGGCTCAGTGGACTGAGTGCTGGCCTGTGAACCAAAGGGTTGAAGGTTCATTCCCAGTCAGGGCACATGCCTGGGTTGTAAGCCAGGTCAGGTCCCCAGTAGAGGGTGCATGAGAAACAACCACACATTGATGTTTCCCTCCCTCTCTTTCTCCTGCCCTTTCCCTCTGTCTATAATAAACAAATAAAATATTTTTTTAAAAAAGAAAGAATATTGTAGTGTCACTATGAATGTTTTTGAAGAATATGTAATGACCAAGAAAAATATGGTAAAACCTGCTAAAAACATCCTGAGATAACACCATTTCAGACATCACACACTTGGCTCTTATTCTCATCAGCTTCCCTTCTCTATTAGGGGTGCACTAAAGTCCTATTTTCAGGGGGGTGGGAAGGATAGAGGGAAAACAAGGCTAGGTAGGGAAAAACAGGCATCTCTTCTTGGGAAGCAGGGACGTGGAGAATTCTGTCCCAGCGTTCTCCCAGCTCCAAAGGATTCTGGGAATTGCCACCACTGTCCTGGAAGACCTGCCCACCCTTGAACCCAGAATCATCTCCATTGAGATTTGGAACAGATAAAGACCACCATGTGCACCAAACTGAAGCCGGGACCTGGGTGGATTTGTACCTTGCAAAAATCCTGGCTGGCCGCCTGTACAGGTCCAAAGCCTGTGTGCCCAGTGCTTCAAGAGGCCAAAACTCAAAACATCAGAATTTGGAGTAGGAAAGGCTTACTGATCAATAAAATGCCAACAGAGAAGGTGGAAGCCCTCCTAGTGGTACCTCAAATTTATTTTAAGAAAGCACAGAGTTTAGGTTTCTTTAATGTCAAGAAAAGGGGAAAGGGTGGAGGGGGCAAGAGGTAAGTGACCTCAGCAGACATCTGGGCGCCAGAAGACACTTGGTGCTAGTTGATGTGAGTTTGGTCATGAGGTTCCTGCAAACCTTTGGTAAATGGTACATACTTTTCGTATCTCCTCTAGCCACAAGCAGAATTCCTTTAATGATCTGCATATCTATGTGCAAGACTATGCAGAGGCTATTAGCCTCGAGGCCATCGGAGCAAAGCAGGCTTGAACAGGGTGGGGTTGGAGAGACTGAGCATTTCACTCTGTTTCAACACACTTACTATATTTTATGAAACTTGTGGTAATGTGATCTCAAATTTTGTAATTAACTAAAAAATTTTTATTGAGTGAAAAAAGCAAGATAAAAACTTCATGTACATTTGTTTCTAATCCAGCAAAACAAATAAGCAAACTTTATATAGATATATTTAAACAAAAAGAATATTAAAAATTTATTAGTGATTACTTCTGGTTAGTGGGCTATGGATAATTTTAGTATTCTTTCTTATACTTTTCTATATTTTCCAATGTTTTCAAATATCGGGCATGTTTAAAATATCAGGCTCTTAAAATCTGGAAAAAATGTAAAAGAATGTTGAGAGGAATTTTCTTTTTAACCACAGATCTATCTACAAATATATGGCTCTTAATAGAGAAATCCCTCATCAACCTATAGCTAATACAATTCATCTGGTCTTATTTTAATAGAGTGCTTCTTCCTGAGAGTGACGTGGTGAGAGCGGAAAAGCCGGCCTTTGTGCTGCCTGGCACCACCCGCCCCAATGAGCAGAGACAGGGATTGCCTCTTCATGGGCGCTTTATTCAGGTGGCCGAGGGTCTGAGCAGACGGTGGGTCTGGACTGGCTTAAATTCCATTTTCAACCAACCCTTTCTAGAAGGAGAAGAAAAGTGTAGGTAAGGGGATTGGAATTCAGGAGAAAAGTTATCAGATAAAAGCCCGGCATTCTTTCATCTGTGTCCTAGGCAATGGGCGTCTCACCCTGGAGCACAATGGCCCAGAGACCGTCTTGATTGCCTGCGGTCCTCCTGGGGCCCAAAGGTGGACCTGCTTATGGTCTCCTGGACTCAGGGTGGGTCATACCTTCATTTCCTGGAACAATAGCTTTTTACACATATTGATTACTAAGCTTACTAGCCATTACCTGAAACTGAAATTTTTCCAACATTTGAGCCCCCCATCAATCTTAACAGTATATTGGATAAGATGTCAGCAGCATCTGCTTTAGATATTGCTGAGTGGAATCTTCAACAACTACAGTCAGATTTAGAAAGGATTTCACCGTGTCTGAAAATGTGGGCCTGCTTCTGGCTCAACGTAACATTTCATTATATGTACCACTGTATGATGTGTTCATAACTTCCTTTTGGTTTGTAAAAATTTAATCCAATTTTCTTGGCCACTTAAAATTTTACTACTCTCTATTAGCATAAGGAACCTTCCCTGCTTTAAGCTTAACATAAAGTGAAAGACCTGGGAAAACAAAGGGACATGGAAATAAGACTAAAAATCAGACCGGCACAAAAAAACACACATACAGCCCTGGCTGGTGTGGCTCAGTGGATTGAGCACGGGCCTAGCTGAACCAAAGGGTCACCAGTTTGATTCCCAGTCAGGGCACATGCCTGGGTTGAGGACCAGGTCCCCAGTAGGGGGCGTGCAAGGAGCAAGCATACACTGATGTTTCTCTTTCTCCCTTCCCATCTCTCTAAAAGTAAATAAATAAAATCTTTAAAAAATATTACACATATTCTCTAAGCCAAGGACCAAGGATCATTTAGGGTTGTAGATGAAAAAGGGACCATACACTAAACCTGGCAATCTCAGAGGAGGCCTGCAGGGCAAACTTACAAGCTCAGAGACCTAAAATAATCACATAGGATGGTCTGAACATAAAAATTCCTAACTAAAGGTGGGTCATGGCGGACAGTCACATTCTAGGCCTGTAGCTTCAGTGACAAAGGTCAATCTTTATTTCTAGAAAGAGGAGAAGAGAGGAAGAAAGAGAGGGAGAGGAAATCTATGCAAGGCTGCCTCCCTTTTGTGCCATGCCCAGAAATCAAACCAGGGGCCCTCCCGTTTGTGGGACAAGAGCCAGCTCACTGAGCCACGTCCAGTCAATCTTTATGACGGGCAACAGGTCAAACTTTATGTTAAGTAAGCTCGTCCATTGTCTTTTTACATCTAAGATAACATGCCCTTGGAGTGTCAGAGTAATCCCCTTTGTCTGGACCCCTCACAGCACCCCGCCCCTACACCCACCACACAGGAGTGAGACCTCGGAAACCCTGGTTGTTACTTTGACTCCACGCACCATCTCTAAGTGCTGTCCATGTCCGTCGTTAACTCGGCTGTACCCACCCTTGTAAAAGAAGTGTGTGTCTATGCATTTTAGCTTTTATCCAATCCCAGAGGTTTTCCTGCTTTGCTTCCTCCTGCCTCTCCTAAATCTATAACCAATGGAGTTCATGTAACACCCCCTTCGGTTTCCACCGTTGATTCTGATGTGTAAAACAGGCTGCAAACCTGCCATTCTCCGGAGCCTTTTCTCAATCCATTGAGATTTTGCTTCCCAGCAATTTGACAGTTTGGCTCAAATAAACTCATGAAAATTCTCTACAGTTTTGGATGTTTCTTACATTGACAGGGTCCACATGGGGATTCATTTCTGTGAGGTGGAAGTGAGATTTCATTTACACCAGGAATTAATTACCCCATTAGGCCCTGATTCCGCCTCCTGCCCAGATCTTAAAAAGACCCCGTAAAGGGAATGAGCACACCCAGCTCCAGCCTTCCTCTGAGGCCAGCTGTGCCCACGCCCACGCTTGTCTTCCCCCACAGCCTCCCTAACCCGGGGAAACAAAACAAGGAAACCGACGCTTTGCCGAGTGATTTCTCATTTTTTCTACAGCTCGGTTTTTCGTTTTTCTTCATTTTCCCTGAAAGCTTGTGTGTGTGACATCTGGGCTCAAGACAATTGGTCTCACAGTTGTCACGGGATGGATGAACTGAGGCAAAACTATAAATTCTGTTCAGGAATCCGTGACTCACGGAAGGCAGCTCCTGAAGGGGGAGGGCAATTCCGAGGCCCCGGGTCCGGAGAAAGTTGACTTTGCACAAACTTGCTCGGTGGGAGTCAGGGATGGAAGGCCACAGGATGTGCTGATTTGTTAATCTGGTTACGAGATTTTATCTATTTGTGAATGAATAATGGTTCTTTGTGAAAGAAAATTCAGAGTACACATCTGGGTAAAATTAGGCCATACGCTTTCTGTGCCCTGGCCAGCCGATGCCCCTTGTCAGTGGCAAGCACTGCCATCGATTTCCATTCGTGGGTCCCTTGGGTAATACGCTGCTTTTGTCTAGGTTTTTTTTTTTTTTTTTAAACACAGCAAGTACCATACTGTGCACGCTATTTGGTGCCGTATTTCTTTTCACTGAAGAAATTATCTTGGAGATGTTTCTTTACAGCACGTGTTATGCTCTTTTTAATGATTTATGATACTTCGTTATATCTGCATGCTGTCATTTCTTTGACTAATTCGGTGATTTCCCATCCTTTACTGTGAAAACGGTGCTGTGACAAACCCTTAGGTATATATTCTTTTGATTTCCGAAGTATGTCTGTAGGCCAAATTCCTAAAATTAGAATTGCAAGGTCTAAGGGGACATGGATATTGAGATGTCAGATTCCTCCCCTAATCCCATCAGCCTGGAGCAGAGGGTCTGCTTTCTCACATCCTCGCCAACACAATGGAGATACCATATTTAAATTCTGGCCAAAGGGATTAAGAGTTACTTCTTCTTCTTTGATTTTCTTAAGAAAAAAATCCCCAGGATGTTAGGAGGTAGGAATCCCACTACTCAATTTGCATCTGAAAATAGTCACAGTTCACTCACTTTACATTTGTTTTCTTACTTGGATGAAGCTTAAAACCTGAGAGAATTTATTTGAGAGACTGTTAGAGGAGATAAAGGGACTAAAAGTCAAAGAAGCTTATTGTGGTTTATTAGCTTTATAAGGCTTCAAATACAGTCAGCACAAAGGAGTTTTTATTTTTTGACCGTGAGAGCTGAGGGGTTCCTATGGCCAGCAGGGGGCAGCACGTCCCCACATAGAGTCAGGTTGCAACTCTTGCCCCAGCTCGGAGACTTAGAACCGCGTAGTCAGTCAGAAATGCTAATTCACTGCCATTGCAAGAGTGGAGTTGGCTGGAGTGCAGAACAAAGCTTAGTTTAAGAACCAGAATAAATTAAAATATTAAATGCCAGCCAAATCTAGGATGGCATAGACTAAGGGGAAGAGTATTGTGAACATATATAAGAATAGCACTGAATTGTAGAATAGAATTTAAATGAAATATCTGATTATTCCAGCCACCATTTTTGCTGTAAAGCACAAAAGGAACATCCATCACTGGATTAATATTATATTTCAAACCCATTTTCCTAGAAAGTGCTAAAAATGTCAAATAATATCTATTTCCCTAGAAATAGTATGTTTTATTTAACCTCAGAAAGGAAATTGACTCGCTCTCTTAATATTAGTCCATTCAACTGGCGATATTGATTGAGTGCCACGTACAAAGGATACGGGTTAGAGAAGTCTTGGCCTCAGCCCAAGTTGGCAAAGCAGGAAACACTTGGGGCCTGGTCAGGAAGCTTTGGCCCTAGCTTTAGGTGAAGCACGGAACTGGCTCTGTGGCCTTGGGCAAATTGCTTCTCTCTGCCTTAGAAATGAAAAAAAGTCAGATGCCATCTGCCTTACTGACCTCATGAGCGCACATATGAAATACCACATGCAAAGATGCTCGAAGAGAAGAACTAGAGTTATACAAATGCAAGATTTTAAAAGCCTCACTAGAACGGAGGTATGCTGTAGTGACAGGAGTGGCAGCCCAGTGAGTCCTTACCACACACCAGGATCTGTGCTACACACGCACATTATCATGGTGAGGGTCACACACCTCTGAGGTCGGTATTACTGGTCCAACTGGGGGCTGAAACAATTAATATTTTTCCTCCCACCTTATAAATTCTTCTAGCTGTGAGCTAATAATCAAATTAACAGAGACAGATTAACAGGAGAAAATAAAAAGATTAATACGTATGCATGGAGAATTCACATACACATGCAAATCCCAAAGACCGTGAGGCAACTGTGGGTATATACGACATTTTGGACAAAGGAGAAAAGTGGTTTGGGGGGTGGATATTAGATTTCAGAAGTGAGAATGAGAGATTTACAGAGTTGAGGAAGAGCAGAACATCCATGCAGGTGACTATTTCTTAAAAATTATTTATTTAGAGAGAGTAGAAGAGAGAAACATTGACTAGTTGTCCCTCACACGTCCCCAATTAGGGACCTGGCCCTGGGCCCCGGGTGTGTGCCCCCACGGGGAATCCAACTGCTGGTTTGTGGGGTGACACTCGACCCACTGAGCCGCACCAGCCAGGGCCATGCAGGCGACTTCTTGCTAGGCAACTGAGAAACAACGGGGCATGGGGGTGGCTAGCTAACAAGACCCTGCCTGAAGCCTCCTGTTTACCGTACTTAACTCACACTAGGCCAAGGTGAGCATCCTGAAATCTTCCTGAAGAAGGTTTTTGGTTTTTTTGTCTGATTCTCTTGGACAGGAATGGGGTGTGTGTGTGGGGGGGGGGCGGGGAGTGTCAAAGTTTCCTTCTGATTCTGGTTTCTTAATAATCAACTTAGAATCATTATCCTAAAACGTAGGTTCAGGGTAGGTTCCCCTCACCCATTTTCCAGATGAAGAAATCGAGGTTGTGAAACCTGCCCAAAGTCAGACTGTTAGAAGTGGTGGAGCAGGATTCAAGTCCAGGTCTGACTCCAGAGTCTACAACAAGGTATATCAGCCTGGTTCTTCATCATCCTTACAGTCCCGCACTTAAAAATTGCAAGTATCACTCCCTTAATTTTGCTCATAAGAGAACTAGCATCAAAAAGTTAGGTCATACGCATCCTGAGCGAAGGATGAGGAAGGTGCCTTGGGACTTCAGAGAGAAAGGTCGTTTAGCGTCCAGTAGCTAGACGATTGCTCTGCCCTATAGATAGGTCATAGAAAGTATATGTGGTATAGCTCTTACTATGGGCAGGGCCCCTAATGTAAATTCTTTAAGGGACAAGTAAAAGTTTCTCATGAGCCCACAGGCTTTTGGTTGCCTCCAGCTGAGGACAACCCACAAGCCCAAGTGGTGCATCCTGGGGAGGCCTTGCCGAGCCCCTTGCTTTGCCTGTAGACATTACTTTACAGACTTGATTTCAAGATTATTTCATGAAATAATTTCTCTGTCAAAATGGAAACTGGCCATGTGTCTTTCTTTACTTTATTTTATTACTATTACTGATTTGAGAGAGAGAGAGAGAGAGAAACATCAATTTGTTATTCTATTTATTTGTGCATTCACTGGTTGACTCTCACATGGGCCCTAACTGGGGATGGAACCTGTAAGCCTGGCACATTGGGGTGGTGTTCCAATGGACTGAGCCACCGGCCAGGGCAGGTTTTTTTTTTAAAGATTTTATTTATTTATTCTTAGTGAGAGGGGAAGGAAGGGAAAAACAAAGGGAGAGAAACCTCAATTGGTTGCCTTTCGAAGGCCCTGACTGGGAATGTAACCAGAGACCCTTCATTTTGGGGGGCAATGCCCAACCAACTGAGCCATGCCAGTCAGGGCAGGTTTCTTGAGTTTCTTGCCATAAAGGAAATAGAACGGGGTGGATTTGACTGCCAGGCTAAGCCTCCAGGGTACAGAATTACCAAACCCTGGGCCACATCCCTTTTGGATGCCCTGGGAACTGGTAGGCAGAAGTAAAGGACTTTGCTTTGTGAATTATGCAGTCTCATAGGCTGGTGGTGGCTCCCAAAGCACAGATCCCAAGGGCCTTACCAATTTGGAGTGCTTGTATTCCTTTCCTGAATCATACGGCTTCAAAGAAGGGACCTTTAGTCTCGGGAGCAAATATCACCTGAGAGCTCCCGGTATGAGGCAGGCACTGTTCTAACACTTTACATGCAGTAAACCTTTAATAACTAATTTATAATGGTTGTGTTATGTCCATTTTACAGATGAAGAAACTGAGTTTTTTGACTGAAGCATAAGCACACAACCAGGATTTGGTCTCAGGCAGTCTGGCTCTAGAGTCTGTATTCTTTTCCATCCCAGCAGTCCATCTCCTTAAACTAGTGAGGAGGAGCGGGGGGAGGAATAGGACAAAAAGATGCAGGACCTCTAAGCAGCTTCAGAAGAGCCTACCGCAGGCTCTGTCTTGGAACTAGGTACTCCTGAGCCCCAGTCCCTGCATGCCCTGGAAGAAGAGGGGAGAAGTTGAACGTGAACAGGTTATTTCTATACAATGTGATCCATCCCACGCACGACAGAAACTGCTGTTTCCCCAGCACATGCTAAACATGGAAAGTTACAGAGTTAAAGTGACTGACCATTAGGGGCACAGGTCCATTCAGCCACAGACCAGCTCTGGGAATTCCATTGCTACTCTGCTTCCATAAATTTTTTTTTCTTTTTCTTTTCTTTCTTTCTTTTTTTTTTAAAACAAGGCTGTTCTGCAAAAGTGAAATTTAAACAAATTTACAACCTTATTAGATTCCGTCTCTTTTTGCTTTCAAGACTGCAAAACACTAGGGCAAAACCCAAGTAAAAGGATTATGTCCAGCAATTGAAAATTAAAGCAAAAATAGTCTACCAGCAAAATTATTTCGACTTTTGATGTATGCTCCAAAGTTTTCACAATTTAATGGTTGGAAAAGATATTCTACTAAAATCTGCAGAATGATGACTAATTTTCTATTTGCGCCAGTTCATTAAATTGCCTAATGGCAGCCATGGAAAAGTAAATGCCTTATCCCTTAAGCCTTTGCTCTTCAAGCCAATGACGAACAAGTGCATTGCAACAGAGACCAATGGAGAGTGTCCCCAGAAATTCCAGAGGGGCTGAGAATTCTGGTGGGACCGCCAAAGAGGTTCCTGCTCCCTGGGTGGCACCTGAGAGCAAAGCCGTCTTGGGGACTGGGGCCACCCCTCGGAGGGGATTGTCGCTTCCTCGCCTCAGCCGCAGGTTGAGCGCTGGGGGACCAAAACCCAGTCGCTTGCAGCGCCTCGGCCGCGGGTCCGTGCCCAGCGGGCGGCTCCCCAACTCTCCGGAAGATGCGGACCGCGGGTGTCCCATTGCGCTCGCACAGCCTGGCGAAAGTGAGGAGCTCAAAACACAAAGCCAGCGAGTGGGAGAAGGGGCGGGCGCTATCTGCGTGGGGCTGAACACACAAATGGCTCTGAGCCTAGGCGCTGCCTGAGAGCCCCACGGATCAGCTCGGGAAGGGCGCGCGTGTGGCGGCGCCAAGTGCCTGTCGCCAAGCTCGGGGTACTCACAAAGCCCGCACAGTCCCCCTTCTCTGAGGCGGGGATCTGAGATAACCCAAGCCCAGGGAGCTCCCCGTCCCCAGCCCAGCCGCCCGCGCCGCGGTCCCAGCCGGGACTGGATGCTGTCCGCCGCGCGGGAGGCTTAGACTTTTCTTTCGGGCATTAAGATGGCTGGTCTGGGAAACAAAGGGAACTTGGGCCCGGCCGCGAGAGTGGCGTGCGTGGTTGGCGAGTTCGCCCCGGGTCCTGTGTGGGAGTCGCCAGACGCCTGTGCAGCCTGCACGCAGCACACTCGGGGAAACAAAAAACACCCAGCCAGGAGCAGGCGGCGCCGGGCCGCCCACCTGCCGCGAGCCAACGGGTCGCGGGTCTCCTGGCGCGGACGGCCCCGGCTGCTGCGGAGGTCTGGGGCCCCGGGGAGCCCGGCGGGGCGGGGCTGGCGGCAGCGAAGGAGGGAGAGTGGGTGAGTGGGTGGGTGGGCGGGAGGCGCCACGTCACGGCTATTGTAGCTGTCCGGGTATATAAGGTCCTGCCGGCGGGCTGTGCTCCCCACTTTGCCTGCGCCCCGCCCGGAACCAGCGGTTCTTTACGCACCTGGCTATCAGCGAGACTCGCGGCGCACCGACGGAGCGGACATGGGCAGAGCCATGGTTGCTAGGCTCGGACTGGGGCTGCTGCTTCTGGCGCTGCTCCTACCCACGCAGGTGAGGCCCTGGTGCTCCGCTGGGCGCGGGGGTGATGCGCCCGAGGGGTTGGAGACTCTCCCAGGGATTAGCCTCTGCTCCTACCTCGGGCCGCCGACTGGGACTCTAACATAATCTGACCTGGGGGAGGGTATTGTGGAGCCCACTTTCCAGTCCCTTGAGTGCCATCCCCACCCGTCCTGCGGCCCCGGGAACAATGCTGGTCTGCGCGTGGGCTGGGAGGACCCTGCCCCACCCCAGGTTCCGTGCCGCCCATTCCTAGGCTGTTAGCGCCTACCACCGCCTTTCACTCGGGTCCGAGGCACTAGACGGTAGGAGAATATGCTCCCCACCCCTGGAAAGCCCAGAAACCTCAGACTCTTTGGGGAGGTCGTTTCTGAGCGCCCTGCTTTCCTTTAGGAGTATTTGCTCCCCCAGCGCACCACACAAAGAGGGGACGATCCCCATTGCGGGGGGGGCACTCTCTACCATTCTTCATTCAGCTGGTTTGGGGATCCAGAGAAAACCCCTATTATCTGGCCCTAGTAACCCACCCCAATCCTTGCTGGTTCGCGGCTGAAGCCTGGGAGGGGACCCTCCCCTGACTCCGTGCTCTCCTGGGCCGACCTTACTTGTTCATCTCTTGTCACCTCGGAGCCCCGAGTTAGCACAGATTGGCTATCTCTGAGCAGGCGGCGGGTTTCTGTCCCAACTCCCTGCCGGGCTTTGTGTCCCCATCCCCCCACCCCCCAGTCCTCTACCCCAGGATCCGACCTCGATCAGCGCATTTACAGGGAACTACGCTACCCTGGGGGGTGGGTGTGCGGCAGCCTCGGCCTCGAGGCAGGCCAGGGGCAGAACCTGGGAGACCCCAGCGGGAGGTTCGGGGGTGGGAGGAGGGTGGCATGAAGGGGCATTTCTCTAGCAGCTTGGGCCGGGAGGGCAGGAGTGGCTCTTCATCGCCTTCAATTGGGGCTTCCTGAGGAGTGTCTCCTGAGCTTTTTCGAAAAGTTGGGTGCTCCGGGTCCTTGGTCCCCCAACAGCCAGCCTCCCGACTCACCTGGCAGCACAGCCTGAGAGTGGAGCGCTCCTCGGCGGCTTCCCCTCCGCGGGCGGGTAACTGTACCCTATTGTTGTCTTACGGGTCGGCTGCGCTCTGGAGGCTTTCACGAGTCCTCGGTGGGGGAGGGGCGCGGCCGCGAGAAACCTACTGGTCCTCCCCGTTCCATTTTTTTCCAACAAGAGTTTTTCCCCAAAATTTTTTAAAAGGAAGGTTCTAGATGAGCAAATAAATCTAGTTTGGTAGGGAATTTTTTGTTTGATGCCAACTGAACGTATTAGAACTGTTGGCGGTGCAGAGGACCCTTACTTAGGATGCACTGAGCTCTGTTAAAGAAAGTCACCTGCTGCAGTGAAATACTTTGTATTAAAAACTGGTTACCTCCAGGGATTCCGAGCCAGGTCTTGCCCCCAAACAGAGCACCCTGTTTAACATAATTTCCTGCGTTATTAATGCTTTTCTTTTAGTGGGAGTGCTATTTCCTGGTAGGGCAAGCTGAATCTTGCACACAGTAGGTGCCCAAAATTATATTTGACTTGCTAAGGGTTTCTTTTTATTAGTCTATTTTGGATAAGTTTGTCAAATACATCATTTTGGTCAATATTTGCTTAATGAGCTTATGGGTTTTACAACAAAAGGAGCTGGTGCTAATGTAGACCAGTTTTATTTTTGGATTAACAGGCCAGCCAAATGTACCTGTGGACCAGACCTGCTTGGTGCCACATCCTCCGTCTTGCCTGTAATTAGAAGCCCTTGTAAACCCTCCCTTGCAGTGAGAGCTGAAATCTCCCATTTGCCTTTGTTCCGGGACAAAGGAGAGATTATCACGTGCCCCACTGGACTGTGCATTTTGTGACTCGAAAAATCTGTGTTGAGTGACGCCACTCAGGCACTGGGACACTGGGGGAACCGCAGTTCTTGGCCACAGCACTGGGCTTAATGACCAGGCAGGGAGGCTGCTGCTGGTGAAAATTAAACTCTAAATCCTCTTGGTGTCATTTCAACTACTTGGTGTTTTGGGTGAAAACACCATCATTTTGCCTTAAGGAAAGGGCTCGTTGTTTTTTTAAATTTAAAACAAATACAGTGGCTGTTTTTGAGAAGGATTATAATTTCAGGATTTCAAGTGAGCAGGTACCCCATGTCCATTTAAGTTAAAACTGAGGTGGTATGAAATGGGCATGTGAAAGTTACCTAGCCAATCCCCGTATAGATGGTGACTCAGTTCTAGTACCATAAGTCTCAAACTACAGCATTTTTGGTTCGAAATTATTTGTGCACTTTTAATATCTCCTCTCTTCCTGGGAAAATAAAGGAAACCTTTTGTAATGCCAGTAAGTCAGTTATAGTCACAGAAGCTCCTATATTGCTTTATAAATAATTAAGAGTAAAGTAAAGAGCATTTTTACTTGTTTTTCGTTGTTGCAGTCACTTGGCATCTCTAGGTAGTTTGCTTTGAAACTGGAGAGAATGATTTTAGTGTGATGCTAAGCAAGAATTGAGAATTAAACCATGTGGCAAGGGAACAATGAGCAAAGAGCAACCTAAGAAATCTATCTGAATTGCACATTAAGTGTATGTGGAGGCAACTCTTGACAAGTGGAAATTTATCAGTGTAACTTTTCATATATTTTTATATTTTTTAGATTTATTCAGATTCATCCACTGTCACACCTGCAAACACCGCCCCCCGCACTAATACCACGACTAACCCAAATCCAACGAACACCACCACCACCAAGGCAAGTGATGGTGCCCTGCAGTCCACCGCCAGTCTCTTGGTGATCTCCTTCTCTCTTCTACATCTCTACTGTT
>CM052541.1:150070115-150120732 GCA_028533065.1 Trachops cirrhosus | reverse complement strand
TGTGTGAAAGAACATTCCCTTTTGTTTCAAACCTGAATGCTGTACATCTATTTTGGATTGTATATTGTGTTTGTGTATTTATGCCTTGATTCATAGTAATTTCTCATGTTATGGAGTTGATTTGCATTGAACACAAACCATAAATAAAAAGAAATGGCTGAAAAAGCAACTCATGGTAGTTTTCTTACTGACTTGAATCATGGGACGTGATGGTGCTAAGACTTGCTAACAGATACGTGTTGCAGGCATCCAGCTTCCCAGCCCCCACTGCAGTAGCAGCCAGTGTCCCCTTGGTAGTCTGTCACTTCCGTCAGTATTCCAGCTCCCCTCTGTCATGATACAGTGGTTTGAGCTACAGTGGTTGGGTGGCAGTAGACTCCTCAGTTTATTGGAGTTAGTGCTGTGCCTCCTGGTGGAAGCATTCCTCCCTTTGGAGCCAAGATCTCTAGACCAGCAGAACATAGGATTTCAGTGATAGAAAGGAAATTTTTTTTTTTTTTTTTGCCCTGGCCTGGTGGTTTTGCCCTGGCCTTGGTTGGAATGTGCTGGGGTGGAGGTGGGGGTTGCAGCTGATTGATGTTTCACATCAATTTTTTTCTCAGATCAATGAACATATCCTCACATGAGGATTAAAAAAAACGTAAAATTCCTGCGAGTGGGTCACTGATTAGGGGTAACAGTGGTGCCACCCTCACCTTCACCCCCTGATTCCTGGACCTGTGAATCCTGGCTATGGGAGAAATGGCACCACATTTAGAGTATAGACAGCCTCCTGGAGTTCACAATGCCTTAGCCCTGCAGGGTATTGCCACCTTGCTGAAGTTCAAAAGGCCACTGTCCTATCAAGCCAGGTGCCTAAGGGTGGTGGGGAACGGTGAGAACAGTGAACTCAGTGGGCATGGGCCCACTGCCTCACACCATCTGATCAGAAACAATGCTGTGTGGGTCCCCATAACAGTGGGTAAGGTATTTCAGTCCACGGATGATAGCTTGGTGGAAGCATTGAATACAGGGAACGCAAATCCGTATGTAGAATATGTGTCTATTCCAGTGAGAACGAAACGCCTCTTCCATGATGTATGTGGTCCAGTGTAAGCATTTTACCTGGCTGATGAGTCCATGGAATGGTGCCATACCAGCCACTCGGTGTCGGTCTCAGCTGCAGCAGGCTGGGTGCTCAGCAGTGACTGTGGAGTCCATGGACTTCGTAAGAGTCCATGGTGCTGGGCCCCTGCATAACCTCCTCCCTACCACCATGGCCACTTTATTTGCGAGCTCATTGGGTGACAGCAGTGATGACCAGGGAAAGAAGTTGACTGGCATCCACAGAATGGGCCATTTTACCCACTTGATTATTAAGATCCTCTGCTGAGGTCACCTTTTGGTGACCATTCACATGGATACAAATGCCTTAATATTCTTTTCCTGTTCAAAGAAACCTATCCATATGCTTCTTCCCAGCTTCCTTGTCACCAATTTTCCAATCACGTTTCTTGCAAGTCCATCCAGCCAAACTTGGCCACGGCCCATGAATTGGATAGACTCATGGCTCTGGCCACTTTTCGTTTCTACTGAGGTGAACAGCCAAGTTCACTGCCTGTAATTCTGCTCACTGGAGGATTTTCCTTCACCACGGTCCTTGAGGGATGTCCCAGAAGAGACAGGTACTGTACCTGTTCACTTCGGGGTGGTGCCTGTATGTTGTGCAGAACCTTCTATAAACCAGGCCCAAGTTTTCTTTCCTCAGTCAACTGATCATAGGGAACTCCCTGTGAAGCTATATGTGCAGTCTGGGGTAAAGAAGGAAATGCAGCAGGAATAGAGACCATGGGCACTCAGGCCACTTCCTCGTGTAACTTATGGTTATCTTTAGACCCGCCAGTGCCCAGTGTCATACATGCCACTTTCATTTGACAGTGGAGTGCTGCTGTGCACACCCACCTCTGTGGCTCGGTGGGTTAGACCACACCCAGTTCATGTTGGGCATTCAGGTTGCATGGTCTGTGGTTAAACATTTCCTCTTTACAAAAACTCAGCGACAAGCCAAAGCCTGTTTCTCAAAGAACAGTTGCTGTTGGCAGTGGCTGGCAAGGCTTTGCTCTGAAATCCTAAAGCTGACTATCATGGCAACCCTTGATCTAATATAAATTTATAAAAAAGCAATAAAATATTTGGGTATGTCTGTTAAAAAGTAGTCATCTATGCTCATGGAGGAAGAAACAGCGGTAATTACTTTGTCAACTACTCTTTGAACATGATTTTAAATGAATCTCGGCTGTTTTATCTATCGGAAAGATGCTCAACGTTCTATTTCAGACTTCTCTAAATATTCACACTTAAATATTAGTCATAAAACCTAAGGCTGAATACAATAATGAGTAGCCGTTGTACGGTTGTCCCTTAAACTAAGTGTAGCCTTAATAGATAAAGCAAACAATTTGGAGACAGGCAGATAGTTGAAACACTATGCCATAAAGTTGAGATGAGAAAAATCTATTTAGAGCTAAACATATTCTAAACACATACACCCAATGCCACCACTGTCCTTAAAATAGAACTCAAAAAGTATGGGTTTTTCATTTCTCATAGACATCATTTGGGATTGGCTTGATTATTTTTGGATTCCTCCCTTAGTATAAAGAGAGTATATTTTTCCTAATTTTGGTAGGATGGCACTTTTTGAAACAACCAAATCACCATCACAGTTTGCTTCTCAGTTCCCCTTCAAATTACACATAAAATTTAAAATCAATGCATTTGTAAGACACTTTAGGAAGTTTCCATATTTGTGATTTTGCATAGAATTATTTCTGTGTGCCCAAAGTGGTTTAACTGTCATGCCTCTTAGCAACTGGCAGATGCTAAAGTTTGGGGAAAACTTCACATGTCTAAAACTGAACTCATTACCTTCCCTCCACAGTACCAGCTTCTCTATTCAGAGCACCTACCTGCCAAGTCTCTCTCATTACAAATCTGGAAGCCGCCTTCCTCTTGTCTCCCTATCTCCAATCAGCCACAAAGCCCTGTCACTCGTAAGTCAGAAATGTCTGGGCACCCTGCTTCTCTTCCCCCTCCCCACGCCTTCCTCTGACTTGCATCATCTGTCCAAGCTCTGCTTTTTTGCCCTTAGTTTTTCTACCCTATGGTAATTCTCTAAAGTATAGATCTGATTATTTGTTCCCCACTTTAAAAGTTTGGCTGGCTACCCTTTACCTATAGATGATAAAATAGAAACTCCCCTTCATGCCCTGTAAGGCTTTTCCCAGTCTGGCTCCAACCCAACTTTTGTGCCCCATTTTCAGTCAGACCAGTTGCTCACCATTCTCTGAATCCACAGTGTCTTGTCCCGCCTCCACACCTTTTAGTGCATCCACTCATCCAAGTCAGTGTAGTGGTTAAAGGCATCGATGCTAGAGTGAGGCTGCCTCAGTTTGACTCTCAGCCCAGATATGACTAGCTAAAGGAGCTTAGGCCATTATATAAGTTCTCTGTGACCCAAGAGTCTTGTCTGTAAATGGGCTTGATAGTAACGGTACCTACCTTGTAAGGTTATTGGGAGAATAAATGAGTTAATACACAAAGTTTTAGAACAAAGTCTGGTGCATTGCTAGTACCTGATACACATTGGTCAACTTGCTTTTCTATTAACATATGAACACTGTGTTGATCTGTCTATGAGCTCCTTGAACCAGGAACTGTGCCGTATTCATTTCTAAATCCCTGATGTCTGACTGACAATCGGTGCTCAATCAGTGCTGAGTAAGTAGAAGAGCCAGCAGCAACACTTAGCACCAGAGTAACTGGGGGAGGCAGAGGACAGACCTTTGATACTATATTAGGTCATGGAGGGAAGAATGAGAAGGTGGTTAGGACTATTTCTAAACAGGCTGATCTCTTGGGGATGCTCAGTTTCCAACAGATAGGCAATCTGCTTATCTATCTATAGCTATGGTTTTCAACTCTGATTACATATTAGAATCACTTGGGAAGCTATTTTTTTAAAGATTTTGCTTATTTATTTTAGACAGAGGGGAAGGTAGGGAGAAAGAAAGGGAGAGAAACATCAATGTGTGGTTGCCTCTGGTGTGCCCCGCACTGGGGACCTGGCCCATAACCCAGGTATATTTCCTGGCTGGGAATTGAACTGGTGACCCTTTGATTCACAGGCTGTGACTCAGTCCACTGAACCACACCAGCCAGGGCATGGCTGGATCTTTTTTATGCTACTGATCTCCTCGCTAAGTTCCTAGAGCATCTTTATAACTAGTGTTTTAAACTCTGCATCTGATAGATTGCTTATCTCCATTTTGTTTGGTTCTTTTTCTGGAGTTTTGATCTGTTCTTTCATTTGGGCCATGTTTCTTTGTCTCCTCATTTTGGCAGCCTCGCTGTGTTTGTTTCTATGTGTTAGGTAGAGCTGCTATGACTCCTTGTCTTGGTATCACGGTCTAATGTAGTAGGTGTCCTGTAGGGTCCAGTGGCACAGTCTCCTTTATGACCCAAGCTGGGTACTTGAGTTTGATCCTCCACGTGGGCTGAGTATACCCTGAGTATACAAGTCTTCTTGTAACTGAACCTTGGCTGCTATTGGCAGGTCAATGGGAGGGATTTACTCAGGCCAGCCAGCTGTAAGGACTCGCTGTGATCACTTATCATTAACTTCTGCCCTCTGTGGAGGATCAGCTGTGTAGGGGCAGGGTGGTGGTGCTGTGACATGGTCTGTAGTTGTCTACTGGGTGAGCAGGTATTGGGCTTTTCTGGGTGGTACAAGCCAAAGTCAGCCTCTACCTGTGTTCTGCCTGAGGCCATCTTGCCTGACCTATAAAGCAAGATGAAAGGGCTGCTACTGATGCTGGGCTTGGAGGATCCTAGTTGAAACCAAGCTCTGAACCTAGGCTGGCTGCTGCCAGTGCTGGGCCTGGGATAACTTAACAGTAGGTTTGGGGGATAGGGGCTCACTGAGGTTTGTTTGAGAGGATTTAGGAAGTTGTGAAGCATGAGTCAAGATTAGTCATTCACATGGAAAAGTGCCTAGTAAAGCTTGGGTGGGCCCATAAGTTGGGTGGGACAGAGCCTCAGTGGATCTCCAGGGTGGGACAAACAGTATTAGCAAGGTTAATAGAGTCTCAGATATGGCACCCACCTGCTGGCTCTGTGGCTGTGTGTGGGGAGGGTTCAGAAAAGGGCCAATGGCCTCTGCCCACTTTTCTGTCTGGGAGAAAGTGGTTCCCCAGCTCTCACCTTGGTGCCAGACACTTCAGTTCCTCCCTGTATGCCACTGATGCCTTTCAAGCTGCTACCCTGGTGCTGGGGCTCAGAGGAAGTGGGTCTGAGTATGTCTGTGTGTGGATTCTTTAAGAGGAGTTGCTTGGGACACTAGAAGTTTCTTCTAGTAACTCAATTCCCACTGGTTTTTGAAGCCAGAAGTTGCGGGGATTTACCTTCCTGGCACTGGAACCCCGGGTTGAGGGGCCTTGTGTTGGACTGGGACTCCTCACTCTCGAGATATCCCTCCCCAATTTTTTCCACCACATGTAGATGTGGGACCAGCCTGTTCTGCATTTTAGCCCCTCCTACCAGTCTGGATGGATGTAGTTTCTTTAATTCCCTAGTTGTTGGACTTCTATTTAACTTGATTCCTGATGGTTCTGAGTGATGGTAGTTCTATATTTTAATTGTAATTTTGATGTGGTTGTGTGAGATGAGCCGTGCTTATCTGTGCTGTCATCTTGACCACCAGTCCTCCAGTTTTAAATACTAAGATTCTATCCAAACTTTAAAAAATTTGTGATCCAGAGTGTTATATACATATATTTTTTTTTCTGTGAGTATTGGTGAGCTTTCTGTCCCATCCATGCAAAATTGGGCTCAGTATTCCATGCTGAGCCTACAAAAATGAATGCAATTTCATTGTCATTACTCTAGAAGGTATTGGACACTCGTCATATTCATTTGTCCAGCCATTTGCTTGTGTTTTTGCACTCTACTGCATTTTATGAAGGCTTGGAAAGGGTTCCTCTTCTCATAGAGTAGGACAGTCTAATTGATAGTTGCTGGTCAGCTTAAGTGAGATTGCAACAATCTTGAACTATTTGGTGGGGTTTGTGAAACACAACTGGTGACACAACCCTTGCTGACACTAGAGTGTGAAGACAATCAGAAAAGTGTTTCCCTTTGTAGCCTCCTCATGAATACTGTGTTCATCATATGCTTTTGATTTTGCACTTACCTATTATTTGCTCATTTACTTCATTATTCTATGTCTCATTCCAATAAAAAAAGAGATTTTGAGTTAGTTTAGACAAATATGCGTTATATACCAGGTCACAAATAGATGAGGCACTAAACCCATGAATTCATGAAGAAGATTTGAGTGCACCTGTCAGGGGGTCCTGAGCTGCTGCTGTGGCTCATGGAAGGAAGGGGCCGTGATTAGAAACAGAAACTAAATTGTGTCTGCATTTGAAACATGTGACTAAACCAGAACGATTGAGGTCTGAGGGAAAATTTCATATATGGGTCCATAGGAGGGGCTTCCAGGTGAGTATGGTCAATGTCATTGGCATCATCCTTGCAATGAGTGTGACAGCAAGTTTCTTATGCCTATTTCTTATTATTTTTCATCAAGACTAGTGACACGGCAAAGCATAATTTAGCAGAAGTAACTTTACTAGCAGCTAAAATAATGTTAACCAAATATGCAGCTTTGAAATTGGACATATGTAAAAACCTCAGTATTTAGACAACTGTATGGACAATATCTTCCACGAGTATTAGTTTTTGTAACTGATCTTTTTGATATGGATTGAGCAGAAAATAATGGCAAACACCACATAGAGTCACCATTTTAAATACTTTTACAGATACGCCCTGACTGGTGTGGCTCAGTTGGTTGGGCATTATCCTGCAAAGCCAAAGGTCGCAGGTTTGATTCTGGGTCAGGACACATGTCTGGGTTGCTGGCCATCGATGTTTCTCTCTCAAATAGATGCTTCTCTCTCTCCCTCTCTTTCTCCCTCCCTGCCCCTCTCTCTAAAAATAAATAAATAAATAAAATATTTTAAAAATACTTTTCCATATATTTGCTCATTCAATACTTGAAGTATTTCTGTGTGGTCAGTGCCACAGTCATCACCATCACCTTTTTTACAGATCAGAAAAAAACAAAACAGAACAGAAAGATGTTCGGTAGCTTGCCCAGGGTCGCCCCTTGGTAGACTGCTATTTGAGCTCACGTCAGGGGGCTCCTTGCTCTCGGGCACGGCACTGTCACAGTCTCTCTGAGAGTCTGGGCTTGTCTCCTTTGACAGGTTCATGGATTTGGGCTTTTCCATTTGCTGTTTAAGAACAAATGCATAAAAGTTTTACACTTAAACATGCAGTAAAGCTGACATCATGTCATGAAAATAAAGAACCCGCTCAGGGCTGAATAGCAGCCGTGGCTTGTCCACACCGGAGTGTCAAACCAAGTGGTGATGTGGGTCACAGAGGTCTGTGGTTTTCAAGCAGGATGTGAGCAGACCCTGCCAGACCTGTGGGGGTGGGGCGGACAGTGCAGGAGAGGCCTGAGCAGACTGGCCGCAGCCCTTTCTCCTCCCGTCCCCCCCACACCCCGTCCATGCAGAGCACTGCCAGCGTCATCTGTCTCACTTTGGGGGCTCACATGTAAATTTTAATTAAGCAAAAAGTTCCAAGGCAAAACAAATTAAAGTTACTGTTCTGTGTCATCACAACCACAATAATTTTCAAATCCCCAAATTTACTGTTTCTGATTATGTAAGCAATACATGCTCATTGCTAAAAATATGGGGGAAAAGGGAGTACAAAAAAGAAATTACAAGTCACCTATAATACTATCGCTTGGCAATGACAACAATTTGCATTTTGATGTATATTTTTGTCTTTTCCCTTCATGCATTTATATGCATGCTTGTGCATGCAAACATATATATTTAGACAAAGTTGTTTTATAATCTGGTTTTTCATTTGATAATATATCATGTGATTATTCATTTCTGCAATATGGTTTAAAATAGCTACAAGGTGTTATAGTTCTCCAATGTACTATACTTAATTTAATCAGTCTCTTATTATTGGATATTTAGATGGCACCTAATGTTCTCCCAATTATAAATAATATTTTCTAAACACCATTGTACCTAGCTCTTTCCCTTTATTTGTATTTCCTTCTCATAACTTATTAGATATAGGATTTTTTGGTGGGTGTTGCATGCTACCTAGATCCTCCTTCAGGCCTGGGACTCATTTCCACACTTCCTGGGGTGTTGATTGCTGACAGCTCACAATTGATTCACTTCCCAGGGCCACTTTGGGTTATGGCCCCTCCCAGGGCCAGCTCACTTTCGGGGACTGTCGCTGGGGAGGTTCAAAGGCCCACCCTCCTTGGCCCAATCCCAGTGAGCTCTGCAGGGCCACCCCGCTTCAGCTCCATGGGACAGGTGAGAGCTGTTTCCGACGCATCACAGCCGTGCTGCTGCTTCCGCCCAGCTCTGCCTCCCACACCCTCACAGGTGTTGATCCGCAGGGCATTCCCCACTACACTTCCTGCGCACAGATCTCCTCTCAGCACCTGCTCCCCTGGGAACCTGACCCAACACAAAATGTTATATACATTTTTATGAAATTTTACATAGTTTTATTTTGTATGAATTTTTTTGAAAATTGATTTTAGAGAGAGAGAAAGGGCAAGAGAAAGAGAGAAGAGAAGCATCGATTTGTTCCACCCATTTGTGCATTCATTGGTTGCTTCTTGTAGGTGTGCTGACTGGAGACTGGACCCACCACCTGGGCATATTGGGACGATGGTTTAATCAACTGAGCTGCTCTGTGAGGGCAATTTTATGTAGTTTTAAAATAACTGGAATGCATGCTTGTTAGTATTTCAAACCGGCGGGCCCATCTGAAGAACTATAAGAAGGCTAGAGTGGTTGTAGCAGAGAGAGTGAGCAGAAAACTGTAAGATAAATGTGGAGTGTTTTGCAAGGACCAGACCGTAAAGGACTTTGCAACCTGTTGTATGAGGGGCATGGCAGGAAGCAGATAACACAAGCAATTGGGTAATTTGAGGACAGTTTAATGAAGAGACTATTTGCAAAGCTGTGGGTAGAGTTTAGTATAGGCCAATAGGGATAAATATTGCCTTGGGGCTCGAACCAGCAGGGAGCCCTTAACAACCAAAGCTTGAGGGGCAGTTACTGAAACCCAGGCAGGCACGGTGTGGAGAGGGCTGCCTGACCGGAGCTGTGGCTTCAGTAGATGGACAGGATCAACCTGAGGTGACTTGGCAAAGAGGAAGCAGGGGAAGAGACCTCAACTTTCCTTTCTTTCCACCTTCCAGATCTCCTACTGGGTACCTGTCACTTGCCTAACCCTCCTAGAAGCCAAAGAGCATGGGAACATTGGGTGCTATCCATAGAGGTCAGCCTCCGGTAATGCAGCAGACAGGCCGAAGCCAGGTGAAGAGTGAACTTGAAGGGACAAAGTAAAGATGTCAGGCACAGCTATAGGTACAGTTTTGGTTTTATCCTAAGAGCATGGTGTTATGGGCTGAATGGGGCACCCCACCTCTCCATTCATATGTTGAAGTTCTAACTGCTGGTACCTCACAATGTGACTGTATTAGGAGATAGGGCCCTTTAAGAGGTAATTAAGGTAAAATGAAGTTATATGGGTAGACCCTAATTCAATATGATGGGTGTTCTTATATGAAGAGAGTAGGACACAGACATTTGCAGAAGAAAGACCAGGTGAGGACAGAGAGAAGGCGTCCATCTACAAGCCAAGGGGAGAGATCTCAGCAGAAATCAACCCTAACAAGAACTTGATTTTGGACATCTAGCCTCCAGAAATGTGGGAAAATTAATTTCTACCCAGGTGTGTCCAAACTTTTGGCATCTCTGGGCCACACTGGAAGAAGAGTTGTCTTGGGCCACACATTAAATACACTGTGACATGTAGTCACAAATACAATATCATAATGTTTTAAGCAAATTTACAATTTTGTGTTGGGCTGCATTCATAGCCATCCTGGGCTGCATGTGGCCCTCGGGCAGCGGGTTGGACACCCCTGAAGCCGTTCAGTCTGTGGTATTTTGTTGTGGCAGCCCCAGCAAATGAACATGCATGGATAGTCATAGAGGGTTGGGGTGGGGTGATATGACCAGACCTCCGTTTTGGAAAGATGGCTGGCCGCAGCTGAGACTTGACTAGAGAGGGCACCAGAGTAGATGTAGAGACACCAAATAGAAGGCCATTTAATAAGCTGGGTGAGAAATAGACTCCAGTTCTAGCAGTGGAGAAAGAGGAAAGTAGATGGATTTAAGAGATATTTAGGAGTAAGATCAACACATCTTCATAATGGGTGAGGGATAAGGAGTCTTAAAAATATTGATCAAATATTGATTGAATGCCTACTCTATGCTAGCCACTCTCTCTTCTAGACACGGAGGGGTCCAGGTTGTCTCCTAAGTTTTCGGGTGCACAAATGCATGGATGGCAACCTCTGAAATGGGAGACCCTCAAAGAATGTCAGGTTTTCAAACTGTTCTCTTACTGATGGGTATTTAAATGGTTTTCAAATGTATTCACATGTGTATATATAAACATGTATACACATTCATGCATATACACATATTTAGCGCTATGCAATCAATGATACAGTAAGCATTATGTTTATACACGTATTTTGTACACGTATTCAATTCCCTGAGAGTGAAATTACTAGGGCAAAGTATGTGTTCATGGAAAATTTTAGTAGATACTGTTAAATTGACATCCAAAGCAGGTGTACCAATGCATGCTTCCCTTAACAGCTCATAAGGATGCTTGCATTGGACATTATCAATTTAAAAAATTTTTAGTGTGCACATTTCTAAGGCTTTTGATAATACATTGCCCCACTGTCTGACAGAAATGTCATATCAATTTCCATTCCCAGCATGCAGTAATTGTAGTTTGGATATTTTGTGAAGCAGAAGTTACCAATCACTCACCTATAGCCATTAATATTTGAATCTATAGAAACATATATACATGTACGGTGTTCTCTCTCTCTATGAGTATACATATATAAAACATATAATATGTAACGCTATGTATTCTTTCTATATAAAGTGAATTCTATATTCTCTGTATGTTCTATGCCTATATCTCTATGTACCTATCATCTATATCTATCTCTCTATCAATCATATAGCATAATCTTTAGAATCATGATCAATAGAATGGCCAACATTAAGTAATTTAACTTACAGTATACCTCTAAAAATTATTTAAAATGTTTTCCTAAGTAACTAGGTATTATTGGACATGAACTGTTTTTGTAGATTTTCTACAGAATATGAAGTTTGGGGTTTTAGGATATTTGACCTTCACCCATTTTCTCTGCCTCATGCACTTTCTGGCAATCAAACTATATACCACTAGCATAGAGGATACCCTTCTCTCTCTCTTTTTTCTGAGGGGCAAATGTGATGGTTAGTTTTCTGTTTGGTTCCAAGGTTGATTCTCTGCCTTTCTCTGCCTCCTGTGTCCTGTCATACTGCTTTAGAGGGACTGCATATCACCACCCTCACTGCGCCCCCCCGCACTGTGCCCTTGACCTCTGGCTACTGGTTGGGTCAGTAGATGGGAGGTGCTGGTAGATTGGAAGGTGGGAGGAGAGGACTGAGGTATTTACCTCTTTAGCCACTGACTTCAGTCTGGTAGTGGCTGCCTCTCTCCATGTGGACATTTCCCGTGGGAGGGCCCCTCACCCACCACACAGTTCTCTCTCTACTCCTGTAACACCAGGGAGCCAAGGCAGGTCAGCGATTCTCACTGTTGCTGGACTATGTGCTTCACCTAACTTGCTAGTTCTCTTCACCCTACCAACATGTTCTTTTTAAAAAAATCCTCACCTGAAGATATGTTCATTGATTTTAGAGAGAGAGGAAGGGGGAAAGAGAGAGAGACAGAGAGAGAGAGAGAAAGAGGGAGGGAGAGAGAAACATCAATCGGTTGCTTCCCATACACACCTTGACCTGGGATCCTTCCCACAATGTTCTGGCATATGGGATGACACCCCAACCAACTGAGCTACCCAGCCAGGACACTCTGCCAAAATGGTTTTTTTTAAAAAATTAATTAATTAATTTAGAGAGCGGGAAAGGGAGAGAGTGGGGAGAGGGGCAGAGAGGGAAAGAGGGAGAGGAACATCCATGGAAAGAGAGAAACATTGGTGGGTTGGTTGGTTGCCTCTCTTGTGCACCTTGTCGGGGACAAACCAGCAACCCAGGTATGTGCCCTGACTGGGAATTGCACGGGGGATTTTCACTTTGTGAGTCATCACCCAACAACTGAGCCACACTGGTCAGGGCACCAGCAGGTTTTATGTATTTCGTTCATTCAGTTCACTCAGTTAAAGCTTTAGGTGTGCCATCTGTTTTCAGGGCCCACCTATTACAGGAAATCTGCATTTGGCTCATCCCCGAGATCAAAGCTAAAGATAAAAGATGGGGGGTTCTCCAAGACATCCTAGTTTACCCTTTCACAGCATCATATCAGGTGCCTCTCTCGATTGTAGGGTGTCTCCAATGGTCCTGAATGGAGGCCGTGTTTGGGGACAGGCTCCCGATAAGCCTCAGTAGCCTGCATTGAATCCCTGTGATTTCGTCTACCCCGAGGCTGGTTCCTGCCCAGAATTAGACCAGGAGTGTGACAGACAACCTAATGAACTCCTGGAAGATTTCTCTCCAACATGATACATCTGAAACCGTGGTCTGCAGTGGAATAACTCGTCCTAAAATAACTAGCTTGTCATATAGAATATAGACCTGAGAAACAGGTTTTCAGTTTGTCAAGGAAGAGTTTTAGCTTAATTAACTTAAAGCCTTAATTGATTTTAAGTTAATTTGATTTATTATTATTATCCAGAAAGGTCTTCATAAATAATTATTGCAACACATCTTGACTCCTTAAGTAACATTCTGGAAAACAAAATAAAACAAAACAAAATCCCCCTAACATTCTCAAGGATTTTCAGTTGGATCCATAAATGATTAGTTTTGTGTGGAGGGATTTTTAATAAGGGGCTTTGTTGTTTCCAATAGAGAGAGAAAACAGAACAACCCTTAAAATGTAAAAAACTAGCTTTATTTTTGTTGTCATAGGGAGAAAGTGAGTACAGAGAAATAGCCGGGTAATTATAATCACAAGGTTTTTATAATCAGAATAAATGCTAATATTTTGTCATATGTGCTTCAAATGAATATTTAAATTATAAAATCTTTTTATACCTTCTGACCTTTAAAAATAACTCCTACTGTTGAAGCCCCCTGCGGTCTTCTCTCCGGGCCCATTCCCCTCCCATCCTCCCGGAAGCACTCAGTATGAAGAATTTGGTATGCACACAAGCTGTACTAAGTTAGTGTACACAATAATTAACTTATTTTAACTTCTGTGAGTATTTTACTATACAATTACATCATAATTTATGTAGCAGATTACTGTTGATAAACTTTTAGGTATTCTCCAATTATCCTACCACAAATTGGGTCACAATAACATCCTAGTACCTATTCCATTGTACACTTATTTTTCAGGGTTTATACCTAGACATGGATTTTCTGGGTTTTGGAGTATGCTCATTTTCAGCTATGCTAGATACCTAGAACTGAATATTACTATTTTTAATTTTTTTCTTTTTTCCATCACCATTTATTTCCCAAGAACTGATTATTTTTGTCAACAAAACAAAAACATAGCCTTAAACAATATGTAATATTGCTTGTTTGTGTGTTCTACTTTCTGGGACTGTGTAGCAAATTACCCCAAAATTCAGTGACACAAAACAATTTATTATGCTCACAGATTCTGGGCAAGGCACAGAGGTGTCTTGGGCCTTGGCCTGAAAACTCAAAGGCTGGAGGTGGAATCATTTAAAAGCTAGTTCACTTCCAAGTCTGGTGGTTGAAGCTGGCTCTCAGCTGAGGCCTTGGCCAGGCTGTTGGCCAGAATATCTCCATGAAATCTCTGCATGTGGCCTGGGCTAATTCATGACATTGTGGCTGGGTTCCAAGGGTGATTGGGGCGGTGCGGGGGGGCGGTTTGGGGGGATGGAGAGACAGAGAGAGAGGGAGAGAGAGAGAGGGAGAGGGAGAGAGAGAGAAACACAAACTAGGTAGAAGCTGTATCGTCTTTTAAGCACTACCCTTGCAATTAATATGGTTACTTTGATTGTGTCCTAGTCACTAGGGGCAAGTCCAAAAGGCTGGCCCATGTTCGAGGGGCGGGAATGGAGGCTCCACCTGTCTGTACAGCAGTGTCACTGTCACACACAACAAAAGTGTGTGGGATGAAATATGTGTCGGTGCAGCCGTCTTTGGAAATAAAATCTGCCACATTGTGATTTTGTATTTTCCTTTTTTTCAGTACATTTATTCTGATTATAAAACTTATACTGCTGCCCTGACTGGTGTGGTTCAGTGGGTTCAGTGTCATCCCAAAACCAAAAGATCGCCAGTTCCATTCCTGGTCAGGGCACATGCCTGGGTTTTGGGCTGGGTCCCTGGCTGGGGACATGCAAGAGACAACTGATTGATGTTTCTCTCGTGCATCGATTTTTGCCTCCCTCTCTTTCTCCCTCCCCTCTCTAAAAATAAATAAGTAATTAAAAAAAGTAATACTATGAATTACAAACAAAAATTCAGATAACTATAAAGAAGAAACTAAAGCCTACTGATTATTCTACCATTCAGAAACCGAGTTAACATATTTGACACACATATACTTTTTTTTGAAAATAAAAACCATATCATAGTATACGTATTGCGTCTTCATTTAGAAAAATATCACTGACCATTTCAATGTCAATCAATAGCTTTGAATGTCGTTCAAAGCTATACACTGTCAGCTTTACACTGTCATTCAAAAAATAATGGTCTCTTTCATTATATAAACATACAGTCTTCACTTATCCAATCTCTTCTTTATGGACACTTAAGTCATTTCTAAATTTTTATTGCTTTGTCTATATGACTTTAAAATTTATATAAATGATATTATATTAAATGAAATAGTCTGCAACTTGCTTTTATCCACAAAAATGTTTTCAAGAGCTAAGTCAGTATATATAGTAATTATTTATTCACACCTATGAGTATTTTATTCTATCATTACATTACAATTTATGCCTCAAATTTCTTGTTGGTGGACTTTAAAGATTTCCCAGTTATGCTACTACAAACCACGTTACAGTGAACCTCCCAGGACCTGTCTGGTTGCGTGTACATTTTCAGGATTTATCCTGAGTCACGGAGTCGCTGGGTCATGAGGCCATGCTTATTTTCAGCTATCCTAGGCAGCCAGAGCTGGTCGTTCCAGTCAACGCATGTACAACATCGCCTTCACGGAGCCTCCAGATTGCTGTTGGACGGACGTCTGAGGTTTCCTGGCAAGGACTGGCGTTCATTACAGTCAGTGTGCTGCTTCAGTTCTAAGTACATGCTCACGTACAGGGGAATGACTGGAATGAATAATTTATAGTTACCTGCAAGAATGAGAATAGACAGAGCTTTGATAGCGTTTTCTTGATATAGTACTTTGGTGTCATATTTGAAAATAATTTTGAAATCTCGGAAATAGGAATGTGTCAGGCCCCTGTAAGTTATTTAAAAAAAAAACCTCTCAACAAGTATCAGAGTTGAACAACAACAGTTTTGTGCGTTTTTGGCCTGAAATCATCAAAAGTACTCTAATCCTCAAAAGCAGATGATGTGAAGTCCCTCAGAAGAGCGACTTTGTATTGGAACGGAAGCACGGCGGGGCAGAGAGCAGCCGGTCACAAGTGGTGTCAGTACCGAGGATTTTCCTGCTCTTCTGGTCTCGCTTTTGAACAACTTTGCTGAGTTTGTTTGCAAATAGGATCTTTATCAAAGTCAGCTAGTTCCTGGGATCAGATTACATAAAGTCCTATCCTGTGTCCACAATGACGCTTTTGTGTCTATAAACCTCAGCACGTATTTAAACAGACATTAAGGAAAGGTATTTACCTGCTTTCAGATGGTTTAGTGTTTTGAATTTCTACCAAGAAGGTGGCCTGATTTCTTTTGTCCTGATCGTGTCCTATACCACGCAGCTGCGCTGCATACAGTTTGTCACTGAAGTATGTGTTGTGTGGTCTGGTGTCAGTGAAGATTTTGTTTTCCATACACTGTGGTTCCTTTCTTAACCCAGGGTACGGCAATCCAAAGTCACACTCCATATTTCTGTTTGTGTTCTTATTTTAGAAGAAAAGGAACAAGATTTCTTTTAGATTGCAGTTTCTATTTTGAGTGGAAATATTTTCACTGTTTTGTTTCAGCCCTGAGAAAGAAACCAGATCGCTTCTAGTTAAGGGTTCTTGGCTAGCCAAGTGAATCCTCTCAGATTTTGGGTCCCTAGCATGCATGATTGGGCCACTAACTTCTTTATGAGCAGTTAGCTTCTGGGAGTGAAATGGAGCTGCTGAGAAAATGTGAAACCGAATTCCAATATGGAAAATTATCCCACAAAGAAGTGACTTGTAACAGGATATGATGTCACCACTGGATGTCCCACAATTGCATATGCGATTGTGCTATGAGAACCCTCTCTGCTCTTTTTTAAAAAGACTCTTCCTACCTTATAACCAGTGATTAAAAATAAAAATGATTGATAATCTCAAATTGTAAAAGTAACTATGAAGAATAACATTGAGGAAACCTTGCTGCATATTCTTAAAATTTGTGTCTCTGAGTCACTCTTGAATGACTCATCATCAGAGCAAATTTCTTAGATAACAATCATAAAAAGAAATCTTGAGGAAATCAAAATGAATAAACAACATCTCTTTTTTCACAGAAAACAATTTCATTGTGTTGAAATATGTGTAACATAAAATTTACTGTCTTAGTCCTTTTTAAGCATGTGGTTCTGTGGCATTTAGTACCTTAACATTGTCCTGCAATACCACCATCATCCATCTCCAGAATTTTTCCATTCGCAAAACCAAAACTCTACCAATTAAACAATAACTCTCCACTCTTCAGCCCTCAAGCCCCTAGCAATCACCATTCGATATCTGTCTCTATTAATTTGACTATTCTAGGCACCTAGGTAAGTGGAATTATATAATATTGTCCTTTTGAGACTGGCTTGTTTCATTTAACGTAATGTTCTCAAGGCTTATCCATGTTGTACATGTTTCAGAATATCCTTCCTTGGGATGGCTGAATAATATCACATTGTTCGAACATACCACATTTTGCTTCTCCATCAGTGGACACCTGAGTTGCTTCCACCTTTTGACCATTGCAAAGCTATAAACATGGTGTACAAGTATCTGTTAAAGTTGCTGCTTTCATTTCTTTGGGGACATGCTGGATTATGTGGAAATTCTATGTTTAATTTTTTGAGGAGGAGCCATATTGTTTTCCACAGCAGCTGCATGATTTTCACATTCCCACTGTGTGCAAGAGTTCCAGTTTTTCCACGTCGTTGCCAGCACTTGTTCTCTCTCTCTCTCTCTTATTCTCTCTCTCTGTCTTATTCTCTCTCCCTTTAATAACAGCTATTCCAATGAATGTGAACAGTCATGAAAACCTTCAATGTCAACACATGTACAGGTATTACTACCCTCTTGGAAGACATGTGGCCTTTCAGTTCTTCACTGTACAAACAAAGTTGTGACCAATAAAGTCCTTATATGCACATCTTTCTGACGGTGGCTGATCATAAGCTTACATCATATCACCAAACGTTGAATCAAAAGTTGAATTGCTGGTTTAAAAGAATAGACGTTTGCAACATTTCTGGCAATTTATGCTCTCAGAGTTTCTAATCCCCACACACTAAGCAAGACCAGACATTACCAACCAAAATTTATTTTGTCAATATGATTGTCAACAAGTGGTATCTCATTGTTTTTATTGTATCCTTTAGTTTCTAGTGATGTATCTTCGTGTCTTTTTATTTCAACCTCCCATTAAATGGATTGAAAATTGCAGATGAGGTTTCCCCAAGGAAAACTGGGGTTTTATCACCAAAATAAGGGTTAATATATACTACATGGGCAAAGGCAATATATTTTTATAGTTTTCATTTTTATATTTTAACATTTAGTTTATCTGGAATTTATTTTAATGGCTTTATTTTCTTTCAGATGGTTAGTTAGTTGTCACAGCATTATGGAGTAGTCCATCTTACCCTCACTGATTTTAAATGCCACCTTTATTTATTTTTTAAGTATATTTTATTGATTATGCTATTATAGTTTCCCCAATTTTTCCCCTTTTATCCCCCCTCTGCCCTGCACCCCCCAACCCTCCAGCATTCCCTCCCACCTTAATTCATGTCCATGGGTTGTACATATAAAGTTCTTTAAATTCTCTGTTTCCTATACCATTTTTTACCTCTCCCCATCTATTTTATGCCTACCAATTATGCTTCTTCTTCCCTGTACCTTCCCCCCCATTCCTCCATTCACTCTCCCCACTGAAATCCCTCTATGTGATGTCCATTTCTCTGATTCTGTTCCTGTTCTAGTTGTTTGCTTAGTTTTTGTTTTCATTGTTTTTCTTTTTTTAGATTCATTTGTTAATAATTGTGAGTTTGTTGTCATTTTACTGTTCATATTTTTTATATTCTTCAATTTCTTAGATTAGTCCCTTTAATATTTCATATAATAAGTGCTTGGTGATGATGAACTCCTTTAACTTGACCTTATCTGGGAAGTACTTTATCTGCCCTTCCATTCTAAATGATAGCTTTGCTGGACAGAGTAATCTTAGATGTAGGTCCTTGCCTTTCATGACTTCAAATACTTCTTTCCAGGCCCTTCTTGCCTGCAAGGTTTCTTTTCAGAAATCAGCTGATAATCTTATGGGCACTCCTTTGTAGGTAACTCTCTCCCTTCCTCTTGGTGCTTTTAAGATTCTCTCTTTATCTTTAATCTTGGGTAATTTAATGATGATGTGCCTTGGTGTGTTCCTCTATGGGTCCAACTTCTTTGGGACACTCTGGGCTTCCAGGACTTCCTCGAAGTCTATTTCCTTCACCAGATTGAGGAAGTTTTTCTTCATTATTTGTTCAAATAAGTTTTCAATTTCTTGCTCTTATTCTTCTCCTTTTGGCACTTCTATGATTCAGATGTTGGAACAAATAAAGTTGTCCCAGAGGTTCCTAAGCCCCTCTCATTTTTTTTTAATTCTTGTTTCTTCATTCTGTTCTGGTTGGATGTTTTTTTCTTCCTTTTGTTCCAAATCATTGATTTGAATCCTGGATTTCTTCCTGTCACTGTTGGTTCCCTGAATATTTTGCTTTATTTAACTTTGGGTACTTTTCCTTTGCTCTTTCATTTTGTGACCAAGTTCAAGCAGTTCTGATGACCATTTTGATTACCAGAGCTTTGAACTCTCCATCAGATAGGTTGGTTCTCTTTCAGATCTCCTCATTGCTTAGCTCTCTTTCTGAAGTTTAGCTGTGTTCTTTCATTTGGTCCCTATTTCTTTGTCTTGACACACCTGTTAAATTGTAAGGGGGTGGGGCCTTAGGTATCACCAGGGCAGGGCGACCCTCCTTGCTGCACTGTGGCACTGCCTGTGGGGGAGGGGCCAGAGAGGGAACAATGCAGCGTGCCTACAAGGCTCTAGCCCCACTTTCCAAGGAACTGTCATGTGAGACTGGGAGTTTCTCTCACTACGGCAACCCTGCTGTAGTCCACAGTCAGATCAGAGTCTCAGTTTCCTGTTCAGCCAGCCCTGCCTGCCCTGTCCGCTGCCTTGCAGTGGGCTCTCTCTGTCCGCCTGTCTTACTGGTCTGGTTGGTCTGGTTGGTCTGGTTGACTGTTTGTTTATTTCCTTGGTTGTTGGAGTTCCATGCAGTTTGATTTTCTTGCACTTTTGGTTGTTTATTGATTTTAGATTGGTTGTTATCCTCCTTTTGGTTGTGCAAGGAAGTGAAGGGTTTCTAACTATGCCTCCGTCTTGGCTAGAACTTAAATGTCACTTTTATTACAGCTTAGATTATGCATCCTTGACTCATTTTTGGAGAATGTATATTTTGTTCCATTGGTTTGTCTATCAGTTCTTGCGCTAGCACAGCATTGTTTTAATTACTGTAGCTTCATAATATATTTCAATTGCTGATGGAATAAGCCTGTTTGTTTATCTTCTTTTTTCTTTTTCCCAGAAATTTCTTGCTGTTCTTATGTGTTTATTATTCTAGAGAAGTAATTCTCAACCTTGGAAGCACATCATAATCACTCAAGGAGCTGTAATAAACACCAACAACTTTGTCCCACTCCCAGAGGTCCTGGTTTAAGTGCTCTGGGGTACAGCCTGGGAATAGAGAGTTTTAAAAACTCCCCAGATGATGCTAATGTACAGCCAATGTTGAGTGTCATTTTACAAGATGAACTTTAAAACCGTTTCATTTCTCTTATGGTTTTGCATTATATTGTACTGATTTATAGATTAATTTAGAGGTAATTGACATCTCTATGATACGATGTCCCTCTATATGATTCAGTTACAGTTCTTTGAAAAAAATTAGAAATATTCTAATTAGGAAAAAGATAAAATAAAGGCATTTCTGAAAAGATCTGGGGTGGCCCATGGATGTGAAGGGAAGCTGAAGGACTAGACTTGGGGCGAAAAGAAGCAGAGCAGATACAGGCACCTGGGATCAGCCAAATGCAACTGCTTCACATTCCCCAGCTCTACCAGCTTTCCATCTTTGAAGCATTTTGCTCAATTTTTAGAATCTGAAAAAAACTTCATGAACCTGTCTCTGGTAGCTTGTAGCTTGTTTGCCCCTTGGCTGGAGGAGGGCAGGTTACTTTGGGTGACAGTCCCAACAAGCCCACATGCAGTGGGGCACAGAAGGCAGAGAAGGGAGAGGAGTAGCTGTGTCAGAAACTGGGGCTTTGACGTGTAGGCCAGGGTGGGGGTTGGGCACAAGCAGTAACAACGCCAACAAGTGTGACAAAATTAGGTCTGCTGTACACACGTGTGAGCACCGCATTTCTCTCCATTTCTTCTATTTTCTTCAGTGTTGTTTAGTGTTTTATAGTTTTCTTTAATTTACATATTACTTATTTAGCTTATTTTTCAGTGTTTAATGCATTTTGTTTCTATTGTGAATAGTATCTTTTTTGTTATTTTTTACCTAGTTACTTTCAGCATATAAAAGTTTTATTTTTAAAAAAATTCAGCTTTATGGAGGTATTATTATTTTTTTTTAAGATTTTATTTATTTATCTTCAGAGGGGAAGGGAAGGAGAGAGGGAGAGAAATATCAATGTATGGTTGCTTCCTGTGCATTCCCTACTGGGAACTGGCCTGCAGCCCAGGCATGTGCCCTGACTGGGAATCGAACCGTGATCTCTTGGTTCACAGGCCCGCGCTTAACCCACTAAGCTACACAAGCCAGGGCCTGGAGGTATTATTGAGAAACTTTATTTTTATGTTAATCTGAACACCTAACAGAGCGCTCTAATGGCTCTAAAACCTTTGCATTTCAGCCTGTCATATATTTCAGGTATTGTCTCTTTATTTGCAATATTTTACACTTTTTTTTCTCTTTTTTAATTGTTTTGGCTAGCACTTCTGCAAGATTAAACAATAAATCACCTTGTTTGTTCACTGTATTTATGGAAGTGATTCTTATATTTTATTTTTAAGTGTCACCCTATTATGAATACATAATTTGTCATGTTTAGGACATTTTTGTATCACTATTTAATAAACCTGCGTTTTAAGTTGATAATTGCTGTGGAATTTTTTTAAATGCCTTTTTAGAATCTCTTGAGATGATGTGATTTTTCACCTTTAAAAATTTTGATGATGAATTTTAATATGATTTATATGTTGAAACATCTTTACATTTTAAAAATTAACTATACTTGGGCTGGTATACTCTTCTGTTAATTTAATCCTGGATTCTAATTGATAACATTTTATCTAAGATATTTACATCAACTTTTATACTTAGGATGTTAAGATTTCAAAACATATTATTCTACTGCACTATTGTTAGATGGTAGTGTCTTAGGCAGCTTAAGCTTCTACTAGAAAATATCATAAACTGGATGGTTTGAATGACAGAAATTCATTTCTCATAGTTCTAGAGACTGGGAGTCCAATATAAAGTGCTGGTCAATTTGGTTCCTAGTTTGATCCCTCTTGCTGGTTTGTGGACAGCTGCGTTCTCGCTGTGTCCTCACATGGTAGAGAGAGCGATCATCTGCCTTGTTATCTTTCTTATAAGGGCACTGTTGGTTGGCAGACTGGCCTCCACACACGGAGGGCAATGAAGGACTGAAGAAAAGGGCAGACCACTCCAGAGTGGGAGGTGGCAGTTTTAACAAGCAAGGGAACCTACTTATGGGCTTGTCCTGGGTGGCCACAAGACAAGTAGATCTTCGAACCCACCTGCCAAATCTTGAACATTTACAAAGAGGCCTCAACTGCGTTCAGTCATGCATACTACCCAGATGGTTTCAACAACACTTTGCTCTTTCAAGGTTGTGTCCTCAGAACAGCTCCCACTGTGGGAACAGTGGGCAGGGCAAACATTTTAAGGACAGTGGGAGGGTGAAGGACATCCGATGGCCCTCAGGGCCAGCTCAAGGAACAACTAACTGGTGATCACGGCCTCTCCATGACCTCCTCCCGCAGACACTAATCCCATTCGGGAGGGCTCCACTCCCATGACCTACTCACCTCCCGAAGGCCTCCGTCTCCAAGTACCACCACACCAGGGATCAGGAGTTCAACATATACATTTGGGGGGACACAAACATTCAGTCTGTAGCAAGCACCTATTGGAACAGGTCATTGGCATTTTAGTTATATCATTTGTTTAATCCTCTCTCCAACCCATTCTAAACATGGGGGAATGAATGCGTTCAGACCAGTTAAGTGACTTGCCCAAATTCTGGCAGTTAGTATGTCACAGAGCCCGACTTGATACCCGATCTAACATCAGGTCAATGCCTTTTTGTGGCAGTGGCAGCAAGTGACCTGTTGTGAGTTCATAACAATTCTTTGAAAAGAAACAACTGGAATCTAAGGTCTCTGCTCCCTGTTTCACTAGATAGCAAAACAAATTTTGATTTTAAGATTCATTAAGTATATTTATTATACCTTTCTGTGTTGATTTTGATTTACATGTGTCCTGTTGTTCTCTAGGATGTTTAGAGCCCAGTAGGTATATCCCAACAAATTACATATTTGGAGAGCGAAATATTTGTGTTGTTAAGCAGCATCTACATTTACTATCCAAACATCTAGCAATTAACTTTCAGTGCTGGCACAATTTCCAACAAAGTACAGATGTATTTTAAGCTGTCTGCTAAGTAACATACACATTTCCTGGTTTTAGTGAGTCTCCTTCAAATCTCAAAGCTGAACCAAATCACACAAAAGCCACACCTGGAAGAGGTAGTTTCTGTCTCTAGAAGAAACCTTAGAGACTTTAGGACTCAACACAAGACCAATCAATTCCCAGTAACGTTCATTTCTTCCTCAGATGCTCAGAACCTGGAAGACGCTTCTTTTGAAGTTACACCTAGGGATGAAGAGGAGAAGGCGGGCAAAGGGAAGGGAGTGAGAAAGAGGAAGGAACCCAGAGACTAACCCATCAATCACATTAAAAGGAGGTCACAAGCTAACATGGATAATACACATGCAGTTGGCTCTCTGTAGGGTCTCCTCTGGCTGGGTGAGACTACTTGATTTTAGCTCTGCTACAAGAACCACCACCCTTCTCCACCCTTGCCACCACCTCTCCCTGACCTGAGACTTTTATCAAGAAGTCGATGTGGTCTACTAAGAAAAGGTAGTTTGCCCTAGGTATAAGCTGTAGGGTAAACCCATTAGCCAAAAAGAACCATTATCTAACCCCAAGGAGAATTGTGTGTAGGAGTTTGCTATGAGGCCCTCCCAGTTTCCCACTCAGGGTTTGTCTTTCTATTTCCCTGTGTTTTACCATTGTGGGTGTTTATCTTACATTCAAGTCCCATAGACATTCTTTCCATCAGATCTTGCTCTTATCAAGTTCAGCTGAAAAGCAGTATGTAATTAAGATGCGGTGTTGCAATATAGGACAAGACAACAGCACAAGTCTCCAGAGCCAAAAGACCACACAATGGTGGCATTTCAAGTACCATGACAGAAAAAGGTCTGGTATCCCCAATTCATACGTGCTCTGGCCCCAGCTGACTGTATCATAATAAACTAGTAAGTCCCAAAAGTCCAGAACATTCCCTGATGTCCCAAGGTTAGGCCTCTAAGACCTGGGGTGCTTTCAGAGTCATGAATTTAAACCAAAACACCAGCTCTTCAGTCTGTCCGGGATCTTTGTTTAGGTGTGGTCAGAAGATGGGCAAGTGAACACACCCATCTGCCACGGGGAACATGGCTCCCTCAGCTGAGCTGCATCGGCCTTGGGGTCCACACCCTCTCACTGGAGAAATGCAAAACCCGTGACAATCTCAGCCAGCAAGGGCCTGTGTCCCTGTAACGATTGCTACATAGTTTGGGGTTTCAGATGCAGCTGTCCTTTGGCGGGATTTTAACTGAGTGCTGTTGTTGTATGTAATCTTTTTTGCTACTAGTAATTTTTCACTACTGAATATTCTTTTTTTCATCATGTAATAAAAATCCACAGTGGTGATGTGATTCTGTGTAGGGGACCTGAATAAATTAATAGGCTTATGCATTTTTTTTATGGCTGATACAGTTGGGGTTATGTTATGTGTGTTGATGTGTGGCCTGTTTATTTTAGGCTCTGTTTGGCCAACGATTTTCTGCAGCAGTGGGTGGCTGTCTGTATTATTACATGTAAATGAGTCTCTGACGGCCCGCTTCAGCTCCCTCCTCTCTTCAACTTCCCTTGTGTTTTCCTTTTCCGTTTCATGTCTTTGGCTTTAGCTTAAGATGAATGAGGCATAAGGGTGGGGGTGGGGTGCAGATAGTTCTTCAGAGGGTGAGAGGAAAATATTACAATATTTATTTATGTTTATTTTTATCTAAAAGTATAAAGGATTATGCCTTGCTGGTCACTTTCACTCATGTGCAGTTAGAGTGATGGTGCCCCTTGTCATGAGGTGTCCGCAGGAAAGAGCACCCCTGCCAGGTGGGCCCCGACACAGAGGGTGGGGTAGCACCCCCTGCTTGCTCTCCACTGCGTTTTGGTCAGTTCACATAGGCACAGTGTTGTGGGTTTACAGATTATGCTTTCTAATTTAGCCAAATGTCCACCTGGTTCATTCATGAATGGCTAAAGAAGATTCCTGCAAAGAAACTGTGGTTGGAGATAGAGCTGACAAGGCAAGCCCAGGAAAGCGTGAGAATCGCAGGGTGGAGGTTTGGGGGAGTGCGCTCCTCCTTGTCTGAGCTCTTTGTCAGCTCACGTCTCCCAGAGACATAGCTTCCTATAATTTAAGAAACAGCTAGGGAGATCGTCTAATCTCCCCACCATACCCCGTCAGTGATATTTCTGTATATGACATTATTATTGTACTCACTCTCTGTATATGACATTACTGTTTTCACTCTCAGAGATTGACCTTGTCAGACAGCCCCCGCAATTCTGGGTGCCCCTCTTGCCTGTTTGCAGGTGTGACTAGCATCATCATTTGGTAACATACTTTCCGTCAAGTGCCGTGACATTGACAGAGTGGTCTCGTGTTAATATATTTTTAAATTAGACTAAATATTGTATTTTAAAATTGTTACTAAAAGTAATATATACATTATAGAAAATGCAGTTACTCAAAATGAAGAAAATAACACTGAACTAAAATCACAGTATTTGGGGATAATCACAGTCAAGTGTTTTCCAGTTATAAGTATTCTTTTATTTCTTTCTTACAAAAGTAGATTTTGTTATACATTCTATTTGTAAACCTCTTAAAACATCCACGCTATGGATTATCTCAATTTATGGTACTTCAAAATTGTCTGTAAACAATTTTGTCATGAATCAGGCTAAAAATTTTTCTTTAATTCAAATTTCATGCTGTATTTTCTAAAAATTAATTTTCTTGCAGAAGAAAACAATGTATTATTTAATTGTCTTATGTTCCATCAGGATTCTCAGTCTGGCAATCAGCGTCTGGGAAGGTTTCCGAGCCTTTTGCTGCCACAGTAGTCTCTGCTTACAAGGAGCCAGGAAGTCCTGCCCGGCGGAGAGCGTAGCAGAGTGAGCCACAGCTGTGCCGCTGCGAGCTTCTGCGTGGCTGGTCCTTTTCCATTTACCTCCAATATCACTATGCTCATGACTCAGGCCGGAGCCTGGACACTGAATAGGGGCTCAAAACAAGAAAAACTAAGAGGAGAGTGGGGACTCGTGACCTAATGCCCTATCTGGCCAATGCCCAGGGTGCAGCATATCCACATTTTAGGGGCAGAAAAAAAGCGATTCTTCTGAACCAAGTTTGAGTCTGCAAGGTAATCATGACCTTGTTTGGTTTCATTTATGGTTCCATTTTTCACATAGACAAACCATGTCCCAATTATTATGCTTTTGAGAGACAACGGCTATGTCTTATTTAACCTTTTGACCCCTGTATCACCTGGTATCATGTCTAACACTCAGAAAACATTGTGATCGTAATCATAATAACAGGGTGGCATGTATTGCACAATATGGAACATCAAAAAAGTTAGACTTAGATAATTCACAGATGATGTGATTGTTTGCAAAAGAATTGACAAATATTTGTTAAAATTGATCAGAAAATACCACCAAGTTGCTAGATTTCTATAAAAGAGTCAGCATTGTTGAGAGTTCAATAGTGGTCCAAAAGCTATGTCCATGTCCTTATATACAGAACCTGTCAATATTAGTTCATATAGTACAAGATGAAACATTATATTGCATGGTAAAAGATGTGATTAATTTAAGGTTTTTGAGAGGAGAAGTTGACCTTGGGCTATCCAGATGGGCCATAACCTAATGTTGAGAGGAAAGCAGAAGGAGACTAGACATACAGGAGACAGGGCGAGGTGATGATGGAGGCAAGATTGGAGGGAGGAAGTCACAAGCCCAGAAATACTGGGCAGCCACCAGAAGCTGAAAGAAGAGAGGAAGAATCCTTTCTTAAAGCCTCCAGAGGGAGCAGACACTGCTGGACTTTGCATTTCTAGATTTCCATAACATGAGAGAATAAATTCATGTTGTTTTAAAGCCACCAAGTGTGTGATGATTTGTTATAGCAGGCTCAGGAAACTAATACAGGAATGCATTCTTATATTGGTTTCCTGAGCCTGCTATAACAACAATTAATTTTAAAAAAAAAGAACACAGGAAAGAACAAAGCTTGTGATTAAGCGCGTGGGCTCTGGAGCCAGACTTCCCTTCTTCAACCCCAACTTCAACAGTTACGAGCTGTGTACTGCTGAGCATGTTATTTCGCATCACAGGGCTGTAGAGCATGCAGTGTAAAGGCAGCTCATGTGGACCTGTCTCGGGCATTAGTGAACATGGAATACGTGCTGGTTACTGCCATCATCGACGTTATTACTATGGTTGTTACTATTGTCAGCAGCAGTTAGAAAATGCAGCATGAGAAGGCATTTAACATTGCAATTACAAATCAAAGGTGGGGAATATATAAATAATCACTAAAGTCTTATGTACCAGGTCACAAACGTTTCCTGACTGATATTAAAACCTAAGTAAAAAGGGAGATATATTATGTTCACAGATAACAATGTTCAATAGTGCAAAGATACCAATTCATCATACTTGATCTATAGATTCAATCCCATCCTGATCAAAATCCCAATAGGTTTTTTTTTAATTGGTAACTTGACAACTGATTCTAAATTGGATGTGGATAGCAAATCACTAAAAACAGCCACTACACATTCAAAGGAAAAGAATCAAATGTATGTTTCATCCTACTCTGGAATACTATGCAGTGATGGAGACAAAGGTACTGTGGATGCATGCAACGAGTCCCCTGAGTATGAAATTAAGGTGAAAAAAGTGTCAGAGACAAAATTTACAGCCAAGCAAAATTATACTATATGTGATTGAACTATTAAGGACAGTGGGAGAATTATTATTATAAAATGCAGATATGGTAACCCGTGGATGGGAGAGACATGCAGGAGGCTTCCAAAGTGGGTTTGGAGTATGAGAATGTTCATTTTATTCTTATTCTTTAAACCATTTCTATCTTTAAATTTTATAAAGCAAAACGAACATTAAGTGGTATTTAATTTATACTTTCATTTCAAGAAAACTTTCACGGAGCATTCTTATTTCAATGTTTCTCTAAATACTTGTAGTTTCATAACTATCAAAATGTAATCTTCCACATTTCTTAAATTAGCATGGTCATTGAATCCCCCACCCCTACCAAGATCATCTGTTCATATTCCTTTAGTTGTTTTATAGATGTTGCTGAATTGCTCATGGAAGTTATCCAGCCACGAGGATAGAAACTTGGGGAGCTTTATAAAGTTCACCACCCACCCCAGGCTCCATTTTGGTAAGTTCCTCTGGGCAGAGCAGGAGGGACCTGCCCTTCTGCCTGTCACCCACACCTTGGCAGAGAATCACTGTAGTATGATGAGAAACAATCATTGTGTGAGCTGTGTGTAAGGAAAAGAAAATGTTGAAAATCAGTGATACTCTTCCTCTTTAATGTTTTCTTTTCTCAAATGGATTTAGATTGGAGTTGAGTCACATCCTTGGAATAGAGAGATTTGATGTAGAACTTAAAGACAGTGTCTAAACTTGGAATATAAGATGGGTTAGAAGAGTCAATTCCCACAGGCAGAATCAGATATCCTTTGGAGAGAGAGAACAGGTTACTTTTACCGTGACCTCTGGGGAAATCTCACCCCTTGTAGAGAATGATACACTTACCGGAGACCCAGGAGACTCTGTCCTGCGACCTGCCATCTAGATGTTGCTTTGACTACTCATAGGCAAGAGCTACCCAAATTCAGAGAGTTCAAACCTGCATGTCCCTGCAGTAGCAATGATCATACTGCAGCAAGGCACACAAAGCTAACTGCTTGCCAATGAGGCCATTAAAATACTGGAAAATACATGCTAGCATTTTTGGACTCTGGCTTAATCCCCAATATTATGTATTCCCTCCAATTTAGAAATCCAGCATTTAAAAATTAAAATAAATCTTCAGGTCAAGATAGTGGTATAGGCAGACATGGCTCACCTCTTTGCACAATCACATCAAAATTACAACTAAAATATAGAACAACCATCACTCAGAACCATCAGAAATTGAATTGAATGGAAGTCTGACAACTATGGAATTAAAGAAACCACATCCATCCAGACTAATAGGATGGGCACAGACATGGAATGGGCTGGTCCCACATCCACGTGTGGTGGATAAAAACTCAGAAAGGATATCTTGGGAGTGAGAAACCCCAGCTCCACACCAGCATCCCCCAACCCAGGGTTCCAGTGCCAGGAAGATAAGTGCCACAACTTTTGGCTGCATAAACCAGCAATGATTCAGTTGATGGAAAAAACTTCTGGAGCCCCAAGTGGTTCCTCTTAAAGAACTCATACGTGGACTTATGTACTCAGACTCACTCCCTCTGAGCTCTAGCACTGGGGTAGCAATTTGAAAGGCACCAGTGGCATCCAGGGAGAAACTGAAGTGTCTGGCATCAAGGCAAGCAGAGGCCATTGTCCCTTATCTAAACCTTGTCCCCACAGAGCTGGCAAACTGGTGCCATATCTGAGACTCCATCAACCTGGCTAACACTGTTTGATCTGCCTTGGAGATTCCAAGAGACTCTGCCCCACTCAGTTTCCAGGCCCGCCCAAGCTGCTTTTCCATATGAATAGCTGGTCTTGGCTCATGCATCACAACTTCCTAGATCCTCTCAAACAAGCAACATCTGGCCTCAGTGAGCCCCAAGGCCATCGCTAGCAGCAACCAGGTTAGGTTCACAGCTTGGATTTGCCTAGGAATCTCCAACTGCAGCACAGGTAGCAGCCATCTCAGAATACTCTACAGCTCATGTTGGGTGGCCCCAGGCAGCACACAGGTGAGGGCTGACCTTGGACTGCACCACTTGGGGAATCCCGGAGCCTTCATGCCCAGTAGACAACTACAGACCACATTGGAGCACCACCACCCTGTCCCTGCACAGCTGATCTTCTACAGAAGTTCATGATAAGTGGTCACAGCCAATCCTTGCAGCTTACTGGACTGGGTAAATCCCTCCCATTGATCTGCCAACAGTAAGCAAGGCTCAACAAGAGGAAGGTATACTCAGCCCCCACAAAGGGCACACCTCAAGTACCCAGGTTAGGTGATAGGGGAGGCTGGGCCACTGGGACCTATAGGACACCTACTACATTAGGCCACACTACTAAGAAACAGAGTCAGAGCAGCTCTCCCTAAAACATAGAAACAAACACAAGGAGGCTGCCAAAACAAAGAGACAAAGAAACATGGTCCAAATAAAAGAACAGATCAAAACTCTGAAAAAAGAGCTAAACAAAATGGAGATAAGCAATCTATCAGATGCAGAGTTCAAAACACTGGTTATAAGGGTGCTCAAGGAACTTAGTGAGGACCTCAACAGCATAAAAAAGATCCAGAAAGAAAAAATGTCAGAAACAAAGTGTACACTAATTGAAATAAAGAGCAATTTATAGGGAATCAACAATAGAGTGGATGAAACTGAGAATCAAATCAATAATTTGGAACATAAGGAAGCAAAACACAACCACCCAGAACAACAAGAAGAAAAAAGAATCCAAAAAGAAATGAAGATAGTGAAAGCAGCCTCTAGGAAAAGTTCAAGAAGAGGTCCAACATTCATATCATATGGGTGCCAGAAGGAGAAGAGGGGGATCAAGAAATAGGGAGTCAATTTGAAAAAATAATGAAAGAAATCTTCCCTAATTTGGTGAAGGAAATAGACATGCAAGTCCAGGAATAGAGAGTTCCAAACAAGATGAATGCAAAGAGGCCCACTCTAAGACACATCATAATGAAAATGCCAGAGGTTAAAGATAAATAGAGACTCTTAAAAGCATCAAGAGAAAAGCAGTTAGTTACCTACAGGGGAGTTCCCATAAGACTGTCAGCTGATTTCTTAAAAGAAACTTCGCAGGCTAGAAGGAATTGACAAGAAATGTTCAAAGTCATGAAAAGCAAGGAACTACAGCCAAGATTATGCTACCTAGCAAAGCTATGATTCAGAATTGAAGGGCAGATAAAGAGCTTCGCAGACAAGAAAAACCTGAAAGAGTTCACATCACCAAATATTATTACATTAAATGTTAAAAGGACTGATTTAAGAGAAAGAAGATGAAAACTATGAACAATGAAATGACAATAAATACCTATCTATCAACCATTGAATCTAAAAAGCAACTAAGGAAACAAGAACAGAGACAGAATCATGGATATGGAGAGTATTTTGATGTTTACCAGATGGACAGAGTGGTGGGGGAATGATGAATAGGTGAGGAAATTAAGTACAAATAGGTAGTTACAGAATAGTCATGGGGCTATAAAATACAGTATAGGAAATGAAGCATCCAGAGAACATATCTGCATGACCCATGGACATGAAGAATGGTGGGAGGATTGCATGAGGGAGTGGTGGGTGCCAAGTGGGGGGGCACCTCCCCTCTTTGGGGGAAGATTTCCCCTAAAGGGGGAAAAACCAGGACAACTGTAATAGTATAATCAATAAAATACAATTAAAAATAAAAATGAAAAAGAAACAAGTATAAAAATATTTTTAAAAACTTTATGTATTTACAGTCAAAGTTCCCATAAATATAAGGATTTCATTTTCTTTTTGTATCAAGGAGTAAATATTTTTTAGGCTTAATCATAATATGAATGAAGATTGTTTAACACTGAGGATAGGAATGAATAGAATTTATTGAATTTATGTTCTGTATTATACTTTCATGCTACTGTGCTAGGGGAAAAAGTGACAGGTTGAGAAAATTATTGATACTTGAAGGCAACTGACTTTAGATAAGATAAAAATAATCAGTATAGCCTGTGATGTTACTTTAGTTTAAATCTAGGCTGCCCTGAAGCTCAAACAGAGATAAAGAGCAAGAGTAGGATGAATGTTTTCATTGAAGTTGAAACTTCAAATATTGTGAGTCTCAGGAGGTTATCTAGTATATTCCCAATCTTTGGCAAGATTATAGTTGAATCAGATCTGGCAGATGACAATCCATTTTATTTCTAAAATTGCCCACTCAAGGAATTCCACATGATAATTCTTTCCATGATCTTTTCTCTAACCTTACTTTTTTTTGTTCTCAGGAGATATATGCACAAAATAATGAAATGAATAAGGCAATGTACATATGTCCCTTCCCCCATCACAAAGGGGGTAGGGTTATCTTTTAGTATCTTTGATGATTTGTAAACAATATTAAATTATATCAATCCCTCTTCCTTCTTTATCCAACTTCACATTCTCCCTGTGTAAGTAGCCCTTGTCCTTTTTACTTCTCTTGTTCCCCTCAATTGTCCCCTTTCTCTCCTCTTTAGAATCGCATGGGACAGTATGCACAAGATTCTTTAATGCCCCTGGAATAAGGAAAGCCCACGGGGCTGTTGTCAGCACCACGGACAGTGACTCACAAGGCCAGCCTTTTAAGAGAGGGTACATCTTTCCAGGAGAACAGTATCTTTGAAGGCCTTCATCAATCCATTCCTCTTTTCTTCCTAGCTTTCTACTTTTTGAAGTCAACCATTTTAACTTTTTCAACTTTTCAGTATAGGCATAGGAGCCTGCATCTCAGTAATCTATGAGACTGATGGGTCCAGGCTAACAGGAGGTAAACTGATTTAGGCTTGCTGGGGTTAGTTCATCACTGGGCCCTTGGGTTTAGTGACCCAGTACAAAAAAAGCAATGGAGAAACATAGAGTAGGGAAGAGAGGTAACTCCTCCCTTTCTCCTCTTGCAAATGGCCCAATTAATTATATTTCCCAAAGAGTCAGTGTCCCCAAAAGTGCCTTTCTTCATAGCTCCTACTGTCTGGTTAGGAAACATTTGCTCCAATTTTAAGCCCATAAAATATTAGCTCTGCAGTGCTGGCTAAGTCACCTAAACTCTCTGTCCAACATTATGGAAGAAAAGTACATAATACTTCTCAAAATTTTTAATGTGTGTATTTTCTCACCCAACAACTCCAACATAGAAGTTATCCAACAGATACATTTGCACATGTGTAAACAACACATGCATAAGGTTACTCATTAAAAACAAAGATTGGGAGCTACTTAAAATTAACTGATATAAAGCTGTTTAAATATATTATAAATTTATGCAATCAAATAGTAGGAAACCATAAAAAAGAGAAAGTTCATTATGTACTGATATGAATAATCTCTGGAATGTACCTTTAAGTGAAAAAAAGCTAGGTTCAGGCCAATGTACATAATATTTCCAAGGCAATATGTAGGGAATAGCAATTGCTTTCAAGAAGGGAAACTGGGTGACTGGACATGAGAGGTACTCTTTGAATTTTGAGTAATTGAATGTTTTAAGTATATATAAAAGAATAATTTTATTATTTTATTTTTTTTAAAGATTTTATTTATTTATCTTCAGAGGGGAAGAGAAGGAGAGAGGGAGAGAAATATCAATGTATGGTTGCTTCCTGTGCATTCCCTGCTGGGAACTGGCCTGCAACCCAGGCATGTGCCCTGACTGGGAATCGAACCGTGATCTCTTGGTTCACAGGCCCGCGCTTAATCCACTAAGCTATACCAGCCAGGGGAATAATTTTAAATAAAATAAAATAAATTATGTGACTCGGTTTTCTCCCATATGAAATGGATATAGCCACACCCATTGGTTATTCCAAGACTCAAATAGGATGATGTATAAAGATTCTTCTCTTCATGCAGGTTAATATAATTTTTTCCATCTAATAATTAATACTTCATAACTACCTCAGAGAGGGTGAAGTATGCTTAGGATGGCTGGAAAGAGCCTAACGAGATTAGTGAGTAACTTGTAGAAAACTTGGGTGACTAAGAAAAGGGGAAACAGCCAGAGCATGAAAAGTCCAGTGGAATCCACTAAGACACGGGAGTGTAAATTCATTTGTTTAATATTTAGAAGGAAGAAACAGTATACTTTCTGGAAAAAAATCCTTTGGGTCCTATATAACACATTTAAGGAAGAATACTAAAAGCCAGTCTAGAAAGATTTCTTGTCAGTCGTATAAAAAAGGAGATTGGAAAGGCTGTAGCATATAATATTCCAAAAGGATGTGTTAAAAAAAAGGGACCTCAGCTTTCCACATTCCAAGGGGTCCCCTGGATCTCCCACACACCTCATTAAATATGTGAGCATGCACGAGACTTGGAATCTCTGTAGGGACTTCTGGCGTGTCTTGGTAGAAAGGTGATAGACTTGAGGGTCTTTGTGATGTGGACCACAGTATAAAATCAAAATAAAGCTCCCGACTTTGACCAAGACTATAAAAGAGGAAAGTAAACCCACAATATCAATTAGAATTTTTTCCCTCCTAATCAATAATTTTTCTCTGTACAGTTAATTAAAAGATCAGTTTTAGAACATCTTTTTTCATCCTTCTCTTCCACCTTTTCCTCTTTCTCCTCTCCTCTTCTTCCTTTTCCTCTTCTCCTTATCTTCCTTCTATAACATGAGTTAGCAAACTTTTTCTGTAAAGAGCCAGAAAGTTAAATGTTTTAGGCTTTGCAGTCCACCCAGTCTCTGTTGCAACTATTCTGCCATTGGGCAAAAGCAGCCATGGATGTTACAGAAATGAATGGCATGGAACTGAATGGGCGTGGCTGTGTTTTTTTTGTTTCAAAAAACAGGCTGTGGGCCAGATTGGCCACAGGTTGTAGGTTCTCTCGCCCTGTTCTATGTTGCCATAGTTTAAATGAATTTCTCAGAAGAGCTCTAGTCATCAGAAAGTGTTTGAGACAACAGGGTAGTTATCTGGGAAAAACAAAATGGGTAGCCACACCTCATACTTCTTTAACAAGGTCAAAGATTCAAATGTTAAAAAATTAAAGAATAACTATTTTTAAACATGGGAAAATTATTTTAACACCTCCAAATAAGGCAAAACCTTTCTAATTATTAAATAAACTTATTTTAAAATAATAGATTCTACTACACTATCACTTTTGCATAAAAATTATTATAAGGTTGGTGACAAGACAAACAAGAAGCTGGAAAAAATATTTGTAACTCATTTCACAGATAATGGAATAACCTCCTTAACACATTGATTTCTACAAATCAATAAGAAAAATAAATAAGCTCCCAATGGAAAGGTGGGGATGCTATGGCTAGAATTCACAGAAGAAGGAAATACAAAGAGTTGTTAAATATTTTTAAAGAAATGCATTATTTATAAGAGAGATACATAAATTTATACTTACTACTTTTCATGTATCAGATAGGCAAAATTTTGGATTTTTGATAAAACATTGGGTTGTGAAAGCACTTTTCATACTGTTGAGAGCTAAAAATGTGGTATATCTATGGAGGGCAATTTGGCAATATCTGTCAAAATGTGAAGGGTACATCTTTTGTAATGTGGCAATTCATTTGAAAGCGTTTTGCCTATAGATATACCAGGGTGTATGCAAATGATATCTATACAATGTTAGTTATGGTTGTATTTAGAACAGTAGAAAAAAAAAGAAAAAGAAATGACTTATATGTCCACCAAGGGGGGACCAGGCTGGCTACATCTGTTATGCCCTATCCATACCATGCAATGCTCTGCAGCTATAAAGAAGTAAAAAACTCTTTATGTTTTAAAATATATTATTTTCCCTAATATATTATGAAAGAGAAGAACAGTGTGCTTTGTGTGCTTCCAATGGTATGAAAGGAGGGCAGAATACATATTTGCATCTATTTGCATGAAAAAATCTCTGGAAGGATGCACAAGAAACTAGTAACAATGGCTTCCTCCTTGAAAGGGGGGTGGGAAAACTGAAAGGATAACAAAGGCAACAAAGGAGGCTTTTCACTCTGTGCCTTTTTTATTCTTTTTCATTTTAAACTTTTGACATCATTATTAATATTAAAAATATAAAGTCAGTAGTAATCACCCAAGTAATTTAGCCTTACACATATACCTCACTTTGTTATCATTTTAGATTCATAGATATTATATTATTTTGGGTATGCTAATAATAAAATCTGGATCTTGAAAATCTTGAAAAAGTTTTCTACTTCCTGTGTGGAAAGAGGATGAACCGAAAGGATAAACTGTCATTCTGTGTGGCTCCTAACTAATCAATCAGAGTAGACACGACAGAGAAGGTTTTAACGGTCAGCGTGGTGTGAAGAGGGACCGGGGCTGCCTTGGGAAGCAGAGAGTCCTCATTGATGGGTCCTTCAGACACTTGTGGTACTTGGGGCCTACTGTAGAAAGGCTAAAAACTCTAAGTCAGTTTCTCTATTTCAATTCTGAGGACCTATAATTAAAAGAATAAGGTTGACATGAACACCATACATTTTATCATAAGTGGTAAGATTCTTTGAAAAAAAAAAGGGTACAGATTTATTCACTTTAGAAACTAGTTTGAGGATTGCAGAGAAAGTAACCATGATGGGAAGAGAATTGGAGATTTTGGGGGATGGAGTGTGCAGAGGCCCAAGGCAGGTTAGGATGAGGGCCCGACCCCAGGGATGTGCAGAAACTCACGTCAAGCTAAACAGCCCCGGTAGAGGAGAGAGGTGCAGGCCTCAGCGTTTTGCTGGCAGAACGGAGTGCACCACAATGCCCCGTTTTCCAGAACACTGCGATGTGCAGATGGAAAGTAATTTTTTTCAGAAATGACTGGAAATTACTGACATTGATTTTTCAAATTATCCCTGTTTGTTTGGCTCATGCAACAACTGGCAGCTAATGCTTTCAAGCACTCTAATTGGGACTCTGCTTTAGCTGACGTTCATACCTCAGCCGGATAGAGCATCTTGTACAGTACAAGGCAGTAAATTTTTGATGAGAATCATGCTGGAGGAAATGCAGTGTTCTTACAGAGAGCATGTGCAAAGAGGACAGAGCTATGGCAAATGACTGCTGAGTAACCCACCCCCACCTTCTTTCCTTTTTGTACTTCATCTCTTTCCCTTTCTCCTTTTTAAGAGTTACGTCTGTAGGTCTCCTGAGGAAAAGACTGAGTAGTCTGGGAAATAGTGCACTAGTGGCACTCAAAACTTTTAAAAGCTTCACATAGTCGCATGTATTGTTCTTCCGGCAATGCTCACAATTGGAAGGGAATAATGATACTTTCCCCTGTTGATATTGTGGGGTAAGCTGATACTCAGAGATGTGAAAGTTACTGGCAGAGTTGCAATTAGATACCAGATACATTTCATGTAGTCAGGGAGCCAAAGGAGATTTTTGAGGGGTTATGGAATTATTAAATGTGATGGTTAATTTTACGTGTCAACTTGGCTGGGCCTTGGTGCCCAGATATCTGGCCTGCCATTATTCTGAATGTGTCTGTGAGGGTGTTTTCTGGATGAGGTTAACATTTAAATTGGCGGTATTTGAGTAAAGCAGATTGCTCTCTATAATGTGAGTGGGCCTCATCCAATCAAAGGCCTTAGGAGAACAAACATTGACCTGCCCTACGAGCTGAACTGCAATGTTAGTTCTTCTCTGGATCTCCAGCCTGCCAGTTTACCCTGAAGGTTTTGGACTGTGCCAGCCTCCATAATCATGGAAGCCATGATTGAATTTCTCTCTCTTTCTGTAGGTAGGTAGATAGATAGATAGATAGATAGATCTCATATTGGTCTGTTTCTCTGGAGAACCCTGCTAATACATTAACCATGCTCATTTTGGGGGGGTTATAACTTATTTGAAATTATATAATATATTGCAAGTAAAACAGCTTAATTACTTAATTATCTTTTATGAGCTACCTCTCTGAGTTTCACTTTTCTCATCTGTAAGATGAGAACAGCATGGTGGAAATGGTTAGTCATCTACTAACGTCCATTTTTCTCTTCTTCGTAGGCACATTATCCTACATTTCCCATCCTCCGAGCAGTCAAGGTGGCTGCGTGACTGTGTGGTTTCCAATGGAATGTGAGTAAAAGGGATGTGTGCCACTCCGGGCTAAGTCTCAAGATAGCGGGTGTACTCCATATGCGCCAACTTCCCCTCCCTGCCGGGGATGGATCTTCAGCCACCCAGCTGTGACCATAGAAATGCCTGAGGGGATGGCAGAGCTACACAGTGGAAAGACCCAGAATTTGCTCTTTAAGCCACTGCATTTTTAGTTTCTGTGATAGTAGCTTGACCTTTGCCCTAACTAACAGAGTACGATCATAGCAACTGTATTATCTACTTCATGGGTTTTTTTTGAGGGTCAGATGAAAGAAAACAGTAAGGCTCTACACAAATGTTTATTTGATTTTTAAAAATTAAGCTTCCTTCAGACCCCCACAGCACTCCTGTGAAAGGGGACACTGGACTGGATGATCTCTAGGAACGGCCCCTCACTTTTCCTGACTGGGGAGACGGCCTCGGGATAAAGAATTGCATGGGAAACACAAAATGGCTAACAGCTTTTGTTAATTACCACCAACCATGTCTGGATCATATTTAGGAGCTTACAGCTAATGCAAACAGTGGGTAATAAGTGGCTATTGAAAGCAGCTGACACATTAGATAAACTTTAATTTTATAACCATTTCACAAGCTGGTGGTGATCCCTAAAATGCCCATGTGAGCTACAACATATTAAATGTCATTAGTTGTCTAGACTTTGCCAGAAAACCAGTTCAGAGTGACAGGATTTATGGTTTCCTACTCCTGTGAGGGCACAAGATCCACGAGACCACATTAGTCTGGTGAGAGCCCCACGTTACTATTAGCTGATTCTTTGTTTATGAAAAACACTTCCATTTCCAAAGTGCACTATAACAAGCACATATATTTATATATAAACATTGAAAATGTCTTCGTAATAGAACAAGTCCATAGTTGAAGTAGATATCAGCAGACATTAAAAAAAGAAGAGGAATGGAAAGAAAATGATCGACTGCTTTAAAAGATCACACTCGGCCTCAGAGCTTTTGTTTAATTCTTGCAAGACGAGAATGGAATCTTTCCTGCCCCTCCAACAGGGGTAGAGCCAGGTCTGATGCTCTGAATGAAGTGGTTTATGAGGCCTTTGAAAAGATGTATTTTCATGCCCTCATTGACACTGCTTTCATTTGGTTATCAAAACTTACCTGGAAAGAAAAACCATTAATAGTTCCTATTAGGAAAAACCCCAGGAGATACGTGCAGATTTGAAGTGCAGTGCCATGGGCTGAAATCCAGCTGTGCGTCCAGATAAGAAGGGACATCCTGGAAAAATGTGTGAAAATGTACAACTAGTAACAGCTGAGTGCAATGCAAAGGAGTTGCTTTGGAATAACACATACCACCTACTTGCTCTAAGTGAGCAAGTTCCCAGGGCCAACTATTTCCTTTTGACACTGGCAGCTGCTTCTCCCAGCAATAGCTTAAATGGAAAATCAACAAGAATCATTTTGGCAGAAAGAGGGATCATCTTAGGTGCTTAATGAGAGAAAAGATCTGAGCTTGTTTGTAGCAAGAAGTAAATATTAGCAATTCAGGGCACATTTGGGCATTTTCATCATGCTAATAAATGTCAGAAAAACATTCCTCCTTTATTATTAGACCTTAGATTAATGTATGCAAGTCCATAGTTGTCTTTGCTCAATGAGAAGGAGAAAAATAAAACTAAGTGAAGTGAGTAATTAAACAGGGGAAAGAAAAAGAAAATGAGACTCTATTTTACTTATGGCTCATGAGCTCCTCTTTGGGCTGAGGAGGATTAACTGTTATGAGGATTTTATGCTGTGGGAAGTTGATGGGATGGATTTGTGACAGATGAGAGAAATGGGACGAATGTACAGCTAATTCAGACATTGCCAGATTCTCATTCACCATTTTGCTAAAGATGAGGGTGTAAGATATTTTAGCAGAACTGGGTTTCATAGCTCTGCATGGAGAATCACAAATTCTGAAATGAAATTTTCACTTGGTTTTGTTTGTGTTGAATTGATTTTTGTGCATTTGATTCATCGTATTAGTCAGGATTCACCAGAGAAACAGAATCAAACCAATAGGATGTATGGGATGCATATGTTTATTATAAGGAATTGGTTCATACAAATAAGCAATCTGAGAAGTCCCAAGATCTGTAAGCTGGAGACCCAGGAGAGTCAATGGTATAGTTCCTGTCCAAGTTCAAAGTTCTGAGAAGCAGGAGAGCCTATGGTATAAGTTCCAGCCCCAATCTGAAGGAGGAGACAGATGTCCCAGCTCAAAGACAGTCATGCAGAAAGAATGAATTCTTTCTTACTCAGCCTTTTGTTCTATTCAGGCTTCAATGGATTGGACAAGACCCACTCACACTGGGGAGGGCCAGCTGCTTTACTCAGTCCACCGATTCAAATGGTAATCTTAAAGTGCTTTCACAGACAAACCCACAAGAATTTTTAACAACATATCTTGACTGGGCAGCCTATAGTCCACTAAAGTGGACACATCAAATTAACTGTCACATTATGTAAGTATTGAATTTAGTACAAAGTATAATTATAGGAACTCACTACATGTTCTGTTGAAGCCACAGGACCTTCATTCCCTCCTAAACTACTCCTTTATAAATTAGTGTCAGTGCCTGACTAGGAAAAACAGTGGCAGTTCTGTTCTTGAAACTCATAGACTGGCAGTAGAACCCCTGGCCCTAGGTAAGATGGTGACAGGAGGAAGCATTACACTGAGCACAAGCAAGGATAGCAAGGGAATTGGATGGGGGGAAGCCCTCCTACTTCATTCCAGTACCTGATTGGGAATGGGACCAGGGAAAGGCAGGCACACGTGCCATAGAGGTAAACATGGTTGGGGTGGGGGAGGTGCTCTATCAAAGAACCCTGTCAGTGTAGCCTGGGGAAAAGAGGGATTGGTCAGAAGACAAACCCTACCTGAGCGCCCAGAATTTTGGACTGGGAAAGACATCCCACATGAGAAACTAACATAAGCCCAGGGGAAAGAAGGAGCACTCTCTTGCCCACCTTTCTAATGTACTGACCGGTGCATTTGTGGGACCTTCTGGCCCTAGAAGCCACATGGCCAATGGAGGCACTGGCCCCACACGCAGGTTTTGAGGAGAGAACTTGAGGCCTGCCTGTATGACCACTCAGTGACCACCTGCGGCTCTCGAGGTATATATTTTGAATGGAAAATGGAGCTCTGGATGCTGCTTTTGGTCTTGGTCTGGCTGAGGGTAGCTCTGTTTTCCTCTGGGTTTCCATAGGGCAGAGGTGTCAAACTCATTTTCACAGGGGGCCACCTCAGCCTCACCATTGCCTTCAAAGGGATGAATGTAACTTTAGGACGGTATAAATAACTACTCCTTAACTAGGGGCAAGGAGCTCAGTGCTGCTGCCGAGTAGAAACAAGGTGCCAGGCTGGATAAAACAAGGTGGAGGGCCGGATTTGGCCCTCGGGCCTTGTGCTTGCCACCTGTGCCATAGGGGATGGGCTTTTGAGACAAGAATCTGCCATTCTCCCAGATTGTGCAGCATTTGAATAAAGACCTCTTTCCTTTCTCACCAGACTCTGCCTCTGGAATTTGCCTGTTGGTGGAGGCAGGCAGCCAAACCCCCACTTTGGTTCAGTAATGGCTTTGTCGATCCAGATGCAACAGTGTGGGCGTGCTCCCCCAGAGGGAGAGTGCGTGCTCCCTGGGTCCTTTGTCTTGAGGGTTTTGAAGGCTGGGAGTTTAAAGGTTGTCTTAGGGGGAGTACCTCAATAGAATATTCACCAGCTTTTTGCTGATACATTACAATGAGATTTATTCCCTTCATCTGTTCTTGGATAGGGTGGCACAAATGGCACTAATTGGATTTCTGCTATTTATCTCCCCGAGTAGGGGGGTTAAAGCTATTTACACCTCTGTTTGGGGAAGAGAAGTGTAAACCATTTACCCTTGAGTGTCTTTGGTTAAAGAAGATAGGATTTTGTAACTTACTAGATGGCTATAAACTGTTTGGCTGTTTTTTTCCCTGATTTCCATTTTTAAAAAATTTATTGGTGTATGTGTGTGTGTGTGTGTGTGTGTGTGTGAGAGAGAGAGAGAGAGAGAGAGAGAGAGAGAGAGAGAGAAACATTATTTGTTGTTCCCCTTATTTATGCTTTCATTGATTGATTCTTGCATGTGCTCTGACCAGGGATTGAATCTGCAACCTTGGTGTATTGGTACAACACTAACCAAGTAGGTACTGGGCTTGGGTCTTAGCTGTTTAATTTTCTGTCCCAGTTTTCCAATTCCACTTGTCCTGGTTTACCAGCCTGTCTCAATGGCATTTCCAATTCTTTTCTTGGTCATGTGGGTCCTTTCATTAACCCATTCATCTTGAGGTCTCTTCTATTTCATATTGCTTATATGAGGGCCTGTGTAAAGATTTCACTCAGGTATGTTCCTCAGCTTTTCTTTTGAAAAATTTTCTTTTGAAAATTCAGAAACTGAAATACAGTCAAACCTCAGTTCTCAAATATTTCCCATCTTTCAGTTCTCAACCAACTCGTTCATGGTAAAAATGTCTTGGTTATTGAACAAAACTTTGGTTCTTAACCTGACAACCCTTTCTTGCTGACACCTGCATGATTAGTCACATATCTGATTTGGTTTTTCAACAAACTGCTTCTTGAACAGCCTTCCAGAAGGAATTAAGTTTGAGAACTGAGGTTCCGTCGTACAGCAAAAGCATTGGCCTCTAAGGCCACCTTGACTGCCAGGAGTAAATTTGAGTCTGTCAGTCACAACTTATTGCATATTCAGCATTGGAGTCTTTTCAAGTTGGGCATAAAGATTCATTTTGATAATCTTCATTTTTTTATGTATAGTGCTTTGGTGTCATATCCAAAGACACAAACATTTTATCTTATACTTTCTTCTAGTTGTTTTAAAGTTGTAGCTCTTGCATTCTCCTTTATAATTCATTTTGAGGGGTTTTTTTTTGGTAAATAATGTGACACAAAATGTCTAGGTTCCTTTTTTCTCATATGATTGTCCAATTGTTCTAATACCAATGTTCAAAAATCATTGTCAGGATTATCTTTTCTCCACTTAAGTATATTGATATGTTTGTTGATAGTCAATAGACTATATACATTTGTGGGTCTATTTCTGGACTCTCTTCTATTCCATTGGTGTACAGCAGAGGCTCAAACTATGGCCTGAGTGCCAAATCTAGCTCACAACCTGTTTTGTAACTGAAGTTTTATTGGAATTCAGTCAAGCCCATTCACCCCTTTAAATATTGTTTATGACAGGTTCATAAAGGCAGAGTTGAAACAGATTACAAAGTCAAAAGTATTTGCTATCTCTCCCTTTACAGAAAAAGTTTGATGATTCCTGATGTAATGTTTATCCTTCTGCAAAATCACACCATCTGAATTACTGTAACTTTACAGGAAGTCTTGAAATTAGGTGGTATAACTTTTACAACTTTGTTCTTGTTTTTCAAAATTGTTTGGGTCTTCTATGCCCTTTGCCTTTCTATATGAGTTTTGAAATTAACTTGTCGATTTCTACACAAAAAGTCTTATGGAATTTTACTTGGGATCATTTTGATCTATAGATTAATTTGAGGATAACTGACACCTTAACAACAACGAATCTTCCAATTCATGAACATGAGATGCCTCTCTCTTTATTTATATCCTCTTTAATTTTTTTCACAGAAATGTTTTGAAGTTTTTGGTTTATATATCTTGCATATTTTTGTTAATGTATCCATATTTATATATTTTTGTGTTTTTATTGTTGTTCTATTATAGTTGTCCTCATTTTTCCCCCCATTGTTCTCCATTGTGACTCCCACTCCCACAGTCAATCCCTACCCTGTTGTCCATGCCCCGGGTCATTCACACATGTTCCTTCACTAGTTCCTTCCCCTTCTTTCCAGCCTTACCCTTCTCTTTCCTACCCTCTGTTCACTGTCAGTCTATTCCTTGTTTGCATGCCTCTGGTTCTGTTTTGCTTACTTGTTTATTTTGGTCATTAGACTCCTCTTATAGGTGAGATCATATGGTATTTGGCTTTTGCCACCTGGCTTATTTCTCTTAGCATAATATTTTCCAGTTCCATTCATGCTGTCATGAAAGGTGGGAGTTCCTTCCTTCTTTCTGCTGCATAGTATTCCACTGTATAAATGTGCCACAGTTTTTTGATCTACTCATTTACAGGTAGGCACTTAGGCTGTTTCTAACACTTGGCTATTGTAAATAACACTGCTATGAACACTGAGGTGCATAGGTTCTTTTGAATTGGTGTTTCAGGATTCCTAGGGTATAATTCCAGCAGTGGAATTGCTGGGTCAAAAGGCAGTTTCATTTTTAGTTTTTTGAGGAAATTCCATACTGTTTTCCACAGTGGCTGCACCAGTCTGCATTCCCACCAAAAGTGTACTAGGGGTCCCTTTTCTCCATGTCCTCACCACTACTTATTATTTGTTGATTTCTTAATGATGGCCATTCTGACTCATGTGAGGTGGTATCTCATTGTGTTTAATTTGCATCTTTCTGATGGCTAGTGATGTTGAGCATCCTTTCATATGTCTATGGGCCCTCTGTATATCCTGCTTGGAGAAGTGTCTGTTCAGGCCCTTTGCCCATTTTTTAATTGGATTGTTTGTCTTTCTGGTGTTGAATTGTATATAAGTATTTACACATATTTTTAAAGATTTTCTTTATTTTTAGAGAAAGGGAAAAGGAGGGAGAAAGAGAAGGAGAGAAATGTCAATGTGTAGTTGCCTCTCACGTGCCCCGCATTGGGGACCTGACCCGAAACCTAGGCATGTGCCCTGACTTGGAATCAAACCAGCGACCCTTTGATTTACAGGCTGGCACTCAGTCCACTGAGCCACACCAGCCAGGGTAGTATTTATATTTTTATGCTATTTTACTTTATGGCTTATTAATTTCATTTTCAGTTGTTCATTCCTATTATATAGAAACACAATTAATTTTTATATATTAAACTTGAATCTTTCATCTTTGCTATATTTACTAAAAGGTATAAGAAAATCAATCTCTTAGGATTTTTAACATAGATGATTATGATAATAAAGGTAATGTTATTTTTTCCTTCCCAATCTGGACACAATTTATTTTTTTTCTTGCATTATTCCCCTGGCTAGAACCTCTACTACAGTGCTGAATGTAAGTGATGAGAGTGGATAGTCTTGGCTTGCTCCTGATCATTGGAGGAAAGCATTTAGTCTTTCTCCATTAAGTATGATGTTAGCTGTAGGTTTTCCTTAGATGCCCTTTATCAGGTTGAGGAAGCTCATTTCTAGTCCTAGTTTGCTGAGAGATTTTATCATGAATAAATGTTGAATTTTGTCAAATGCTTTTCAGCATCTACTGGGATGATCGATGGTCCCTGCTCCCATGACCTCCTAGTATGTTGGTAAACATAGACATCAAATAAGTTAAACAAGCAATGTGGAAGGGAGGGAAAATCTAGGAGCCTTGCTCAGCCTAAGGTCAGAGAAAGTCTTTTTCAGGAAGCAAAGTTAAATTGAAACTGAAATAGAGGAGTAGGAGAATAGGTAGGCAGAAAGCGGTGGAAAGCAAATAGAAGTTGACATTGTATGACCTGAGTTCAAATTCTGGTTCTGCTGCTCTAGTTAGGTGGGCAGAGAGGAGTCCCACAGAAATGCCACCTGTGAGATTTGCTTTGGAGTCATCCTCTTGGACTCATTGTAAGAGAAACTGCGTTTTTTTTCTCTTGGTGAGATGTTTATTATATCACTCTTTCACCACTCTATGAAGTACCATAGGAGAATGACCTCTTAGAGATAAGAACCACAAGAACTTCATCTCAGCAATTGTATGTTTGTCTTCTCACGACAATGAGAATCAGGTAACTGACCTGATTTCCCTTTCCTCTTTAGGTGCCTGAAAACTCAGAGACAGATCCCAGTCTCTCCTTCAGTAACTGAGTAGGGTCTTAGATGAACATGTCTTCTAATTTTCTCCTAGTCATGACCTCTTTTAAAAATGTACATTTTCTTGCTCATGATCTTATATTTCATTGCATCCATTCCTTTTTTCCATTGCATACATTTCTTATATAGCATTAGCTACTTAAATATTTTACAGAAAAAAGTAGATTATAAACTAATAAAAATACACAACAATATAAGAAGTTTTAAAGAAACCACTCCTTAATGACTAAGGTTCGGGGACAACTAACATCCCAAGTTATTGCTCCCTCCTCCTTCTCATGATACCATCTGCCCTCTCTGAAACCGCCTTACTCAAGCAGTTTCTCCCCAGTTTCCTTCTCTCACGTTGTCCACCCATGAGATTAACTGTCCCTCTCAAAGCAAACATGTTGACATTGGACATTTTTGCTTTAAGGGTTTTAAAAGTTGTCCTACTAGGAAAGAAAATAGAAAGATAATAGAAGAAGCAAACATGAGAAAATTATTAGGGTTCCTGGACTTACTTGTTCCTGGTTCTGACCTATGCTTTCTGACTTGTTTTTAATATGGCATTTGAAAGTCCCTTTTAAATTTCCATTCAGCATTTTCATCACCATGGTGTGATACTTACAAATGTCTTCTCTGTTAGGAGATCTTAGCCCCTTCAAAAGCTCACCTTCTATCCCAGAGGCACCGGAGGACAGCCAGGGTTGTACAGTGGGCTCCTCCTATCTTTAAAGTAACCTGCTTTGATGAAGGCCTCAGGTCTTGGGTTCCCCATACAGGAATGAGCCCCACTGGGCATCTTCCTGTATTTTATACCTCTCATCTATTCTCTTTGCCTCCCAAGAGTCAGGCACTAAATCCTAGGTGTGAAATGATTGTAGTTTCACTGTGGTGGCCTCTGGAAACCGTTGTTAGCAAAGGAATGGTGCTAGAATCTGGAGAGGGACCTGAGGTGGGACAGCAGGGAGGCGGGGGAGGATGATGCCCACGTTGCTGGGAGCTTTGGTACATATTTACATAGAGAACCTCATCTTCCAAGAGTTCAGGGTCATGGCTGAACTGACTTAGTTTCTGTGTCCAGTCCCTTTCTCTTAGGACGTAGGTGGTGAACACAAGGCCTGTGGGCCAAATCCGGCCCTCCGCCTTGTTTTTTTCTGGCCCTGAACCTTGTTTCTACCCAGCAGCAGCGCTGAGCTCCTTGCCCCTAGTTAAGGAGTAGTTACATTTATACAGTCCTAAAATTACGTTCATCCCTTTGAAGGCAACCATGAGGCTGATGTGGCCCCCAGTGAAAATGAGTCTGACACCCCTGTCTTAGGATGTGTTGGACTCTTTTTCTTTAACTTGGGTCCTCCTCCCCAAACCAATCAGTACCTGGATATGGCTCCTTCTATTCAAAATCATGCTACAACAGTGGCTTTAAAGCAGTTTTATTCCAGGCTTCTAAAGATATTTGATCAGTGACTCTGCCCAAGGAAAGCAGAAAGAGTCTTTCTCCAACAATTCTTCTTCATAGAACCTTATATTAACCTTGGAGAAACCCCACCTTTGGAAAATTAAATCTTTCCATCAGTTCCTGGACAATCTTTGTGTTGTGTGACACTTTGAAGATATAGTTTACATTGCCTGTGGAAGTGAATTCCCCAGGGGAATTCTGAGTTCATTATTTCCTCTTCATGCTGGTTTTTTTTTTTTTTTTTTACACTCAATTCCTTTTCTTTGCCAGCAAATTCCCATCTCTTGCCTTTCAATAATGACTAAAATTGAAACCAAAATGGAGACTTTGCCTCAAAACCCTGTGGGTAAGATTCCCATTATATTAAGATACCTACCTTGCATCCTTTACTAAATATCTGTTGAGTATTGAATCACTAAGAAGGAGCATGTGTACCTTGGAATAGCCCCATCTGGCCTCTATTTTTTTTTATATTTAAGTATATTTTATTGATTATGGTATTACAGTTGTTCCAATTTTTTTGCCCTTTGCCCCTCTCTGCCTGGTACACTCCTGCTCTTCAACAATTCCCCCACCCCCCAACCACACACACCTTAGGTCATGTCCATAGGTCATGCATATAAATTCTTTGGCTTCTCCATTTTTTATACTGTTATTAACATCCCCCTGTCTATTTTGTACTTACCAATTATGCTTCTAATCCCTGTACCTTTCCTCCCATTCTTCCCCTTCCCCCTCCACACTGATAATCCTCCATGTGATCTACATTTCTATGATTCTGTTCCTGTTCTAGTCATTTGCTTAGTTTGTTTTTGTTTTTTAGATTCAGTTGTTTATAGCTATGAGTTTGCTGTCATTTTACTGTTCATAGTTTTGATTTTCTTTTCTTAGATAAGTCCCTTTAATATTTCATATAATAAGGGCTTGGTTATGATGAACTCCTTTAGTTTTACCTTGTCTAGGAAGCACTTTATCTGCCCTTCCATTCTAAATGATAGTTTTGCTAGATAGAATAATCTTGGTTGAAGGTCCTTGCTTTTCATGATTTTGAATACTTCTTGCCAGTCCCTCTTGCTTACAAGGTTTCTTTTCAGAAATCAGCTGATAGTCTTATGGCTATTTCTTTGAAGGTAACTCTCTGCTTTTCTGTTGCTGCTTTTAAGATTCTCTCTTTATCTTTAACCATTGGCATTTTAATTATGATGTGATTTGGTACGGCCCTCTTTGGGTCCAGCTTGTTTGGAACTCTCTGAGCTTCCTGGGCTTGTATATCTATTTCCTTTAACAAATTAAGGAAGGTTTCTTTCACTATTTTTTCAAATCTTTTCAATTTCTTGCTCTCCTTTCTCTTCTGGCATCCCTGTGATTCAGATGTTGGCACGTTTGGAGATGTCCAAGAGTCTTCTTATTCTCACCTCATTGTTTTGAATTCTTGTTTCTTAATTTTGTATTGTTTGACTGTTTATTTCTTCCTTATGTTCCAGATTGTTGATTTGAATCTTGGCTTCAAGATTCTCCTCCTGGAGAGAGTGCGGTGCCCAGGGCGAGTCATCGAGAGTGTCTGCCTCTCATGTCTGTGTCCAAGTGAAATTTGGTTAGAATATATGGGGGGAAGTTGAAGAAGAAAAATGGAGATGTAACAAAAGCTCAATGGGTGAAAAGAGGCCAGGCTACTTCCTTTCCTTTAGCTTACTGTTAACATATTTTTAAACATGAAAAATGATGAAACAAAGGTTGTCAAATGTTTACATTTAACAGAAGAACATTTGCCCACATACAAACACAATGGTATATGTATAGTTTCATTTGACGACAATGTGAAAAACAGAACAGCATCAGTGTGAGGTCAGGCAATTCCACATCCCCCCTCCTCCCTGTCCCGTCCCACCTCCCAGTGCATCACCCAATAGGCTCTGGAAACATGGGAGGCAAGATTGGGTGTGGTCTGGTTGCTAGGAAATCACACTACATGCATATTCTGAGTATTCTGTACTCCCCTACCATCTCCTACAGCAGATTTTATTTCATTAGTTTTTTGAATAGGCAACAAATTCATGTTTCAAAAACTAAAACATACAAAAAGTCATAAAACAAAAGTTTCCTTCATACCTTTTTGCTCATCATTCAGTTTCCATCCTACTTAACAAATTGCTATTATTTTTTCTTGTTAATTTTTCCAGGTATTTGTTATGCATAAGGAAGTCATATAAACACATTTTATTCACCCTCACATTTTTTTTACATATATGACAGCCTCCTTTACACACAGGTATGGTATGTATATTTGTATTTTTCCTCATGATTTTTCCATATTGATTCACTACGAACTTTATTCTTTTTTACAGCTAAAGTGTATTTTATTGTATGGATTTACCACAGGTAATTAAATTAGTACCCTTTTTAAAATTAATATATTTTATTGATTATGCTATTACAGTTGTCCCATTACCCCCTTCATTCCTGTCCACCCTGAACACCCTCCCCCACCCACATTCCCCCCGTTTAGTTCATGTCCATGTGTCATAAGTTCTTTAGCTTCTACATTCCCCATACTATTCATGCCCTCCCCCTGTCTATTTTCTCCCTACTGTCTATGCTACTTATTCTCTCTACCTTTTCCCCCCTCTCTCCTCCTCCCACTCCCCTGTTGCTAACCCTCCATGTGATCTCCATTTCTGTGGTTCTGTTTCTGTTCTAGTTGTTTGCTTAGTTTCTTCTTGTTTTAGTTGTAGGTGTGGTTGTTAATAATTGTGAGTTTGCTGTCATTTTACTATACATGTTTTTTATCTTCTTTTTCTTAGATAAGTCTCTTTAACATGTCATAAAATAAAGACTTGGTGATGATGAACTCCTTTAACTTGACCTTATCTGGGAAGCACTTGATCTGCCCTTCCATTCTAAATGAAAGCTTTGCTGGATAGAGCAATCTTGGATGGAGGTCCTTGCCTTTCATGACTTGGAATACTTCTTTCCAGCCCCTTCTTGCCTGTAAGGTCTCTTTTGAGAAATCAGCTGACAGTCTGATGGGAACTCCAATGTAGGTGACTGTCTCCTTATTTCTTGCTGCTTCTAGGATTCTCTCCTTCATGTTTAGCTTGGCTAATGTAATTATGATGT
>CM052541.1:150024276-150063729 GCA_028533065.1 Trachops cirrhosus | reverse complement strand
TAGATAAACAAGAAGTTATTTTCCTTATTCTGATCCCTCCAAAGACATTAAAGAAGATCCAAAACCCCTAGCAGGGCTTCTCATGTCTCCTCTTCTTATTTCTACAAGCGCTCTTGTAATCCACGCTCTCAGAAGCTTCTCATTGGTCATCACATCCCTTCAGAATCATTTCTCTCAGCCTCAGTGTGCTGATTCCCACTCTGGGGTCTCTTCAGGATGCAGATTGACTAAATCTCTTTAAACTTGAAGGGTAGTAGAATAAGCCATCCCAACATACACCATTTTGGCATAAAGAATATTTTTGAGTTGAAGGCATTTGAGAAGCAGATACAGGAAAAGTTCTCTGGCCTCCCCTTATTAGCCTGAAAGCAAGACATAAATTTGTAAAGGTATCCCTCTTCTCCTCTTCACCAGGAAGGACAGACGTTAATCACCAGAGACAACTCTAGACCCATATCAGCCCAGAGATGACACCAAAGGAGTCTACTTAATAAAGCTTTCTAATATTAGCTCTCATCCATCAATAGTTTTCCCATATATTTGCCTTCCCACAATTTGCCAACACTAAAAACCCAAAGCCCTTTTCTTGGTTTGTCACTTGTATAAAAATGTTCTTTTATTAATAAGCCTGAACTGTAGCCACCCCTTTGAGTTACTCATAACTGAGCACTTCAACATGTATGGATGCAGCACATACACTTTCAGTAATCTGTCTGTTGCCAGTCGAATTTACAAGGCTCAGCTGGAGAACCTAGGACAGTAGAGGAAAGAAGTTTTTTTCCTCCCTTACAAACTCTTTCCCTCCTCCTGTGGTTTCCCATCACACAAGGTCCAGGAAGAAATGTGGCAAGGTGGCCTGTCCTCAGAATCTGGAGTACACCTGGGGAGAAGGAAACTGGACCAGAAATGCTGGGATCCTCACGGCGGATTAAGGGAGCACACAAATCGGCGAACTCACAGTTTTAATCCACGTGGCCCTGCCCTGTGTGCACACGTGGGTGCGTGGTGGCTCTTGGCCTGGTGCGTCTGTCCGTGTCTGGGTCATCTCAGTGCGCCCTTGTAGCTACATCTGGATCAGATCAGGAGAAACCCTCACAAGGTCTCATAAATGTGAACTATTTCACGTGTTTATACTTAACAAATAATACGTTTCAGCTTCCCCACTTCCATTCTCCTCTAGCAATGTGTGATAATTCTTACTAATTCCTCATTACTGAGTGAGTCCCACATACCCTCACAGACGACAGGGATGTGCAGTGCTGTTACTCTTCATCCAGCAGTTCATTCAGCATTTACTACGTGTATTAAATGGTCCAGGTCCTGAGCCAGGAACCAAGATGATTAAGTGATATGGACTTAGTCTCAGCTCTTGGGGTAAGAGTAGGGGACAGATAATGTCATTATCCAATAGTTAGGCCTGTGATGGAAGAACTCGATCCACAGCTGAGGCTGTGCCCCCCACAGCAAGGAATGGGCATCTCCTGGGGATGGACTTTCCCAGGGATTTGCATCTAAAAATATGACTTAAGTCTAGGAAATTCTAAGCAAATTCACCACGACATTGTCCAAAGGCGTTATTCCCTCTTCCTGGCCACGCCCCTCCTCTGCTCTCAGGGTCCTGTGACTCCCCTGGTGTAATTGCTCCTGATGGCCCATTTCATTGCTCTATTCTCCACTACCAGCTGACTACGGAGAGGCAAGGATGAACTTGCCTGTCCACCACTGCTTCCCTAAGACCTCAGGGGCTCAGGAATTGGATGGCTGGTTGAATGAATGGATGGAGAGACAGATGAGTCTTTTATTAACAAAAAGTACATTTTTCACTGTTTTGGGTACATCTACAAGTTTTAAAAGTGCTTCATGATCACTACTGAGAGTAATCTTTCTTATTCAACATCTTTAAAGCTAAATTTAGGGGATTCTTTTTAGTGAAACCACATCTTAATTGTATGGTGAAAGTCAACAAGATGCATATGAGTTTTGCATCAGAGAAGTGTTTCTTATGGCTATTTGGGGAAAACATTCTTTCAAACCAGGGCTACCCTATTTTTACGTTGGACCAAAGAAAAAAATATATATATATATGATTTTTTATAAAGAAGAAGATGATGCTCTATGTTTATTTTATTTAGCAAAGTAATTAAATTTTCCTATCATAAATATTATATAAACTCATGTAGAAAACTTTTAAAAAGAAAAAACATTTTGATTTTTTTCAATAATTTTTTAATGTCTAGGTTTTTTTTCCCACCCATGCTCATTTTAAATAAAATTCTTAGTGTGAAAAGTCAAACCTTGGGAGGCAGTCTGACTGCTTTCTGAAATGCCTTCTTAAGATCTTGAAAGATTTATCCAAATAAGAAAGTGAGGCAGTATAATACATGGGCACAGCAGCTGGGTGAATTCGGGGTGATAAAATCCTCCACCCTAAAAATCAAGCCTGAAGTGCTCCTGAACAAACAGAACATAAACTTAGGCAGTATGGCTGGTACTGAGAGGTGAAGAAGGAACTCGAAGCCCCACTTCTAAGTGCATCAAAGTCGAGACCCACCCTCACTAACCTGTGTGAGTCAGCCAGGTTCCCAGGCAGGGAGGGGAAGCGTCAGGGGAACGAAGGTGTGGTGGAGGAGTGAATAATTCCTTTGCCTCAATTTGGTGTGTGAAAGTGAGTTAAAATACCTCCCCAAGACTGGTGGCCTTCATCCCAGTGTCGGCAGGGCATCAGAGAGCCCAGAACCTAAACTGTTTCTCCCATGAAGTCATTTGTCAGATTATGTTATAAATGTGGTCAGTTCTCCACCTTCCTTTGTTAGTCAATATCGAGAATAACCCAGGTAAGTATATGGTAGCAAATCTGAAAAAGAAAAAGAAAAATCTGTATTGGTGGCAATTAGCTTTAGAATCTTCCTTCCCCTGCCAGTGCGCTTCGCTGAGACTGTGGGGAGCCGAGGCTTTTCTGCTTCCCTCTTAGGAATTCCAGCTGGGCCTGAGGATTCAGTTGGCATAGGACAAATTAATGGGAGAAAACATACAAATTTTATTTTTTTTTGTATGTACGTTGGAGCCTTCACAGGAAAATGAAGACCTAGAAAGCAGTTATATACTGCTTTATATACTGAGTGTTTATATACTAGGTTGAGCAGAGTAGTAATTATGAGAAAGTAACTAAAATACAGGGTGGGGCAAAAGTACATTTACAGTTGTGAGTACGTGAAACACAGTTTTTTCTCGTATTATTTATTAATTATTGTATCATTTTCCATATGAACAACTGTAAACCTACTTTTGCCCCTCCCTGTATATGGAGAGACTAAAGCAAGGTAAGGGTTATTTTGATAATGTTTGTCTGTACAAATTCTTCTTGGCCTTGACTCCCTATCTCTGGTAACCAGAATGTTCTTTTTTTCCAGGTATCTCGAAGGCCTCTTTCATATGGGAGTTTTATCTCCTGTTTAAAGGAAGAAAAATGGAAGACAGAGTACCTTCCTTATACTGGTTTTTCAAGTGCCCTTGTTTATGTTCAAAACAGTCAATGTGTCAAACTGGCATATTTTTGGGTAAAGTGGCATATTTTGGGGTGCTATGTTCTGGACCCACTCGCTCTGCCTTGCATTACCCACAGTCTCACTCCAAGTAGAGCAAGTGGGCTGTAAAGTGGGTACACAAGGTGATTGATGGTAAAGGCCCCCAGGGGGGTGTGAGTAAGTCAAGACGTGCATAAGAGAACCACTGAAAGTTCTACCCTTTGCTCTTGTCCTGATTGGTTTTGCCACAGGTGCCTAAAGCCCCTGACCTTCGGGAGGCTGAGTCTGAAGGAAGTTTCTCTGGATTCCACTGATTCTGGCCTCTGTCGACAGGCATGGCGATAGCCTTGATGTATGTGGCCACCATCTCCCATCCTTCCACTTCCATGCAATGTGCCCATTCCTCCCTGTAAGGGGGTGCAAACTTAATTCACCTGATAACTTAAAAATAATTCCTGTAGCCATCATGGCAAACAATGTTCACAGAAGCTGATTTTCCTCCTGACAAGCTGATTTTCCTCCTGACTTTCCTCTTACATAACCATAATACCACCATCAAAATCAGGAAGTGAATAGTGATTGATTATGTTGGGAGGCATTTTTTCTTCTACCATTTCAATAATCAAATACTGGGGTCCTGTGAATGAACTAGTAATAGACATTAATAGAAGAAAAAATGGTTTATACATGTAGGAGCTTTCAGATGAAGAGGAAACCTGAACAACTACAGGTAATGGTTTATATACCAACTTCATAAGCAGGGAGCAGGGGTTAGTGGTGTTCAGAGCTTCGAAGGATGGTGGTTGGGATGAGGCTTGTTTATACAATCTTTTGGAATGTCCTTGTGTCCAAGGTCAGGCCTCCCTGGGGGCAGCTATGGCAGCTGAATCTCATGAAGTTCTCTTTAGCCAGATAAGGAAAGTTCAGATAAGAGCTCTTTCTGCATCTGTTGTAGCTCAGAGGTTTCCACTTTGAAATATTTTTTGTAACATACAGGTGGCTTATCAGTTCTGTCAGTTACTATGCTGTAATCCACAGTCCCCTTTTAAGTGTTACCAGTTGCCCCAATAGCATTTTTTTTCAGAGCAAAAAAACCCCCAAACAAAACAAACCCCAATCTAGGATCACCCATTGCACTTAGCTCTCATATCTCTTTGATTTTCTTCAATCTAGAAGAGTTCCTCAGGAACTCTTTCAAGATCTTCATAAAGATTATAGGCGGGTTATTTTAGCAAAATTTAATCAGTGTTGCTTTTTTTTTTTAATCCACCAATTTGTCATCTGTAAGGGAGGGAAGAAATCTTGTGTTTATACCCTTCTAAATTTTTGCCTGGGGCCATTGTAACAAAAGAAAAATTAATGAGAGAAAAGAACACTAAAGTTCATGGGAGAAACTCAGGGAAAGAGGAACTCAGGGAGTTGGCTTAGAACTCTGGCTTATGTCTTCAATAAAGAAAAGTAAACTTGTAGAGAAATGAAAGGATGCTGTTTGCCAAGGGTGGCAAACTGCGGGGAAGCAGATATACGACATGAAACTAAGAAAGTAGTATTTGTTTGCAGATTCCTCTGGGGCCACCTGATAAGAGTCTGTTTCCAGAGGAGACTTTATATCTTGCTTTGAGGCAGAACAGGGACAGGTAGAGAGAACTTTTCCCTCATTTTCTGCTTCCTAATTACCTTTAGCTCAAAATATTTTTTATGTCAAATCCATTCATTTATTTGGGACAAGTAATTTGATCATGTACTCTGGGCTGAGTCTGTCAGGCATTGCACTATGTAATGCATTGGATGGATGTGGACCTTCCCTTGGGAGAGGCCCCCATAGCTTCTGCAGTGGTTGAGAAGCCAGATTTTAAATTCAGGTTATCTGGGTTCAGGTCCCCGCCCTATTACTTACTTCCACTAAAACCTTGGACATGCTTACCTAACATTTACATGCCTCACATAAATAGGAAGGTGAATAAAATACCACCACGCATACCAATACCACAGGCATTGGTTTGAAATGAGTTAATACTGGCATCTTAGTAAATATCAGGAATCTGCATCTGCAAAGTAAGTTTTCTGTGTGAAGATGCTATCTGGGTTTTATTTCACATTATTTTAAAAGTGAAAAATTATAGCACATCACACATCAACCCCATCAACCCCCAAAGTCCCAACCAATTTCCTAAAGCCCAACTGAACTACGCTAGAACATCTGAAGAGGTAAGCCACCACTCAATGTTCACAAATCGTCTCCCCAGAAGGAACTCTCATCTCCACACCATCATACCTCTCATCTGTCCTCAGACCGGTGCATGTGCCACTCGGAAGATGCACTTGTGTATGTGTGCTCCTCCTCTCCTGCCACGAAGTCCTTCGTTCTCACAGAAGTGCTGCTCTGCTTCTCCCGATCCCTGTTAGGATGGTATAAAAACTAAATTCTGACCAGCTCCACCCCTTTAAGCTGCACTTTTTGGTGAACTCTCACATATATGTAAATAAAAATTTGTCCTTTTTCTTGCTACTCTGTCTTTTGTCAGTTTAACTTGCATGACCTCCCCCAACACCGCCACAAAACCCTAAGCGGGTAGAGAAAGAGTATTTTTCTCTCTGACATATATATGTATGAGTAACAGTGATCACATTTAGGATGGATGCAAAATGTTTAATACATTGATCACCAGAAAACTTAAGTAGTTACTTTGTGTACAGTAGCATATTTCCCATTGTAATTACTATTTTTGCTCCTTTAATTCCTTATCCACAATTTTCTTCAAAACTTTCTCAACTTTTCTGGTACTTATTGTACAGCTCTCAGCAAAAACAATGGCTCATCACGGAAAGCACTAGTAAATGCGTTCAGGACAAGTGCCAGTGACAAAGCATGACTCACTCTGAGCATGGCGCTCTGAGAGGTCACTCAGTGCATCAGCCATTTCCAAAGACTATATCCCCTCTGTGGGCACTCGCTGCGCTTTTCGAAATGTCTAGTACTGTTGTTACTGCCCTACTGCTTGAATTTGGAAGGTAATGGAAAAACTTTCCCTCACATTGTTTTGATAAAACATATTAAACTTTTGGAGATAGAAATATAAAATTTTCCATCAGTTTAAAACAAGCAAGCAAACAAACTCTATTAAGAGATATATGTAGTATATGAAGTGTGGGTATTAAAACAGCAAAAGTATTGCTTCTGAGAGATATTTGGCAGGGTGTGCTTGCAAGCTTAAGCCAGTGCTTGGCATGAAGAAAGTATTAGCTATTATTATTTCACCTTTATGAACCCAGCATTCTGGTGGGGAAGGCAGGCAAGTAAACACAAGGTGGATAAGATCCCTGTAGGCTATAATAAGTTTTCGGAAGAGATTAGGTCGCAGGATAGAAAACAATAGGGAAAGGACCTTCTTCATGAGCAAGGTCAAGGTGACCTTCCTGGGGAGGTAACATCTAAAAATAAACATGAAGAATGAAAACAAGCCAGATATGAAGGGAGTCGGGGCAGAGCATTGCAGGCCAAGGCAAGAGCGAAGCTGAGAGAGCTGCTGGAAGGACAGAGGTTGGAGAGTGGGGAGTGGGGAGGACCTTTGAGATGAGGTGAGAGATAGGCAGGTCACGACGTGCAGAATCTTGGAGGCCACAGTTCCTTCTGGAGTCTGGTCTCAGTGCTACAAGAAACTAAGAACTTTCAGTGGAGGGCTGCCATGACCCAATTTATGTGTTCAGATCCCTTGCTCAGGAGATTGGGCTACTGGAGATTTCAACTGGAAGCTGGGAGACCAGAGTAGGTAAAAGGATGTTTGTAGTTATCTCAAAAGTCTGGGCACACACACACAAATACACATACACGAAGAATTATGTTTCCCCTGTCTTTTAGGAGGTGTCATTAATCATAAATGGTAGCATGACTACAGAATGACGAGATGGGATCAAGGTTTCATACAACATGGTACAGGAGAAGCCTGAATTATGATGATTTGCTTCAGCCCCTAGCGCCTGGTGATTTTTGCTTTGGTTTTCCCTTGCAGTGCCTGTTGTGATATGTGGGTCTTTTTTTTGTTTGTTTGTTTTACCTTACTGTTTAGAAGCATGAAACTGTGGCTATTCTGGTTGTTTAAGCTAAGTATCAGAGAGGTTTGCTATTATCCCTCTGCAGGTCACAGTTGCAGAATGTCCATTCTGTATCTTCTTGTGTGTTAGAGAGAGAGTAATGACCTTTTCAAAGAGATTAACTGGAAGATAATTAGGGATGAATGGCTCAAAGAGAGCTGTAGGCCACTACTGAAGGGTGGCAGAAAATGTCACCCCAAAATGTACCAATATGGAATAAGAATTATTTTAAGCTGAAGGCAAGTGAGAAAAGGCAAATGCAGGAAAAGCTCTCTGCTCTTCCCCTATTTTCCAAAAAGCAGGACAAATTTGTAAAAGTGTCCCTTCTCCCCTGTCTACCAGGACAGAAGTTAATCACTGGAGACAACTCTAGACCTGTATCAGCCCAAAGATGGTACCAGAGCAATCTACATAACAGATTTTACTAACTTGCCTGGGCCTTTCATATAGCTGCCTTCCCACAGTTTGCTGTATTAGAAACTCAAAGTCTTTTTTCTTTGTCTTGTCATTTCTCTAAATTCTTTTCCTTTGCTAAGATGTCACATAAGCCCAAGTTCTAAGCACCCCTTTGAGTGACTAATTTCTGAGTGCTACCAAGTGTATGCACAATGCACATGTTAATAACTTCTGGGTTTTTTCCTCTTGTAATCTGTATTTCATCAGTCTAAATTACAAGGTCCAGCCAGAGATCCTAGAAAGGTAGAGGGAAAGGTATGTTTTCCTTCCTTATATGAAAAAGAACTGGAAGTGTATACTGAGAGCCCCAGAAACGGGGTAGTTCTGACATAAAGAGGACCAAGAACTGGTTGCCTCTTTTACTAGCTGCACTTGCTTAGCCAGGCCATAGGCTTCGCTGAGCTCTGGTTTCTCCAGTAAAATGATTTTTGGGGAGATGGGGGAGTGAAACAAGAATTAAGTAAAAAAGGATATGGTAATAGAATACTCTAGAGGTTGTATTACAATAAAAAATAATACCTGACCTCAGTGACATCAGTGGCTTAACACAACTAAAGTGGGTTCAGATAAGGGTTAGTGGGGATCCTCTTACTTCTGGAAATTCTGGGATCCATATTTCCATCATCTGGTCATATAACCTCAACATGTGGCCTCCAAGATTACTGAAGAAAGAGAGAATTATATATATATGTATATATATTAGAAATTACATTTTATTGATTTTGCTATTACAGTTGTCCTGATTTTTCCTCTTTTGTCCCCTCCACCCAGCACCCCCCATTCCCTCAGGCAATCACCCCACCATTGTTCATGTCCGTGGGTTATACGTATAAGTTCTTTGGCTACTCCATTTCCTATACTGCACTTTACATACTGATGGCTATTCTGTAACTACCTACTTGTACTTCTTACTCCCCTCACCTCTTCACCCATCCTCCCCTTTCTCCCTCACATCTGGCAACCTTCTGGTAACTAATTTCTTTTCTCTTGCTGATTTTAAGAGTCTCTCTTTATCTTTAACCTTTGGCCTTTTAATTACGATGTGTGTGGGAGTGGACCTCTCTGCATCCATCATAATTGGGACTCTCTGTGCTTCCTGGACTTGCATGTCTATTTCCTTCATCAAATTAGGGAAATTTTCTTTCACTATTTTTTCAGATAGATTTCCATTTTCTTGCTCTTCTCTTCTCCTTCTGGCACCCCTATGAGGTGAATGTTGGACCTCTTAAAGTTGTTCCAGAGGCTGTTTGTGCTATTCTCATTTTCTGGATTCTTTTTTCTTTTTGTTGTTCTGTGTGGCTGTGTTTTGCTTCCTTATGTTCCAAATTATTGATTTGATTCTCAGCTTCATTCATTCTACTGTTGTTTCCCTGTAAATTGTTCTTTGTTTCAATTAGTGCATCCTTCATTTCTGACTAGGTCTTTTTTTATGCTACTTAGGTCCTTACTAAGTTTCTTGAGCATCTTTATAACCAGTATTTTGAACTCTGTATCTGATAGATTGCTCATCTCCATTTTGTTTAGCTCTTTTTCTGGAGTTTTGATCTGTTCTTTCGTTTGGGCCATGTTTCTTTGTCTCCTTATTTTGGCAGGCTCATGTGTTTGTTTCTACATATTAGGTAGAGCTGCTATGACTTCATGTCTGGGTAGCATGGCCTAATGTAGTAGGTGTCCTGTAGGGTCCAGTGGCACAGCTTCCCCTATCACCCAAGCTGGGTACTCATGGTGCACCCTTCGTGTGGGCTGAGTACACGCTAGTCTTGTAGTTGAGACTTGGTTGCTGTTGGCAGATCAATGGGAGGGATTTACCCAGGCTAGTCAGCTGTGAGGATTGGCTACGAGGATTGGCTGTGACCACTGACCACCAACTTCCACCCTCCATGGAGGATCAGCTGAGCAGGGGCACAGTGGTGGTCCTCTGACGAGATATGTAGTTGTCCACTGGGTGGGTTGGCCAATTATAGTTATCCACCCAGGTCAGTCCAAGGTCAGCCTCTGGCTGTGTTTTGCCTGGGGCACACTGCCTGAGCTGTAAAGCAATCTGAGAGGGCTGCTACTTGTGCTGGACTTGGAGATTACCAGGTGAAACTAAACTGTGACTCTAATCTGGCTGCTGTTAGGACTCACTGAAGCCAACTATTGCTTGTTTGATAGGATTTAGGAGCTAAGACCAGCCGTTCTTATGGGAAAGCAGCTTGGGTGGACCCGAGTCTCTGGGGATCTCCAAAGTGAGTCAAACTATGTTAGCCAGGTTGATAGAGTCTCAGATATGGCAGCAGCCTACCAGCTCTGTGCAGGGAGGGCTCAGTGAAGGGACAATAATAGCCTCTGCTCCCCCTGACACCAGACACTTCAGTCTCTCCCTGTATACCACTGGTGCCCTTCAAGTTGCCACCCCAGTGCTGGAACTCAGAGGGAGCAAGTCTGAGTAGGTGAGTCTATGTGTAGGTTCCCCAGGAGGAACTTCTTAAAGCTCCAATAGCTTCTTCTACTGACTCAATCCCTGCTGCTTTTTGCAGCCAGAAGTTGTGATGACTTATCTTCCTGGTACTGGAACCATGGGCTGAGGGGCCTGGTGTGGGTCTGGGACTCCTCACTCCCAAGGTATCCCTCCCTAATTTTTATCTGTGTGGTGATGGGGCCAGCCTGTTCTGTGTCCATGCCCCTCCTACCATTCTGGATGGATGTGGTTTCTTCAATTCCGTAGTTGTCAGACTTCTATTCAACTTGATTTCTGACTTCCCTGAATGATGGTTGTTTTATATTTTAGTTGTAATTTTGATGTGGTTGTGTGAAGAGGCAAGCCATGTCTGCCTATGTCACCATCTTGACTGGAAGCTGAAAATTATATATTTTTAATGTTTAGACTTGGGAGTGGCTTATATCACTTCCACCCATCCTCCATTAGCCAGTACTGAGTCACGTGGCCCCTATAAACCTGCAAGGTAAGCTGGAAAATGTCAATTATCTGGAAAGAAAAAAAGAATAAGATGAGATTTGGTGAAATAATGAAATGGCATTGTCTCTATCACATATAGGTAAATGTGTTTTATGAAATATTATCTCTAGCTTTTCTCTTGTAATGATGATTTGAAATGACTAAAGTGGAGGGAAAAAGTCAATATGCAAAGGGTATGTTTGAGGCACAAGATGGATAATGCTCTTCTGAATAATAGGGAGATAACAGCTTTTAAAAGGGCACAGAAAATAGACCTGAGGAGTAAGAGTGGGAACAGAAGATGGAGGGTTTAGGGACTGGGAATTGGAAAGAGATAAAATGTCTTAGTTGGTAAAGTTCATAATTGTGATGAAAGTGTGGCTGGAAAGAAAATTTTATGTCTGAACTAAAATCAAATGCCATTTGGAAGAGCTAACAGTTTTGTAGCCAACAGAAAGGTAGGATTTACAACACTTATCTGAGGACAAACAGTTCCAAAAGGAAGATCTTTTCTGCAAATAAAAAGAAAGAGCATAAGGCATTTGCAAGTTAAATGTTAAGGAAAAAAATGGCAATAAATGGAGATTTGCAGAGTGACTCATGCGAGTTAGAAAAATTAAACCATGTCTTATCTTCTGATGTTTGAAGATGTGGAACAAATGCTCTGGGGACAAAGGTTCTGCCATGAAATGTGTCACTTTTCTAAGACAGAACCCTCTCAGCAAAAAGTCTTCAAGAACGATAAATGAGGGTCCTTATGTAGGAGAGGAAAAATAACGTTTCTTTTACCCTTTTAGTTCTCTGCTGAACCCCCTATAACAAAAGACCAATTAACAAGAGAAAAACAAAGAGAAGTTTAGATACATGGGAGACACATGGAAAAATGAAGAACTCCCTCAGATGGTTTAGAACTCCAGCTTAAACACCGTGTTCCACTGAAGACAAAAGGCAGAAGGGTGTGGGGAGGCCAGTTATCAGGAGATTACCAGGAAAAGCAAGGTAAACAAGGGTAAGGTTTACTGTGCAGTTTTAAGCGGCGCCTTCTCCATTAATAAGAGTCTCTTGTGATTTAGTCAACCTTCCTTCCTGGTACCAAAGAAGGAGAGACCCATACAGATGGAGATTTCCTTTATAAATGTGATAGTCCCTTACAGAGCGGTAACTGTTCTCAGAGCTTCTCTTCTATCTGCTGTTTCTCAAAATTATCAGCTCAAAATACTCCTTATGCCAAAGAGGCGTATTTTGGGGTGATACATTCTGTTATCATTTTCTTACATATTCCCCCTTGACTTCTCTGAGTTTCTTTTACCACCACCCTTGCTCACCCTACTCCAGCCACACTGGACAGTCTCTGTTCCTCCAATAATCTGGCTGTTCTCCAGCCTCCTGGGACCTTCTCCAGCTCTTCTTTCAGCCTAGAATGCTCTTCCCTGCCATGTGCTGTCCACGCTGCTTATTCCCTCACCTTCTCACTCTATTTAATACCTTCGTGCATGGGAAATATTGACTTTTTATAATGTTTATCATTTATTTTCCTACACTGGAATGGACATCCGCAAGGGCAGAGACTCTTTATGATTATTTTTTTCACTGATTTCCCCCAAGCACACAGTAAATGTGAGAAAATATTTTGTTGAATTGTATCAATCACACCAATTATATAGCTCCTGATCCGTTAAGTGGCATAAAGCTTTGTTTTCCCTTCAAACAACTGCTGTGAACAGAAAGTACTTGAGTTGCCTTAAATCAGGGGGAATTTTTAAAACATGCAATACCTGACTATTTAGTCAGTGGCACTGACCGTTTTTCTCTTAGATTGTCAATTAAAAAAATGATAATAGCCAACACAACAATAGCCATCTGGTGTGAATATCATGTACCATAAATATATAGGTCATGTAATAGAGTTGCATCTTATTGGTCATGCCACATAATAAGGTTATATGTGATTGGTTAATTCTTGGTACCAGAAATCTTTCTATGCAAGTATATACTTGCAAGTATAGATGTTTTAAAAAGTTACTTTGGAGCAGAAAGGATAAGTAATTGATATTATTTTTGTAAAGCAATAAAAATTGCACTTATTTTTTTTCAGATCAGCAAAAACTATATTTTTAGGTGTGCCACAGAATTTCAGTAACTAGTCTATTTGTGCCTGAGGTGAAAAGCTGACGATCGGTGGCTGCCCTAAATGACTGGGGTTGGGTGCGGTGCAGCAGGGCCATCAAAACTCGGGGGAAGATCAGGGTGAACATTAGCCCAACTGCGCTGCTGGTTTTGTGTTTCAGGTTATGACCAATGGCAATAGCATTATTTAAACCATACATTTTAGTTTTCAAAGTAATTCATTCGGAATGTTTTTCTTTTCTTCTAAAACAAGCAAGGTCTGAGAAGAACCTCAGTTTCAGCTTCCGCTAAAGAGACAAACCTTTAGGTGGAGATGAAATAGGAGCCAGCGCTGCCCTTCTACCGCTCACTGCCTGGTCTGTTTGAAGAGAAGGCGTGTTCGGACAGTGATGCTTAATGAGATCATTTCTGTTACTGTTTGTGAAGGGCTTAGCTTTGCCTTGTTCTCCTCTGGGGCTTAAGAACTTGGGCATTTTAGAATGCATTTTTCAAATTAAATACAGGGTTTCAGCTGCTTTGATGCGGTACAAGGGGACAGCAAAAAGGGCCGTTGAAAATAATTTTTGAACTATACTTGAACAGCTACTGAGTCCTTGTGGAGACAGGAACACAAATAAAAAGAATCCACATTTTATACATAATCACATCTTATACAAAATTACATTTTGATGTATGGTGTGGGGTGGTGTTTTTACAATTTTCTTTTATTTTTTTAATTAAAAAAATTTTTTAACAGGGGGAATGGTTGTTTTAAAATGCCATCTGTGTTCTAAAAATAAAGATTGGAGGGTATAGATGAAATGTTAATGCAGAATGTTAATAATTATTGAAATTTGAAGACTATACAAGGGCTCATTCTATTATTTTCTTCTGTTTTGTATATGTTCACAATTTCCATTATAAAAGCATAAAATATCAATGATATTTTAAAAAATGCCATCTCTGTTCTAGAAACATTAAACCTCTGCTTGAATGAATGCCCAAACGCTCCCCTTTGTGGCAGTGGCTAGTTAGCCCAGGCATTTAGGGTGGAATTTGCATTTGTTTAGTGATCCCTTAAATGCCTCGACATGAAAAAGAACCTTTTATCCCCTAAGTACAGGCTTGGTGAACACTTTTGCATCCCGAAGATACATTCCAGACGAGCTGGGGGAAGTTAGCTGAGAGGTAAAACCAAGCACAGGGGTCTGGTGCCGCAGGCTCTAAGTCCTGAGCCCCCTGTCTGCTGTCTGACATGAAAGCCCACACTCTACGTTGGGCATTCTATCAAAATGAATTGCATCTCCAGGTCCTAGTCATTAATTTTAGTATAGTCAACCTGTGTAAGAACAGTGGGACATTCATTCATAATTTTGCTTCAACTTGTAATTATTTACCCAATAACATAGGTAGATTAGCTCCCCCTGCCTCCCCCGCCTGTTTTATCATGGTCAGCTGTAATAAATAGCTCCTCCGTGAAGTAATTACAGTCACGAGACCAGAATTTTAGTAAGCAAACTGATGAGAATGAGCATATTCATCTTGGACTGAGTCTGATTATTTTGCTCCATAGCTTTGGGTAGAATTGCCCCTCTTCTTCAACCATGCTAGTTAGTAGTAGTCATAAATATATTTTATATTGGGAACAACAAGCTTAAGTCTTTTTCCTTGAGGTGAGAGGGGTAGGACTGCCATTTGTGATGGGGAAGTTGCCCTGCATTCGGACGCTGATCAGAATTGCCCGTATTTGCCAGTAACACATCCCTCCAGCAGAAGTCTCCCACCTTGTCTTCCTCAGAATTTAGGCAGAGCAGTACTCGAACCGATCTGTTTGTCAGGCAGGAGAATTATTTCTGAAAGAAACTTCAAGGAAAGGAATACCCTTTTCCCTTGAGTAACTCACTCTTATACATTTTACATTCAAGTTCTCTGCAGTAAGACAGAGTCACACTTTGCTTCCCCCTGGGATGGCTGAGAGACCTGGAGTGCTGGGTGTCCATGGGTCCCAGGATAAAAACTGCCAGTTCACAATGGAAGAATTGTGAAAAGGACCAGAGAAGCAGGAGGGAGGGGTGAGGGAGGGGTGAGGTAGGGGATAGCGGGAAGCAAAGTCAGATTAAGTTGAAAAGCAATGTAAAGGTTAAATCTTGCCAGAAAACAGAAATTAGAATTTCAAGGTTGGGGAGAAAATTAGTATTTCCCAATCTTGAAAGTATCTTAAAATGTATTTATTTATTTTTAATTTCACATGTTACTGGTCACATGACAAAGAAGCCAGAACAGGTAACAGTTCAGTAGTATTTATTATTGATAGATATGAATGTCTAATTTTTACAGATTTGTCAGCTGCCTGGAAGGAGTATCCAAGTAACTGGCAAAGAAAACTCAACAGGAGTTTGAGACACCCTTCCTCCTTCAGCCATCACTGTACCAAACACATGTCACCACAATATGTCTAAGTTTATGATAGAAAAGATAGGGCAGGCCATGAAAAATAGCTAAGAATGAGTGATGCCTGCCAATCAGTGATCTTCTTCAGACTTTGTGATGACCCCAGGATGGGTGCGCCCAGTTTTGGGTTTGGGGTAGTTGTCCAGTGAAACCCAGGGGTAGCTGGGCCCTATCACATGGGATCACTCGAGTCAGCTACACCACCCATGTTGAGATCAGCAGCAGCTGAGGCAGAGACAGAAAGAAATAGATTTTAGTAAATTATTTGATATACATACATAAAAAGGTAGATGAAGTCATCATAAGCAACAGAATATTTTTAACACTCCAGAATTTATTTTATGTTTATTTGGAATTAACTATGTGGGTGGGGAACAGTTCACTTTTAGATAAGCTTTGTGGGCTTGCCCATGCATGGCCCAGTCAGCCTGGGTCCGTTACAGCTGATTTTCTAGGTGCCTCTTGTTTCTCTGTAAAAAGGGTTATTTTCTTCTATCCCACGGTGCCTAACAGAGAGAGAACCTCAAAAAGGTAGTGGAGTGAGTGATCAAACACCGTTCCTGGGACCTGTGTTTGGCAATAGTGAAAAGCCAGCAAACCGACCCAACGAGTTCATCCTGTTAGCACAGGGTAATCAGGGCAAACATGGGGCTGAAGTTTAGGGAAGGTACTTCAGACTTCCTCCCGAGATCACCAGTCCTTGGGCCTCTCTGTCCCTTAGATGACTTCCTTGGTCTTTCTGAATTCTCTGTGCTTCTGTGCATGTGTGCCTGAACGTGACCCCGCCCATGCCGTGTCTTCTGGTGGTCTGGGCTGTGTTAGAGAACACCATCAATTTCTCTGATATAGTCCAGAGCTGAGCCAACGTGGAAAATAATAAACTTATTGGTGAGATGTACTGTAGCCCTTTCTAACTCTTTTAGATTTGATTTATTAGTTCGTTTTGCATGCATTGTTCATGAGCTGATGAAAGCCAGCTGGTCCGTCCACTTATTAGCCACAGATTTTCTCAACCCCAAGAAAGGAGGGGATAGCAACTGAGGACTACTGCACACACCGCTGTGCTTGGGGCACTCCCTCTGAGAGCCGACAGTCTGCTCACAGCATACGGATTCTGTCCTGGTGTTCCGTTCCAGGCTCTGCAGGGCCAGGAGCAGGCTGTAGTCCCCGAGCTCAGAGCTGTAGCAGCTAGTAGTTGATTCTCCTGAGATCTTGGACTGTCAGGTGGTTTCAGGACTCGGGTTTGTCTGACTTCCCTCCTAGGACTTTGCGAGTTTAGGTATAGAGCCTTCCTTTCCCCCAGTTTTCAGACAAACAGAGAAGACCTTTCCAAGGAAAGAGGGAGGGAAAGTATAGAGAACACAATGATTCAGAGAAATAGATGGACCATAAAGAGTTTGAAAAGACTAGCCACCAGCTGGAAGAAAATATTTCCAAAAGACACACCCAATAAAGGACTGATATCTAAAATACATAAAGAACTCTTCTTAAAATTAATTAACTAATTAATTAATTTTTAGAGAGAAGGTAAGAGAGGGAGAGAAATATTGATTGTGAGAGAAACATCAATCAGTTGCCTCCCACACATGCCCCAACTGGGGATCTGGCCCACAACCCAGGCACGTGCCCTGACTGGGGATCAAACTGGCAACATTTCAGTCCAAGGGACGATGCCAAACCCACTGAGCCATACCAGTCAGGGTTACACAAAGAACTCTTGAAACCCAGCAGTAAGGAAACAAACAACCCACTTAAAAAATGGGCCAAAGATCTGAACAGACACCTCACCAAAGAAGATGTGCAGATGGTAAATGAGAATATGAAAAGATGCGCAACATCATATGTCATTAGGGAGCTGCAAATTAAAACAACAATGAGGTGCCACTGCATATCTATTAGAGTTGTTAAAAATCCAAAACACTGACAAAACCAAGAGTTAGCAAGGATGAGGAGCAATAGGAAGTCTCACTCATTGCTGGTGAGAATGCAAAATGGTACTGTCACTTTAGGAGACAGCTTGGCAGCTTCTTACAAAACTCAACATACTCTCACCATATGATTCAGCAGTCATGCTCCTGGGTATTTACCCAAAGGAGATAAAAAGTTATGTCCACACAAAAACCTGCCCACAGGTATTTATATCAGTTTTATTTATAATTGCCAAAACTTGGAAGCAACCACACACAGTATCCTCCTGGAGGTGAATGCATAAGTAAACTGTGGGATATCCAGATAATGAAATATTATTCAGTGCTTGAAAGAAATGAGCTACCAAACCATGAAAAGACATAGAGGAACCTTAACCTGATTCTTTTGATTGCTCTGTGAAAGAATCTGAAAAGTCAACATACATACTGCATGATTCCAGCTACGTAACATTCTGGAAAGGCAAAATTATAGAGATAATAAAAAAGATGGGTGGTTGCCAGGGGGTGGGGAAGGGAGTGATAAACAGGTGGAGCACAGAGGGAGTTTTCAGGCAGTAAAACCACTCTGGATGATACTGGACACACATCAATATACATTTGTCCAAACCCACAGGATGTCCGACGCAAAGAGTGAATCCTAATGTCAACTTGGGCTTCAGTTAATAATAAAGCAGTAACATTAGCTCATCAGCTGTAACCAAGGCACCACACCGCTGTGAGATGTTAATAATAGGGGACCTGGGGGAGGGAGGAGAGGGTACCTGGGAACTCTGTACTTTCTGCTCATGTTTTTTGTAAACCTAAAACTGTTTTGAAAGTAGTCTCCTAATTAAAGGAAAATCAAAAGATGAATCTGAAAAGAGTTTGTGAAGAAGGATGCTGAGGGGCTTGAGGAAAGTGTGGCCAATGCAGACGAGTTTTTCTGAGCCACCACGAGGGCAGGGCTCTGATGTGCTGCTTTTACCACTGGAAGTGCAGCCAGTGGATTTAAGTTTCCGGTCAACCAGACAGCGCTCCACTGTTCACCATCTCAGAACTCCTAATGATATCGCAGACTCCCATCTCAGGGAGGTAGGGGAAGAAGAAAAGGACTTTCAACTGAGTTTAAAGGCAAGAAATAGAAAAGTCAAGAGGCTTTTGTAGCCCACAGCATTTGAAAAGCTCTTTGAATAAATAGTCTCAAGTTCTGGAGTTGTGGCAACCTTGAAACAGGATGATTGTGAGCTATGATGTGGTGGTTTGTGCTGCGTTCACAATAATTAGCCCTGCCCTGCTCGTGTGTGTGTGTGTGTGTGTGTGTGTGTGTGTGTGAGAGAGAGCGCCTGCCTGAGAGAGCCAGACAGATGTAAAGGAAGGAAGGATCTTCATTTTCTCTAATTTCCTGTCGTGGCAGAGCCTATCCTCATTTGGCTTTTCTTTTGTATTTCTTTCATGCAACTACCCGCATTTCTTAATCAACATGTCTTTGTACTTACATTTCTTGAGGCCATTCCTGCTTCTTCCTTTTCTACCCTGCCACATTTTTAAAAAAGAAAATGCTGTTAATATATTCAAGCTCTTTCCTTTGCTATCACAGTGCTGTTACATTGTGTATAGCTTTTCGCCCCTCCCTCTTCACGCACACCTGTGTTCCTCTGGGCGGGTGGCATCCACTTCATCCTCTGCCCCTGGCCCATCACTGGTTTGGAGACAGCTCTGGGTATTCAGTCTGAGATGAGTCAAAACAATAGAGTAATCAATTTTCACTACTTTGCACTTGACATTTTTGGATGGCAAGTGACCTGAAGGCATATGAGCATTGTCTTACAGAGAACCAGGAGGCTAGGGGGAAGTCCTGGTTCTCGGCCCAGCCAAATGAATGACCTTGAGAAAATTACTCAGCCTATCCAAGCCTCAAGGGCTTCACATGCAAACTGAAGCAGTTTTCCTGCTGAAAGGCAGGGCACTAGACCTTGGTTTTCCGGGCTATTGTCAGACACAAGATTCTGTATTAGAACATAAGAAACACGAACCACCTGGATCGATAAATCTTCAACTTCTCCAAGGCAAGTTGGGTCATATTTCCCTTAAACATCCCACAGCATAGAGCATACTGTTAGTAATCTTAACAGTTACCCTTTACTGAACAATTTATGAGCCATTTACCTGCCTGCAGACTCAAACTTCTTGAGCCGTGGTCATTATGGGGACAGAAGGGAGGGAGTAGGCCATAGGGTGGTGCCAGCCGCCCACCCAGGGTGGCCGGCTTCTGGGAGCAGGCGGCTGTCCAGGATTACCAAGCTCTCCCCAAGAGCTGAAGGAGAGTGGGAGGTGAAGCCTTGATCTTTATCCTTCCTCTTTGTCACCCTCCTAGTACTATACAACGTTATACATAGCTTTAGGCCAGAGGCAGCGGCCATGTGGAAAATTATCACGGGGTGGGGCGGTGTGGAGGGGAATACATATTCACACTTTCCTCTAATGTGCCTGCAGGGCTGAGCTGCTGGGCTACACTGGGCTGTCTGCCTTATGGATGGAGAGAAGCATCAGAAAATTATCCATGTAAGAATGAAAAATGCCAGTAAGAACAGCAGGCCTGGGTGAGAGGGATGTCCAACGAGGATTCCAAGGTGTTCCCCTGTGTGTTGAAGGAGTGTGATTCCTCCCAGGCTGCACCCTCTGCCTTCGGGAAATTTAAAATTGCTCTTTAATCTGTTTCACATGGAGATATATTTCACTGCAACCGGTGCTGCGACAGGCCTAGAGGTTTATGTTAGAGACGCAGGAGAAACTTTCCTCTGCAACCAGAGTCAAACAGCTCTTCATTCATCTCTCAGTTTTCAAAGGATCTTGCTGATGGGAAGGGTTATGCATAGTGATGGGCAAAGAGTTAATAAATAGCAACAAAGATTAAATATTTGAAATGCATGCTCTGCAGTTTCTTCCCTAACAAAAACAATGCATACCTCCAATGCCTAAGAGTTTGAAAGGTGTTTTACCATTCATTATTTTACCTTTATTCCCCTGCTAACCTACTAATCCAGACACAGGAAACTAGAGTGATCCCCACGTAGAAGAGATGAAACCAAAATGCAGTCAGTGCTCTGCCCACTTCCCAGGGCCGAGAAGGGCAAGGCCTAGGAAAGAAACCAATTCCTCTGACTCCGTTTGTCTCCCTCCGCTAGGCTCCTTGTCATCCAGTCTGTTCGTGCCCAGCGGCGGCCCCTCGTTCTCCCCCTCTGCCCCCTCTTATCCTAGAATTAAATATTAAGCTTGAATTTTTTAGGTCCAGGTACAACAGAAAACATATCACTACTAGAAAGTCCAAGAGCCTTTTTTTCATTTTATGTCTTGTATTTTGTATCTTATTGAGAGAAGTATAGTCTTTATTATTTATAGGACAAGGACTCAATAGCTTCCAGGAGATCTGACTTACCTATACATGATAAAATCCAAGAAATGAACAACAAGATAAATACTTCATCCTATTCCCTCTGCCGTCCCTTATGATCAAGCTGTCCTGGGAAAGTAACTGGAGCTGAGGGATTAGTAAACTGAATATGTAGAACATTATCTTGACACTTCTTTCTAATGATAAAAAACAAAATCCTTCTTAACTGTAAAGACATATTTGGAACTCCCCAGGCATGCTCAAGGTAAGCGTTTGGCTCAGGCCTGTTTAGTATTTCTATCAGTGATGTGAAGGGTAATGTTAAAGTTTCAGAGATTGTTCAAGTGACAAAAGCTGGGAGGGATAGCTACTTGCTGGGTGTAGTTACAGAGAGGCGAAGCAGCCACACCAGGAATGGTGGCCTCACATCTTGGGCAGCTTCCATGTCCATGTGGACAACTTATCCAATGTCCACAGCCCTCAGGTCATGGACCTGTCCATTTCCAAGGAGTTTCATCCTCTTCAACATTAACCTGGACCTTGCTATTCCTCAGGACTGCTCCCCCTTGGAGGCCACCAGCATCATGCCCTCAAGGCACTGTCTTCCGTAAGTCCAGCTCTGGGACTTCCTGCCTCTCCGGCTAAACCTATTCTGAACCCATTCTCTCCCTATTCTTACCCACTTTGTTTCTCTTCTGAATTAGTGAATGCTACCATTTTTCACTCAGGCTCAAGTCAGAACCACCCCAGACTTGAATATTAAAAGGGGATCAGAATTTGCTACCCTCAAATATGCCATTATGACATAAGAATTGTTTGTAGCTGGGCAGTTAAGATGAGCAACTCCACCCTCCTCCTATTAGCCTAAGAGCAGGTCATAAACTTCCCTTTGTGAAGATGGTCCCCTCACCCACCCATATAAGAGGAGAACTACCCTTATCACTGGAGACAGAAAGGCGGCACTGAGACAAGGCTGCACAGATGTACCTTACTAATCACCCTGATCTCTCATTAGTTTCCCCCATATATTCACCTTCCCTCAACTTACTGCCTCTAGAAGCCCACCTCCTTTTCTTTTGTCTTGTAAATCCCCCACAAATTTATTACTGTTTGTTAAAATGGTATATAAGCTCTTGTGTCTGCCTCTTTGGCTGTTAGTCTTTAATTCCTTTCTATTAAGGCTTTCCTTGCATATTTTTAAAAAGGTTTTATTTATTTATTTTTAGAGGGGAAGGGAGGGAGAAAGAGAGGGAGAGAAACATCAGTGTGTGGTTTGCCTCTTGTGTTCCCCCTTCTGGGGACCTGGCCCGCAACCCATGCATGTGCCGTAACTGGGAATCAAACCAGCGACCCCTTGCTTCCCAGGCCTGTGTTCAATCCACTGAGCCACACCACAAGGGCCCATGCATATTTTAAAATTAAAATATTAACATCAAATAAAATTCGTATGTCTTTCTCCTATTAATCTGTCTTTTGTCTATTTAATTGACAGGCCCCAGGCACTGAACTAGAGGGCAGAGGAAAGTCCTTTTTTCTCCCCTACAGTATGAAATTGGTGTTTGTCAGCTCATTTCCTCATCACAACAACTGGTTACCCAATTATTTAGATAACTTTATTTTCATTGTCTCCATTCTCATGACTATCTTATGTTAACCCTTTAAATGTGATTGATGCACCTGCTGAGCCTGCTGGAGGATCTCACCAAAAGCTACTAGCAGCATCTCCGTACTGCTTTTAGGGTCCTTCTTGACCTGCTTCCTGCTTTTCTGATTCCCCTGACCTCAGCCTTGATTGCGGCACTGCACCTTCTACCCAGCAACTTGGGGTGGCCTTGGCATCCCCCGGGGAAGGGAAATGAACACCCACTGGCCCTGCCTACATTTAGGCCCTCATTACATCTTGTCTAGGTTATAGCAAATATACGCTGATCTTTCCGTCTGCCTCTGATTTTGATTGCATCACTCTTCTGCCTGAAACACCAGGGGGTGGAGAAGCCAACTGAGCTGGAGCACCAAATTCTGAGTATTAGCCATAAACCGAATGGGGGAATAATCATGGACCCAGGTGTCTGGCAGTGGAGAGAGGGGATCAGGGAATCAAAAGGTTCCTGGAGTCTGGCCTTGCAGGTAGACCCACCTAGCTTCAAGGGGCAGAAATGGGATTAACTGTGAGTGATGGTAATATTTAGAGATAGTAATATGTTTTTATTTTTCAGGTTTCTTTTATCTGTGGGGCCTGCTTTGGAGAGGAATTGGTGAGTGAGTAGACAGTATGGGTCACTGGCAAAGGGGCACCCTTCAGCCTGTCCTCTCTGGATCTCAGCCTTCCTTGGAGGACCTATGATAGGAAGGGCTTTGAGGTGTACAGAGGTCAGCAAAAGTAGGATAAATTACCAGCCATCATTACCTAGAAGATAAATCATAAGTACAGATGTGAAGTAATAGCAATAATAAAACAAAAAATACAAATAAATGTCCAATGGTTAATAAATAAATAATAATACAAGAATAAACTGTTTTGCATACCCACAATTGTAAACCTACTTTTGTCCATCCCTATATTGTGCTAGACATGCCCTCAGTTGGCTCCCCGGCATTTCCTATGGCCACCTTAAGGAGACAGGGAGAAGGGGTAGGGCTGAAGGATGGCGAGGAGAAGGTAAGGAGGGAGAGAGAGAATTCTAGATCTTAAGAGCCCTGTGGGAGAAGAGGAACAGAAGGAAGGATGGCTCAGCAGGTGCTGTGTCAACCAGAGGGGCTGACGGCCATCTCAGTAGATGCAAGAATGCACAGATGACAGCGAAATTTCAAGACCTCTTCCTGGATGACTCTGGAGAGTCCCGGAAACCTAGACAGAGCCTCAGGGAAAGGGCAAGGGAAATCCAAATCGACTGAAATTGAGTTTCTGCCAGCCAACAGGATGGAGGCTCCTACAGGAAATTAAAGTGAGATTGCTAAAAAACATTGAAGAACATTTTCTTTCTTTTATTATGAATAGAGCTCTGTGCCCACCTGAGAAATCATTGATTTACTGGTAGGAAGCTCCTTGAGAGGCAGAGGGTGTGCATTACTCCTCTTCGTATGCCCAGCACCCAGCACACTATTGGCAAATGTAGGTTATTGCTGTCTTTGACCCTATGTCAAGCATTGCCCTGCATTCCTAGATGTAGATGCACTCTAGGCTGGTCTGAAGTGCTGCATCTGAAGTGCTATTGCCGGCTTTGGGCACCCGGTTTCTAGAGGCTGAGAACATGGACTGCGTTCAAAAAAGGTGGTTAGGCTACTGCAAGGTTATGGACATTTCTAAGTCCAACCCACACCTATCTACTGAGCTCCAGAAATTCATCTCCACTGTCTTTTGGATGACTTAAAAAAAAAGATTTTATTTATTTATTTTAGAGAAGGGAAGGGATAGAGAAAGTGAGGGAGAGAAACATCAATGTGTGGTTGCCTCTCGTGCGCCCCCTACTAGGGACCTGGCCTGCAACCCAGGCATGTGCCCTGACTGGGAATCAAACTGACGACCCTTTGGTTCACAGGCCGGTGCTCAGCCCACTGAGGCACACTAGCCAGGGTGTGGATGACTGTTTTTGAATGTCCTACCATCTCCTTGAACTGAAGATGAGCAAATATAAACTCAACACTTTATGCCAGGTCTGTTCCTTTTCCTGTATTCCTGTCTCAGTAAACAGTTCTACCCCTGGCTTGGTAGATCAGGCAGAACCCCAAACATCATCCTTGATGCCTGTCTTTCCCATAGAATCTTTAATTTCTTAGTACTAAAAATGGCAGCAATCATGGGTAACTTTCACTGAACCCTGACTATGTGTCAGGCACTGTTTTAAGGGCTTCACATGTAATAATGCATCTAATTCCCATGACAATGCTATGAGGTAGGCATTGTTTTTAATACCTTCTATGAATGAAGAAACCAAGCTCAAGAGATTAAGTGATTCAAAGACATACATCCCGTGAGTGGGCGAGAGCAGATTCAAATCTAGGCAGTGCCACCCTATGTCTTGGGCTCTTCTTCTCTTCCCTCAACTGATGGTTGAGTCATATCAGAGAGATTTTTCCTTATTTTTTCTTCCATAGAACATAAACTCATATAGCAGGAATTTCTTGTTTATTGTTGTATCCCCAAAACCTAGTGAAGTACTGGCCCCAAATAGATGCTTAAGAAATATATGATGATTAAATAAATGTTTGAAACAGTATCATGCAAAGATCAAGGGACCTCTTTGTGTAATTGACTTGTACAGCTGGACAGACAGTTAGAGTTTATGTAGTCCTGGGGTATTTGGCCTGGAGTAAAGAAGATTTAGGGAGGATAGAAAAAGCATCTTCAAATATTTGCAGAGCTGCCTGTGGAGGCAGGGAGACGCGCTCCCTGGTGCTCCTGAGCAGTGAGCCTCAGCAGCTGTCCGGGAATGGGGTGGGAGGGAAGGCGTGTAGCTAGAAAAAAGTTCCACAGGAAACTACAAAAAATAGAACTCAGCCAATCTTTTGTCTGCTGGAATACATAGGTGACTGAGTGAAAAAGGTTTGGTTTGGCAAAGTGGACAAACTGAGTCACAGGAAGGCTGATCTTCACTGACAGTAAGGAAGAACTTCTCCACTGTGCAGGGAAAGGGCCACTCTACAGAAGGCAGGCTGCACTTTTCCTTGCCTTTGGATAGTGTCTGGTGCTGGGTTTGGGGTTGGACCAAAGATCTCTAAGTCTCCGCAAGCTCTCAGAGCCCCTGTGTCTTCTCTGTTCTCTGCCTCTGATTCTCTCTCTGGTCAATTGGTCCCTAAAAAAACAGACCCCCTTGTCTCTGGACCCCTGAGCCCTTGCCAAGCGCAGACAAAGTGGGCCACTGGTAATGGGCACTGTGGTGGTCCACCCAGCTCTCTCTTCTGGTCAGAGGCTCTTCCCACCCCAGGCCACTAGCTGCTGATTGTTAGAAACTGATGGCTTACAGCTGTCTCCCTCTCCGGGGACTTGTCCTTAGCACAATGGAGCTGCCTCACCCCAGGTTTCACCCCTTCCCCAGGGCATCCCCAATCCAATGGCAGATCTATCCTGGAGACACAAAGGCTCTTTGCCTTAATTTGGAACATTTCTATCAGATGTCCCCAACTTCAGAGCCGCTTTTGGACTGAGGGCACTTTTTCAGCTGTATCACAGTTTAGCATCTCCCTCTGCTGGGTCCTGCTTCCTTTGCTCCCTACCACGTGTAGTTCCTGAGGCACTCCCCATCTGCATCCCTTTCCTTAGGCTGCCATAGCAACGGATCGCAACCTTCTAGTTCTGTTTTGGTTCTGCCGGGTAGAAGTTGGAAGTCAGGTTGTCAGCAGGGCCATGCTCTCCCCAGCAGGATCTAGGGGAGAATCTTTCCATGCCATTTTCTTGGCTCCTGGTGTTGCCAGCAAACCTTGGTGTTCCTTGTAGATGCATCACTCCAGTATCTGCTGGCATTATCATGGGTGTTCTCCCTGTCTGTGTCCAAATCTCCCTCTTCTTATAAAGACACCTGTTATATTGGATTAAGGGCCCACCCTAATCCATACCATCTAATTTTAACCAATTACATCTGCAAGGACTCTCTTTCCAAATGAAGTCATATACCCAGGTACCAGGTTAGGGCTTCGATTTATTTTGGCAGCTTGCCAGGAGCGAGGGGCACAATCCAACCCATAACATCAAAGGTTACCTGCTTGCAAATTTTCATTTCAGAATCTATTTTCCAAGAAATCTGAACTGTGACACTGTTTTCTTATGATTCTGAGTTCCAGACCGCCAGTTGTTTTCTCCCAGAGCTTTATGGCTAACCTTTAGATTCCACCCCCCGCCCCCTTTAGTGCCCCACCGCACTGGGACATTCCACTTCCTCCAGAGTGTCAAAATCTCCTCTCCCCTTCCACCACTGCCTGCCTCTGTCCTTTCATGTGTTGGCCAGGTCATAACTGAGCAGTGCAGACTCTGGGCCGATGGCACAGCCCACTGTAAGTCAGCATTCACAGCCACTGGTTTACATAATAGGGGTTAATTAATGTTTATGCAGTCACACACATATATGCTCACATCCACGGCTAAGTCTGTCAGTTGCAGTGGGATAGAAGTGTGCACGCGTGGACTCTTGACTGAAGGTTGGCAAGGAGGATGGGAAGGGGTAAAACGTTTTGGGGGTGCCAAAGCAGAGAGGAAAGACTATTTTATTTAAAGTCTCGAGTTGTTGTTCTTGTTTTTACTCATGAAAGTAATTCATATTTATTGAAGAAAATTTGGAAAACAGAGGACAGAAAAATAATTCTACCCACAAGTACAATTTTTGTAAACATTTTTATAAAGCTTTATTTTTTCTATCTTTATTTCTACATGGTTGAGATCATCAATTTTATATTCTGCTTGGTTTTTTCACTATTATTCCAAAGTCTTGTTAGCTTTAACAATTATATCATCTCCAGCAAATGGATTTGCCACAATTTATATAACCACTCAGCTAGTGGCAGGCATTCTGGTTGTTCCTGTTATTTCACTAATATCAGTGATGCTGCCGTGAATGTCAGTGTGTCTACAAGTGTTTCCTTCACTCAGAATTTCATTAAGATTGATGCCCACAAATGTTAAAAGATATCACTTTTCCCCATGTATTATAAAGTAATACATGATCATTTTGAACATTTAAGAAAAAAATAAGTTGACCGTCTAGTCCCAGAACCTGCTGGACTCCTTCCTGCCTCAGGGCCTTTGCATAACTGTGTCCTCTGCGGTGCGGGGGAGGGGCCGCTCCTCCCCTAGTTTTCCATGGCCGAAGCCTTCTAGTCTTTCAGACTTAGCTGTCACCACCTCACAGGGGTCTTCTATGATGGGTAATCCAGAGGGACACCAGTCAGCTCTATCAAATTATCCTATTTAAAATTTCTTATAATGATCAGTGCATGAGTTTTTCTTGTTTATTTGTCATTTTCTGTCTCTCCCCAAAGCAGCAGAGGTCTGGTCTGTTTTGTTCAACATCCTGGTCTCAGCCTCTGGCAGAGTGCCTGGCACAGAGTAACACATGGTAGACGCTCCCAATGTTTGTGGGAAGAATGAGCTTCAGTTCTAGATCCACAGGCTATTCAAAAGAGGGTCTTCCTTCTCCCTTCTTTCTGGGTGGGGCTCACAGCCCTGGCCGGTGTCATGGAAGGGAGTCTTCCCTCTACATTCCCACCTTTTATGAGTTTGCTTTGGCCACACAGAAGCTGACTCACTGCGACTATAGGAGGAAGAATACTGTATTTAAAGATCTTCACCGATAAAAAAGGAATGTAGAATATGAGGAATTGTTCAAGGTATTAAATTGCTGTGAGCATAGTGATGCTCTCAGCATATGCTTCAAGATCGGTTAAAAGTTAATTTGTAGTTTTGATTTGTTTGGCTAGCTTCTTCCAACAAGGGTTGGAGTTAGGGAGGCCCCTAATAAGCAGGCTTCCTGGCTCTTGCATAGGCTGTTCCTCTTTGGTGAACTGCTTTGGCCACACACATTTCCAGGTCTGCAGAATGCCTTTCGGTCAAGCCACTACATATACGTTCTAAGCTGTTCTAGGACATCTGTGCTGTACCTGGCGTGTTCAAACCTAAATACTAAATGAGGTAAAGACTCAATAAATGTTTAAGCAGAATAATAGTGAACATTTACTAAAAATGTCAAATATTGACTAAAGCTAAGGTAAATATAATTTAGATTATGGCAGTCATAGGATCTGAATGAAACAGATGGTGATTAGAGAAAGATTGAAAAGTACATAAGAAGAAATTTAATATATCTCTAACCTGAGAATTGACATGCATTAATTTTTAAAAATATCTTTTTAGAGGACTGAGTTTCATTCCTGGTTTCGCTTACCAGGAAGAGGATGTCAGGAAGCCTTGAGTGAAAAGATGGATTTCCTTTCAAAATCCTCTAGTTGACAGTATTAGATATGGTAAATATGTTTAGTACTCGCATACTTATAAAGTTGGATGACTTTGTTATACACATTTCTGGGGTCTCTAAATAAAAACCTTGTTTCCTTATTCAGAGTATTTGGAGGTGTTTAGTACTGTGACTATTTAAAGAACTCAATCGACGGAACTAAAAGTTGACAGTAAATTGGAAAACCAAAGCGGCTGCTGCTGTCATCAAACATGAAGGCTGGTGGAAATCTCTGCATTTATTCTGTCTTTTTAATAAAGAAATATTAAAATATGGAGTTTGTATTATGCATATTCACATGTTTATGTTTGTCTCTCCACTATTTCTATTTGTCTGACCACCACCACCACTGTGTCCTATTATAACATCCCAGACACACTTAAAACCAAGCGAAGTGTGGAGTTCCGTGCACTTACTTTGTCTTGAGATTTCATGAATTATGCCCACACTTGGCATAGTATCGTAAACACAATCAGCATTCCAGAGCACATGTTTAATGAACCAAAGGTTTCTATAGACATTCTCTGTTGATCTCTGACATGTGGAATCACGCCTCATTTTAAGATTTTCATTTTATAAGTCATTTCCACAGAAGTCCTACTCATCCAGACCCCTGCACTGAAGGCACACTACCTACTTGTCGCTCTCTAGACACTCATTCACACTTGCCTTCATCCCTTTGCTCATGCTGGGTCCTCTTCCTAGGATCCTCTCCTTTCTGACCTTACCTGTCTTCGAAGATGGTAGGGTAAGCCCAAGAGCATATGAAACCCTCCCCTGCCCACAGTGATTTATACTTTTGGTTTAGGGGTTTTTTAGGGTTAAAAAAATGTTGTAGGTCTCTCTCTCTCTGGCTTCCTGTTGCCCATGGCCTTTGCTGCCTGGACAGTGGTTTCATGTTTCACTTGCTTGGGAGTATGAAAACCTACAGCCTTGAGGTGACCTTCCTGGGACCCCAAAAGTAACTTTGTGTGTACTTTTAAAAAATGAGGGTATTAGCATCTTAATTTTATTTATAAAGATTAATCAAAATTACTTGATAGGACATAGAGTATAAAAGTTAACAGTGTGGTTGTTGAAGCCAGATAGCCCAGGTTCAGATCCCTGGTCTGCCTCTTGCTAGATGTGCAACCTCAGGGAACATTTCTTGACCTCTCTGTGCCTCAGTAACCCCATCTATGCAATGGAGATATTAATAGCCCTAACCTCATAAAATTGTCGTGACATTTAAAAGATTGAGTATATGTACAACTTTTAGCACATGTCTGACACGTGGATAGAGCTCAGTTAGTGACGACTGCTGGTACTGGCACCTCTGTGTGCTTCTTCCTGTGCTTCGTACTGGGTCCACAGAGCTGAAGACAGAGTCCCTCTTTTTCCAGAGCTTATGGTCTAAAGGAGAGACCACCACTCCATTGTCATATGGTAGAAACTGAATGTTCTAATTCCTCTATTACTGGCACTTAGCTGGATTGTTTTGTAGTTGCTAAGGGTGAGGGCCTGCTACTGGGAGGAGCTGGGCAAGAGGACTCAGCAAAAGGGCTTCAGCCAAGTCCAAGAGCCCCATGGGAGCTGAGTCATCATGGCCTGCCAACTGCCCAGCCTCCCTTTGCCTGCAGCAGGGCCTCTGCCAGCTGGTCCCCACTGTGGTGCCAGAGAGGAGTCCTTGGACATTATCTAGCATTTCAGCCATTGTTGCCGCCCAGAGGGATTGGTGCCTCAAAGAATTCTGACTCCAGTTTCGATGTGGAGGGTGAGTTTCTGCACATCAACAAACAGTTCTTGGACTCTAGATAGGTATCCTAAAATTTAACTTAATCCTGACACTATCTTCCTGGAGATAGCATCAGATCCCACAGGTTAAGGACTGAATCTTATAAGACTGCCACCTCCCATTTCAGATAGCAATTGCAAGTCTGGGTTGTCACCTGTGTTTCTGACCAACTGGCTATATATACATTAGAGGTTCCCATGACCCTCTCCCTGAGTACAACTTCTTTGCTAAAGTGGTCAGAAAACTCAGAGAGACATTTTACTCACCCTATTACTGGTTTATGATAAAAAGATGCAATTCAGAAATAGCCAGATGGAACAGATGCACAGGACAAGGTATGTGGGAAGGGGCATGAAGCGTCCATGACCTCTTCACTCTCCCTGTACCTGCTCATGTTCACGAACCCAGCAGCTCTCTGAACCCCATCCTTTAGGGGCTTTGTGGAGGCCTTGTTACAGAGGCACAATCAATTAAATGATCGACTAATTCAACCTTCAGTGCCTCTCTCCTCCCTTAAGGGGTGGGACTGAAACTTCCCACCCTCTAATCACGTGATTGGTTCTCCCAGCAACCAGGCCCCATTCTCTTATGAAGCCCAAGGGTCATCTCATTAACATAACAAAGACTCTTTTATGTCTCTTTATTTAGAAAATCCCAAGGATTTTAGGAGCTTCATCCCAAAAAAAGGGATGAAGATCATATATATTTGTATATACACACACATATATATTTCTATTCTTATTATGAATCACAATATCACAATGCCCATCTGTGTCCAAGACTTGGTTTGGGGTCTAAGTGGTTACTCTGATTGGCACCCCTCTTCCAGGGTCTACTGGATACTCAGAAGCTTCCCCAAAGCAGGGAACAAGCCTCACAACTTAGTGGAGGTCTGGAGGGGAGCTTTGTTCAGTTGTGTTTGCTGATATGGGACAGTGGTTTTTAAGAGCCTTGTTAGGATGAGCCAAGGATTAGAGGCACAGGTTTGTACAGAGATCACTACAAAGAGGGACTGAGCAAGACAGCTGAGGGTGCAGGCACAGAAGGAGCTATGGACTGAATGTGTCCCCTAAATTCATATGCTGAAGCCCTAATCCCATTGTAATGGTGTTTGGAGGTCAGGCCTTTGGAGGAAATTAGGTCAGGAAGGTAGAACCCTCTTGGGATTAGAAGAGACTAGCAAGAGCCGTTCTCTCTATCTCCCTTGCGAGGCTGTCTACAAGCCAGGAAGCATGTTCTCGCCAGACACTGAATCTGCTGTCCCCTTGATCTTGGGCTTCCCAGTATCCAGACTTGTGAGAAATACAAGTTTGTTGTTTAAACTACCCAGTCCATGGTAGTGGGGTAGTTTGTTATAACAGCCTGGATGGCCTAAGAAAAAAGGCTTCTCAGAGGAAGTTCTTGAGTCAAGCCTTGAAGAATAAGTAGGCATTGAAAGGCAGGTGGTAGGGCGGAGCAGAGGCCAAATCTTAGGGAAACTGAAGGCATTTCAGTCTGGGTGATGGGTGGAGACAAGAATGGCCAGAGGTGAGCCTAGGAAGAGACCACCTGGTAGGTCTGACTAAGAACTTTGTGCTTTGTCTTACATTTATTGGAACTTACTGAAAAAGCTCTAAAGTGGTAAAAAAATACCTTTGTACTTCTGACAGATCACATAGTCTTCTGAATATTGGATGGATTGGGTAGAAGAGGGAGTGGAGTGGGCATAAGAGAGGCAGAAATGGTGTTAAAGAAACCACTTAAGAGGTGTCTTTAACATGCACATGTGAAATATTAAGAATCTCAGCTTAATATGTAGGTCACCCTGGGACTGGAGAGGAAGGGACCTGTTTAAGAGACTTTTCAGGTGTAGTCCTGGCAGAAGTTAATGAATGATTAAATATAGAAGAAAAAAGGAAGACAAAAATGACTCCCAGATTTCCAGCTGGGATGGCAGGACATGTGATGATGTCTCTCATCAGGACACGATGTACGAAGAAAGACACCAATTTAAGGAATAAGGAGGGAGATACGAACAAGCAAAGAATAAATACTCTATTGAAGTTTTTAAGTGCCTGTTACATTCATATAATGAAGTCCTTACCCCGATACCTCAGAATGTGGTCTTATTTGGCAATAAAGTCTGTGCAGGTGTAAGCAAGTTAAGATGAGGTCATCAGGGTGGGCCCTAACCCAATATGACTGTGCCTTTATAAAAAAAGGAAAATTAGACACAGAGCTAGACATGCACACAAGGAGAATGCCATGTGGAGATGAAGGCAGAGACTGGGGTGATGCATCCTCAAGCTAAGGAATTACCAGAAGCTAGGAGAGACCTGCAACAGATTCTTCCCTAACACCTTCCAAGGGAGCATGGTTCTGTTACCCTGATTTTGGACTTCTAACCTCCAGAACTGTGAGACAATAAATTTCATTGTTCTAAGCCACCCAGTTTTTGGTAGTTATGGCTGTCCCACCAAACTAATACCGTGCCAATGCCTACCCAACTGGAGATGTCTAGGAGCCAGTTGATGTACAGATCCAGGGTCCAGGACATAGCAATATGTCAGTGATGGAGTGCTGATCCATCCATAGACAGTGGGATGGACATATGACATTTTTATCTGACATCACCCCTTCTTTGGCAGAGATACTTCTCTACCACTTCACATGGTCTCAGTGGGACTGACCATCACAATGTCATCTTCTCCAGCAGGAAGACAGAGTCTATCTGTGTCAGGAAAAGAGTGCAGCAAACACTCAAAGGAAAATCAAAGCAAGCAGAGGCATGAGGTAATTAGAGATGAAATATTGAGTCCTGAGCTTCAGCCCCTAGGGCCAAAATTCTTACAGATCTTCTAGGCATTCTGTGAGCTACTATAGCCCTATCTTCCCAATCATATAAGGCAGCACATTCTTCTCCTCCATCTAAGAGTCTGAGTTGTCACCTGTCTTCAAAAGAATATAAATGTTAACTAAAATCATGAGAGTAAATGAGACAGTGTTTGTAGAATGAAAGAATGAAAAAGAGAATATGGTAAAGACTTAACTGTGTGAACCCCAGAGAGAATGAAGCCAAGAAAGGTTGATAAGAAAGGTGGGACCATACAGGAGATAAGGGGCAAGAGTTCTTCATGACTCAGGGAGAGAATATGGAAAAGAAAAAGAAGTGTCACATATAATAGAACTGGAATCAAGGAAAAGGTGAAAACACAGTCATGAGATTTATCCCCTAGAAAGCTGTATTACTCACCCATTACTGTATAATGATATACAGTAATCAACCCAAATCTGAGCAGCTTAAAACAACGAACATTTATTATCCCACCCAATTTCTAAGGATCAGGAATCCAGAAGTGGCTTGGCTGAGTGGTCTGGCTGAGAGACTCTTGTGGGCCTGCAGTAAAATAGTCAGGGCTGCAGTCTCCGAAGGTTTGGCTGGGGTGGAGGACTGACTTCCAAGATGACCACTCACATGGTTCTTGGCTGGAGGCTTCAGACCCCTCCGTGTGGGCCTCTCTAAGGGACTGCTCAAGACACAGCTTTCTCCCTAGCAAGTGATCCAAGACAAACTGTAGTCTTTTAACAACCTAACCCTGGACGTTTTAGCCCATCATTTGTGCCATATTCTAGTCACTGGAAGTGAGCCACTAAGCACAGCCCTTTCCTCAAGGGGAGGGGACTTATACTTTAACTCTCTAGGAAAGAAGTATCAAAGAATTGTGGATATATCTTCAAAACTACTTCAAAAGCCTTGGGTGAATTCTGCCAGAGCTGTGTCAAAGAAGTGGATGGAGAGAAAATCTGACTGAGTGGACTACTCAATGAGGCGAAGGCAATGCTATTCTTTCTAGAAACTTGGCTATAAAAAAAGAGAGGTATAACTTTGTTGTTGCAGGAGAAAGGATTTCTAAACCTCCTATAATATCTATTTGTTAGCACAGAGTCTGTGTTTTTATACACTTATGGTCCCCCAAACATTAACAGGCTGAATTCAATGTGGGTTTATTAGGTTTGGAATTGGAAGTGCATTTTCCCACAGAAACGCCTTCCACAGGAAATGGGCAACCCCACAAAAACCTATTTAACCCATGATGTGTCTACGGTAGAGTCTGGTGCCAGTGCTGTTGTGGAACCCACCATCATCTGGAATCTCAGTCGTGCAGGATCTGTCCCCAGGCAGGAACCATTGCACGTTTCCACAAGGATCCCCAAAGGCCCCACTGTGGGGAACGCCAAACTCGACAGAACACATGCAGGTGAAACTATTCATCACGTAGACCTCACTGTTATATAGAGTCTGCCAACATCTTTCTCTGGGAAAGGATTTTCTTGGCATTCCAGCTTGTCATTCACTAGAGCATTTCTCCATCTCCCGGGCTCCAGGTGGCTTGGGTCCCCGTGGGGACTGTACCTTTGTGATGAGCAAGAAAGATGAAGGTACAATATGAGAAAAAGGGAAGGAGGTGAGGGGAGCAGGACTAACATGAACTGAAAACTTGTCACTTGGATTCTTACAATATTCTGGAGAAGTAAGTCTTATTTTACCATTTATTATAAAAAATGAAGAAACTGAGGGCCCTCACCCATGTGACTCAGTTGGTTGGATGTCATACTGAGAGACGAAAGATCACCAGTTCGATTCCCGGTCAGAGTACAGGACTGGATTGTGGGTTCGGTGTGCGGTTGGGACACGTTCAAGAGGCAACTGATTGATGTTTCTCTCACTCTCTGTCTCCATCCCTTCCTTTCTCTCTAAAAAACAAATAAACAAACAAAATCTTTAAAAAATGAGGAAACTGAGGCATGACTGTAAAATATTGGTCATCATAGAGCTACTTACCAAAATAATAATAATAAGCTATAATAAAGGCATTACAGTTAGTGGTGTGAGGGACACTGCTCAAACTAGCTCACAAGATCTGATTGTGCATCTCATTTCCCACCTCTGCACTCAGTGACATCACATTGGTAAGCTGAAGTAGGCCATAGTTCGAATATTTACCAGGGGTACCAAACTCATTTTCACTGGGGGCCACATCAGCCTTGCGGTTGCCTTCAAAGGGCCAAAATAATTTTAGGACTGTATAAATGTAACTACTCCTTAACTGTTAAGGAGTGGAAATTACATTCGGCCCTTTGAAGGCAACTGCGAGGCTGATGTGGCCCCCGGTGAAAATGAGTTTGACACCTCTGATTTACACCATAGAAATCAACAAATGTTACTGCTTTTCCCCATAGAGACAGTTGTTAAACATTTACCAGCACACTACTGGTTGCAGATAAAATGGGTGCAATTAATTAAATTTAATGGCACATTGAAGAAATGGTAGTGACTCAGTTGGCACAGAGAGCCAACGGGGATGGTGTGGAAGTCCAACAGCCTGAATTAGTCAATGACATGGGGTCACGTAATTTCCTCTTTCACTTCTACTTTCTGCCCACTGTGTGCAAATGCAGGTCAAGGTGGTGCGTGAAATGTGTGACTTCCTTAGGGTGAGTTTGAGGAAGTGGACTGTTTGGGGAGCAGGCTGGGAACCTTTCCTTTGGAGGACTTAAAGCAGTAGTTTGGTTGGAGATTGACAGCTGTGGTCTCCATTTGAAAGTACTAAGTGGGACTTTTGTCCTAGGAAGAGATTATGAATGGGAATTACCATGTTCTTCCCATCTGGGGCCTAGACCTACAAACAGTATAACATTTTTATACCCAGTCCTCTTCCAAAAAAGACAATCCAAACACTCTTCTGCTAGATTCTAGACCTAGAGAAGCCTGTGTGTTCTAGAGGGTGGAGAGGTGGCTGACTGTTTACAGCCCTCTGCCTTCACCTGCTTCTCTGATTGCTCTGGTCTAATCTTAGGGGTTCAGGGAAAACAGGAAGGGCTTCTGTGTTTTGTCCAGCAGTTCTGAGGGAGAGCAACCTGGGGTGAGCTAGGAGGAAGCAGTGGGTTTCCATTACTAATAGTTGTAAGGCCTTTTGCTGAAGAGTTAACTCTACTTTGCTTTTCAAAGACTTTACTGTATTGTCTACAGTGTCAATTACTAAAGAGGCTCTTCCTGTAACCATGTTAACACCAGCACCTTTACTCCTGACCTCACCTGTGTTCCCTGGGGTGTGCTTAAAGGCTATTCATTGCTTTTGAAATGTGGAATTAGAATATGTTTTCAAGTACTAAGTTAAAAAAAATCGGAAGTATATACCAGAAACTGATACCGTTGACACTTCTGATGTTTTGGACTGGAGGTCCAATATGTTTTATATATTTATATACCTCTAAACACTTTCAATTCCCTTTTCCACTTTAATTTCCTTGATTACTTAGTCATTTTAAATACTGTAATAAGTGCCTGTGAAAAGCTAAAGTCTTTCTAATAATTTACATCTAACCATTGGTTCCCTCACTCCCATCTCCTCCCTCATGATAATCTTCATCCTCAGTTCGTCGTTCGTTTGCTCTCCTTTTAATAGTTTTATTGTAGCAAATGAATTCCTAAGAATTACATATTCTTATTGTGGTTGTCTTGAGTTTTGTGAAGTTGTTATAAAATTCTATGTTTTATATAAAATTTTAACACGTTTCCCAGTTAATATTTACTAAATTGTTAAGATTCATCCAGTTGTTTGGTTCATTCATTTTGCTTGTTGTTTAAATGTTTTACCAAGAGTATTTTTATACATTTTAATAATGAGTAGTTTAAGTCCTTTAAAAATTAATGTCATTATCAAAAAGGAATATTATGTATATTAGCAGGTTAAACAATAGTATCTATATAGCCTTGCAGTGGAAAGTGAGGGAGAACAGAGTTTGCCACCCCAAAATATGCTTTTTCTGGGATAGTGATTATTTTAAACTGGTTATTTTTAAGAAACAAAAGACTCGGGAAGAAACTTTGACCTTCCCCCTAATTCTCTGAGAGAACTTAGATGCAGGACCTGCTCCCGGAAGGGAGCAATCACCATCGTAACTGTAGTTTAATATGAGCTGGGTTGTAGACAGGGAGGGGCCCAGGAAAGCCCCTTTGATTAAAGTCCTCTGTGTCCCATTGTTAAACATGGCCCGGCAAACTTTGGCTTCCAGACATGTGTTTCTCCATGTCCATGCGAATTGCCTTTCTCTCCTTTTGAAGTCCTAACCACTTGTCATTAGCTCAGGATGACATATAAGCCTCAATTGTCTGATTTGTCCTAGGTCCCCATAGTCTGACTGAACACTCCCCCCACACCCGTGTGTACTTATGCAACTAAGTTTGGTTATTTTCTCCTGTTAATGTGTCTCATGTTAATGTTATTCTTAGGCTAGTCAGCAGACCTGAGAGGAGAAAGAGGAAAAGGGATTTCCCCTCCCTCACAAAGGCTGTAGTGCCCCTGTCCTCTGAATGCACTCTACAGTCTTTTCAGATCCTGCATTTCGGATGTACAGCCTTAACACCTTGGTTTTCTCCTTTCTCTCTCGTTCAGCTTTGTAATCAAGTAGTCAAGCTTATTTGCACATACTATGTAAAATTTAACATGCCAGAAATAACTAGAAGGGCCATACAAAAACGTTATCGTTTGCATAATTTGTTTAAAGTTTACATTTTAAAGACAACAAGGAACCTTTCAACTTTCCACTTGTGTATGCTCTGCAAAGTATCATAGGTGTCTTCAAGTAGCTAAGCATCCAGCATTTTCTCTCATCTTAGTCTATCACAGACTCTTAAGGAAGAGGAAAAGCCATTTCCTCTAAACTCTTAGGTTTAGTACTTGAATGATTGTCATTTAAACCGGCAAAAGACAGATCAGCAAGAGACAAGACAAAATTTAACCACACATTTTAATTAATGTATGTATAGGAGTTCACAGAAAAATGTGACTTGAAAAGATGGTTAAAATTTGGGGCTTAGATACCATCTTAAAAGGGGAAGGGGATGAGGAGAAGAGCTCTTACAGCAAAATAAATGACTTTCTGGAAATATAAATGAGTTCTTGGGTGCAAAGATGGGAGAAATCATAGCTTTGTGACAATGGCTGTTTAGGTGTGATGTGGAGACTGTTACCTCTAGTTGCCCCCCTGGAGGGAATTTATGACAATTGAATTTTTGACAGTTTGCGGGGAGGCTATGCATTTCAGGCAGATAAGAAATTTCAGGAATTCAAATGTCTTCTGCTCAAAATAATTTTATACCTTGGTGGTATATTCAATGGACCTTTTCCCTTCATCCCAAGTGATAGTAATACATTGTTCCTAAATTGTCACAGAAATTTCTGAATGATCTCTACTCTTTGCTATTTTTTAAATAATATATTTTATTGATTATGCTATTTTACATATTTATATTACAGTTGTCCCATTACTCTCCCTTCATTCCCCTCCACACTGCACACCCTCTCCCACCCACATTCCCCCCTTTAGTTCATGTCCATGTATCATAAGTTCTTTAGCTTCTACATTTCCCCTACTATTCTTGCCCTCCCCCTGTCTATTTTCTATCTACCTTCATTGCTACTTATTCTCTCTACTTTTTCCCCTCTCTCCTCCTCCCACTCCCCTGTTGCTAACCCTCCATGTGATCTCCATTTCTGTGGTTCTGTTCCTGTTCTAGTTGTTTGCTTATTTTGTTTTTGTTTTAGTTGTAGGTGTGGTTGTTAATAATTGTGAGTTTGCTGTCATTTTACTACACATGTTTTTTATCTTCTTTTTCTTAGATAAGTCCCTTTAACATTTCATAAAATAAGGGCTTGGTGATGATGAACTCCTTTAGCTTGACCTTATCTGAGAAGCACTTGATCTGCCCTTCCATTCTAAATGAAAGCTTTGCTGGATAGAGCAATCTGGGATGTAGGTCCTTGCCTTTCATGACTTGGAATACTTCTTTCCAGCCCCTTCTTGCCTGTAAGGTCTCTTTTGAGAAATCAG
>CM052541.1:150003532-150023776 GCA_028533065.1 Trachops cirrhosus | reverse complement strand
CACACACACACACACACACAGAGCCAGCTCTCTTTCTTGGAAATACTGGCTGGAAACACCTGAATATTTAGCAGTTATTACATGTAGGTTCATGGGTTTTTGGATACAGCACGGTTTTAATTTTTTTTATTTTAATTTTTTGATACTTTTATTCATTTTCCAAATGTAAATTGCAGATGTTTCTAATTAATTTTTCCATCAGAGAAAATCCTAGGCTTTGCCTTTGAGATTTCTTTCCTAGAACTGCCAAGGTTAGCTTCAGTGCCAGGGACTAGGGATTTCTGCTCATCCCTGGCCAAGCATGTGGAAGTTGTGTTTCTCATTTTTTTTCTTAAGCTGTGGTGCAGACACCAGACTTTCATGGCAAAGAATTTTAGCCAGGACTTCCTCAACCTGCCCCCCATCTTTGCAATTGCACTGGTTCCTTTGATGAAAACTTTTTCCTGAGATCTTAAGCAGACTTAATTTAAGGCATTAATTTCATCACACTTTTTAAGTTTCTGGTAAAAAAATAAAATATCTCGTATAACTCCCAAGGAAAATCAGTCCTGTCCAATCTCATTGCTAATTCACAAAGGGCCTCTGATTGTTCAGATAGAAAAGTGTGAAAATCCAATGGATAGTTCCAAAGTTATCATTTCTTAAAGGAGTTTAACACTTTATCTTTGCTAACCGTGTGGAGCTGAACCAGTTAGATTTAATCTAATGGAGATAAATTTGATTTTGCATGAATTAGGGCAGCATTTGCAAAGCTCTTGACAGAATGTTTCATTCACATTCAGTTCCAGCATCTTTTGCTTTTCTTCTAAGGTTGGGAAGAAAAAGGTTTCAACCACACATTTTAGGCAAATGTATTATATGCTTTAATGTGGAGGGAGCATAAGTTGTTATTATGATAATGTTAATAACACTTTTCATGTATTACATTTTAGTTGACATTTAATCCTAATGGGGAAATATCTAAAATTAATCTGAGTGAGAAACAAGACTAGAGTGGTTAATCAGGTTTGGAAGTCGGACTAATTGTACCATAATCAGATTGATGGGCTGTTAAATATCTGATGTGAAAACCGTGTCATGAAATGATAAGAAAGAATCTGTACGAAAGTCCTCTTTAATTTTCCCCTTGTCCTTTATTTTGCAGTTTATTCAAAAGACTTGTTACCTCAGCTTCAAAGCACAGATCCAAGATTTCTACCAGCTGGTTACTTTTATTTTTTAATCAGCTCAGCTTTCCTGAGAGAGATGCAAAAGGAGACAAAAAAAAATCTTTCTTTATCACTTTTGTCCAGGATAAGTTGCTACAGTGACACTGGTTTGGGGGCTGAAGATCTTGCTGATTCTGATGTTGTGAATTTCATTTTCATATCTGCTTGTGGTTAAATTGCTGCTTGTATGGGGTGTGGCAGGGAGAGACACAGTAGACATGGGACTGGGACCTGGGCAGAATGGGATAGGTCATCAGCTTTTCACCAAGGTGGAATCCCCTCCAGCATCCTCCCACTGGGAGTCTGCCTGGGGAGGGTGCTGGTCCTATGGATCCTCCAGCCCCATAAAGGTTCTACAGAGGTGATGCCAGACATGAAACACTAGTTCAATTTTTGGGTTTTTTTTTTGCCTGTAAGAAGCAGTTAGAGGTAAATGTTGCAGGGGAGGACTCCATAGGTTTGTATTGGAAACTGTCTGAAAATCTCAAGACCACCCAAACCCATGAAAAAGATGGTCAATGCCATCCATTTGATGATGCTGATGAGGCCAACAGCCCTGTGCTTCCTGCTCCAGAGTCTGTTTCAGAGCACTGCTGAAGGTGAAGGGTTGTGACCACACATTCCAGTTTTAAAGGGGGATTGGATATTGAGTTACAGAGCTGTCTAAAAATTTCATACTCAGTCTTCGGGTATGGGTTTTGAGGCTAAAGATAGGAAGCAGGAGGATGGGATCATAGATGAACTTAGATAAGAAGTGGGGTTCTAAGGGCACTAGAAACATAAGAGGATACTGCTGTACATTTGTGCATGCAAAACATCTGTGCTGGAAACAACCAAGGATGATGTAACTTTTATTTGGAGGAGGGAGAAAGGCACAAGTTAATTACATGGGATTTAAACCACATAAATTCTACTCCCTCTACCCACCCCTACCCCCAGCCAGTGAAAAATTACATGGAGAGCACATTTTAACTCAGAATTTCAAAAAGACACTTAAGGAAATTTAAAAAAAAATGACACCCATCACCTGGACAGCAGGTGAGTAGAGAATACTGCTCAGTTGCCCAGTCACAGGAGGCTGGAGTCAGAGACTTATCTTGTCCTCCCATGCTCTGGGCTAGGGCTGCTGTCTAGACCATCTCTCGCAGTTTCTCTTAGTAAGAAATCTGCTGCACCTTGAGCCTCTCTGGCTTCCTGGCAGGGCAAGTCCTCCCAATTGCCCTCACTCCCTTCCCGGCACCCCTCTCAGCCCCATGGGTCCTCACCCACCTGCAGCCAGCTCTCATGGCCATACTGACCTGCCAGGTCAGTATGCTCAGGACTGCCTCGAGCAGGTGGGGTTTCTGCCTTGAAAGTGCTTTACTTTCTAGAATCTGGTAGAAGACACAGGCACAGAGTCCCAGCAAAGGCGCGGTGTCTTTGGCCACCCTTGGCTGCCTCAATCCCGGGCTCGCTGTCCAGCCCACCAGGGCCACTGCTGGCCTCCCACTCATACCTCCACTTCAAGGGTGGTCAGCAAAGGAACTTTATTTGCAGATCATCTTTGTGGAAGAGAGGGGATGAGCAGGTGACATAAATGCCCAAGGGTGGCTTCAGCAAACACTTGAGCTCTGGTTGGAAAACTGGAGACAATTACTTTTGACCAAACCCTCCTCCCCAACGCATTGCCACGGCACCTATTTGCTTCATGGAGTTGAATGACTCAGTGAAAACTTTGAAAAATGTTTTTGAAACACTTAAGGGAAATAAGTAACTGTTATGAAAATTAAAGCACATGGAAGCAGATAAGTAAGAAATGAAAGTTTCCATTCAACTTTTCCCCTGAGGAAAACACTGCTGGCATTTAAAATGAGTCTTTTCAGGTCTTATTCTGGGTAGATGAATCAATATCAATGAGTCCTGAACTGTTATATCCACAGACGTGGAATCCAGAAGTTTCTGGACAATCAGAATATGCCATTGCATTATTTTTAAAAGATTTTATTTTTAGAGAGAGGAAGGCAGGGAGAAAGAGGAGAGAAACATCCATGGGTTGCCTCTCACACGTGCCCTGAGCAGGGACTGAACCCACAACCTGGACATTTGCCTTAATGGGGAACCGAATTGGTGATTTTTGGCTTTGCGGAACAATGCCCAACTGAGCCATGTTGGTCATGGCTGCCACTGTGTTATTAATACCAAGGTATTACCAAGACACTGGAGATGAAAGGTCCCGCAATGGGCCTCAGAAGGCAATAGAGACCTTGTGGGCTCAAAAGAGACTTTTACCTTTCGCTTAAAGATTCTGAGTTGGGGCCTTGTCTATAATAAGTTATCAGCAGAAACCTTTTATGAAATAGCTATAGGGCAGAACAAAGTCCAGTTACTGAATTCCTGATCTTTTTATCACCCTTTTCCCCATCGAAGCCCCAAGGCTGTTTCTTACCTCATTGAGCTCAAGACGCCATATATATAGTTCATTTTCCTTTTCTGTTTCTGACTCTCCCATGTACGTGGGATTTCCATATATGTGCATATAATTAACTTTGGTTATTTCCTCTTGTTAATCTATCTCATGTCAATTTAATCATTAAACCAGCCCAAAGAGCCTAGAAGTGTAGAGGAAAATTTCTTCCTCTTCTACACAGGCTCAGTGCTTTTCATTTTTTCTTTTACATCTCTATCCTATCTAAAAACGTAAAGTCCTAAAGAATATGTCGGAAGAGAAGCTTCACTTGCTCTGACACTCATGTACATCAAATTCACAGTATTTAATGCTTCTCATCCCCCCTCTGCAATCTCATTTGTATCGGCTTGCTGTACAAATAAGCTCTCAGCTAGACTCATTAAAGGGAGGTTCTGGCTTCTAATGTCAGCCTGCCTGTATGTGAAATGAACACTTCTGGATGTCTAGAAAACAATCCTAATTATTTTAAAAAAAAAGAAAGGCAGCAATTTTCCCCATGCTCCCAATTTCTAACACTTATTTTGAAATAACCTCTTTGAGAACTTCCTGATTTGGTTGCTTCAGGGTAGTAACAGCTGTTACCCATGTCCTGTGTCCTTTGCTGGGTCACACTGCCTGCATCACAGGTCTCTCCGAGGAGGTCCCTCCTTATTACCATGAGATAGGTTCAGCATTTCCTTTTCGTAAGGGTCAGGTGTTCTCCAGGGGCCATGCATTTTGGTGTCTCTCAGTTCCAGCATTTTGGCTGAAGAGAGAAGCTTGTGAAGATTAGGGTGAGAAGTTTTGAAAAGGATTTTGAAAATAATGACGACACAAAGGAGAGGCTTTATTCTGGAGTCCTGCTCTGAGGCTCCCAGGGTGAAGCAGAGTCCAGGGACCCTCGGAGCACGACGGTAGTTTCCTGAGAACTCAGCAAGAATTTTATGGGAATTGAAAAAAGAACCTTGGAAAGAGGCCCCACGGCAGTTTGGGAATCTCAAGTGTTACTGCTGAAGGAAACTCAGGCTTTTCTGGCATACATCTCCATATTTTACAGATGAGAAAAAGAGGGCACAGAGGAGAGGAGACTTGTCAAAAGGCCCGTTGCTTTCCGCCCAGGACATTTTATATTAGATTTGGCTGCCCTGTGTTTATGACACCTCCAAATTCCTTGTCCTTTCATTTTTTCCTTCAAAATTGTGAATAAAGTTGTATATATTGCTTTTCTTCATTCACTGTGCTCATTTTGGAAGTGATGTGTTTATCAAGATTTTTATTGGTAGCTGTCAAGTAGTACCTAGAGACACCTTAAATTGTTGGTGTGGAGCCCCAGAGAGGAGGGCGTGGGATATCCCAGAGACAGGCTCCTTCGAAGGGGTGCGATGATCACCAGCACGCCTTGTGGAGGAATGTGCTTCCTGTCCAGAGTCATGTCCACGGTTGCAGTGCATGCTGTTCAAGTTCTAGGCCTTCAGGTTGATGCTGTTTTTTTTTAAAGATGTTATTTATTTATTTTCATAGAATAGGAGGGAGAAAGAGAGGGAGAGAAATATCAATGTGTGGTTGCCTCTTGCATGCCCCCTACTGGGGACCTAACCCGTAACCCGGGCATGTGCCCTGACCAGGAATTGAACCGGTGACCTTTTGGTTCCCAGGCTGGCACTCAGTCCACTGAGACACACCAGACAGGGTGATGCTGTTTTGGAATTGTGGCACCTCCTATCAAAACTTGCTTCAAATCAGTAGGGAAAAGATAGATTATTCAATAAACAGTCTTGGGTTAAATGACTAACCATTTAGTTTAAATGTATTGCTGCCTTCTTATTCCTTATACCAAAATAAATTCCAGATGGGTCGCAAACTTAAGTGTAAGAAAGTGAAATCATAAAAATTGTAAAAACAAATATGAAAGAAATTTAAAATTTAATAATTTCACACTGAGACAAGACTTTCTGAGGCTGTGTATGTTACAGAACCTAGAAGCCATAAAAGAAAAGGCTAGTAAGTTTGACCGCATAAAAACATTACATATCTGCATAGCAAAGAATCACCACCAAGCATTTAAAATACAAATAAAAATTTAGGAAAATGTTTAAGACACACACACACATATGTAATGCAAAGAGCTAATTTATTGAATGCATTTTTTAAAAGTTTTCCAACTCAGTAAGGAAAGGGCCTACAACTCAATAGAGAAATGGGCAAAGGACATTCAGAGGCAGACAAAAGAAATACAAGTGATTCATAAATATAAAGATAAATGGCAAGCACATGAATAATTAAATAAATACTAACTGAAACAACAGTGAGATAATATTTTTCACCTGTTGGGGTGTCAAAGATCAGAGAGATTTTATGACAAACGGCGTAGGCGAGGCTGAGGGAAAAGGCTCTCAAACACAGTTGGGAGTCGCAGAGGTTGGTGCAAAGTCTTTGGAGGAAAAATCGACAATATTGACCAAAATTTAAAATTCAAATACATTTTAACTTAGCAATTTCTTTGTAAGGAATTATTCTAAGAGATTTATGTACAGGGATGTTTATTACAGTCAGTTATACAAAAAGTTGGAAATCACCTAAATGATTTTCAATAGCAAGTGGGCCAAATTACGTACATCTTCCATGATGGAAGAGTGTGCAGGTTGTAGACATACACTGCCCCCCGCCCCCCACCCCGCCCCGTGACATGGCATTTGTACAGGCAGAGTGAGCACAGTATTGTTTGTAACTTGCAAAAGATAGGGAGGACAAACCAGGTGTTGTTCAGCAGGGCTCAGGCTGCAGAGACGGCGGTGCAGGCCTGCAGTGACGGGAGCCATTGCCAAGGTGACGCGGGAGACGGACGAAAGCAGGTGTACAGGGCCGTGCTATTAGTGTGGCAATCACGGAAACACAGACATGTTGGTACATGCTTTGACCATTTTAGGAAGGTGGTGATGTGCCTGCCTCAGGGGAGAGGAGCGTGGTGTCCAGGGAAAGGGTAGAGAAGGAAGACCTACTTTCCACTGTCTACTCATTTGTACTTGGGGCCTGTATGTAATGGTCTTAAAAATTCTGGCTGATCCCAAAGAACCTTAGCCTTTATGGGTTCACATTATTAATATTTACCATAATAACTAAAGCTCAAAATTTTGAAAACACAAGAAAACACAAACACATTCCATCATCCATTAGAACACGGATGATGTCCAAGTATCATGCAACCTCTGTGAGACGCCACTGTACACTAGTGGGAGATTAAGGGTGAAAAGAACAAGTGACAGCTTAGTATTCTTAGGAAAACAGTTTTGACGTCACGATAAGCCCCACTCCAGGGGATTCCTGGACCACGGTTTGAAAACCACTGTTAGACGTAATGAAACAGATACTTGGTAGATGGTGACAACACCAAGCAGACAAGGTCTCTCGACACCAGTGTCCCAGTTAAATGCTGTAGCCTGGTGTCTGCCTTCCCCCTCACCGATGACAAAGAACAAAGGGCACTCTTGATCCTCTCCGGTCACCTACCTCCTCCCTTGGCTGAGTGCTTCCATGTGACTGTGAGCAGCAGTCTAGGAATGTGACTTCACCCAGGTGTCTCGTTTCCTGGACTTGGAGGCAAGCATGTGGCCACCTGGCCTGGCAGCCCAGCCTCCGCTGCCTCCTCAGGTGATGTTGACAGGATTTGTGGGAGCTGGCTCTAGACCGGAGCTTATCTGGAAATGGCATTTGGGGCCTGAAACTTTTGAGAGGTTCTGTTTAGCAGCCTGGGCAGTAGTAGAGCTTAGGAAAACATCCTGCTCCATTCACAGAAGGGCTCAGCTGCTGCCTGTCACGAGGACTCACAGGCGCTGGGGGTAGCAAGAGCCCAGCCAGGCTCCTTCTGTATCTTGCCTCTTAACTCCACCATCACAGTTTCTGCCTCCAATCGGCAGTGTTACAACAGGAAGGAGGAGCCATCTCTAAAGGTCTAGAGCCAGGTGTGGAGGAATAAGACCCTAGGGAGATGGGATGGAAAGAAGTCTGTCCTTGACCAAATCTTACTCTGAGTACTTCTCATTCATTTGCTGACTTAAACCTCAAAACGACAATGTGGGATGGCTATTATTATCTCCACTATACAGGTGAGGTAACTGAGGCACAGAGGTTAGTTCACCTGCCCATGGTCACACAGCTAGTAAGTTGTTGAGCCGCACTCTATTCTGTCTGACTTCATGCCCATGGTCTTAACCACTCAGCAGTACTGCCCAGGAGACTTCACCTAGAAGGTTCTCTTTAAGTTTTGCTTCCTTGCTCCACCCAGTTTTGGAAGAAACCAACCAGAAACACCTTAACTATGTGATAAGGCAGGAAATAAGACACGTGCCTTTCTTTGAATTCTTGATGAAGTTTTTTGCCAGTAATTTTATACAAAATGAATCAGACCTAGTCTCACCACCCCCAATGTCCTCTCTAGGGAACTAAGGAATTTAGCTCTTTATTGGATGTGGATCTGCCTTTCAGCTCAGAGATATGACTGAGAGCTACAACAGTCAAATCAACTGATCCTCTGGGTCCCTGGGACTATGTCTTGTCTATAGTTTGCTGCGTGACCCCAGCAAATCACTGATTCTTTCTGTGACTTTAGTTAGTTCATGTATAAAATGGGCCCCATGGATGAATGCTGGCTTGCAAACATAAAGGTTGCCAGTTCAATTCCCAGTCAGGGCACATGCCTGGGTTGCAGACTAGGTCCCCAGTTGGGGGCATGTGAGAGGCAACCATTCAATATTTCTCTCCCTCTCTCTAAAAATAAATAAATAAAATCATTTGGACTAAGAGTTTTTCTCCTTAAACCAAAACAAAAAAATTCCTCCAGCGAATTCAACACTCTATATTATTAAATTCAAAATTTAATATGAGTGGTGAGACTGGCTCTGATTCAGTTTGTGTAGAATTACCAGCGAAATAACTACCGAGGATCCAACGCTGCCTAGTGCAGTGCTGACCGTTGGTTGGTGTAATTGTTTTCTGACAGACTTGCGCGGGGGGCTGGCACGTCCTGCACTTGATGTTTGGTTTTCACAGTCCATGCACAAACAAGGTAGGTTTTTTCCCCCCACAAATATTCCAGGACGTTATCAGTTTTCCCAAGAGCTTCAGCTTAATCCTTTGATATTCAAATGGTCTCTTTGAAGCACATATCTCTGGTCATCCTCAGATTTTCTCTTCTTCACTCGTGAGCTGGTGCAGCTCTCCCCGATTCTCATATGTTCACGGCTTCATGGGTCTGATTTGAGCAGTTTGCCAATAACACTTTCACCCCTTCACAAAAGTTTGTATTTTCCAACATTTGCCATCTCTTTGCATTTTTTCCTGTCCACTAATGCAGAAACAGTCCACAAAGAGCATGACATTCTGACCTCAGGGGAACTGCCTAGTATGAAAAGGGGGGGTGATGGCTGAAGAGGTATGACATAGAAAAGTGACAGTTCCTTTAGTGACCACTTTTGTGTAATCACTTTTCTTTCTCTCTGCAACCTCGAAACTGACACTGGGGTGGTAAATGCTCACAGAACAAGGACAATGGGAAAGCATTCAGCCAAGCATTTGGACAAGGAAAAGCAAATAGTGTGCCAACTGTGACGGCTAGTAATTGTCTGAAATACTGTATTAAGAAGGATCCTGAAGCTCTTTTCAACCTTAATAGGGAAGAGTCCCACAACCGATTAATGATTTCTGATGAGGGGTGTGTGTGGCGGGGGAGTGGGTGTTGAGTGGCAGCCTGTGTGCTGACATAGCCCATTCTAAACACTCGGCGATTGCCAATTTTCCTGTTGTATAATGTGGCAATGCTGCGAGGGATATAAAAATAGAATATTATGATAATTACTCAGAACTAGTTCACAGTCTGAGAAAAGATAGAAAGAAACCAGAGTTGGCTGACTATTTCTTCTGGTGGCACCTGCTTGGCGGCTTGGCCAGCCAGATGATTGAAAAAAAAGAAGCCTAGTGGTTATTGGGAACATACATGATATTTTTGTTGTGATTATTTTTTTCTCTCTGCTCTCATGCAATTGTGGAATGTGAAACAAGGAAGTGAGATAAGGCGGAAATGTTACCTCTTGTCGTAGTTCAGGCTCTGGAGTTAGAAAGATTTGGATTTAATTCCAGCTCCAATCTTTATTGAATGGCAGTGGAAAAGCAAATCTGTCTAGACCTCAGTTTCCTTATTTGCAAAATGAGGATAATAATAGCAGGTGCCACATTGGATGGTGATGAGGACTGTGTGTGTGCACATACACAGTTTCCCCCTTCCTGAAATGGGGATATCAAATTTCTCTCTCGGGAAAGGGATGATGCATAGTTAAGGGTGAGGCATGCAAAGTGCTAGGAGCTTGAGTGCCATCGAAACCCATACATCAAAGTCTTGCCCTTAGGGTCACCCAGATGTCACCGAGCCAGAGAATGTACAGATGTAAAAGAAGCCACTGAGCCAGCGGGTTTACTCAGGATTCTCAGCTCTCTCTTTCTTGCTTCTCTCCAGGAATGTGGTCGTTGCTCAAGCAATACTCCCATTTCCACTAACTATCTTAAAAGCTAATCAGAAGATACCAGGAAATACAGCATTCTCAGCATGCCGAACTCTCTTAAATGCTTTTGTTTGAGACAGAGTTGTTTTAATTCAAATCTATTCCATCTTTCAGTTTCAACCTTCTCCATTTCACTTAAGCTAAGGGTGTACCTATTCTCCAAATTGGGAGGGAGGCTCAAGCTTGCTGGGTTTCATTTGCACTAAAAAAACCCAACAACACAAAAAAGTAGGGAGAAGGAGGAATGGGGATGGGGAGAGAGAGGGAGAAAGTTTTTTATTGTCTCGGAGTCAATGGGATGTTTGATTTATCATCTCATTTTGAGATTTTTTTTTAAAGATTGCATTTATTCATTTTTAGAGAGAGGAAGGGAGGGAGAGAGAGAGGGAGAGAAACATCATTGTGTGGTTGCCTCTCACCCACCCCCTGCTGGGGACCTGGCTTGTAACCCAGGCATGTGCACTGACTGGGAATCAAACCAACGATGCTTTTGTTCGCAGGCTGGCACTCAATCCACTGAGTCACACCATCCAGGGCTTATTTTGAGATTTCTTTTGCTGACCTGAAGAGTTAGATTTTTCAGGGGTAAAAAAATCATATGATTAAGAAGCAAAGGAGAGCAAAGATTAAACAGGTTCCAATGTAAAAATATCAACTTTGGCTTTACAGTCAAAAGGGTAGAAGAGAAATGATGCAAACATTGATTACTCCCCTAACATGAGTTGTCCATGAGTACCATTGGTGATTCTGCTTTACTTGTAATTCCATCTTCAGGTGTGGGAGCATTAATTACAGGCCAAAGTAGAAGGAACGGGGAGGGAGAGTGCACCTTCGGTGTATCAAGGCGATGCTATCAGGTTTAACCATGTTCTGGGATTTTGAAAGACAGACCTGGTGTCCACCAGACTGGGCTCTGCCACTTTCTAGTAGGACAGTGAGCCATTAACTCTCAATACTTCAGTCTTCTCAACTGCAACGCACGGAGGATAGTGGTGCTGTTACTACACAGGCCAGGCTGCTGTGCTTCCATTCAATAATGAGAAATTAATTATAATTATCACTCAGCATTCTATAGTTTACTATTCCCACTTCAGGAAAGAAGAGACTTGCCTATGGTCACCTGGAGAGCAGAATAGCCAGGATTTAAACACAGCTTTGAATGAACAAAATCCCTTTCTTGGTTCGGTACATCTCACTGATCTTAGGGGTTGGGGTTATAAGTACCATGAAGAGTTGCTGCTCAGCCAGGCTGAAAGCAAAGTAATTGTCTTGGAGAGTCCTGGTGCAGCCTCTGTGGAAAAGTAAGCAAAGGGAAAATTACTTAGGGGGCAATTACTATGAAGCACAAGTTTTAGAAGGTGCCCATTACCTTTTGTTAATTGGAAAAATCTTTTCCCCCTCTAACATTGCTTAGGCTTCTTTTGCAGGATCTATATCCATATGGGCCTTGGCCTCCTATGGATAAAGGCTGAGAATGTGTGACAGCACTAGCAGGAGAGGTGCCTGTGTTGTTCCTTCAGTCCCGAGCAGAAGCTGGCCCTTGTCCTCTGCCTCTCCGTTGCTGCTGCACATGCACTGTCTTGCTGTGGCCCAACTTGCTGTTGCTAGTTCTCCTGCCCAGTGAGTGGCAGGGAGCACCGAGATGGCTATAATATTACTCCTAGCTTTAAGTGAGCCAGTGCTTAGCTACCTAACCCTCTCTGCTCTTTTTGCCTAACTTGCTCCAAAGCAGTGCTTTTACAATTTTAACATGAACACAAAGCTTCTAGGGACCTTGTTCTAAGGCAGATTCTGATTCGATAGCTCAGGGTTGGAGTCTGAGCCTCTCAGATTGTACCATGCTCCTGAGAGGCACTAATGCAGCTGGTCCTCAGACCCCACTTTGATTACAAATAACAATTCCCGGCTTTTCTGGCTGGGCCAAAATGGAGCATCCTGAAGCCATGTAGTTCTAAAGGAGGTTTTTAAAAATTTAATAAAAAGATAGGCTGTAACTGTGCACAAAATAGTTTACTAAAACTGCTTGCACTTTAAAAATACTGCCCCCCAGTATTTGAGTCAGCTGGTATGCCAGGCTTTTCTTTTCTTTTTTTTTGCGCTGGACTCTCAACTGTGTTTTATGTCCTCTTGTGCTTACATTAGCCTTTACCTTGTGCTACAAATGTGGGTCTCAGAGAGCAGTGCCTCTAATTTGATCTCTAAGTTAACCATAGGCTGCTGGTGGATGGCAAACGGGACTGACATTCCCCTGCGTGCCTTACGTGTAGCTCTGACCTCAGCAGCTGTCTGCAGAGGCCAACTTTGGCTCCTGGAACCGTGGTGTCCTGACCAGGGGCTCGGTGTCCCCTCTATAATATGGTGGCAGGCTCCATCAGCACTTCACAGTCCAGGGTCTCCTTACTTCCAGCGTTCTCTGTCTGGTTGTTTCTGCGAGTCAACAAGCTTTGGCTGTCAGCAGGCGCTCTGCAACACTAGCCCCGGTGTTCTTCACATTTTCATTTCCTTCCCAGCACATCTAAGGGACTACTGGCCTGCTTCTGCCGGCAAGACATGAACATCCCTTCTGGAGGAGGTATGGGAAGTTCAGTTACTTCAATCATTTCTTTTAATCACATCCTCTCCCCTCCCACTCCAGCTGTGAACAGCTGAAAACACAGCAAGAAGTTGGAAGATCCTCAGAGAGAAATCATTGGCAACATGGTTTTATGAACATTATCCAGGTCGTACTTTCTTACTGAGTCTCAAAGCCATAATCAAATGCTTTCCTGCCATCATTCTGCCATACTCATTGTGTGGATTCGAGAAGCTTTGTGTGTCTCCGTAGAGCATAAGGCAGGGATGGAGAAGGAAGGTATGAGGTGAACTCTCCATTTGGCCTTTATGCCCATGGCACAAAGCTGGGTGCCATGGCAACCACTTGACCTTGGAGATGGGTCTGCAAAGGGCTTTCCTGTATGTCAGCCAGCATCACTGATGGGCTGCTACAGGGACAAGATAATTAAAAAATAGTTTTCTGTCAATTACCAAGACCTGTCACTTCAAAATGCTTTCTGTGCATAGGCTCTCCCCTCCGTTTGCACCGACAGTGCCCACCAGGGTGCAGCCCTCCTCCCTACAACCCCCTCCCTGGGCCTTGAAGTCTGCAACCTCTTAGCACATGCTTGCAAGAAAAACCTCCCTCAGTACTGCTCCCTTGTGCGTTCCTCCACTTAGAAACCTAAAATAGCTCTGCATTGCCTTGGAGATTGAGCACAAATTCTTCTGCCCATTTCAAGGAGCTCTGCAATCTGGAGTTCCTCGGGCTGTCAGTCTTATTCTCTCACCTCGGCACAGTGGGGCCCAGGTCAGCCTCTCCAAGCTCTCTGCCCCTCTGAGGCTGGTCTCTGGGCCTCAGGGGTGCTCCCTCTGCCCAGTTTCATATTTTGAGTATTCTCAAAGCCTTATTCCTTGGCTTGGATGGCCTCCCTGCTGAAGCCTCACATGGCTGCCCCTCTGTGCCACACATGCGTCCCTGGTGTCTCTTCATGTGTCCAAATTTCCACTTCTTATAAGAACACAAACTGTCAGATTGGCTTAGGCCCCACCCTAATGTAACCACTGCTTTAAAGGCCTTATCTCCAAATACAGTCCCATTCTGAGGTGCTGGGGGCTAGGGCTTCAGTGTATGAATTTCTGGAGACACAACGAGGCCCATAACTGGCACTGTCTCCCCCTCACTAGTGTATCCCCAGCATCTAGTCCTGTGTCTGGCTCATGGAAGGCAGGACCCAGCATGCATTTGTTGCTGGCATGATTGTGTGAAAGGGGCTACTGTCTCACCCTGAAGCATCCTGACCCTCATCGCTCATCATTTGAGGCCCCGTCCAGCCCTGCCCAACATGAGAGGACTTCCCAAGCCCTGGTGGCCTTTTTTTCTGACCTTCGCTGGCCTACACTTAGGCGCAGGCACATGTGACTCTTTCAGAGATTCTAGCCTTGACCCATTACCTGGAGTGGACGACGGGGATCAGGCATGGAGAAGCTGCTCTAAAACAGACTCCCTGCCCCCGAACAAATGTGTGGGTGATTTCCCCCTAGGGAATGGACCCTAAGGAAATGACCTGAGTCCCCCACAATTCAAAGAGTTCTGTGGAGTTCTTGAGGGAGCTCCAGCCAGGTCCAGGGAAAGGGTTCACTCGAACTCACCTGGCCTCACACAGCAGAGCTAGAACAGAAGCTGTGAGTGTGGGTACTTTGACCAAGACACCTTTTCCTTTTTTCTGGAGACGACCGCAGACCAAAATGGGAAACACCGTCTACTCATCAGCTTTTCCCACATAATGGGTTGACACATATTACTACTTCAAAGCATTTCGGATCTGTTTGGATTTTGTTTTGTTTCCTACCATTATTTCCTTGCCAGTCCTTGGAACATGTCATCTGAAATATAAAGAGTTAAGGCTGGTTATGTATTGTACACATTCCCCGGCAACTTAATTATTGACCCAGCTTGTAAATCATTCATGGCCTTCCAGAGTATCCATATACTTCTGCTGGCAGTAAATGGTACCCTGGGCTATTTGTGGAATGGAGGTTGGGGTCAGGGAAAGTGTGAAAAATTAAGAATAACAACGCTTCCTTTCCTCCCTGAACCTTAATTGCCCCTTCCTTTAAATAAAGCCAATGCTTTCTTCCTTTGCCACCTGTGCAGAGAAGCTCAGCTAACTGCCCCCCCCAAAAAGGGGGGGGGTTAGTTTCACCTAGCATTCTCCATGCCATGCCACCCCAAGGAAACCAGGTGACTTTTATGTCACCTAGGAGTGAAGTAGCTAGGACCAGCCATCTTGCCTAGCAGTCAGTCCTCTGGGTTACAGCCAGGACTTTAGGAAGGTAACATTTTAACAGTTCAAGTAACTCTTAATCATATCCCTTGGGGACTGGATAAGAAGCAACGGCTTTCAGCTGGCCTGCCAGTGAGGCGTTGAGGCGGGCTTGTGGTTAACCAAGGCCACACACCCAGTAAGCGAGGAGTTGGGGTTTAATCATGGCAGGGTCTGGTGGGGGGCCGGCACCTCTGCGGTGGTGTCTCGTATCAGCCAGGCCTGCTTACTTTCAAGTGAGAGGAGAGGTCCGGTTAGATCTCGAGGCTGGCGGAGGGGTTCAGCTTCAATGCCTGTGAAAACAGACACCAAAGTAATCAAAGCGCTGCATTCCTGTGTCTAAATGGCAGCTAATCCCCACTCCTGTGAAGGAGCAGAAACCACAGGTGAGAGTCAAGCACTCAGCAGAATCAGCCGCTTGGTTCATTTGTCCCTGAGTCCCGCAGTTCTCGAACGGAAAGGCGTCTCCAAGACGTCTCAGCCCACCCTACTGACCAGGAGATGGGGGCTGGCACCGTTCACGACTTGTTTTTGGTCAACTCTAACGAGGGACTGGGACCCTGGGGCTGCAGCCTCCCGGTCCAGCGCTTTCTTTCTACCGAACCAACAGTTGTTTTTCTGAAATGGGTCTTCATAAGGCTTTTTAACTCAATAGTTTAAATGGATACAAGGTAGAAATAAACCTACTTTAATCAACCTGGAAACGAATGGCAAGGGGTTTTTTAAGGTAAACAATTGAATATGTGAAATGCCAAAAGATGATGTCATAATTTCCCAAAGCCAGAGACAAATCATTCTCAACGTGTTCAGTGAACACGGCCTGGTTTCCAGTTAGGTCCAGCCAAGCGTGTCTGGAAGCACATTTCCTCCCCTGGGGAAAACTACTGGAAGAGTTGGGCGGCCCCTTTGTGCTTTAGCAATGCTTCTTTGTTTCCCTTGCACGTGCAGAGGCTCATTGGTGTGGGGCGGGGAAGAATCCAGGAGAAGAGATCTGCTGGGAATTTTTAATAAGCTTTAAGTGTTTTACAAGCACCCTTGCAGGCTGCGCTACAAAATGTGGCATTGTGACTGCCTGCCCCCTTGTAGAAGCCCCAGAGAGCCGGAGGTTACAAGACCAGGCTTCGCAGGCGGGCAGCCTCCCATCCACCAGCCGCTGCCTGCTCACCAGCCTCACACTTCACCCTTTGAAAACAGCTGTTAGAGCCAAGCAAATCCTTCTTCTGAATTCTATTCTTGCTTGTTATCACTCTGGCCAGTTGATTCTTATATGCTAATTTATTAGTATTTTATCATTTAGTATTGATGAAAATCCTGCAAGGTGGGTCTATCATAAAAATTGAGTAGGTTAGATGGCTTTCTTGAGTTCACATAATTAGTAGTATCACTAGAGCTGTCTTCATTCCATGATGCCTCTTTAGCAAATTATAGTATCCTAAAATTAAAAACCAACAAACAAAAAACCTCTTTTGACCTTCATATAAAAACTCCCAGCAAAATGGGAATAGAGGGAACATAGTGAAACATAATAGAGGCCTTATATGACAAACCCACTGCCAGCATCATACTCAACAGGCAAAAACTATAAGCGTTCCTCTTAAGATCAGGAACAAGACAGGGATGTCTGCTTTCACCTTTCTTATTCAACATAGTACTGGAAGTCCTGTCCACAGCAATCAGACAAGAAGAAGAAATAAAAGACATCCAAATTGGAAAGGAAGAAGTAAAACTGTCATTATTCATTGATGACATAGAGAACCCTAAAGGTTCCACTAAGAAAGTACTAGAACTGATAAATAATTTCAGTAAAGTAGCAGGATACAAAATTAATATCCATAAATCACTTGCATATTCATATACCAATAATGAACTATAGAAAGGGAGGTTAAGAAAATGATCCCATTTACAATTGCTTCAAAAAGAATAAAATACCTAGGAATAAACCTAACAAAGGATGTAAAAGACCTGTACTTGGAAAATTATGACACTGAAGAAAGAAATTAAAGAAGATACAAATAAGTGGAAGCACATACCGTGTTCATGGATAGGAAGAAATGACATCATTAAAATGTCCATACTACCCAAACCAATCTATATGTTCAAGGTAATTCCTATCAAGATTCCAATGTCATATCTCACAGAACTAGAATATCTCAAAATTTTATATGGAACAACAAAAGGCCCCACATAGCAACGGTGATCCTGAGAAAGAAGAATGAAGTTGGAGGAATCACTCTACCTAATATCAAACTAATAAGGCCATAGTTATCAAAACAGCATGGTACTGGCATAAAAACAGACACATAGATCAGTGGAACAGAATAAGGAGCCCAGAAATAAACCCACCCCTTTATAGTTAATTAATATTCGACAGAGGAAGCAAGCACGTACAATGAATGGGCAAAAGATAGCTCAATAAATGGTGTTGGGAAAATTTGATAGATATGTGCAGAAAAATGAAACTAGACCACATTTTTACACTATGAAAAAGAACAAATTCAAAATGGATTAAAGACTTAAATATTAGACCTGAAACCATACAAATCCTAGAAGAAAACATAGGCAGTAAAATCTTGGACATTGCTCATAGCAATATTTTATCTGATATATCTCCCCAGGCAAGGGAGATAAAAGAAAAAAAAATAAGCAAATGGGACTACATCAAACTAAAAAGTTTTTGCACAGTAAAGGAGACCATCAACAAAATAAAAAGACAACCCACAGAATGGGAGAACACACTTGTCAATATATCTGATAAGGGGTTAATATCCAAAATTTATAAAGAATTTACATAACTCAACACCAAAATAACAAACAATCCAATTTAAAAAATGGGCAAATGGCTTGAATAGACACTTCTCCAAAGAGGACATACAGATGGCCAATAGACATATGAAAAGTTGCTCAATGTCATTAATTATCAGAGAAATGCAAATTAAAAGCACAATGTGATATCACCGCAAAACTGTCAGAATGGCTATCATCAATAAATCAACAAACAACAAGTGTTGGTGAGGATGTGGAGAAAAGGGATTCCTTTTGCACTGTTGGTGGGAGTGCAGACTGGTGCAGCCACTGTGGAAAGCAGTGTGCTGATACCTCAAAAAATTAAAAATAGATCTGCCTTTTGACCCAGCTGTCCCATTTCTGGGAATATATCCAAAGAAACCCAAAGTAATTCGAAAGCACATAACCACCCCTATGTTCATTGCAGCATTATTTATAATCACCAAGATATGGAAACAGCCCAAGTGTTCATCAGTAGACAAGTGGGTAAAAAAACTATGAGACATTTACACAATAGAATACTACTTGGCTATAAAAAAGAAGAAAATTTTACCCATTGTGACAGTATGGATGGATCTGGAGAACATTATGCTAAGTGAAATAAGCCAGTCAGAGAAAGACAAAAACCATATGATTCACTCATATGTGGAATCTAATGAACAAACTGAACTAACAAGCAAGATAGAGACAGACTCATAGATGGAGAGCAGGATGTCAGTTATTCCAGGGGTAGGAGGAAGTTAGGGAGGGAGGGATTGAACAAAAAGGAAGAAGGACTCATGGGTATGGACAACAATGTGGTGATTGCAGAGGCTAGGAGGGTAAAAGGGGGTTAAATGGTAATGGAAAAATATATAGTACAAAAAAATACTTTGCTTAGATAAATATACAACCAGAGAATGTTGCTGACCATCAAGAGAATTCTACTGTGTGATTTTAGCCCTGTGCCTGCAAATTGTGTGTGTGTGTCATGTACTGAATGTTTGTGTCCCCCTCCCCAAGTCCGTGTTGAAATCCTAACACCAGTGCATTGGTGTCAGGAGGTAGGGTCTTTGGGAAGTGATTAGGTCATGAGGGTGGAGGCCTTGTGAGAGGGATTCATGTCCTTTGAAGAAGAGACACGAGAGAGCTTGCTTCTTTCACTCTGCCATGTGAGACACAGGGAGAAAGTGGGTATAAGCCAGGAGGATGGCTATCAGAACCCTGCCATGTTGGCACCTTGACCTTGAACTTCCAGCCTCCAGATCTGTAAGAAATAAGTCCTTCTATTGTTTGACATCTAGTCTATGGTAATTTGTTACGGCCCCTCAAAGAGACTAAAACTACATACATGCCTTTTCATCTGTGCCAGAGCTGGGTGCCCTTGAAGCACACTGCTTGCTCACTTGTTTGGGGGGGTGGGTCGGGGGTATCTTGTTCGCTGCCAGAGTCTGGGCATCTATCCTTTCCTGGCTTAGCCAATTCACAGAGGATGTGTGAGCTCTTATGTGAGGGAGGTCTTTACTGACACACAGATGAGAAAAGCTGCCTGAATGCACACCAGAAAGGCCACTTCAGGCTGTTGGGCTCCTGTTCTCTCTCTCCACACCTTTCTGGCTTCAAGTAATTTGTAGAGGCTCCAACCCCCAGGTCCTTCTCAGGTCTCCCTCCTCTGCTGGGTTTACGGCTCCTGCCAAGCAGAGCAGGGGAGCCCAGCAGCCCTCTCATTCCTCAGGAGGTCCCGCTCAGGTCAGGGAAATAAGAACCCGCTGGACGTAATAACCCCAGAGTCCATGTACTACAAGAGTTTATTTTAAAATTTGCTTAAAAAAATTATATATCTGGCTTCCCAGATATTGGAACATTGATGTGGCCCTAAGAGCTAGCATAGTACCTAGGGTTCATGAGAAATGAGTTATATGATGTTTTCCCATGCTGGAGTTAGGGTGTAACCTTTATATGAGGGAGGTCATTGTTTTATCTGACCCCCCTCCCTGCAAATTATCTAACATTAAGTCTCTATTACTCACACTATTAAGGGATATAATTGAATACATAACAAATTTATAATTTGTTATTGTTATTTCTATTTGTTGCACTTATTAAATCAAGTTTTATATTACCTCATTTTAATTTTCAAAGCATATGCTATTTAATATTTTATATTTACTCTCATAAAATAAAGAAATAATACATCAAAAAAAATCCAATGAGAAATGGTTGAAAGATTCTCTTTTTTTAATGTGTGGCCCTCTCTCTGAGTTGGTTTTCCTACACTGGTCTCAGTATAAATTAATTATCTCCTTCTCTGCCTGTCAGGGAGGGCGCTCAGTGGAACAAACATTGTTATGTGGGGATGTCTGCAGCGTGCCGCCCTTCCCCAGACAACCGGAAGTAACACTGTGATGGCCAGCCCAATTTCCTCTGTTCTTCCCCCC
>CM052541.1:149905231-150003432 GCA_028533065.1 Trachops cirrhosus | reverse complement strand
GGGGGAGAAGGAAGGAGATTTCATAAATGTTGCTGTGCACCATATACTTGCCTTCTCGTTATAGGTCCCAAGAACCTCAAATAAAGAATGTGGGTCTTTGATGTTCCTTTTTGTGCCCGACTGCATTTCTTTGACCACCGAACTACTATGAGACTGAATCATGTGGATTCTGGCTCTATCAGGTTCCATTTCCAGGGCTTTCTACTACTTTGCTCCAGTTCAGAGGCACAATATTATGGTCACACAGCATCATGATTTGGCTGTCCTGGGGCTGATCACAGTCCTCTGAATGGGGCTTTAATAACTCACCCTTACTTTAATTAATCCAGTGAGTGAATCTGAGAAAAACTCTTTCATCACCACACATGAGAAACTTATTAATCAGAGTTTATTTAAGTGGTGAGGATGTGTGGAACTTATTCCAAGTGCATTGACTAGAATAATATTTTCCAGATAAGCTTCAGAACAGTGGCTCCACCCTCCCTGTCTGGCGGATCCCAAGAGGAACACACCTGTCTCGTACAGAATAGTCAAAACCATTTTTTTAAAGGAGAATGGTGATTCTGTTGGTGTCTTTTAAAACTGTGTATCTTTTTAAATTAGAGAAATCCCACTGCCATAAGCTGTCTAAGAGATGTGGTGCTGTATTTATTTAAACAGAAATATTTCCAGCAATTTTTTCCCCGTGTGTTTTAACTACAGTACTTATTGGGCTCAAGAACGCGCCTCAGGCAACGTCCAGCAGCTCTGCCTGGCAGGAGCACCCGCAGCGCCGGGAAGCGGGCTGTGCCCCCACCTGCCAGAAGCCTCCGAGTTGGGACCACTCTGTCATCTCGTGGGAATGGCACGCTCTTAACTCGGGGACAACTGACTCGCATTTTATGTTCATTTAGTTTTTCTTCTTTTGCACTATTCAGGTGTTTCTCACCCCAGCAAGAAGTTTGTGAAAGACAAGTTTTAAGTGGTTAACAAACTGGACACTCATTATCGGTGTTTTTAGTTTCTCTAGTTCTATTAAGGACAGAAAATCGAAACCTCCCTGCATTTTCTAACTTTCTCTTCTCCCCTATGTTAATCATTTAACTGATTTTTGTCTACATGAGGCCTCATGCTCCATATCTCTGGCTTTCTCCATTATCTGAAGCATTTTTCCCTTCCTACCTTCCAAACGTATCTCTTAGACCCTGAAATATAGCTGAGGTTAAACTAAATTTTTATCAGTTGTACAAAGGTCACTTAACCCAGGAGGACTCCCCTGATTATCCTGGGTCCCGTGGAAGGAAGTGTGTGTTCTCTTCAGAACTTCTAGGATGCTTACTCTGTATTTTTGAATATGCTACCTTCTTCCACTCCAAGCTGTTGGCTCCTGAGTCCAGTGTCTAGACATGAAATCCTTCCTTCCAGCTGGGAAGCACCACCCAGGTAGTCAATGGTAGAAGTTGACTTTGGTGGGAGCTGGACTGTGAGCTTCTGCCAAGCACATTGGAGGTGGCAGGGCCTGAAAACCAAGGCAAGCCGGAGTCCATCGGAAATCTGAAGTCCAGACCAGGGTGCACACGACTGAATGTGAAACCCAGGGGGTCCTGAGGCAGAGATCTGAGTCAGGGCCTCAGAACCCAGAGTTTGGAGTTTGGGAGATAAAATTAAGTGAAAAGATTGGGGTCAAGGCTAAGGTGGGAGGAATGAAAATGCCTAAGCAATTTTTTTTAACCATAGCTATCATATGTTTGAATCCTGTTGGGACATAGGGTGTGGGGTGTACATATCTGAGAGGCTAACAGTATGTAATTTGTCAAATAAATGAATGAGTAAGCATTTGTAAAGATGCTTCCTGTTTGAAGAACAGGCAGGATGTTTGCGTGTCAGAGTAGAAGAGTCTAATGTTACGTAGGATTTGTTTTTCAGAGTAGAGAACATATATTTTCATGTGTGTCCACAGGGCATTTAAATTCTTTTGCTTGTCTCCCACCATTCTAATCAATATACAGTTAAGACTTGACCTGTTCAGTCAACATATTCCAAGTTCAGTCAGGTATAGCTTCTCTGAGATGCTCCCCATACATAATTCTCTATCAGTCATGGTTCAGCCAGAGATGCAGAACTGTGCGTGAAAGGTAGGGGTGCCAGCGCCCTACCTTTGCACTTGTATGAGGCTGGGGGAGGCGGGCGGCCTATGAGCACTGTTGGCTCTGCATCCAGCGTTGAGCCTGAAGTCACTGTGGGTCAGCTGGAGGGGCCGCTGAAAAGGGAGCTGGGAATGGATAAGAACAAGGACAAACAGACACTGCAAAGACAAACTGGAACCAGCGTCTCCCTTTCATTAACTCCAGCCTGGATGGCAGAGCAGCTGCTGCTGTGTGCCATGGAGCTACACTTGCGTCCAGCCCAGGACTCAGAGAAACCGATGGAAGAGATCTGGCAGGAGCTGGAGGACCCGCGGGCTGGGTGTTGCCTCAGGTTAACAAGCCAAGCCAGCAGGTCTGTGACGATGTTCACCAGCTGCTGCCACAGCACCTGATGCCCTGCGAGTACCTTCAGGAAGTAAAATGTTGGCTGCTCTGTCACTTCCACCTTCCAAATCTGATGCAAAACATCTCTCATGGCCAAGGCTAACCTGGAACTCTACAGTGAGGGAAATTCTTAGAAATGTAGTTACAGTTTTAACTCAGTTCCCAAGGTACAAAGCCACCACAGTCTCTCCTTTGTCAACTTGGCAATCACACACCCTTCTTTTACTTATGCCTAACTTCCAAATAAAGACAATGGCAACATTGTGTTTTTGCTTAACATGATGTGATTATTCTTACACTACCTAAAACACGCTACCCTCTCCTGCAAAGAGGTTCTAGAGTCCTTGTATCTATCTTGGTCTGTGTTAATTCTCTCTTAGCTGAGTCAGACTCCCCACCCCTACTGATTTGCAACTTAAATACTGAGGCTTGACCACCATTACCATAAACATGTCTCATGTTAGGTCAGAGGGGAATGAGAGAACGTAATTGTCTTCTGTAGACAAACATCTTTGACCAAGCTGGACCCAGTAAAGCCTTTATTTTGAATGAGCATGAATGTACTAAACCAACAGCTTAGTCCCTGGGCTTCAGTTGGCTACTTTGTCTTTTTTCATGCTGTCGACTTACCCGGAGAGGAAGGGTCTTCCAGCCCAATCTCAGCCATGCTTCTGCAACCTTGCCCAGCCATATCTGATAAACGTGTGTGCAGCGAACCCCTGGGCAGCTATTTACGTAAAGGACAAAAGGACTCTGTCTAGGAAGCTTTGCTGAGAGGCCCCCTGGGGCCAAAGTTCTCGAGATGAGGAGGAAGGGCAGTGCGTGCCCAGCCCAGCTCCAGCGCTTAGCTCTGACTCCACAGATAAGGGAACTACAGTCAGAACAGGTAGTGGATAGGGGGTATAGAGTGTATGAGGGCAGATGCCATGCTGCTCTGGGACCCAAGTGACGAGTGTGACAGAGCTGGAAGGTAGGCAGTCTCTTCATTTCTTAGAGACCGTCCTGGGTAAATGACACACATCACAGCCCCATTTGGCATATTTGAAGTTTGTCAGCTTCAGGGGGTCCTGGAGGCAGCAACACAGGCAACAGGGCATGAACGTGGGGACAGCGAGGGCAGAGGGACAGCACTGGGCCTTTCTCTAGGGGCTACAGCACCAAGCAGGCTGGAGTGAGGAACTGTCTGGGACTTCTCTCGGGGACACTTGCTGTGGACTCAAAAATAAGGAGGGGCCTGGGGTTGAGGATGATGTAAGAAGGAAGGTGGGATAGCTGAAGGGTCTTTGTGGTGATGGAGCATGTCTGTATGACGATTGTGGGGGTGGTTATACACGTGTGATAACATTACACACATGCACACACACAGTGCATTGGAAACTAGTGAAATCTGGATATACCCAAGGTCAATGCGCTGGTTTTGTACAAGATGTTACCAGTGAAAAAAACTAACAGTACACAGGTCTTTTCTGAACTAGTTTTACAATTTCCTGTGAATCTATAATTATTTCAAAATAAAAAATATATCTTAAAAAATTCTGGAGAAATCACTTTATCAGTCTTGAGGTCTGGGCCTGGGCATCAGTGTTTTTCTTAAAGCCTACCAGATGAATTTAATTGAACCAGGAGTGAGACTCATCACCTAATCTGAAACCTTGGGGGTCAGGGTTTTTTTTGAATTTTAGTAAAGACATACGGTGCATATACCATTTGTTATGTAACATCTTCAGGTGGTTCTGGGGCAGCACTCTGTAATTGTATTAATATTTCTTCAGAAAATATATGAATATCCACACCACGTGACATAAACAACTATGACATAAAAACTGGTGGAGACTTTGAAGACCATGTCCAGTTTTTCCCTGTGTGCTGGGGGAGGGGCAGGAAACTGTGCCACTACGATCTGCACAAAAGTGTTCCTTGATCTTATTTGCTTCACAGGTTGTTATGAGACCTGAGGAAATATGGGAATTAATGAGAGAAGTGCATACAGATTTACATATGTCCACAATAAAGCTGGGAGAAATTAGAAACAATCTAAATATACAACTATGTTAAAATGCTTATGCAAACTATCTTATAGATTTATTGCAGAATGTTATACAAGTATAAATATTGTGTTTCAAAAGAATAATAATATGGCAAATTCTCATATAATATTCAGTGAAAATGGGTTTATTTTGGTAAGTAAAGTAACTTTTAAAAAGATAAGATGGTAATAAATCAAATCAAAGTATGAATAGTGAGTATGTCTAAATGATGGAGTACAGGTAATCTCTATTTTCTCTTTTATACTTTTTATTTTAAAATATTCTACAATAAGTAAGTTGACTTTTATCACTGGAATAAAGTATATGTTATTAATTTAATAATATGCCAAGAAATTGTAGTATGCCTAAAGTTATGCCTTGTAGTTACCAATATATTTAATTAATAGGTTATGAAAGTATTTGAGAACACCACCTAACACTATAAGTCTAGTAACATGACAGCAATAGAGAAAATAACCTATTAGGATTTATTAGTCCCTCTGAAGTCCCTGTACTTGTGATGACTTCAGTTTGACCTATGTGATGCATATCGAAGTTTTCCTTCCACGTTTCTAGAATTTAAGGGAAAAAAAACCCCGTGTCTATTAAGTGAGACAAAACCATAATAGTAATGCATTTAATTTTTATTGCAAGCTGACTATATGCCGGTACTTTCCTTTTTTCCTTCAATCTCCATGTCAGCCCTATGAAATTATGATATGTTATCTATTTTGCAGATAATGAAACTGTGTCCTGGCAAAATTTAAGTCATGAAGTTAAGCTGTCTGACTTCAGGGTCAAATCAGAACTTCCAGCTCAGCAGTCCCTAGGGAAAGAGGTTTCGACTGCACTGGCATGGGAGATAGGACAGAACTGAAACTGCGAGTGAAGAGCTTTCAGCAGAGGCCTGTGCAGGAACGGATGGAGCCTGAGTTCCCTGTGTGAGAGCGACTCTCAGAGCCGAGCTGGGCAGACTCTGCCTGCACCTGGGCCCTGGCTTTGGGTTCCAAATGAGGTCCACCTCTCAGATGCCTTGGGCTTACTTATCTGCACAGAGGAGAAATGAGTTACTTACCTCTTTGGGTGGCTGTTAGAATTGCATGTAGTACAACAGAAAGTTTCCAAATCCTTCAGCCCTCTCTTTCAAATCCTATCAAACAGCTGAGGCCTCCATCCCAAATTGCATGGAGAATCTGACTTTCTCTCAGCATTTTCAAAGATGCCCAGGGTAACATTCCATGGCTGCCCACTCCAATTGCCACCCAGAACAAATTTAAAAAAAATATGTTTATTGATTTCAGAGAGGGAGGAAGGGGGAGAGAGAGAGAGAAACATTGATGTGAGAGAGAAACATAGATTTGTTGCCTCCCACATGCATACTGACCGGGGATTGAACCTGCCATCTAGGTATATGACTTAACTGGGAATTGAACCCTCAACCGTGTAGTGTACAGGACAATGCTCCAACCCACTGAGCCACCTGGCCAGGGCCAGAACAGATTCTTGAATGGGAAAGTTCAGCAGCCTTGTTCAGACAATGTCAAGCATATGCACTAGCAGCAGGGTAAAGGGCAGTGGAAACTGCTGAAAATCCTTCAGAGTTGTTCAGACTCCACAATGGGATGGCCCCTGGGAGTCTGTCAAAGTCACAGCACCCCACTTACTTCTCCCCTGATGCTGGGATGCGACCCCTCTCCTCCCAGGATAAGGGGGGTGGCCCATCCAGCTGGTCCCTGCCCTTCGGTTCCACTGGAGGCTGCGTTCCATGTTGCCCGTGTCCAGCCACTGTTTCACAGCGGACCTGGCGCAGAAGGCCTGCCCGTGTCCCTGAGTGGAGAACATGGAGCGACCTTGTCTCTAACAAATGGCCACCTGTATCCCTGGAGGAATGGAGCACCAGGTGTTGTGGTCCCATGTGCGGATGGGGCTTGGAAACTTGTCTGGAAACAGAAATGAAACTGCCCTGTTGGGCAGGGGACTTGGACAGAGGAGGTAAGAGAGCGCCTTTAATGGGGGGCTGGCTGCTCCCAGGTGGCTTGTGGGAGAAGGGAAGATGCTGCAGAGAGGATAACATCTTCCCTCAGCCCCTCCGCCCCACAGCACCAGACACAGCACCCTCAGGTCCTACCTGACTTGAAGGAGGGAGAAGAAAAGAAGGAAGAGGAAGGAGAAGGAACTTGCTGACCACCTGCTTTAAGCCGGTCACCATGCTGGGCTTTAAGTAAAAGCATGAAACTTGGCGAAGCCTGGGCACACAGAAGTCCCTCAGTCATTGAGTCTATATCATTACTGTTAACACTATGGCTTCATCCTCAGGAAAATGCCATAGGTAGGTATTATTGTCTCTGTTTTATAGATGGCAAAATTGAAGTTCAGAAAAGAGAAGTGTTTGGTGTAGGTGGAGTCAAAATTTAAACACAACCTGTTGGACTCCAAACCCTGCGGCAGGGAGACATGCCTGGCACGGGTACTGCTGTGTGGGTAAAGGTCAGCACAGAGTGGAAGGAGGAGTGGGGAGGCAGAGAAGAGGGAAAGGAGCCCCGCCCCTCAAAAAGAACCCCATGGCTGGGCTGCCTCATGAAGGGGCTCACCCAGGATGTAGCGGGCCAAGGAAGGCTCTTTCTCCACTACTAGCTGCCCCCCAGCTTAGAGCTGGGAGCCAGCCATGGGCCAGCTCCACCCAAGAGGGCATCAGCGAGAGCATCAGACATTGCAAGAGAGAAGCAGCCTTGGCATCTGGGTGCAGCCCTGCCTGGTGTGGACCAAGGCAGGCACAGCCTCTGAGTCATCTGTGAGCTAATGCTGGATGCTGCAGGGGGTGAGGTGGTACTTGCCTCTCAGGAATTATGCCAGTGTGAAGCCAGGGACTATATGTGTATTTATTTGTCATGTTACCAGTATTATGGGGGATCACATTCTCTGACTTTTATGTCCTTAGGCAAAGGAACCTACGGGAACACATGGTTCAAAATAAAAGTTGATTCATCTTTGACACTGAGAAAAGTGTCAAAATTCTCAGGCAAGCTCTCTCAGTTGTGTCATGACCTCATGCCTCTGTTGAAATTCCTCTTTGCAAGCAAAGTGGCACGTGCTGTTTTTCCAGCAGTGGAAATACAAATGATTCACTCTGGAAACACTGGCTGCTTTACTGATAACTAATTTGTTGCTGAAAAACGATTACCCAGGAGCTGGAGTGGAGACCCAGAAATCAAAACTGTAAAAATAATATAGTAAGATCTCCCTGAATGCAGACCATTTTGCCAGGTGGTCGGGTGCCACAAAGGATGCGGGGTGCGGGCCTTGTCCAGTAGAATTCATAGGTTGACATTAAAAAAAGACGGGAAAAGCGGCACGAACACCTACAGCCGTGACCATCAAGGCTCTACGGCTCCCGCCAGCCGTGGCACGATCCGAATGCGCAGGGGGAGACTTCCCGAAGGCTTCAGCCGCGTTTGGGAAGAGAGAACCCAGGGTTTGTCAGGGAGAGAGGAAGTGAGCAGGCCAATACTGAAACTACTCTCAAAGTATTTTAAATGTTTCTCTTGTTCTTATTGGTCGATTTAGAGAAGTTATAGTGCAAGAAGGTTAAGGATATTTAAGAAATGAAACAGGATCTTTTAACATTAGGTCAGAAGTTTTGCTTGAGTAGAGGTTGAAGCTGGATTTTGGAAATGTTTGAAAAATTGTTAGTATTGTTCCCAGGACCTGATGTTTCAGTGACTGGATAGCCCACGTGAATGTTTGCTTTCTCTGCTCCTGCACGCAGTAGCTCCCCAGACAAACAGCCCAGCGATCCCAGGGCCTCGCGTCCCCGTGGAGGGGATCTTGTGCCGCCGCTGGGGGCAGGTGGAACCACTGGGGGATTTGAGGCAGAGCAGTTAGAGAATCCTGTTTGTGTTTTAGAACCATAACTCCACTCACAGGCTAAATGAAAACATGTAAAACTCTCTAAGTTTTATGGTTGGGTGTTACTTTTGAAACACTGTAGAGTCTTTGTCCTCTTGCTACGTCTTCCTTAACGCTCTCCCCCACCTGTCTTCTCTTTGCTGCTTTGATCAAGCTTAGTCTGTGCTTATTAGCATAGTAAACAACAGAGAACAGGGACGTGAAGGGCCCTTTTTCCTGGCTTTTGAGTTTTTTAAGCCAAAGCCACAGTGATGAAGGAAGGACCCTGATGTATACCAGGGATTTGGGAGTACATGACGTTCCACTGGAAGGTCCCTGTCCCCAGTGCCTGGGGACTCCCGAGGAGGAAGTGGCTCAGAGGGAAAGTAAGAATTTATAGTCATTAAGGGATTTCTAAAGGTAGGGTTATCCCAGGCCTGTGGGAATAGAGCCCAAGGACAGAACTAACAAACAAACAAACAACAACAACCAAGCTCATTCATGCAAGAGAAGAGACTGGTGTTTGCCAGAGGTGGGTGGTGAGGGGTGCGCAGAGTGGGTGAAGGCCGTCCAAAGGTCCAAACTTGCAGTTATGAAAAAACAAACCACGGGCTGTAATGCACAGCATGGTGACCACCGTTAACAATGCTGTATTGTATGTTTGAAAGTTGCTAAGAGAATAGATCTTAAAAGTTCTCACCACAAGAAAACAATTCTGTAACTGTGTGGTGACATGTTAACTAGCTTTATTGTGGCAATCATTTCACAATCATTACATGGCACCCTGAAACTAATGTAATGTTGTATGTCAATTACACTTCCATTAAAAAAGAGAGAAAAAAGAAAAAGACTAGAGGCCCTTAAACACTCCCCCTGCTTCATGCCCTTGACAAAGATGGAACCCAGAATTAACTGAGATCAAGTTTTGGTGAGATAGAAGTTAAATGGTGTTATAGAAAAATAAGAAAAAATTACGTGTCTATAAACCAAGGTTTGTACCTGCTACTGTCTGTTGCTAAGTGGTAAAGATATCCTTCCAGTTAATTTACCTGGGGTTCTAATCGACTTTCTGGAGGATTTTGGATAGAATGTCAGGATTTTTAATGTCACAGGTTTTCGTTCTGATCCTGCTTTTTGGGCTTATTGTTGTATTCCTATAACTGATAAGAATATTGGAAAACAATTATCAGAGTTTCCCAAGTTTATGTGAAAAGCAATCACAGCAAAGAGTTGGAAAATCAGCATGTGGTGGATTGTGGCCAGGCCTCTCCACAGAAAGACCCTAAGTGGATGTAAGTAGAAAATTCTTAGGTCTTGTAATATAGGTGCAGGTAAAGTTGCTTAACGTGCAGTGCTTGCACAGGTTTAAAAAAGAGAGAGAGATTACATGTAGCTTGTGCAATAAGTATTTTGATCCCCAAATCTGGATATAGGCTTGTGGGATGTGGCGTGCTCAGTAGCAGAATTATTGCCTGATGCAGTGACATAAATTGGCTTTTTGGGCTGGTCTGGCCCTTCCAGAGGGGAGAGGATATGGGCCCGGGAGCCCTTTCCTTCTAGGCTCCTGGGCCAGACTGATTTCTCACCCCAAGGGCTGCTGCCCACAGTGCCATCTGAGGTGTGTCCAGTTGGGGAACAAAATGGAGACCCCGAATGCTGTATCTGTGATAATTTGTTTTTAAATATTTTAGCATGAATAATGTGATTTGTGTGTCAAGAAGTTAATCTGCTCAAACTTTTTAGTGGTGGGTTAATTATTGGATAAAACCAACAAGTCAGTTGTTGTCTCTGTCAACAATTAAATTTGCTTTATTTGTATCAAAAATGTTAGAAAGAATTCTTGATTTAGTAGAACCTGCAGATTTCCTGATCTGTATGTGGTTAGGAGTAATATAAAAGGCTAACTAACTGCCTTGTATTTTTTTTAAAGATTTTATTTATTTATTTTTGGAGGGGAAGGGAGGGAGAAAGAGAGGGAGAGAAACATCAATGTGTGGTTGTCTCTTGTGTGCCCCCTACTGGGGACCTGGTCCACAACACAGGAAGGTGCCCTGACTGGGAATTGAACTGGCAATCCTTTGGTTCACAAGCTGGGTGCCCAATCCACTGAACCACATCCACCAGGGCTGCCTTGTATAAATAAAGGATAAAAATCGGCAAGCCCAATAATTATGCCAGCAGCAGAGGGCTGGGGTTAGAGTCCTCTGGTGTGATATCTCTCCAGGTAAGACCTGTCTCCCCTCTTCCCACCATCTAACCATAGGAATCCAGTCTTTTGTGTTTGCTTCAAAAAGACTGCCTCCCTGGCGTTTTGAAGACTGGACAAGAAAACAAATGGAGACTCATGTATCATGTGTTGAAATATTTAAAAGATATAAATCAGCCTGGAAACTATGCTATAGAACAGCAATTTTCAACCTTTTTAATCTCATGGTACACATAAATTAATTACTAAAATTCTGCATCTACCCACCCCCAAATATCATATTTTTTGCTGATCTGACCAAAACATTGGTATAATTTTTATTCATTCATACCAGAAGGTTATTGTTCTGTTGACTGTTGTCATTTTTTCTATTTGACAATCTCAGGGAAAAGAGGTCAGTGTCCCTGACTAAATAGTCAGGTATGGCATGTTTTAAAAATGCTTGCAGCACACCAGGTGAAAAATCGCTGCTACAGAATATCTTCTATCCTCTTGCCTTCAAAAATATGTCTTCAGAAGGACCCAGAGTGACAAGCCTGTGTAGAGATTCTTGGACCCCTCAGAGAGACACCTGCTCCCTCCAAGCCCCTCTTCTCTGCCCGCCCTCTGCTCTGTCTCACCCATTAAAGACACCTCAGCCTGAATGTCCAACTCTGTGAGGGACTGTGCCCTAGACATTGCTCAGACCTAGGGGTGAGCACAGCCGTGGGCCGGTCCATCCTCAGAACTCAGTATTGAAACAGAGCCTATGCAGATTCTGAAGACGGGTTCAGGACTCTTGGGTAGGGAATTCTGGGGTTCTGCGAACCAGGGAGTGTCCTAGAAGGTGAGGTGTGGGCTTTGAATGGACAAGTTCCCTGGGCCCTGTGACTCATGACCCTGTGGGGAGAAGATGCATGAGGACAGGCAGAGAGGTATCCTTTAAGGACAGGGCCTAGGACAGCAAGGCTTCTTGCCTGGGTGTCTTTGCTGTTTGTTTGTTTGTTTAGTGGTGAGGAGGGTTGTAGGTAGAAGAGAGAGAGAGAGAAACATTTTCTGAACCACAAATGAATTTTTTAGATTAATTTTGTCTGCATTTAACAAAGGTCTCTCCATTTGATGAAACTGCATGTGAGCTGAGACTTGCTTTTATGGCAATAGCCCCACTTGGCAGTGAGCTTGTTGGGCGGACTTGTACGGCCCCCAGTTGTGTCCAACCACAGGAGGCTACTGCTGTTTTCTCCGGGGGGATCTTAACTTCTGAATGTAGAACCAACCATGGTTCAAGAGTTCCCTTTTCACCTATCCATGCCCCTGCTGGATTTAGTATTCGTTGAATTAATTGGTCCAGTAAGAGCTTTCATTTCTCCCCCTAAATTTGAAAATGGAGGTCTCAGGGGGGTGGTATATTATAAATTCATAAACCTAAGGCCCTTCTTTTCCAGTCTCCCATGGACCTTTGGCTAAGACCCCCTTCCCACCAGTCTTCAAACCTCATGGGGTAGTGTGAACATTGCCTCATTCAGTCGCAGTTAGGGAGCTGAGGAAATAAGGGTAGGTGAATGTCAACTCTGGTAATTCTACGATTTTTGGAAAACTGCAACAAGACAGGAAGGCCGCACATTCTGTGGGAAGGCAGCACTGGGCAGAGAGTGAGCTGAGTGGGTCTAGGGGGCACCTGGATTGTAGGCTCGACTGCCAAGAATTTACCAGTGAATTTGTATAAATTTCTTTCTCTTTTTTGGACCTCAGTTTCCCTATCTTCAAAAGATTTTATTTATTTATTTTTAGAGAGAAGGAAAGGGAAGGAGAAAGAGAGAGAAACATCAGTGTGGGAGAGAAGCATTGATCGGTTGCCTCTCGCACACCCCCAGCCAGGGCCCTGGCCCCCAACCTGGGCATGTGCCCTGACAGGGAAGCGAACGGAGACCTTTTGCTTTGGGGACGGTGCCCAACCCACGGAGCCACGCTGGCCAGGGCTCAGTTTCCCTGTCTTTAAAATGATTGTGAATTAAATGATCTAAAGTCCCTTCTAGTGCCAATCATCTTAAGTCATGTGCTCTCAGTGGTTGAAGGGAGCCATGTCGCTTGCCCTGAGTCAGCGCCGGTGAGAGACCTTCCACCCTTCTCTTTGTCACAGGCCCGGACTGCCCCGCTCAGCCAGGCAGTGCTGCTGCAGGCTTCAGTGGAACAGAACAATTTCTTTTCCCTTCCCATTAGTTTAATTGAGCATTCACTTTGTGTCTGAGTGTCACTGATACTCAGTGAATCATGCGGTTTATAGCAGCATAGATATAATTTGAATCCTTTCCTCCGGCCTCAATAGCCCAGATAATCTGCACGCCTATCTTCAGCTTCCCCACCCCGCTTTTGAGGAAAAGCGATTAGGAGGTAAAAGAAAACACATTGATGAGAAAGTTGCTAAAGCAAGCTCTTCCAGGCTTTAATGTCCTATTAGGCACCCAGTCTGTTCCCTGCTTTTAGAGATTGTTCCAGATCTGAGATACTCAGCCACTATGCCGAGAGGCAAATTAAGCCTGAGCGACAGCCTCTGAAAAGATCTTCCCACTGCCTTCTGCTCCTTGAATGGGGGTGTCACGAGGCTCACAGTTTGTGGGGGAGACTGTCTTAATTGCGGGAAGAAAGATAAATTTCCTCAGCCTTGTTTACGATGTGTCTCAAACTGGCAGTAATGGCTTTGAAGTGAGTTACAGGAGATTAGGAGTAGGTTGTGTTGCCAAGCGGTTGAGCCTGAGCAGCTGTTCAGGGCAGAGGCAAGCCTTCTCTGCTGGGGTGGGAGGAGGGTGTTGGGGACACACTCCACCTTCCTCTTTTTCTAGTGTCCACATCAGTTCTCCTGCCCCACCCTCAGGCCCCAGATGCATCTCTCAACCAAACCCTTCTCCTCTCTGGGACCCCAGGGGAGTATGTGAGCAGCTGTTCGCAGACTGGTGGAGGAAGTTGCTTAAGGGCCTCTCTCCTGAACACAGGAAGTGAGCAGCCCAAGGAATTGGGGGGGTGTTTGTTTTTCAGGAAGACAGTTAGGTGGGAAATTGTTTATTAGTTAATAGAGACAACCTCCTTTGGACAAAGTTATGAAGAAGCTCAAGTGTACTTTAGCACCTGGCTTCCCTTTCTGAAACATCTGTCTTATTCTCTGCTCTACTCATATCCCCGACCCAATCATTTCCTATGGAAATTGCCTTCCATGAAAACCTCCCCCATTATTTCTTTATTCTGCTGAGATTTAAAGTCAGTGCTTCCCTTTCCTCAGGGATTTTGTCTTTTAAGTCTCATCACTAATTATGGAGTGAGTGAAAAGCTCTGTCCCCTGTTTAAAGGAATTTCAGGCATAAGCCAGCCCATGGGGAGAACTCAGAAATGGAGAGTGTCTCCTGCAACATTCAGATCACACCTGGCGTTGAGCCTCCTGTGCCACAAAAGGTCAGTTCAAAGTCGGCTGATAGGTCAAAAGTTTTTCTGGCCTAAGGATTTTTGAAAGTTCTTTTTCAACACTGTACTCTGGGATGCTAACTAAAAGAGAATAATCCTCCATGGATTATTTTAAAATATCACTTAAAACTTATAAATGAAGGAAATAATTCTATACTCTACCATCACAATTTAGCTAGGTCATCTAACACTAAATGGACTATTTTTTTTAATGGGTCATCTTGTATGACATTATGTACTAGTAATTGATCTAATGGAGAATATTTAGCTGCAAGATACGTGAGAGCCCTTTATTTGTGGCTACTGGAGTGTGGTTCATGGATGAGCAGCATTGGCTCAAAAATCTTACCGAGTTCTCCCAGGTGATTTGTGTGCACAATAAAGTTTAAGAAGCAAACTTGGCCACCTACCAGAATTACTGATATTCTCTAAAATCTTCAGATACCTGGGGTCCACCCCTGAAGTCTGTTTCAGCGTGTCTGGAGCAGACCCCAGTGATCTCTGTATTTTTTAAAATCTCCCCAGGAACAGCCAAGTTTGGGAAGTATCAGCGTGGTGCATTTTCTGTTCTGACGAGGAAAATGCGGCCCAGGGTGGTGAGGCGACCCGTGCAGATTACGGGCAGATTAAAACCCAGATCCCCTGACTACCCGGCCAATCTAGCCTACACCAGTAACATCCCATTGTCACACAACATTGAGAAGATTATATGCTTGTGGAATTTGTCCCAAGAAATAGAAGGGATTTTCGTGGCACAACACCGAAGCTTGGCAGCAATACAAAGGAGTTAGAAGACTTGAGACTGGCTCTCAAGAACGTTCTGTTGAATAATTCAGTGAGGCAAAGATGATGGTGGCCAGGCCCGTAAATACAAGCACATACAAGGAAAGGAATTTATCGATGCACTTGCCCCTCCAGACTGGTGCATGTGCATGTGTGTGTTGGAATTGTTCCCTTTTCCACCATCCTACAGCATGCTTTTGTTGCCCGAATAGACCACTTCTAGCTCCACTGTTTCAGGATTCTTTGTGTTAAAGCTTTGTACCTGGCCCGTGAGCAACAGAGTGCGAACCTCTTTCTTTTGTTTTCTTTTTTTAAATTTTATTTTTCAGTTACAGTTGGCATTCAACATTATTTTGTGTTAGTTCATGTGTTTAGACAGTCATATACTTTGCTAAGTGATCCCCACCCCTGATATTTCAGTACACACCTGACACCATACATAGTTATTACAATATTACTGACTATATTCCCTACGATGCACATTTATGTCCTCTTGACTGTTTTACGACTACCAATCTGTGCTTCTTAATTCCTTCACCCTTTTCACTCAGCCCCCAACCACCCTCCCCTCTGACAACCATCAGTCTGTTCTCTGCATCTAAGACTCTGTTTCTATTTTGTTTGTTCATTTATTTTGTCTTTTAGATTTCCCATGTAAGTGAGATCATAGGGTATTTGTTCTTTTCTGACAGACTTATTTCAATTAGTGTAATACCCTCAAGGTCCATCCATGCTGCTGCAAATGGTAAGATAGCATTCTTTTTTATGGCTAAGTAATAGTCCCATATATATATATATTTATCCACTCACTGATGGACACTTGGGGCCAAATCCTTTCTTAATGATGGGTGTAGGCAGGCATCCAGTGCTCTGCACATGGTAGCAAGTCAGTAGTATTTGAGGAATAGAACATGGGAAGGGGGCTGGCTGTCCTTGAAGTAGCCACGTGATCAATGACTTAATACTCAGTATGTGCTTTACAACGAACTAAGTAGTGACTAGAAAACCAAGTTTATAAAACATAGTCCTACTTAAGATTACAAGACAATATGTAATAAGGGCCAATTAGAGGTTTCAAACTGTATCAGAACCAACATTCTATTTCTATAGCAAATAGTTTTAAATGGCTTCTTTATTTTCCTGAAATAGAATCCGTGAATAATATAATGAATTCACACATGAATGATATAACTAACTTAAAATCAGTATAATAAATTCTTTCCTTAACTCTGATATAAAGAAATGAAATGAAAGCCAATTGTAATAAAATAATATATTTTAACATATAAATGCTCAGGTGCATTTATACCAAAAAGCATAGTGAAGTAGTCAGATATAAAATCACTATTATTGGGAGAGCTACAAACACAGACTAATACAGATATATTGTCCTGGAGACTGAAATACTATGATTGGCATCACCATCGTGGACCTTGAGAAGGCAAATATCTGCCAAGAAGCAGCATGGTTAACTGGGCACAAACTCTTAACCTGAGTCTAGTAGACAGAGGTCTCTCAGTCATGCTGCACTTCAGGGACAAGCTACGTATAGGCTGAACCTTCAGCCTCCTGCACTGTGTTCCTGCCGGCTGAGTCAACCCTTATAAGGGAGAGCTTGGGATTGTATTTTAACCAATGGGCTGAGACCTGGCCTGTCCAATTAAAGCTTCACAGCTATATCCTCATTTGCATCTATATTGACCAATCAAAGCAGCTCCATTACAACCAGTTGGATCAAATGAAGCTGAGCAATTGGGACAGACAGTGCTATATGGACAAGACTGGGTAAATTTGGATTTCTCACTTGTATGAAAATGGATCAATCAGAGTTTCTCCTTTGTCTCTGTGGTGTGTACTTTAGGTTTGCACCAAAAGCTATGCTTCCTTCTTGGCAAGCTGTTTACCTGAGTGAAGTTCCTCCTTTTATTGTGCCCAAGATTGGGGACTCCTGGTGGCATTAGATTGGTGGTAGTGAACTGTAGCTGACACTATGGGTAATGTGTGTTTCCAAAACACACAAACAAAGGTAAAATCTGAGCAAAACAAAGCACAGTCGTTTCTGAATTTTCACAGAAGCTGAACTCCTAAAATATTCCGTGTATATTACGGCTGTGCAAGCAGTAGTTTGTGTCTATATATAAAAAGGATTTAGGTTCCAGGCTCAGATCATTAAAAATAGGTTTTTCACCTACCCGACTGCCTGGCAGACCTTTAGAAAATCACAGGACTTATGATCCAAGTCTTCTTTAGGTGAAAGTGCGATCCGCACTACAGGCAGCCCGGCATAGTCCCTACCTGTGATGCCATACACACCCCTCATTGCGACAACCCCCACATCCCCTCAGCAATTCCAAAACACCCGTGGGGGTGACATGATTCCCTTTGAGAGTAAGTGGTAGAAAAGGTGAGTGTGTGTAGAGCAGTGCTCCTCAAACTTCAGTGTGGACAGGAATCCCCTGGGGATTTTGCTCAAATGCAGATTCAGGGGGGCTGGCACAGAGCCTGAGACTCTGCATTTCCACCACAGTCCCAAGTGATGCCCAGACCAAGGCTGGAGAGATCAGAGGAGGAAGAAACGACCTTGGATTTAGGCGGCAAATACTTCACAGAAAAGAAGGAACACAAAGAGGACCTTGAAGAATAAATGGATGTAAAGCTGATGACACCCAGGAGGCCCAGGCAGTGGGGCGATAGACTCTGGAGAGGTCACAGTAGCAAACAATGCCTAACGTGAGTAAATGGCCTCAAGCCAGCAGCAGCAGAACCAGTGACAGGCAGGGTAGCACTAACAACTCCCTATTGGGGCTGGGTCTGCCAGACCCTGGTGGAGTTCATTTCTTTCAATAAATCCAGCAGCTTCCTCTTTGATAAATACTGTCAAGGCTGGAACATGTGGTGCTAACAAAATATGGTTTTAATTTGGGGCCCACTGCACTCATGGTTAAATACTGTGCGTGTGTACACAAAAGCAGACTCACAGTGAGCCAAGTTAATATGCCTGGACTGAAAATGGCTAAGCCCAGGAGGATTCAGTTATACAGATTTTGCTCCTCTGAAAGGCAACCTAATCACCATCATCAATTTTAATGCTTCAAGACTTCTCATGAGCATGGAAGCTTTTAAAGATCAGCCATTTGTGCATTTGCATCCAGTGCCGAAGCAGCACACATTTATTTTCCTGATATGCTAGGCCTGCTTTATTGTCATATGTTGTTTGACATTCAGAAAATAGCACGCTGTTTTAATCAACAACTCAACACTGCATTAAAACTTGATGGTCCATAGCTTTGTAGCAAAGGGAGGGTGGGGGGTGAAGGGGGAGAGCAAGCCGGGAGAGGAAATGACAATCATAGTTTAGCAACAGACTGAGGCTTGTTCTGGTGGGATTTATTCCCGGGAACACAGAAACCCTCAGTGTTTTTCTCAATCTGCGTGTGTCAGTCTTGGAACAACCCAGCGAAAGGAGGAAACTGGCTAAACAAGTTTCTGTCTGGCCACGGAGGTGGACAGCGCCGGTAACTGGAACTCCAGCACGTCATGAATAATGAAGAAGTCTGCTCTGTCCAGAGTGTAGGTCACAGGGACTGCCAGGCAATGGCCCAGCAAACCCGAGATTACAGCACCTGGCCAGTAATCGTATTGGGAAACAAACAAAGCTGAGAATGAGTTCAGCAGCAGGTGTCCTCAGGGAGGCGGGCGCAGAGTCAAGAAGCAAGGTGTGTGGTGGGAGGGCTGGAGGCAGGAAGAAAGTACCACAATACCTCTGCCTCTGAAAAGACCAGCTCATTGGGAAGGCGAAACTGAGGGAAGTGAGCTGGGTGGTTTCATAAAACAAATAAAGAATGGACCGATGTCCTCAAAAGATGAGGAGTTTGTCACAAAGGGAATATAAGTATGGAAAGAGCTGACGGGAATTCTTCTTTCCAGAGGCACCTGCCATGTTCCATTTTTTATTTGTCAAAAGCATATTTCTTTCTTTATTGTTTTATGGAATTGTAGTGACAGAAAACGCCTGCAACGCTGAGGACAGCGACTTCCCTATCAGTTGCTGGTTGTTGAGGAGAGCTCTCAGGGAGGAAAGCTTTGTGGGAATCCTTCCGGTTTGAATATGCATACTTATTTTAATCTTTCGTGGCAAAAGTAAGGCATGCTTATTTGTAGAAAAATGTAAGATACTGAAAAGTATGGACATTCTTTTCAAAAATCAGAGGCAGTCCTCTGAATTTCACTGGGCTATCTTAAAAAGATCAAGTTCAAGTTTGAAGGTGCATAGGAGCAACCAATGAGGCTGGAGTGAATTGGGAGACTCCCAAGGTATTTTCTAGTGGTCTCTGGGGTCCTCTATATTTTCTTTGACTTTCTGGAGGGGAAGAGAAAAAACATCCCCTCCTCCTCCACTCCATGCTGCTAGATAGTTTGGAGTCACGGGGATGCTGGTCAGGCGTTGTCCAAGCCCAGTGAACATTCAGAAGCATTGCTGTGTTTGGCACAGCCTTCTTTTTTCCCTTGGATTGCTTCCTCACTAATGGAACAGATTGAGAGGGCTGGGCAATTTATCTGGAAAAAGAATTCATACTGCTAATGGTATAGAGCTTGTGTGCCATTGCAAAGGCAGGGAGAGGAGGGTTTGTTCCCGAGCGTTCACCACAGTGATGAAATGCTATAGCGACAAGAGGTCACTGGGTATTTAACCCATACCAAATTTAGCAAGTGGAACAAGCCTCTAATTGGAGGCCTGGATTCCACATTAAAAACCATTCTCCACCCGATACCTTTTTAAGATACCGCTGTGGTATCTAAATTTCATGGATTTCACTCATTGCAGGTCCCCAAGCACCTAACCATGAAGCAATGATACAGCACAGTTCCTGCCTCCATAAGCCCTGAGGAGAGGGGCGCAGTGGAATAAGAGGCAGTGTTTCTCTTTCAGGCTCCCAGCCTCCCTAGTCTGTAACCTTTTAACTCCCTGCAGGTACCTTGGTCTTAGTCTCTTCCAATAACCATCTTGTGGGCTTCCGTTGTTTCTGTCCCAGTGTGTGCTCTTCCAGTGAATAAGAACCCAGATATTTATCAGGGGGCCTGCCCCACCCACATTCTCAGTCAGTGAGGAGCTGGTGAAACTGATAGCCCTCTGACTGTGGGGTGGAGTAGGTGAGCCACCCTCAGGCCACTTATTTTATCCTATTTCATGGCCACGTGATTGGTGCAAAGATGAGCACACCGCCCAGGCAGACCTATGAGAAGCAGTGAAATGTTCGTGGGAGCTTCTGGAAAATAGGCTCTAACTTTCTCCTTTGTACTGGATACCTGAGAGGGTACAGGGCTGAAGCTGCTACCATCTCCTTACAGTCCCAGGAAGCTGGGATTAATTCTATCAATGCAATAGGCAGGTCTGAAAATCAGGGGTCAAAAAGCAAAAAAGTATGTTCTGGTGATACTGTGTGAGCCCCAAAGCCAGCTATGCCTAGAGCCAGCCTTACTATAGAATTTTAACCCAGGCTTGTCACTAAATTCTCCTTTTACTTAAGCTACAATTGTGACATGTTTTCTTCCACTTTACAGTCAGAAGATGGAAACACCCGAGAACCTCTTGTTTGGTCTCATTAACCCAAATCAAAATCTACTTTCAGGAACAGATCGTCCATTCCAAATTGTGGATGGCTGATAATGCTTCAAAGTGTGACTACTTCAAAAGAATTTTCAGTTAAAATGGTTTGGTTCTGCAGACAAAAACTGGAGAAGATATGACCCTTGAAAAAAAGGGAATCCCGCTGGGTGAGACTTCCATTGATCAGCCCTTTCCTCTGACAGCACTAACTACTTCCCATGGTGGATGGAGACAGAGCTCAAACAGAAAGCGGAGGTCCTATTGAGCTGAGGAGTCAGAAGCTGGAGTTCAGGGTTTCCATAGCAACGGAAATTGGGGAGGAGAGCATCCCAGAAAGGAGAGAGCCTCAGAGGGGAAGCTTCCAAGTGCATTTCAAATGTCCTTCAAATCCTCAGCTGACTCCTGATCTATGCATGGGCAAGGGGAAGCACAGGGGAAACTCAAGGAACAGGGGGAGGCAACAGCTGGAGGGCCGGCAGAGCTGCTGCCTTGTGTTGGGAGATGGAGTTTAGAGTTCAATTTCTACCAAGTTAGAGCAGCATGGCAAACATTTAACACTTTCCACTGAGACCACAAAAGGGTACACCTTAAGAGTAAGGATCACTTTCCAGGGCTAACAGCTATGCCCTGGAAATATAGGCAAAACCAACATAGATCTACCCTATCAAAGCCTAAAACCAAGTCATCACAGCTGTACTATTTAATGGCACATGTGGCCTTTGAAATTCAATTAAAATTAAATAAAATTTAAAATGTAGTTTTCAAGCCACATTTCAAACGCTTATAGTGGTAAATGGCTATTGTATTGAACTTGGCAAATTATAGAACATGTCTATCATCACAGAAATCCTATTGGAGAGGCTCCAAATAATTTACCTTCACTGCGTGCCAGAACAAATCTCAACTTTCTCCTGAGGAAGATAGCAAAATCTAAAGTCTCCTTAATTTATTATCCATCAAGCTCACTATATAATAAAAAATTACTAAATGTGCAAAGAAGCAGAAAATGCCACCCATAGTAAAGAGCGACAATAGTCAATAAATACATACCCACATGTGACCCACATGTTAGAATTAACACAAACTTAATAACTGTGATAAATATGTTGAAGAATCTATAATAAAATATGCATATGGTAGGTGAAGAGATGGGAAATTTCAAGAGAGATATGAAAATCTTAAAAAAAAAAACAAATGAAAATCCTAGAACTGAAAAATAAAATATCTGAAATTGAAAACTCATTGGTTAGGCATTAACAGCACAATGAACACAACATATGAAATTATCAGTGAACTTGAAGACAATGGGTATTATCCAAGCAGGGAGGAAAAAAAAAGATTAAAAAAAAGAACAGGGTCTCAGTAATCTGTCAGATAGCATCAAGCAATCTAATATACACATAATTAGAGTCTCAGAAGGACAGAAGAGAGAGCATGAAAGAGAAAAATTATTTGCAGAAATATTGGCTGGAAACTTTTCAGATTTGGTTAAAACCAATAATCTCAGCAAACCCCAAATAGCATAATTGCAGCCATTTAGATGTCTTTGACCCCAAACCCAACCTTGCCCACTTACGGACAAGATACAGGGAAACTTCTGTAAGTACAATAGGGCCAGAGTAAAGGAAACAAACATTCAGAAGCAGTACTGGTGCTGACAGAATTCCAGAGATTTCTTCTCAGAATTTTGTTTACTCCAGCAAAACTCTAGGACACACTTTCCTACGTAATGGACATTCTCTTTCAGGCCATTTGCAATAGGTTCTTCACACATTTTGAAAGTATTAGGTGGGTTTGACTACAGATTCAACTCAATTTGAAAGAAATACTGTATTTAGATGGAGAATAACAAGGACTTCTGAGAGCTAGAAAAATGGGGTGAAGGTTAATTATCTCAACAAGGACCCATGTTTTCTCCTTCCCTGTTCCTCTCTTCTCCACAAAGTTTTCATTTAGGGTTGGCTCCCCCTTGGGTTTTAAAAGGTTGAGGCAAGGGCTATGTGCATGGACTTGTTGACATTTACCAGGAGAAATAAAAAGCAAGAAGACTCCTCAAGCAAGGGATGTAAGTCCTTCACTTGGTCCAATTCAGCCAAGTCAAGTTGTTCCTATTTAAAAAAAAATGCATTTATCTTAGCTGCTAGCAATAAGATTTTGCAACAGATATATTAGGGTAGCTTTAAACCTGAGTTTCTACCCGGGTTCTTTAAAAAGGCCTCTGATATCAGGGAGGTTCTGGAGTTACATCTCTCGATAATTTTGAATGAAGTCTTCCACAGCAACAGTAAATTACATTTTTGTTTATCTTATATTACTAACGAGCAAACCGATGAGCCCATGAATTTGCTGTTGCGACTCTGTCGGAGGACCTGCACCATGGGGCTCTCTCTAGTATCAGATGTTTCTCCAGCCCTTCCAGATGGGTCTGATAGGCAGCAATGTCAGTGTTTGAGATGGTGTGTGAGCATTTTGGGTGATAGGTGACAATCAAATAGGGGCAATAATGGAGTCAATCACTCATAGCACCACCCAGAAAATATTGAGAGCTCTCACAACAAAATTTAAAACAATAAGAACAAAACAAAATGAAAGAGAACATTGAATTGAAAATTATGGGGAGAGTTTTGATCAAAAATATCCAAATGGCAATAACTTATGTGACTACTCTAAGTCGTCCTGGTGCACAGTGAAACCAGTTTGCTAAGTGTGTTTTCCAACGCAACTGGATTTGTGTTTCAGGTTGGCCTATCCACTGTGGTGCATTGTACACTTCTGGGGAGTGAGAAAAACAGTGACAAACACTAGTGATCTACTTGTCAAGATGAGGTCACAGCTTGCATTCTAAGAATTGGTAATCAAGTCACGATGAAATGAAAAAGGCCTTTTCCTTTGGTGAAAGGGAAAATTGGTAAGTGCAGTCTCATTGTTTGCATACTGACTTTTGTTTTACTTAACAACACCTGCAGAATTTGTTTAGCTATCCAAGGTGCAACCAGTAAATCCTGAAAGTTAGGTCTCACATCATTTATTTTATTAATAACGGGCATTGTTTACACTGGCATCCACATGGTGATCTTACAGGCACACTGTCTACCCTATAACTCCATTTATTACCCTGCAAATGGTAAAGGCAGAGGGTGAATATCCAAGCCGAAGTGAAGTGGAAATAGAACAACACAGAGAAATCACTGGAAAACAATAGCAAGTACACAGCTGAAAGATGCCGTGAAAGGCGGATATGGAAAACTGTCCAGAGAACACTGGCCCAGAGCAATCCTTGGTGGGAGAATTCTTTTCAAACCACGATGTTTAGCAAACCAGGAAATAGGGAGACAAAATAAAATCATGCCAGACTCAGCCAGCCAACAGCAGCGGGAACCCAAGAGACACAAGAATCCATGGAGAAAATACTGCTGGTTAGGCATTGTCTTCTAGAGCCAGACCACACGGAGGGTCACCATTGAAAATGTAGGACAATTGGAGTTGACATATGTGTATGTCTTTGAAAAGCAGGCATAATGCTTTCAGGACACAGACACTTATTTTGAAATCTTTCTAATGGCAACTCTTTTCACAAGCTGTGACCCAAACACATTCAAGCTGAGGCCTCTCCTCTTCATCCCTGGCTACTTCTGCTACCTATGTTCACAACAGGGTTCTTGGTACCTCAGATCCATGTAGAACTTCCCTCTCCTTGCCTGAATTGAAACCCATCTCTGTTGCTTCTTTTGCAGCTCTCTTAACTATTCTTCTACACCCTACACACACACGGTAAGCAGATGGAGACAGCTGCTCCCTGTGCCCTGCTGCAGCATCCAGAACTTCCTGGAGAAATGGCTGCTCCTCTGAGGTTCTGGTGCTGTCTTCATCCACTGGCCTCCCAGACATTCCCTCTCATTCCCCAAGGATTTTCCTTCTAGCTCGAAATACTTCCACCTCAATCCACCATCGTTCTAGATGTTACTGTACTCATTAATTAGCTAGTCAATACTCTGGCCACCTGAATTCCTTAATCTACTCCACTACCTCCAGCACCCACTTTTCTGTCAGACCCTGGACCTTGTCATCTCTCAAATCTCCCACTCTGACTATAACCCTCTCCCTCATTCTACTGAGTCTAGTCTGCTGACTCACCCAGCCTGTACCTCAACTGACTGAGACTTTTAGCCCCTTGGCCCCTCTCGTTTTCCATATCTATCGATCTACTCTGTCTTTGTTTGTCTTTGAAGCCACGTTAGATGTATGGTCCATTATATCAATCACTATCTTGCCAGTATTCCATATTTACTGGCCTATTTTGTTCTTTCATCACACTAGCCTGGGGGGGAAAACAATCCTGGAAGAACTCAACAATGTACCTTCTCACCTCCTTCTCGGCAGCAAAGCACGACTGGAGAAAAAAATCCCTCAGCTTAGCAAAGTCTTCCCCATCACCATTGCCACTGACTCTCAAACCATCAGCTCTCAAACCACCCTCACCCCTGGGGGACCCCTCTGTTCTTGTGTCCACTCATGCTTCAGTCTTGTGAAACAAGCATTTCAAACTTTTTTCTCAGGGCCTCGAGTTCCCATCTCATCCCTCACTTGCGGCAGATGTCTTTGCTCCTGCTCCCTTCATGGAGGAAATAGAGGCCCTTGGGTGGGAATTACCTTACTTCCTGCCATCTGCACCTGTGCCCATCCTTTGTTCTTTCCTTCTAACAGAACGGAAGTGATGTCCCTCCTCCCAGAGAGTTCATCTCTCTTCCTCATGTCATGGATTCCAACCTTCTCAGGAAAGGTATTTTACCAATTATCCCCCTTTTCTATCTTTGATCTGTTCCCCTCTTTTCATCATTTTCTAAACATGCTCTGTCACTGGGGAAAGGGAACTATCCAGCTCTTCGGGGTGGGGGGAGAGGTGAGGGTTGTTATCTTATGCTGATCCCTAGACCAGAAATGCCTCCCAGGTTCACTTTAACAACTGGGGCTAGGAAGATCAGATGATAGAGTCTTTTTTTTTATTTTAGTTTATTCAGTACAGTTTCTATCCTTTATTCCCATGAAATTCACCTGGCAAGGGCTCCAGTGAGACCGCAGACCCGAGTGATCCCCTGTCCCAGAATGTAAGGTTCCAGTATACATACTCAGTTGTTGGCAGAATCCTCATGTTGGCTCCCTGAGGGTTATTTTGGCAAGAAGAGCTAAAGTGGGATCTCCTGGTACAAGCAAGCCACTGCCTCCTTGATAAACGATAAATACCTCAGCCCAGAAGTCAAACTGAAAGCAATGTTTTGTTCCTGTCCCCAGTGAGTAACCTCAAAAACGTATATCTCCAGCTCCCTGTTACTTTCTACTCTCTGCATTTCTTCCCCACACTAGTCTTCCTAGGATACTCTTCCCTCCCTCAACCCTTCAGTGCCCTGCAGATCACCCCCCTGCCTACATCCTCCTCTTCCTCTCTGGGCACTTTTTGCTTTGTTGCCTTTGCAGAAACTTGATTCTGCCCAGAACACCACCTTGGTCCCTATTTGCTTGAGGAGACACTGCTCATACTCATTACTCAATCCTCATTATTGATAAACTTAACCTCGCCCTACAATTTAAAATAATATTTAAATCACAAATGTCAGACATGTTGGCTGTAAAGCACTACAATACAGGAGAATACAGATTATAAACTAACGCTCTTTTCCCTTTCTCTTCTGCAGAGGTAAACAGAGTTAAGTTTTCTAGTTAACACACTCAATCTGATGTATGGCTTTGACCATCACATACAGAATAAGACTGTCTTTACTATTTTGTGACTTGCTTTTTTTCATTCAATGGTACATCGTAGACCTCATATTACATACACCATGTAGATCCACCTGAGACATATTTTTAAATTGAACTTTCTATTTTGAGATAATGGTAGATTCACATGCAGTGGTAAGAAGTAATACAGACAGATCCCCTGTACCCTTTGCCTAGTTTTCCCCCATGGTAACATCTTAGAGAATTATAGTACAATAGCATATTAGTATGTTGGTATTGATACCATCCATTGATTTTATTCAGATGTCCCCAGCTTTATCTGTACTGATTTCTGTGTGTGTTCTGTGCAATTTTATCACATGTGTAGTTCATGTAAGTACCATCACGGTTAAGATAGAGAGTAGTTCTGTAACCACGAGGATTTCCTGTGTTGCCCTTCGCACTACACCGGCCTCCCCCCAGCTCCTCCCCTAACCCGGACTCCTGATAACCCCTCATCTGTTCTCCATTTTTATACTTTGATCACTTCAGAAATGTTACAGTCACAGAATCATGTAGCTTATTACCTTTCAGAATTGTCTTTGTCATTCAACATAACTCTCTGAGGATTTCAGGTTGTTGCAAATATCAACTTTTTGTTGCTGAGTAGTAAGTAGTCTGTGATATGGATGTACCACCATTTGTTTAAACACTCGACCATTGAAGGACATTGGATTGTTTCCAATTTGGGGCTGTTATAAATAAAGTTGTTATGCATATTCATGTAAAATTTTTGTTAGAACATAAGCTTATATTTCTCTGGGATAAATGGCCAAGAGTATAATTGCTGGGTTGTATGGTAATTGCATGTTTAGGGAAAATGGGCATACTCAGATTCTACAGATGCACGTGTAAACTAGTACAATATTTTAGGAGAGCAAATTGGCAGTGTTTATCATGTTTTAACAATGCATATAAATTTTAACACAATTTTGCTTTGGAACCTATCTTATAGAAATATTTGCATATTTACTAAAAAAATATATGTACCAAGGAAGGTATTTATCTTACTATGGACAGAATGAAGAGCTCACCAGCCACTGCAGCATTATTTGCACTAGAAAAAACATTTAAAACCACCAAAATGGCCGTGTAATACCGCATGTTATGGCCCTTTTTATTCTTTTTATTTTTTTGGCATTGAGTTGCATGCAAATCATTACCTTGTTTAAATTTGAAACACCTTCTGTAAAAATTCGAATTTATTTTTTTCCACAAGATTTTTGATTATTTGTATTTCTTACTCTGGATCTAATTACCATGTTCTCTGCACAAAATACACATATTAGTGGTTGGTTGTTTACTGATTTTTAGGCATTTCTATACAGCTGATATTGTGGGTATTAACCCTTTATCTGTTGGTCTTGAGCTTTCAACATAGAACTTTTAGATTTCTATGTAATCAAACCTGTCACATTTTCCTTTAAGCCTTTTTGTCTTATTTGGGGAGAGCTGTCCTACCTTCTATCCTGATTTTCTTCCTATTTTACTGAAATCATGTTGTACATATTAGTTTGTAAGTTGCATCAAATCCTTTTAGAGAGATAAGGGACACATAGATCCCATAAATAAAGTAGTATATGAGACATGGAAAAGAATTTTTACTTATTTATAATTGTCATGTTCTTTGGCAAATATAATACTTGCTGTGCCATATACATTTTACAGTGGTGCCGGAAGGAGTAATAATTATTCTATAACTTTAAAGAATTATGAACACCTAAGGGAAAGGTCCTGTTTACAGACATTGCTAATAATATGTGTGCACATTTTTCAAACTGCTCAAATTACGTCCACGTGGATCAGCAGCATGACTTACACGGACTCCTCTGAGAAGGACGGAGAATGAGAGGTCAGAATATTATTCTGTAAGAGGTTGTATAGGCAAGGAAGGAATTTATCTTGCGGTGGGCAGAGTGAGGAGCTCCCCATCCAGCCATTGTAATTGATCACAATTATGTTGCCTTGTTGCGGGGTGCAAAATGAAGGAAAGTATTCTTTGGCCCAAGATTAACACAGGTATTAGATAATTTAGTCAGATTCAAAATTTAAGTTGATTTAGCAACAACAAAAATGAAATCATTCAGAAGAACCAAAAATGAAACAAAGAAATGAAAATGAAGATTTATTCCACATGTTGTGGGTTGATGTTTCCTTGGAAGGAGTGGTTGAGAATTTTTGATCCTCACAGCAACCACATATTAAAGTAATTTAACTAATTTAGACATGTTTGCCACTACCACAAAGAAAATAAATTATAGTGGCCTTTAGACGGATAGCTAAAAAGCCAATTCACCAAAAATGGAAGGATGTTGAAGGTACTCACATTATGTAATCGGTACAGTATGTCAGTCCTAGTGGTCTGGTTAACCAAATGAATGCACATTTAGTGAAATTTGATATAATTTTTTCCTAGAACTACCCCGCTCAATTACAGCAAAATAGGTTTTCCTGATCACAGGCTACATAACTAGGAGACTGAGCACGGTTTCGGGGACAAAGATGCTTTTATTATATCCTCTGGTCTCCCGTGGCATATGAGGAAAGATGTGTCAGAGAAGCTAACATGGCTCCTTTTTTCAGTTCCTATATTGGGGAATCTACTTAAGGTTAAGTGATGGTGGAACTTCAACAAGCTTCAGTGCTCATTTCATCAAGGCTCTTGATTTTACAGAAGAAGAAACAGAAGAATAAGGTTATGCAGTGAGTTCATGACAAAGCTGGGAGTAGACACCCAGACCAGTGTTCTTTCCACTGTAGGAAACTGCATGCTCCAAAAGTTGAGGCTGGATGGGACCTCCAGCCCATTTCAGGTAACTCAGTCACCTTCATAGTCTCTCCTGGATATAAAGCTATGTTGAGTTAATTCCATTGAACAACTGGTGGATTAAAAAGGGGATCCAGAAACTAGGTCTCTGAACCTGAGGTTCAGGGTTTAGCATTTTTTTTTTCTTTTAAGAGCTGAGTTTGGCTCTTTGCTTCAGATGAATATTGAGACATGGTCATTCATTGTGGAGAAGCCAGGCCACCTGTCCCAGCTCTCTTTGCTTGCTTTCTTTTTCTGGTAGCTTTTTAATTTGAAAAATGCACACTGGGCTGAAAGTTGGGGAACCTCTGATCTTTGGGGTAGGAGCATCACTAAAGTAAGGGAAAGAGGTGCCTAAATGCTAATTGAACATCAGAATTTTTAAAATTGCAATTTATTTATGTATTTTGGAAACCTGCAATTTTCCCCAAGTCTCAGATAGTTTCTTCGGCCCCTGAGAAGCTCACAGGGTTAGGCACTGTGCTTCCAGCATCTGTGGGATAAAGGACCTGGAAAGGAGTGACATCCTTGCCCTGTGACCTTCTTCCTCAGTTTCTACAGCCCCTACCCCTCACCACACCTCCCAGGATTCTCTTGTTCAGGTGTGACTACACTGCAAGGGGATCCTGGAGTGACTCAGATTTGCTGAAAACGACAGATTAGGGAACCTAGAGTAACACAATCTCTTCTTATTCAAATCCATTTAAAAATAAGTTAGCAAATCAGCCGGGATTTATTGCCACACCAAATTCCCTTTCCTTGCTCACCCGGTAGGCTCAGGCCAGCTTTCTTTAACCCCCCTATTTTTATTAACATCATACTTTAAGTGGCATGCTGTTGAGGGCAAGGCTTCAGGGAACTTGTGGCATTTCTTTGGCTACTCAATATCCATTCCACCTTCCAAATGACACCTGATTTCTCCTCCCATGTATGCAGTCTTTGAGTGGTATAAGTCCAGGGGCCTGCTTCCCACCATGGAAGATCATGAAGAAACTAGATTCTACCTCTCTCACCTTGAGAGGTGACATGTGGTCTAAATTCAACCAGTTTGATAAGCTCCTCTAGAACTTCTAACCTTGGTCAAGTGACACGAGGACCTAAGGAACAGTTGTTAGGGATCCACACTGAGGAGACTGAATTGCCGGTTCCTGACGTTCTAGACCCTACTCTGTTCTTGCCCATCTCTATGCCTGGCCCTTTACTCTCCTACTAATTCTGTGAGTACCCAGATACCTTAGTTTGAGCTGGTCTCTATGGCTTGCAACCAAGGGTCCTGGTATAAGATTCCTTTCTGGCTGGACCATCACAAGGGGTCTGCAGTGCTGTCTTCCAGTCTACCTCGTCCAAAGTGTTCTAGAATTAGCCTAAATTAGCTCTGGGATCCACTGGTGACATGGCCCCAAGGGTTGGCTTTCTTTTAGCTGGTATGGATAGAAAATTTTCCTCTAGCTTTCTAGCCCTTACAGTTTCTTGTTATTAAATCAAACACAAACAATACCCATCAGAACTCCACTTCCACAGCTGCTAGAAATGTGAAGGTTTCATTTTCCTGCTTGGGATCCCAGCTCAGGAAGGTACCTCTCAGTCAAACTTATTGCACAGGTTTCTCTACCACAGTAGAGAATGGAAAAGACTGGCAATGCTCAGTGTTCACAAGGATGTTGAACAACTGCAAGTCCAACATGTTTGTTGGTGGGACTGCAAAATGGTAAATCCCTTTAGAAATCTGTGTTACTGTGTCTAGTAAAGCTAAATATATGCCTACTCTTTGACCTAACAGTCCCACCTTTAGGTATGTTTCCAAGAAAAATGAGTGCATGTGTTCAAAAACAAACAAACAAAAAGCTTGTACAAGAATGTTCACAGCAGCTTTCTTCACAATAGCTAAAAACTAGAAACAACCCCAGTTCCATGAACAGGAAAATAGATAAATAAATCATAATGTTTTACTTCTCGTCAAGATGGCAGCGTAGGCAGACATGGCTCGCCTCTTCTCATGACCACATAAAAATGACAACTAAAATATAGAACAACCGTCACTCAGGAATGTCAGAAGTCACACTGAATGGAAGTCTGACAACTATGGAATTAAAGGAACAACATCCATCCAGACTGGTAGGAGGGGTGTGGAACAGACTGGTCCAACACCCACATGGATAAAAATTTGGGAGGGATATCTCGGGAGCGAGGAGTCTGAGACCCATACCAGGCCCCGCAGCCCAGGATTCCAGTGCCAGGAAGGTAAGTGCCTACAACTTCTGGCTACAAAAACTGGCAAGGATTGAGTCCATGGAAGAAACTGCTGGAGCCCCAAGCAGTTCCTCTTAAAGGACCCACACATGGACTCACCTACTCAGGCTCACTCCCTCTGAGCTCCAGCACCAGGACAGCAGCTCGAAAGGCACCAGTGGGAGAAACTGAAATGTCTGGCATCAAGGCAAGCAGAGGCCATTTTTCGTTTGCTAAACCCTCCCCCAACAGAGCCAGTAAACTGGTGCCATATCTGAGACTCCATCAACCTGGCTAACAGTTATCTGACCTGCCTTGGAGATCCCCAGAGGCACTGCCCCACCCAAATTATGGGCCCACCCAAGCTGCTTTTCCATAGGGATGGCTGGTCTTGGCTCCTAAATCCTATCCAACAAACAACAGCTGGCTTTAGTGAGACTTATCGATAGCCAGATTAGATTCACAACTTGGCTTCAGTCTGGGAATCTCCAAGCCCAGTACAAGTAGCACCCATCTCAGATTGCTTTACAGCTCAGGCAGGGTGCCCAGGGTAAAACACAGGTGGAGGCTGACCTTGGCCTGTACCACCCTGGAAACTCCAGGGCCAGCACACCCAGTGGATAGCTACAGATCACACTGGAGCACCACCACCCTGCCCCTCCACAGCTGGTACTCTGCACAGGAGGTTGGTGGTCAGTGGTCACAGCCAGTCTTTGCAGTGACTGCCCTGGGTAAATCCCTCCAATTGATCTGCCAACAGCAACCAAGGCTCACTTACAAGAGGAGGGTGTACTCAGCCCACAGAAAGGGTGCACATTGAGTACCTAGCTTGGATGGTAGGGGAGGCTGTGCCACTGCACCCTACAGGACACTTACTACATTAGGCCACACTACCAAGACACTGGGTCAAAGCAGCTCTACCTAACACATAGAAACAAACACAGGAAGGCTGCCAAAACAAGGAGACAAAGAAATGTGGCCCAAATGAAAGAACAGATCAAAACTCCAGAAAATAAGCTAAACAAAATGGAGATAAGCAGTCTATCAGATATGGAGTTCAAAACACTAGTTATAAGGATGCTCAAGGAACTTAGTGAGGAGCTCAGTAGCATAAAAAAAGACCCAGTCAGAAATGAAGGATACACTAATTGAAATAATGAACAATTTACAGGGAAATAAGAATAGAGAGGATGAAGTCAAGAATCAAATCAATGATTTGGAACATAAGGAACCAAAAAACAACCACACAGAACAATAGGAAGGAAAAAGAATCCAAGAAAATGAGGATAGTATAAGCAGCCTCTGGGACAACTTTAAGAGTTCCAACATTCGCATTATAGGGGTGCCAGAAGGAGAAGAGAAAGATCAAGAAAATCGAAATCTATCTGAAAAAAAAATAGTGAAAGAAAACTTCCCTAATTTGATGAAGGAATAGACATGCAAGTCCAGGAAGCACAGAGAGTCCCAATTATGATGGATACAAAGAAGCCTGCTCTAAGATACATCATAATTAAAAGGCCAAGGTTAAAGATAAAAAGAGACCATTAAAAGCAGCAAGAGAAAACAAGTTAGTTACCAGATGGTTGACAGATGGGAGCGGGGAGGGGAGAATGGGTGAGGAGGTGAGGGGAGCAAGAAGTACAAATAGGTAGTTACAGAATAGCCATGGGGATGTAGAGTACAGTGTAGGAAATGGAGCAGCCAAAGAACTTACAGGCATGACCCATGGACATGAACAATGATGGGGGGATTGCTTGAGGGAATAGGGGGCACTGGGTAGAGGGTGGCAAAGGAGGAAAAATCAGGACAACTGTAATAGCATAATCAATACAATTAATTAAAATAAATAAATAACAGGTGGGAGAAAAGCCATCGTAGTGTCTTCACATAAGGGAGTACTAGGCACCAGTAGAAGAGAGCCAATGACTTGTACATGCAGCAGCATATGTGGACCTCACAAATATTATACTGAGCCAAAGGAGACAGGGATCCACACGACTCCATTTATATGTAGCTGGAGAACAGGCAGAACTAATCAATAGAAATCAGAACAGTGGTTATCTTTGGGGGAGTCATGACCAGGAAGGGGCACATGGAGCCTTCTGGAGTTTGAGAATATGTTCAATGTAGGTGGTAGTCACATGGGTATAAAAATCAGTTAAGCTGCACACTTTAGACATCTACACTTTATTGTGTGGATGCTATATACTCCAGTGAAAAAGATTTAAACAGATAAAATAAGAAAATGATTATATGGACGTTAGCAGTTCTATAATTTAAATATGTTTTGTTAATTCTGTACCCAGTCAAATTAGATTTATAACCTAATCCCACATATGATGTTGGGAGGGTTTGGTAACCTTTTGGACTTTCCCCTCCGTTCTTTGTTTATAGCAAGGCATTAGGAAATGAATGTGTTTCCCCTTCCAGGAGCATTTTAATGTACAAAGGAAAACCATGGGGAGAAAGTAATGATTAACACAAAGGAATGATTGGCTTAATGGTGGGCTTTCAGGCATCAGTGGAGGAGGTATTTCAGGTCAAGGGAGGGTCAAGAGAAGCTCCCCTAGTATTCCACACTGAATGGATAGAAATGAACAATAAACTCCTAACAGACATTCTGCTGATCTACTGGTTTGGCCAATAGCCTTTGTTCTGCTCCTGTGATGGAAAAATTAGCCTACTTGTTTCCACAGACAAGAGGAAGGGTTTGTCTCCTGGGGCCAGTCTTTTCCTCCAAAGCTGGAGGAAGAGGGGCAGTTTCCCGGGCAGCTTTCCCTCCACATTGAGAATGAGACAGGAAGCAGGAAAAAAAGAGGCAGGGACAGGGGACACTGAAGTGGCAGGTGAAGGCGGAAAAACACAGCAGAAAGTGAATACAGGGCTGCACCCATGGGGAACAGACGGAAGACCCAGCAGAGACAAGGAGAGGGAAGGAAGCTCAGAAGAAAGTCAAATGAAAATGGGAGATGCAGAAACAAAGGCCACTGTGCGGTTGTCCCCTGCAGCCTGTGAGTTCCCTTGTCCATCACGGAACAGCGGGGCAGGGAAAATGATGTCCTGGCTCCCTCCTTTCAGCCCGCAAGCTCTTCACTCCGTCACCTATGCCTATAACAGCACAGTAGTTTACGTATAGCCTCATCTGATCTCACTATTCCCCATTTAAAATTGTTTAATAGCTCAGCATTGTCTCCTTAAAATGTTTGAGCTCCTTAATGTGGCCTGCAGGGCCTTTCATGACTGGTCCCCGCTTGCTCCTGCAGACTCATCGATTTTGTGATGAAGGATCAAATATTTACCGAATTTTGGTTACAATCCTGTTCACAAAGTTTTACTGTCTAGATCCTCTTTGAGAACCCTAGGAGGGTATCAGATGCATGTACACAACCCAACTCCAGGAAAACACCGTGAGAGAATACGTGTCCATGCAGCCAGGGCCCTGGCAGGGCTTGGTTCTTCTGGGCAGAACTGCCTGCAGCCTTACCTGTTGAGTAGGGGCAGGAAGTTGGGATTACCTAATCAAAATTTGAAGAAAGAGTAGACACCATCCCTCTATGATCGTATCAAGGTTCTGGTCCTGACATAGAAAGTCTCTCTTCTACTGTCCAAATCCAGATCCATCTCAAATACCACCTCCAGTATGAGCCCACTCTGGCTCAGAATGAGGCTTTCCGGTACTTTGGCTGCAGCCCTGGTTTACAGAGAGGAGAACTTGGAACCACAAGCTGACTGTCATTGTGGTGGTAACATGAGAAGGTGGCCCAAGGAGCAGCCTTCAGGGCCCCAGAGCAAACAGGCTTAGTGTCTGCAAGCATCCATCAGTCACTCAGTGACCTCAAGGGTCCAGCCTCCTGTAGGGATATAGAAGCAGACAGCTCTAGGAGGAGACAATAGGCTGAAATTAAGTGAGAGGCCTTGTTTGTGTGGTTCTAGGTGACCAGTTTGTTTAAGCAGAACTCTAGCTAGGGATAGGATTTAGGTGCCTGAGGGAAGAGGTAGGCAAGGACAGAGCAGGAAGCCAGGCCCCCAGCCTGGAGTAGGAACATGAATCAGATCCCAGTCATGCAGACCACATCAGCCCCCAGGGAGAGCTCAGGGAAGGTGGAAATTCTGTGTTCAAGGCCCAGTGTACGCTGCATCAACGAACTATCAACAAATTACTGATTCCAGCTTGACCAGCTGCTCGTCACCCAGCTAGAGCTCAAAACTAGATCTGGCCGAGCTGGAAGATGAAGAGGACTATGAGGTGCAGCTGCTCCTGGCTAGGGGAGGCAGGGGCTCCACTTCCTCTGGGAACCTGCCCTGGCCTCCCCCCACCCCTCACAGTGACATTTGCTGGCACCTTTCGTCCCTTTGTCTATATGCTCCTACTGTAAATAACCTTTGCAGCGTGTAGCAGAGGGCCTGACACACTCAGTAAATGAGAATTAGGTTGGATCGAATTGCCTTTAGGTCCTTGGCAGTGCAGGCCTTGGTGTGTGTCTCTAAACCAGCCTTTTTCCATATTTCTTACATCACTGATCAGGACCCCTCTTCCTCCCTGTCTAGTAAAGGGTAGGAACAGGCACTCCCCATCCTTGCTGGGAAGTGGCTGGGACCCCTAGGGAAATGGAGGACAGTACATGTACCCAGCACCCATCTTCCTCTGCCATCTCAGGGTTCATCCTCAGCAAAAGTGATCCATTCTTTCTTCCTTTCTGCCCCCAACATCAGTGGAAACATTTGCTCTGGTTGCTATGGAGACCAGCCACTGACTTCAGAGCGCCTGTTTATTAAAGATGAAAGTAATGTATGCCTGGCTGATCTGAGCAGCTGTCAGAGAGAGACTCGGCTGTTAGTAAAGGAAGTCACTAATTTCAAGGCATGATCACTCACTTAAGAGAGAGACGGCCCCCCCTTCATCTTGTGTGTGAGTGGAGCTGGGCAGTGAGGGTGAGGTCTGCCCCAGCGAGCATTTCTTGTTCGGGTTATTTTTGTATATTAGCATGGGAACTGTAGTTCTCCCCCCCTCCCTTATTTCCTCCTGAAAATATATAGCCTTTCAGTGGTGTGATAGATTAATTCAGCTTTGTGGGCAGGTCCAGGAAACCCAAACCCTTATGACGTGGCTTCCTTTGGAAAATGTATTCTGGATTTCAAGCCACCTACTTACAAATGAGGTTATCTGTTTATTCATTCAACAGTCCCCACCAGGTGTGCGAGAGGAAAAGAGTGGTGTTGAGAGCCCCAGAGAGCGGAATTGATGTATTTTGTATGTGCTTTGACAGGTGGGAGAGAAGCAGGCACCTTCTGGAGGAGGCAGTAAATTACAAGAGGTGGAATCGCCAATCTCTCAGCCCAATGAGCTGTGTGATCTACAGAAAATGAGTCTGTTTGTGTTTTTTCTTTTTGTGCTTTTCATTTATTCAGTCGTAAATTCTGGGAGAAAATTTAAATTCTGAGATTCATTATTTCGATTCACCAACTATTTAAAACCATCTAAGCAATTGCGTTAATTGTGCTGGGTTGTGAAGGCACAGTCCCCACGGCTGTGCCCTAAGATGAGCAAGCCAACCGGGGAGGCACATGGTTCGAGGACGAGGCTGCCGGAAGCTGGCTCTCAGGTCCAGAAAGAGAGATCTCACCCTTGGTCTCTTGTCACAGTCCAGCCAAGTCTCTCACCCTTTCTGACCTTAGTTTCTTCATCTGAAAATGAAGTTATGAGCAAGCTGGTCCTCCCCAGTTCTAAGTATTCTTTGGTTCTTGGTAGAGAGTATAAATGTGTGTTTCCATGAACAGAAAGGACTCCTAACCTTGGACAGCTAAGCAACGGTTAACCCTGGTCTAGGTCATTGTTAACCAAATACGACCTGTGCCTCTGGTCCAAGATGTCTCAGGCCAAGGCAGGCACTTATTTACAGTCCCTCTGCATCACTGTCCAGGCACTTGCCTGTCAGTCTGAGACAGCCCCGTTTATTCTGAGCCTCCTAGTATTTGGAAGCAAAGATGGGGTGTGCAGCTAAGGAACGGAAGAGGACACAATGGCCTCAGGACATGGTGCGTCAGAACCTAGGTTAGCTGAGACTCCAGAAAAGAAGCTTCTTGGCAGGCAGGCCCGAGCCATCCCCCTGAAGCCTTTCATTTCTTCCTGTACCCAGGCAGGCAGGACTGCTGTCTCGTGTCATTGTAATGTCCTAGGTTTGTCCTGGAACCAATTGTCTCCAAAGGGCACCCACAGCTGTTAAGTCTCATGTTTCACAAAAGGAAATTTGAGTCTCATTCGTGGATGCTAGGGTAGGTCATAGCAACACTTTTATTTTAAAGTACATCTATTTTTTAAAATTTATGCCAAATGTACAAAACAGTAGGTAAAAAGGAAATAATAGTTATTCATCCATCCATCCATTCATTTAACAATGATGGTGTAGGCACATGTGACAGAACTGTTCTAAGAATAAACCTGTCCTCAGGGGGAATACATTTATTTTTCTTTTCTTTTCAAATCCTCACCCAAGGATATGTTTATTGATTTGAGAGAGAGGAAGGGGTGGAGAGAGAGAGAGAGAGAGGGGGAGACAGAGAGAGAGAGAGAGAGAGAGAGAGAGAGAGAGGCTGCCTCCTGTACTCTCCCCAACTGGGAATCGAACCTGGAACCTTTGGTGTATGGGACAATGATCCAACCTACTGAGCCACCTGGCCAGGGCCATTCATTTTTCTTGTGACCACCTTTATTGAGGCATAATTGCTATATAATAATTTTCCCATTTTAAGTGTACAGTTTGATGTATTTAGACAAATGGGTAGGTTCATATATACTCCCCACTGCAATTGAGATAGAGAACATTTCCATCACCCCAAAGAGTTTGCTTGACTGCTTTGTAGTCAATCCCCTCCCCCTGAACCCCAGCCCCTGACAATCACCAGTCTGCTTTCTGTCACTGTGGTTTTGTCTTTTAGAACATCTTATAAGGAGCATACCTTATAGTAGAAAATACAGCTAAAAAAATAAATAGGCATTTGCATTCCCAAGTAAGGCAAGAGCTTTGAAATGGGACACAGAGACTGTTTTATTGGAGCACATAGTGATATTAAGATGGGACTTCTGCAATCTGGATGATTAATAGCAATTAATCAGGTGAAGAAGATCGAGAGTAGGGAGTGTTCCAAGTGGTAGGGATAGAATACAAAGGTCAAAAGGAGAGACAGTGCTGTCGTGAACACCCCCAGAGATTCCTTAAATGCTCCCTAAATGGCGCCTTGAGAAGGGGTTGTGTTATAGTATTTTCTGTAAGTCAGCTGGGCAACTCCTCCTACGGAGCAACCTGGCACCAAGAAATAGACAAGAGGTAACCGTGTTGCTATTCATTCAGCTTTTATTGAATGCAGGTTCACTCAAGGTGGAACATAAACATATATTAATTAATATTCTACCCACACTCTAACAGTCTAGGAGGAAGGTAACACAGCAGTCAATGGGGGGTAATGAACCTGAGTCCCAGTGTCTCAGCCAACAGGTCTGAGAGACAGCACGGTAGGAAAGGAAGCTGTCGCCACCTTGCAAGGAAAATCCCGTGGCACAGTGAGCCCAGCAGCAAGACTCTGCCTTGCACAGTGCGAAGAACCAGTCTCATGGGTCGGTCTCCACCCAGTGGAGCAGAGCCTTCAGCAGCAGATGCCAAGACAGAAGGTGCCATGGAGCAGCACTCTGGTGCGTGGGGCCCAACTGTCTTGGCAGTGGTCTGAAGTCTACCTCAGTTATACCCTTGAGGGTGGTGCACTCCACCCTTCTGGGTCTCTTGATAAGTGTCTTGGCACCCCTGATGGAGAGTGGGGAACTTCTTCAGGAACATATCTGTGGGTGGTCCTGCTCTGCAGACATGTCTGTTCTGGTCATGTGTGCAGATGTCTTAGGCGGGCTTCCTTGCTAGATGTGTCTGGGGTTGAACCAAATTGTCATGGCTGACTGGCAGCCATCTTGGTTGACATGAGGGACTTTATTTTGCTTTATATACTTTATCCTATCTTGACTGGAGCAATGCCATTTTACTGGTCCTGCTCTCCACAAGTGCCAGGCAGGTTCAAGGATAGCGTATTAGGGGGTAGGAGTGGCAAGTGAATAATCTGAAGAGATAAACTTGTTCAAACACTGAAGTTCTTGATAAGCCTTGTTTGGCCCTTATTTTGCAGAGTGGGGAGCCATTGAAAGGTCATAAGCAGGAAAGGTCTGAGGGGACCAGATCTGCATTTTGGAAGAATCACTCTCCCTGCATGCAGGAAACACGGAAGGCAAGGCAGGGGGCAGAGCCCTGATTAAGAGGCTGGAGCTGGGATCCAGCTGAGAGGTGCTAGCAAACTGGGCGAGGGCGGTGGCAGATGGTGGGAATGAAGAGAAGTAGGTAAATGAGAGAGAGATTTAGGCGGCAGAAGTAACAGGACTAAATAACTTTCAAGTGGAGAGAGTGAGAGAGAGAGGCATCAGGGAGGATTCCTTGGTTTCTAGCTTCTACCCCCTCTAGGAAGACGGCGGCATTCACTGAGATAGATCGTACCGTTGGTGACCAGGAGGAGGAGTGGGCAGAGGAGACAAGGGGTCCTGCTCTGGACACATCGAGTGTGGAGGCATCGAGGGAGGTGACGTCTGTAGATGGATGCGTGAATCTAGAACGAGGTAAGAGATCTACAGTGAGCTTACTCTTCTTCTCCACTAACTGTGAACTTGCTTCTGGGCTCTTCCTCAGAATTGACTGACAGTAGACCGAAGCATTTATCCTGTCAAGTGGAACATTTTTTTCATATGAGTAGAATTTCCTTTTTGTGTAGTTAGGTCTAAGGAGATTTGTTCCTGTGTTACAAACCTTTGAAAAGGTGGGAAAGTGTTACTAACTTTCAGTGATATTTTCTCCCTTCCCCTTTCATCTATCAACACTTGAGTATCTCTTAGATGAGGAAACAAAAATGGAGTGAAGCAAAGCCAATCCTGCCTGAGCTTTCGAACCTTAAATTGCCTGGGGGCCTGGATGTTATATGTTCAATGAAGCTGATTGTATTTGATCGCATCAAGAAAACGAAGCCCACAGAAGAGTTTCAATGAACAGAGATGATAAGTGGATTAAAAGGTCCAAGGAAACCCTTTGCATTTCAGCCTCTTTTTCTCTTTCAAATTGAAGGAGGGTAACTACGGAAACTCATTCCATTTTTGTTGTTTTGCAGAAACCTAATCCTAGTTGCTGCCATTGGGGCAATGAGGGGCTGGGTGGGGAAGGGCTATGTGGAGGGAAAAGTATATTGTCACTGAGGCCAAAAGAAGCCACAATCTTTTAAGAAATGAATAGAAATTCCAACTGAAAGAAAATGAATGTGACATTCTTTGGGCAATTTCATTCTTCTCACAAAATTCACAATCTAAAATGTAAAAGCCCATTCCTCTGTAGTTCCCTTAGAGGTGGGTGTAAGTGGACAGTGGGTTCATAGTGCACAGGCCAGGCATGTCCTGGGTCCCTTTCCTTGCCACAGAGGAAAGCAAATCACAGATCCTCTGGTCCCAAAGGCAGGTACTGTTTCCTTTCATCGAAACAAGAATCCAGGCAACTGTGATTCCATCAGGCGCAAGTTATCAGTCATCTTATCAAAGTCTCAGGTGGATCCACTCTCAAGTGATCTGTGTTTTAAAAGTACACCTCCCCTATCCCTCCACAGCTAAGAGGATGCAAGAGGGCCACTCGATCACCTGTATAAACACTGTGAATCATGAGCAGCCATCCTGCTTGCCTGAGATCTCCGGCATATTACACACTTGACTCTTTCTCTGCTCTTCTTTAGGCCGGCAGTTGCAGCCAGTTCGCATGTTTATCAGCTGTTTGGGCTACTTAAAAATAGTTTTGCTTTTATAATAACGTAAGTCACATTCTAACTTGCTTCCATTGCTGTATTTTCCGAAGAGGTTATGTCAAAGGAAATTTAACACCTACTTTTCTCATTATTTGCTCATCAGCTTGCTTACTCATCAAAAGACCAACGCTATTTGATACTTCAGAAGATTATTTTCCCCGTTAGGTGATGTGTCAAGGGAAGGGGAGCTGGCCTCAGCGTCAGATGACTGAGTTTTGTTCCCATTTCTACCCTTGACTCAATAAATGCCCTTGGGCCAGCCACTGAGCCTCTTCACGCTGTGGTCTCTGGGGAGAAAACCTGTCAACTGCATGATGTGGATTTGAACCTTCCTGCCCTCCGGGATAAAAATAGGAGGGGGCAGGTGTCCATGTGGCCCCACACTGATAGGAGGAGAATGACCACGAGACCTCAAGAATGTCCTTGAGCGGCAGACGCTGTGAAAGGGTCGGGCCATGCCAGTGCCCTCAGGCATTTGTCCAGTTGCCTGCGGGGTCAACGCTAGCACTCAAATTTTTCCCGAAAAAAAAGAAGGAACTGCTTAACTTCCCAGTCCTTTATATTCTGTCTGCTCCCTGTCCCCACGCCTCCTCGGCGCCCCCTGCCATGACAGTCACCACTGATTGTAACTACTTGTTCGATCGCTCACCTCCTGGACTAACAGCTGTCTGAGGGAGGGGATCGTGTCTGGCTCAGGCCATGCCGCACACTCAGTGCCGAGCAATGCCGGACAGACAGAAGTTATGTGAGAAATATTTGCTGAAGGGGTGGATGGGTGAGTGCTGCCTGGCCTCCATGGAATACACCAGCTCTGCATCCCTGAGGTTGCCTCTTCCCTGCCGAGATGTGGTGGGATCTGACTGATCTCATCCCCCTGCAGCCCACAATGATGTGACCATGAAATCAGGTCTCAGATCAAGTGCTGTGACATGTAGTAATTAGTAAGGAGACCCCAAAATGCTCCAGCAGCTGGTTCTCTATGAGCTCAGCGAAGTCCCAGGCCTCTGACCTTTCAGGGGCTCTGTCCACACTTTGTATCGAAGGTTCTCTTGGAAATGACAGGACAATATTCCAAAGACCAGATTTTCATTAGCATCAGGGCCCCAGAATTATCGAAATTTGTGGTTAAACACAGGACAGGTTCTGAGTCATGCCTCTGAAAGGTGACCTGTGAGGGGCTGACTAGAATCTACTCAGCCTATGTAAGAGTAGAGACAGTCCCTAATATTTTAGCCATCCCACTTGTCTTGAACACCATTAGGTTCAACAGTAGAAGCCCATTTTAAATGTCTTTTACGTTAATTAACAGATTGCTAATTTTGCCAACAGAAGCCATTTCTGTCATTCTTTGTGCTAATTAGCCAAGCTTCTGCTATTGACTCAGAAAAAAATAATTAAAGCACTTGGGACAACCACCTGAGTAATTTTTTTAACAGTGAACTATGGGAAGTCACAGAAGTAGCTCAGGCTTTTAAAGAGCAATTTAAAATGCCCATGAGGCTCTCCTGTCTGGAAATCTACAGAGCTCCCCTCCTCACATGTTCTTCGCAACCCTCAGGGGGATTTGGTCTGTCAGCTTCCTCAGGTGGGCCTCAGTCTGTGGGTCGTAACTGGGAGTCACTTACCTTCTGGGTTCCCTTTCCACCTGCTTAGCTGTGTAGGTAGTTTTGAGCCCGAGGGGAAGATATCAGATAGGTTCCAGGACGTTTTGATTCTATTGACCAAGGAAGGTTCTTTATCTCCCTTCCTTTGTTTCTGATAAATACTTATATCAAAGTCAGCTGAAAAGTCATCTGTGATGGCTTCCCTGATCCTCACAAACTCGTCTCTGCTCCCACCTTCTCTAGCCTCCCCGCTCTGGACATGGATGCCTGCGCTGCTGACCCGCTCCACAGTGGCCAGGACCCTAAGCCGTGTTACAGGTGGAGGGCTCAAGTTATTCATGCCACCACTGTTCCTTTGTGTTATTGTGGGTGCTGCATTGTATCAGAGTTCCCCCTACCTGGACATGTGTAAGAGTGAGCCTCTCTCCTGGGCGCTGCTTAGCAATCCAGTTCCCCACTGGAACATAGTGCTTTGCTCTGAACTTCAGACAGTGCAGAGATCCTGTCCAGCTCCCACTCCATGTAGGACTAGAGCCACCCCGGTACAATATATCCCATCACCTGGAACCATGCCACCCTGCCAGGCTGGCTTCCATAAACCCCTTTGGGTACACAGTGCAAGCTGCCAACAACCCCGGATATTGCCACCCGGCTACCCCTGGGACAATGAGTCCTGCTGACAAGAGGCTCCCCAGCCCTAATACTACCTGGTTATGGGTTCTTTTCTTATCCCACCATCTGTACTACCAAGTTTGCCCAGTGAATTAGGCTCTTAGTCTTACCACAGCACAGGGTTAATTTTATATGCATCTCACTCTATGATAAATAAGTTATTCACATTATCTGTCATGTCCACTAACCCTGCCAGGGGAAACCCGAAGGAGCAGCTTTAAGTGGTTATGCTGTGCCCCATCTAACCCCATCCCTAGAGCAGATTGGTTCAGGGTGGGCACCTAACCAACAGACAGCCAATCAGTGGGCTGTTTGGCAATCCATTTCATAACCTGGAACTGCACACATAAACACAGAAAAGCTGGGTTAAACCCCATTTCTTGGAAATTTAGACAGAGAAATCTTAAAAAAAAAAAAAAAGACTTAGTAGGATGTTTAGAAACAAGAAAGTAAGAGTTGATGCTACATGGGTGATAAGGATCCCAAAGGACAAATAAAGAAACTATGAGCAAGCAGAAGTGATGGAGAAGTGCTTCAAGCCAAGGGAAAGAAGAAGCTCAGAGGAGTCTGAGTTAGTTCAGTGAACATGGCCTGTAACACCTGCCACAGCCTGGGATCTCCCCAAAGCAGAGACCTCTCCAGACCCAGTGCTGTGAGCCTGCCGCTCCAATGCCTGTTTCTGGCTGCCTGTGGAAGATCCATTCCATTAATGCTCCACGTTTAGTTAAAAAAAAAAAAAAAAATCCCCTCCTGAGCTAGCCAGCCCGAATCTGCTCCTCACGACCAGGAAGACACTCCCATTTGACTGTCTTTGCTCTGTGTGCAGAGATGGTAGCATGTGTCTCTGCAGCTTTTTGCCCCTAATACAAGGCATTGTGAGTAATGGGTTTTTGGTAAGTGAATGAAATGCATTTTTTAAAGCCCAAGTGAACAGACAAGTCCACACATTCATCTTATATTGTAATGTCTTCAGTTTGATGCTCTCAAAGCTGAACCAAGAATGGCCACATTTTTTAGCACATCCCCTCACCCCAAGCCTTTTCTATTCTATGAAATTAGAGACACATTGCTGATTTTTAAAAATATAAATCTTTAATCAGTTTCAAAAATCTCCCTTAAGAAAGTAAATGCTCTTACTCCTGTTTTCAATCCAGTTTGTTAAACTGACAAACACACACACACATACACACACACACACAGAGGAGCTGATTACTTTGAGTCTTGGACAGTTCTCAATATCTTCAGTACCTGAGTGTGTGGCTCCAGGTGTCCAGTTCTCTAAAGTGTACTGGCACTGGTCTGGGATCATCTTCCTGCTTGCAAGTTATTTATCAATTCACTCTTTTGAAACTTTGAAAAAAATTAATTCAATACAAGAAAGCAGTAACTTTTTTTCTCAAAGGTATATAAAAATTAGTTTGGTTATGAAGAGAACTTTTGAACTTGAGCTGTTGAAAATTGTTTACCAAAAAAGGAATGCGTATCGATCCCCTAACACAATGGTCCCCACTCCGGTGGCTGTGGGTCTGCTTTTCCCCACCATCCTGAGAGCGGCGGTCGCTTTCACTACACATGGCCGTCAGGAGAGGAAGGAGAGGGAGGGTTTGTTTGTGGTCAGCAAATGCTTACGGTCAAGGGCCAGATGGCAAATATTTCAGGTTTTGTGGGCCACCCAGCCGCTGGCACAGCTACTGAGATCTGCTGGTGTACCACAAAAACAGCCGTAGGCACCACGTAAATCAGTGAGGACAGCTGTGTTCCAACAAAACTTTATGGTCACTAAAATTGGAATTTTATATAACTTTCACATATCACAAAATATTCTTCTTTTGATTTATTTTTAGCCATTAGAAAATGTAAGAGATATCCTTATCTTTCAAGCTGCACCAAAACAGGATGAGAACGTGGGTGCAGGGTTGAGGTCCCAACTTCCTGACCCACCTGAGTGCTGGGAATTCAGGGTGTAGAATCTATGCCTTAGATAAATGTGGGAGCCCCAGGGTGGAAAAGACTTGGGACTCCCACCCACGGTGAGTCTGGGGGAGATGGTGAGCCTCCTGGAAGAGCTTCGGGTCCCCAGTGGCACAGGGGCAGCAGAGCAGCAGTGGCCAAAGCAGGGGCTGGGCCAGCTCTGTGACAAGCACCCAGAGTGGTGAGAGCCAAGTAGTCAAAGCTCCGGAGCCCCCATTCGAGGGAGTGTGGCGGGGGCTGACCAGCAGCCAGGGCATTATTGTAAAAAAAGGGTTGGGAAGAGCAAACTTTCCAGACCCACAACCAGAGGCCATGGGAGCACAAGGTTCCCTTGGCAGCAGCAGAGGCTGCTGCCCAAAGACGTGGTGGGATGAGGCCGTCCTCAGAGGAGCAGAAGCCTGCCTCCACTCCTCCAGGCTCCCTAGAGCTGGTCAGGGGAGGGAAGAAGGGTTCCTCAACTACTTGTGCTTGAGGAACCGGGGGATTGCACACACAGCACACTCTGTGTTCCTTCAATGGCAGAACTGAAACATGTAAGATTGAGTGTGTCTTCTTAGCAGCAGCATCTGCCTTTCCTTAGGGAGTATTTTTATCCACACACGGAGGCATATTTAAAAGCCACACCCATCTCTTACCACAGGGCAAGGGAGGCTTCCCAGACCAGCTGCAGGATGGCTGACCACGCAACAGGCTGCACGCTGTGTCTATGACATGGCATCACCTGGCAGTGGCAGGAAACTCAGCCAGCCCTGGTATGCTGGGTACTTCCCTTGAGGCAGTGACATCACCCCAGAAATAGGAGGCCAAACCACGAGCTCCCCATTCTGTAATTCAGCATCATAGACCTACCAGAGCTCTCTAGAGTAGGGCCATGGCCTCAGGGGATTATCCCAGAGTCCCCTCAAGGTACTGTTTAAATTCAGAGCCAGAATGAGCCCTGGAAATGATACAATCACCCACAATTGTCTGCCATTAATTCACTTTGATGAGAAGCAACACTTTGGTTTCTTTATGTCTCAACTTCTTTACCAGCCTATATTGGTGTTGTATCATATTTATTCATTTAATTCTCCCAGCCCTGTCTTACCAAATTTTTTCCACTGCTGAAATCCAGTCTGCAGAGAGTAAAAAGTTGTAGAGTGGATATGAACTTTATATAACTACCATAATTTGGTATCTCGGGGGTGAAGAAAGTGCAAGTATTTATTTCCACAAAACTAAACTTATCGGTTCAAGATAACTTTGGTTTAAAACTCAGACTCCTGTGCATAGTTAATTTCTGGATTGTCCCTCCCCCCGGGCCACCTTGTCCCTGGAAGCCATCTTGTTCCTGTGCAGAAAGAGAGAGGGTATGCAGCACCAAAGCACTGGTGGGAGGAGTTTCTGGCTCAAAATGATCCTCAGGCCTCCACTGGCATCTACTTAGCTAGAACTCATCCTGTCTTGTTCTCATAGTCATGGGTTGTCATCTCCTCTTTGTGTCCCCAATCTTACCACGGGCTCCAGTCAGCAGGCCCACATATTTGCGTTCTCCTGATCCCAGTCTCAGTCTTTAAGCCTGCAGTGCAGGGCTGCCTGGGCACACTCGGCTGCTTTATCTTCCCCTTGCTGAGGAGTAGGGGTTACTGAGTCATTCCTTCAGCCCCTTGCTCAGTCATTGCTGGTGCCATGCTGGATGGGGGCTGGTGGAGCCTCTGGGCCCACTCCCCAGGAAATGAAGCCTAGTACCCTCTGTTCCTGGTTCCTTACCTCCCAGCATGGGGTGTTTATTGCTCCGCCTCCCCAGACTCCAGTAACAAGGCCATTGGTGAGGACAGGGTTTGGAGGCCTCTCAAAGACATCCATCAATATCTATTTTACTCTCTTCTCACAGTGCTCTCTCCTCAGGCACAGAAGGTCTTGGAATGAATGACTTTAAGTATAAAGATGTCAAATATACCCTAAATTAATTTATAAATTTAATGCAATCTCAATAAAAATTCTAGCTGTAATTTTTTTTACAAATGATATATTTGTTCTAAAATGTTCTAAATTTCTAAATAGGGAAAAATAAGTTCCACAGATAGCTATTCTTGAAATGGAAGAATGAAAGGGGGGGAATTACCTAGCAGATACTGAGACACCTACACAGTTGTTTTCAATGTGGCAGCAGAGTGGAACTGAGAGCTTGCAGACAGCCCTGTGTTTACCTGCGCACTTCATCCACCACAGAATTGGCACCACAGATCAACAGGGGAGGGATGGGTTCTTATGAAGATAATGGGAAAAGAGGCAGAGAAAGGATGGAGAAAAAGTTGGATCCCTATCGAACCCCACACACAAAGGAGATTTCCAGTAGATTAGAGACCTAAACACAAAAGGTAAAACTGTAAAATTAACAGAAGAAAAGCATTATAACCTGGGACGGGTAAAAATTTCTTAAACCAGACTTCAAAAGTACAAACCACAGGGTAAGAATGGTAGATCTGATTACATCAAAATGAAGGGTTTCTGTTAACAAGCGACACCACAATTGAGTTGAATTTGAGATAGATGACAGATTGGGAAACAAGATTTACAGTATCTAAAATTTACAATGACAGAGGATGGACATCTAAAATATACAAAGGACTTCTGCAACTCAACAAGAAAAGGTAGTACACCAAAAGAAAAATGGGTTAAATATATAAATAGACAACTTACAAAAGAGGAAACCCAAAAGACTTATAAGGATATGAAAGAAACTGCTTGTTAGTAATCAGAGAAATGCAAATTAAAGTAATGATGGGAGATCGCCTTACATTCTAAGGGTGTGGTAGACTGTAAGGTTTATAGCTATTAGCCTGGTAAGGTTAGAAAGCTGGATAATGCCAAGTGCTGGCAGGCGCGTGGGGATAAAGATTCCTTTGGCTGATGGTGAGAGCACAGGTTGGAGAATTAATTATCTGACACCAGCTATTTAGATGAAGTACGTGAATATCTTATGGCCCAGTCATTCCATTCATGGCATAGGTCCTTTAAAAATTCTTACACAGCTCCTTTAAAGGGACATGTAGAAGCAGGGGTTGATCAAGGACTTGTGGGGCTTAATGTTTATGTAATTTGGAGAATCCTATTTAAGAAAAAGAGTACAAATTATGAATATTACATTGGGTACAAAGCTTTGGAAAGGCCTTGTGTATGCAAGGAGCTATAAAACTTAGGCTTTATCAGCCTCTGTGAATTTGTCTCTGTTCGTGAAGTTCACTGCAATGTTTGCAAAGCAGAGAGCTTTTGCTTCAACTCTCCAGGAGAGTTGAAAACTTCTAAATCAATTTGGTTATCACATGTATTGGGTTCCTTGAGGTAAATAATGGATGGTAATACATCAGTATTTTCTTTAATAGTAAAACATCCACCTAAACTTTTTTTAAAAGTGTGATCTTCCAATAATGGGCATCTAGATTCCAAACCAGTTCAAATAATCTATTACTAAAGCTCCAGGTGTAAATACACAAATGGATTCACAGAGATGTCGTGAGGAAATCCCCAGGCCTCTGGCATGACAGGGACATTTAGTTGTACTAGAAGAAAGAGAATGTTTTGCAATACTTCCCATTTATTGGGAAGGAGAAATGCCTTTCTACCAAGGAGAGTGCTTGAGGCTCCATGACATTCCCTGCGTGGTGCCAGAGTTTATTCTACTCTGTAGACTGAAGGACTGGGACGTGGCCCTGGACAGCATGCTAGGCTCATCCGCCCCGACAGCGTTCTTGGAAGGGCAGTGGGAGCTGGAAGTACTGAGCTCACCTGTGAAGCAGAGAATAGGAAGAAGCTAGATGATTATTGGCTTCTCCTAAGTGGAGCTAGATCAAGAGATGCTACTGTGAGGCCTCTGTGTAGTGATCAGGTCACGAGGGTGGAGCGGAACCTTAGAAAAGAGACCCAAGAAAGCTCCCTCACCGCCCCTGCCATGTGAGGACACAATGAGAAGACAACAGTCTGCAACCCGGAAGAGGGCCCTCCCCAGAACCCGACCATGCTGGCGCCCTGACCTTGGACTTCCAGGCTCTGTGAACAGCAGCATTTTTGCTGTTCATAGGTATACTTTGTTTTACTGTGCTTTGCATTATTGCACTTCACAAATGTGTTTTTTTATACACAGAAGGCAAGACCCCCCCCACCAGCAAAAAGTTTACTACTCAACTTTATTGCAGTACTCACTTTACCGTGGTGGTCTGGAACTGAACGTGCACTACCACTGAGGTGTGCCTGTGTAAGCCACCCAGTCTACAGTGTTTTGTTACAGCAGCCAAATGGACTAAGACACCACCCTAGATAGAAGTGTCCATGAAGGCTACCTTCAGTGGACCCCGGTCAGCCATGTTGGCCCCGGGGCCAACAGGGGTTGTAATAGAGCATGTAACAGAGCTCCAAGGAGGCTGCCCTGGCCATTCTGGATGGGATTCAGGAAAGAGGCCCAGTGACACAGAGAAAGGAAGTGCTTGGCTTGTGCTCAGGACAGATTACCCACCCTTGTCAAGGGCAGTTATGATGTACCTTGAATCAGTGTCATGTGTGCAAGTGTGTTCAGCATCCAGGGTTCACCTCAAGCTCAGTGCACAAGGACAAAGACAACTCAGCAAATTCCAGCTGCTACCTGCTGGTGCAGCTGAGGCTTCTGGTCAGGAGCTCAACCTCTAACAAAGGAGCAGCTGAGCAGAACTGGACTGAGTTACCACACCCTGGAGAAGGGCTGAATTCTGGCTTAGGAATTGAGGGCATAAACTGGTGACAGTGCACCTGGCATTTGCCTATCAGATATGGAGAAACGGGGAATCCTATGAGCCAGAGGGGAGGAGAGACACTTCGTGACCCCTCTGGGGAATTCCTGGCTGTGGCTGTACTGCTCAACAAGGTGGAAGAAGAACGTGAAAGAGACGTTTGAGGGCAGGATAGCAAGGACCTTGAGTGCTTGTGGGCCACAGAGATGGGGCAATGGGGAACAATAGAGCACTTTTTAAGAGAAGAAAGAGGGAATTAAATGTTTAAGAACTAAAATTCAGCAGGTGAGAAGATAGAGACAGGGCAAGGGGAGAGGGGCTTATTGGAAACAGCAAGACCTATTGTGAAAGTAGCTGCCGAAGTTCCTGGAAGAGATAACAAGGACCTGAGCTAGTGGTCCAAGGATGAAAGGGCCGGGTTTCCACCAAAGCTGGTGTGGAAAAGATGAGAAAACAGATAAGTATAATGGTCAGACAGAGCCATGGGGGCTGCGTCAAGGCATAGTCCAGCACCTTGCCAAGCATGGTGGTTGGGAATATCGTAAAGAGATGGCGCGTGGGCTGTGCTCTGGAGAATGGTCAAGTGAGTCAGGCAGGAGGGCTCCCTGGCAGGCATCACAGGCAGGAGGAACAGCACATGTCAAGACACTGAGGCCCAAGAGAACGTGGGGCCTTTGGGGAACAGCCAAGGGTTTGCTGTGTGCGGCTGGTACCTGGGGTGTGAGGAGGGAATTTCGATGGGGCTGGCTCACAGAGGGCTTGCACCCCCACATTGGATGATTTACAGAGGGCACATAAGAGCCACTGAAGGTCACAGCTGAAATATGGGGCTGGAGCAGACAACACAGGTTGGGGTAAGAGAGAGACCCGAGGATCACTGTAGAGAAGTGTGGGTGAGGGACAAAATCTCCTCTACTCTCAAGGTTCTCCTGGCTGGTCTAATGATCAAATAGACATGAGACAGATTACCAAAAGGAAATAACCACATTTGCTACATACTTACGTATGGGAACCTCACACACATGAGACAGTCAGAGACCCCATGGACAAAAGAAGTTCAGAGATAGAAAGGGGGATTGAGGTATGCAGTGTCCAGCAGAAAGAAGGCCTGCTTGAGTGTGGTTGGTGGGGTAATAACATGGGTGTAATAATTTGTAGTTTCAATTTGAACATTTCACCTAAAATGGCATAAGGTATGCTTCAGTGCGATACTGTTATGCTACAAAACTACATGCTTATGATTTTGTAATAAAAGATTTTGTAATAAAAAAGGCATTATTTGTGCCAGGCCCTGGATAAGACATCCTGAGTTAGAGATGACTTAATGCACCTTGAAGGCTTCAAAGGTTCCTTGTAGGATGATGGGAAGAACAGAAGTTTAGTAAATAAAATTTCCCCTGCCATATAGGTGGTTCAAAAAGTTTATTGCTGATAATTTCTTATTATGGGCAAGGCCTCTAATTTAAGTTCTTTTAGGTAGTTAAAGGGAGGGGGGTTTCTCTTTGAACCTGAAGCTAAAATTGCCTTTAGCTCAAAACAATCTGCATACCACAGAGGCAATCTTGGCATGAATTGTCTGGACCCCCACATAAGCAAACATTGGTTTAGAATAGCTGGTGGGGGTGGGGAAAGGGGGCTGAGCAGGGAGGGAACCTACCAAATTTCCTCTCTCTGGGTTCCATTTTTTAGATCTATTTTATGTGGCAATTGATTTCCTGGTACTTCCCCCAGTCTAAATAATTATTAAATTTATGGATATTGCTATTCTGAAATTAATCTGCTCTGTGGAGCAAATTGCGTGGGGAGAATAATCTTTAAACTGTTTCTGTCCTGACAGCCCCCACCCTCAGAGGGTCTCAGGATGTGCTGAACTTGACACGAACTAAGTCCAGGATGGGGTTCTGAGCCAGGGCTGAGGAGGACGGTGGCTCATGGGAGGAGCCCAGGGCTGCTCCGCTCCAACTAGGGCCGAGGCTGTCTCTGGGCTTTCAGAGGGCAAAGGTTCCCGCAGGGGGCCAGTTGTAGGAAAGCAGGACAGTACGAGAAATGGGATGAATGAGGCTTATTTCCAGCTGGTTCTGCAGTGATGGTTGAAAAACAATTTTTCTAGCTCACAGTTGAAACTCACACACACTGAAAGGGAAAAAACCTTGGCACGGCTTTAGCAAATTTCACGTAGGTGCCACATTCCACCAGAATTTAGAATGCATGTGCTGTTCCTCCCATATTGCAGGTTGCATTCTCTCTGGCAGGCCAGCCTCACTTGGCAATAACACATTTGAAGAGAAATTGCTTCATCTGCAGGTTCTGTGTCCCAGCCTTGCCAAAAAGAGAAATAAAATTAAAATAAGATTTGAACTTTCTAAAACATTAAAATTGCTGGCTCAATTTGGATTGGCTTTTCTTAAAGTATTGCTCTTACTCACCGTTCCACTGCTGAGGAACCCACGGTGACTGTCTGTCAGTGTTTGGATTCTCTTTGGTCTGCAAGGCTCTCCATAAGCTGTTTCTTCAATTCTGTCTCCCACTTCTGCGAACTTCTGCTGTATATTCTAGCCCAGCCCATTACCTCACTGACACCCCGGGAAACTGGGCACCATGCTTGTTTCTTTTTTGCATTCTATTAGGATGCATTTTTTTGCAACCTAAAAGAATGTAAAATAGAATGCATTTCTACTCTTGCATTCAATTTTGCATTCTTGTTTATGCAGCTTTCCCCAACTGCCTGCCTTCTTCTCCACCTGCCCAAACATGTCAAGATTCAGCTTTGGACCCAGCCCTTCCAAAACCGACTGTACCGGTGGCCTCCACATATCTATGCCCCCCTTTTCCCTGGCCACCAGGCCTTCAGACCTGTTCAGGTGTCTGGCTCTCTTCCACTCAATTTAGTGTTTCCTTCCATTATGAATGTAGGCAGCACACCTCAGCAATATTAGCAGAACCTGTGACTCGGCCCTAATAGCAATCATGGACAATTTTATATCACGTATTGGTTGTTGCAGTTATTTTCAGTATAACTTCAATCACAGTGTTGCAGCACTGTGATTTTCATGGTCTCTAGCACCTGTGCCTTTGTGGGTACCTTGCTCCATTAGAATCATACTTTGCTACAGCATCAGTATAAAGGTAGATATATACACACACACATACATATAAATAAACATTTTATCCAACCTAAAATTCATGTTTCCTTTGAACTTTAAAAATTCAAAACATTTTTAGGTCCCCTGAAATTATGTGGGCCCTTAAGCCCTGTGCCTACAGTGACTGTATAGAATAGGTCAAGTCTGACCTCAAATATCATTAATGTTCTCACTACTTCAAAGTGTTGGTAGTTGCTAGACCCACTGCTAGATCTTATTATTTAATGTATTAACTGAGTTTTAAAATATGTTGACAGCTTTATTTCAATATAATTGACATATTAATACATAATCATATATATTTAATTTTTCTGCATTTAAAAGTATATTCTGAGAGGGGTCCACAGGCTTACCCAGATGGCCAAAGGATCCATGGCACAACATTGCTAAAAAGAAAATGACGGCAATAGCATTCCCCAGGAGTCACAGTGGTTTTGGCTTTTTTCCATCAAGACTCGTATTGTAGTGCCAATCATGTTAGAAAATGGTTCTAGTCAACTTGGGATTTTAAATTATTTGTTTTTCCTGTGAATGATGCTTTGTGTTGTACTGTTTATGTAGATTGGATCTCCTCCTCCTGAAGGTTCTTTGAGGGCAGATGGTTTGGTATCCATTTCCTTGCACCCGGTAGTACTGGCACACCCCAGCCATGCAGTAGATGCCCACTAAATGCTGGCTGAGTTGTCTTTGCCTCTGAGTGTGACTCTGAGGGAAGTGGCAAGAAAGGCAGGGCTGTCTTTTGTGACATCAATCAGCAAAGTCCACAGAGGCTCTAGTTTTCCTTAATCTGATTTGCAAACTCAAAAGGCTTTTGAATTTCCCTAGACCAAAATGAGTTATAATTGAACAAAAGTTCATTGTTTAGGATCATGAATGTAGAAGCCAGATGGTAAAATGTGCAGAAAAAATTTCAAAATCTCACTTCAGGTAGGTAAGGAGAAAGAGGACTTCCTTAGAACTAAAACCAACACCCCCTTTTTATATAGCTATGGATGGGATTCACAGCTCCCCCAGGCCAAGACCAGAGTGCAGCCCTATATACTTTGAAATGTCATACTCCAGCTAGAAAGGTGGGGGGGAGGAGGGCAGGGTGGTTCTAGAAACTGTGGAAGAGGCCACACTCAAAATTGGCTGAAAAGGAAGCTCTCTCTGTCTGTTCTATATTCACCAACAGCAAGGTCCCAGTGATATACACCCTCCACTTACACACTCTATCCCCACATTTAATCCTCACCAGGCCTGTAAAGTAGGAATTATATTCCCTACTCTGCCCCCACTGTCTTCAGTGTGTATCTCTTCAGAGATTCATACTCCATATATTCCTACAAAACAATAGTACAATCAGTACACTGTTGACTCAGAAGGGTTAGCATCGCTGAAATGTTAATATTTAACAGTTCAAGTTCCAATTTCTGCAATTAATAATGTCCTTTGTACATTTTTTCCCGAGCCAGGATCATCAACAGTTGTACATGCCACATCACCTCTCTCTTCATTCATCTAGAACAGTTATTATTATTATTTTTCATAACAACAACATTTTTAAAGAGTTCATGTTACCAAACAAAAGTAGGGTTTGGCTGCCCACCACCAAACACAAGCATATTCTGAAGAGGAAGTTTGGTGGAGAAGGAGAAAGGTCTTTATTAAGATGTTGCATAATTTGGGAGAACAGGAGACTCTGCAGCTCAGGCTCCTTTCTTCCACAAAGCCCCAAAAGACTAAAACCCAAAACCGTGCCTGGAAATCCTGCTCCATCCTTATCTGTCCTTTGGAGCACAAGGCTGCTAGGCAGACTGCTCTCTCTGGCTTCCCGCTCCCTGGAGTCTGTGATGGGCCGGCACCACCATCACCCCACCGCAGCTTTCCACGCCCGGCCGCTGCCAACCACTGCAGCTGGCTGTGCAAGGCCTCCTCCAGCTGTGTCCCTGCCTGGAGCTAGTGAAATCTGTCCTTGCAGTGTGGCTTTACCCCCACCCTGCTGCCTTGGGCATTTCCTGCCACCCTCGCTCACTCCAGGACCTGGGCAGGCACTGGTATCATTCAGGCTGGTTAATCTGTAGAATGTCCTTATTTACTCTCCCCATTTGGATTTGCCTTATCATTTCCTCAGGATTAGTTAAAAGTTAAACAATTTTTGACAGGAATATAGGTAATTCACTCTTGATTAAAAAAGAAGGTAACTCATATATATGTCCTTTAAAGTGTGAGGGGTGCCACAGAATCTACGTTCTTGGGGTTGTCTTGCTTATGAGTCCCCCAAATACTGCACACCAGCTTTGATGATCCTGTGATTTTTGGGTTTCTTGTCCAAATTGGTGAAGCTTCTTGTGTCAAGACAAACCCATATTTCTCCAGACCCTTAACAATCCTACACCATCCAGACAGTGCCTGAACCTGGCGCCCAGGAGCTCAGCTGGAGCTGCTGCCAGGGGACTGTCATGGGTAGAGGTGGCCAGGGGGTGACAAATGCTTATGATAATGCCACACCCTCCCATACAAGCTTTCCAGGCATTTGGCAGAGGCTCATCATGCAACCTCAAAGGCTCTCTTGACTTGGCCTTCTTTCTGCCTGGTAGCTCCCAGCCCCAGCCCTGAAAAGGCCGAGCAAGAAAGGAAGCAAATCAGGCACCATTACAGCAGGTCCTGTAGGTGCAGGATAAATACTCCCAGAGTCAAGGCTCTGAGTGCAGAAACCCCAGCAAACCTGCAGATGGGAAAGAGCTTTAGTGATAATTGATTGGCTGCTTTTCAGATCAATCCTGTAGAATAATACATACAATGAGAGTAAATTCAGCTGCTTAAGTTTATTATTTCATTTACCAACATTCTGGAGCTTGAGGCAAATTGCAAAAGAGCTAGTTTTATTCTTTGATGCCTTTGAGTTTTCTGCTCTGGTCCCTGACAATTGTCCTCTGTCAGATTCCAAGGGCTCAAAATTATTCCTATTAGAACTTAGTTTCCATTTCTTTGTTCATGGTAAGGTGTAAATAACTAACAACACTTTAAAGTGTTATTCCTATGGAGAAATTGGCATTTACCCAGGCTCCACAGCCAGTGGAAGAGAAGTAGCTTAAAGTATTCTATGCCTACCAGATGGGAAAATATCTCAGTTTGTGTGTGAATCCCCCTTAAATTAATTTATTGTTCAATAAATATTTTTTGATGCCTGTTATAGCAAAGCCTTAGGGAAATATAGAGATGGATATGAAAGTACACAGGAAAAAAATCATGTAAATGGTAAAAATGTGGCATGGAGACTTAAATACATGTTCTGCCTGAGATTATCAAATTTACCTTTGTCAATCAATTTATAAGTCACTCATGTACTTAATGATTATTTTAAGACATATCTTTCACTATACAAAGAACCCTGGGGAAATATTGGAAAATGTAACTCAGTCTGTGACCTGAATTTACAATCTAGTTTGGGTTGCAAAAATAATATATGTGAATCAATTCACCAATGAGGCAAAAAAAAAATTAGAAATTAGGTATTAAACTGTGTGGTATAAAAAATAAGGGCTTTAGCAGAGAGGAAAAAATAGGCCTTGGTGGACATTCTCACTGCTTCTGCTCATACACCACATATTGGCTTGGTTTTGTTTTTGGAGACGAGTACTTTTTTTTTTTAATGGGAGTAAATATGAAGATTAATGTAACAAGTATTTGTGTTCCTATTTCCAGAATTAACAAGTGTTGGCAATTTTTCACTTTTGTTTCAGACATAGTTTTATATAAAGTGGACAAAAATTTTTTAGATAAAGTTGAGGTTCTTTGTTTCACTCCCCTTCTTCTCCCCCAAAGGCTTCTTTTGCTCTGCTTTGCACTTGTGAACCCTTCAGTGATGCATATGGGATTTGCATGTCCATTTTCAGTGCTGAGTAATATTCTGTTGTATGAACAGAACAATTTTATCCATTCTGCTATTAATGGACACATGTGTTGTTTTCCTTTTCTTTCTTTCTTTTTTTTTTTTTTTTGGCTATTGAAAATAATCCTGCTAAGATCATGCTTGCATGTGTCTTGGTGACCAAAAGAATGACCAAATGCACTCATTCCTCTTAGGTTTATACCTTGCAGTGAGACTGTTGTATCGCAGTGTGTGTATCTTTTCAGCTGTAGCAGATATTGCTGGTTTCCTGAGGTGTTCAGACCTGTTGTTCCACATCCTAGCTAACAGTCAGTGTTTTACATCTTTTACAATTTTAGTCCTTTGGTGGCTACATAGTGATGTCTTCTCTGTACTTATTTGATGACCAGTGAGGTTAAAGTGGCTTTTTTTTTACGCATTTTCAACCATTTGAATATCTGCTTTGTGAAGTGCCTATTCAAGAGTTTTGCCCATTTTTCTATTGTGTTGTCAGTTTTTACTTACTTTTTTGTAGATCTTTATATAGCTTGGATACAAGCTTGTTGTTATATGTGTCACAAATAATTTCTGCATCTCTATGATGGGTTTTCTTAATGGTGTCTTGATGAACAGACAGTTCTAATTTTATGTTGTCCAACTTGTCAATATTTTACTTCATAGTTAGTGCTTTACAATTTGTAATTAAGAAATCTGTCAACTCCAAAGGTATAAAGTTATTCTCTTATGTTATCATCAAGAATATTTATTGTTTTGATTTTCAAATTTAGATTTTCAATCCATGTGGAATTGATATTTGTGTGTAGAGTGAGATGGGGTCAAGTTTCACTTTTGCCTATAAGTAGCTCAACTAACACCATTAAAAAAAAAGTGTCCACTCTCATCATTGCCATCTTTGTCACAATCAACTGCCCATTCAAGTGTGCCTCTGCCTGGACACTGTCTCTTCTGTTCCTTTGGTCTATTTGTCCCTAGATCTTTGTCATACACTCTAGATTTGTCCCACCTAGGGCTAAAGAAGCTGGGGTATTTGTCCACCAACTCCAAATCTCATTGGCTGAAGATTGCTTCTGGGGATATTAACTCCGTAACACTTCTGCACTGCTTCATACTTAAGCCAAAACCAGTCCTATGCCCAGGGAAAGGATTCATTTCCCCAATCACATGGCTGTTGGCAGTATATAGTTCCTTGTGGTTTCAGAGCTGAGGGCTTCAGTTTTTGGTTGATTATTGGCCAGAAGCCACTCTTACCTCCTAGAACAACATTCCCCAACTGCTTTGGCACCACGGGCTGGTTTCGTGGAAGCCAGGGGAGGGGAATGGAACTTGGGCAATCATTGGGAAATTTTTAACTTGAGAACTGTCATGTTTTGACAAATTGAAACAGAATCTCTCTAGCTGCTGACTATAAGGTTTAAAGTCTAGAAACAGGCCAGAGATAAAGGGTGACGTGGACCAGATTGCCCAAGTTTCCCAGAGCACAGACCAAAGACCTTACATGGCTGCAAACTCTTCATGCACCCTAATCCCAACCCCCCCCCCCCCACCCATCAATCTCTCCTGTTCATGCAACTCCAGCCACACTGGCTGCCTGGCTGTTCTGTGATCATGCGGAGCACATTCTTACCTCAGGGTCTTTGCACTAGTTTTTCCCTCTAATAGAATAGTCCTTATCTCAATAAACACACGGCTGACTCCCTGAGCTCCTGGTCTCTGTTTAAATGTCCCCTTTACTAGTGAAGCCTTCCTTTACCACTGGACATAAAGTTGCACCCTATCCCCCTTAATCCACTTCATTTCCCTCCATTGCAGTTACCACAGAATGTGACATATGGTGTATTTATTTTCTTATTAATTATTTCTTGTCTCCCTAAAATGTGGATTACATTAGATTAAAGACTTTGTCTATCTTATTCACTATTATATCCTCTAGATTCAGCCTAGAACAGTGCTCCACATGTAGGAGATGCTCAATAATAATTGCTAAAGGAATGAATGCTGCACCCCAAAGAAACCTTAGAGGTTATCTGGTCTGGTCTCAATTCAGAGAAGGGACCAGTCTTCTGGACATTCAGTGGTAGTGGAGCTGGACAAAAACACAGGTCTCTTTTCTGTTCCGTTATTCTTCTTACTCTACTGCTCTCTACTCATTCACAGAAGCTCGGCACTAAAAACTGATGAGTAAAATAGTAGGGAATAGTACTAAATGTGTTCCTGAATGTTTTGCCAAATTAAACTATGCTGCTCTTTTAATCTAGTAACTTGTCCAAAGCAAAAGTCAACAGCAAATAAAAGGAGATGATGCATGAATTATCATGACTGATAATGTCGCAGGTTACTGATCAAGTGAGTCATTGTCCTGCCCCAGTGAACAGTGGCCTTAGTTGTCTGCAAAGGTAAATGAGTCTGTTAAAGAACTGGGTTTGCCCCTTTGATGAAGCAGTGAGGGACATGTCTGCTCAATGGCCCCATTCACTCTGTGCTTTACCTGAGTGATGGCTCCGTGAGCTGCAGTTACTAAGCTCAGTGTCTACCTTGCAAAGCACAGAAAGGGAATCCCTCCTCTACAAAGTGACTTGGGTTCCTTTTGCAGAGAGGTTGCATGTGGAAAAGAAGGCCCTCTCCTCCCATCCTTTCCCCTGTCCCACATCTCACTGTCCTTTTTAGCAAACTCTGCATTGCTAAAACCATTTAATTAAGCCAAAACAACTTCCTAGGTCCCCAGGTCATTTCTTTTCTCACCTTGTTTTCATGTGCTTCTCTTTCTCTGTACTCTATTCAAATGTATTTTCTGTAATGGTTGGACATGGAGCTGAGATGCAAACTAAAAAGAATGGTATTATTTTATTTGCATATTTCCATAATGTCTCCAGTAATATGATGGATGGGAGTGATAGAGGGATCTCAGATGTCAAATTTGTAGGTAGGATATGACAGAAAGTTGTCTCTTTGCTAATTTAAAATAACTCATTGTAGCCCTGACTTGTGTCCCTCAAAGTGAAAGGTTGCTGGTTTGATTCCTGCTCAGGGCACATGCCTGGGTTGCAGGCTCGGTCCCCAGTGGAATGCTTACAAGAGGCAACCCGTTGATGTTTCTCTCTTGCATTGATGTTTCTCTCTTTTTCCTTTCCTTCCTCTCTCTCTAAAACTAAATAAATAAAATCTTTAAAAATAAAATAAAATAATTATTGTAAATACTCTGATGCACATATAAGTAAGTTAACTCTAATCTTCACTCTAGGGGTCATGGGTAGCATTTGAAAGAAACTAATCAGGAAACCACCATATAGAAGTGGTTAAGCAAGCATTGTAAATATTATTATAGAAATCTTTTCCAGAGGGTATGTCAGTTATCATAACTGAAAAAAGACAGACCTTTTTTGTTGTTGTTGGCTAAATAATCTTCAAGCTATGAATTTGGATAGAAGATGTACTGGGTCCTGCACAGGAAGCGGGCTTTTCTAGCAAGCCCATGAAACTTACACGTTGGGGCAGTACCCCAGGTCTAGAAATCTGTCGGGCCCTGCCTCCTTCCACAAGCCCAACTGAGCTGCTGTCAGAATATTGGGGTGATGCCTTCTTCTCACATAAGGTGCTTCTTAGCATCTGAATGTGGGGACTTGACCAAGGTTAAAGGAAGGGTTCGATGATGGGTTTCATGTTTGCTTGCTGATAAATTTTCCTATGTGTGGCGGAAATTGTCCTAACACTAGCTTCATCATAACAAACTGTCCGGGGGTGAGGTGGTGCAGGACAGGGACACAGAGGCGCCACCTGACTCTAACCCCAGGTGTTTATCACAGGAACTGATAGTTACTGAATGGTCAAATTCAGTTACTGAATGGCTCAGCTCAATCTGCAACCCACATCTTCAGCCATGTTTTATTACTGTTCTTAATGAAGATACAAATATATAAATAAAAAAATAAAATGTATAAATAGATTCGAGTAGCTAGTGGAGGATGGCAAGAGGTCAGATTTTCCCTCAAATTTGTTTTTTCATCTACTTAAGGATTCTGACTTTCCAGACTTCTTGTTGCCTTTCATTTTCCCTTATCTGGGAACATAGTGGTCACAAAATGGTGAGACTTGGATTTTCTAAAGTAATAACTGATATTGAATACAGAATTCTCTCAATAGTAAATGTAAGTCAGGCCTGGGGAATCCAGGACGAAGAATCAAAGTATTGTTTTCAACTGTGATTTTTGGCATAGAGACCATTGGTACCTGAGGCCAGGATGGGGCTACAGAGGAAGATGAAATGAATCTTTTTTTAATCCTTGCCCAAAAATATGTTTATTGATTTTAGAGAGAGAGAGGACAGGAGAGAGAGAAACGTTGATGTGAGAGAGAGACATCAGTTGGTTGCCTCCCATACACTTGCCAACTGGGGATCAAACCTGCAACCTTTTGGTGTGTGGGACAATGCTACAACCAACAGAACCATCCGGCCAGGGTGGGACGAACCTTAAACCAGTGCATTGTCTCAGAAAATGTTCCTGCTGGCCAAGGTGCCCCCTGAGTAGAGTGGCTGTGGCATCCTTCTGTACAAATGGTTTGGGCCGATGAAGGGAAATTTGCAGAAGATAAGTGATGACCTTTTAGGGGAGGTCAGGTTTCTAAGGACTGAGGAAGGTGCTTTCCATGCAGAGTGACTGGAATATTTTTACTGATCCAGATGACTCTCAAATGGAGAGCTATCATCTTTTCCCCTATATTATTGGAGGGTGGGCCTCCCCTGAAACATACAGTCAGAGTCCAGTGTAGGGTTACGCAACAGCAGTCGTCTCTTCTGGCCTGGTAAGTGCATGGAGCGGGAGGCAGCCACAGGCAGGCTTTGTTTTTGACTTTCTCAGTTTGAAACATTCAGGAGCAGAGGAGTATACATGAAGAAAACATAATTACATGTTAACTTTAAAGATGGAATATACCATTTAATCAAATTCTATAACCTGCCAGGAAAGAAGTTATTCATGTTGACCTAATTTGATTTCTGATCTACTTACCATTGTTAAGAATAAAAATGTTGGTGGTTGACTTTATAATTCAATGCTATTATTGGAAAACACTTTTTTAAATGGCAATATACTACGAAATGAAACATGTTTTGTTCCAATTATATATTTTACAATTAATTGATAATTGTGGATTGTGGGTGGCCACTTGGTAGATAATTTTAAGTCTTTTTGAAAAGAAAACCTATATGATCAGTATTTTTGTCTTTGTTTAATTTTTTAGTTTAATATTCTTATCATTATTCATTTATCATTATTCATCACTGTTTCTTTACCTTCTTGTTTTCATGCACTGACTCAACCTAATTTGTGTCCAAATTTCTGGTTAGATGCAACATCAGTTAATAAAACCTTTCTGGTTGATTTTATTTTAGGTTCTAGGGAAGACAATAAAAAGAGATCAGAAGAATCTTAGTAATCATTCAATCCATTTCTCACTTTAAAGATGAAGAAATTGGGGTTGAGAAAAATGAGATAGTTTATTCAAGGCTGCATAGCAGGCTAGTGGCAAACATGGATTTAGAGTCCACATCTCATGGCACCTGGGCCGGGGCCCCTTCACCTACACAGCTCTGCTCCCAATTTTCCTGTCCATGTTTTAAAATTCTGACCTTCCCCTTTGAGTACATCTTCCTTCCTCCCTCCCTTCCTCCCTTCCTTCCTTCCTTCCTTCCTTCCTTCCTTCCTTCCTTCCTTTTTCTTCCTTCCTACCTTCCTTCCTTCCTTTTCCTTCTTTCTTTCTTTCTTTCTTTCTTTCTTTCTTTCTTTCTTTCTTTCTTTCTTTCTTTCTTTCTTTCTTTCTTTCTTTTTCTTTCTTTCTTTGTCTCTTTCTCTCTTTCTCTCTTTCTTTCTTTCTGAGAAAGACAGGAAGAGAACATTGATGTGAGAGAGAAACATTGATTGGTTGCCTCTCACACATGCTCCTACCAGGGACCAAACCTGCAACACAGTCATGTGTCCTGACTGGGAATCAAACTTGCAACCTTTCACTTTGTTGGACAGGGTGACCTTTTTAACATTTTTCTGTCAAGATAGAATTTTTCTCATCCCTACTCCTTGTCTTCTCACCTCTCCGCATATCTTGTGGGATCTTTGGGAAGAATTTAAAAAAGAATTTTATTTCATTTTAGTTTTTTGGGTATACCTAATAAAATCAGGGGAGGAAGATAGCCAACACAAGCAGTATCTGTCTGTCTTCTGTGTGCTATAGTTTGAGGAATCTGAAAGATACAAAGGTTTAAGGTTTTAAAAGGTTTTACAAGCTCCCAGGTTGGAAGACAGAATACTCAGGATCTTGAGGACAGAGTAGAGAATAAATCAGACTAAGGGTGTGCTAGAGGTGATGTCAAGGAAGAGAAATGAGAGAGAGAGAGAGAGAGAGAGAGAGAGAAGGGAACTGGCTACGCATCCAAGGAGGACTCCATGTGGGCTTATGGAAAACTTGGCACTGTCCTTCAGACTCCACGTGGTTGGTTGCATGATTGGCTAATGGTAAGAATCTCTGATTTGGTAATAGGCTTTATATGTACAGTTATGGGCCTAACTAAAGAGTTACACTGAAAAGTTGGGCATATTGGCAAGTTGGGAGTTTAATACTCTGCTATTTGGAATTCTGCCCCACCCCAGCTAATCTGGGCATTCCTAAAGCAGTTCTTATTATCAACGTGCCAAGCTGACCCACAGGGCATCTGCTTCAGAAGGGTTCAGAACTACACAGGGTGCAGAACTGGAGTGATGCTGGAGGCACTTCTTCTTTCTTTTTTTTTCAATTCACCCCTACCAGCTGACTTCTAGGCCATTTTACCTTGTATGAGCATAATATAGTGTAAAGACTCTAGACTTTGGCATTAGATCCAAATTCTAATCTCAACTCATTACTTCTTAATTGAAGAAAAAGTTTAACAACCCAAGTCTCAATTTTCTCATTTCTAAAATGACAATAATAATATATACTTGGTAGGATTGTTGTGACAATTAAATAATATAGGCAATACACTCAGGACAATGCTTGGCACGTGACCTTTATTTTTCTGGCACTACTGAGGAAAGGAGGGAGGGAGATGATTCTGAGAAAAAAAGAACAGAAGTTTCTTTATCTTTGAATGGAGGAGGGCTGGGAATTGGTAGCGATGGCTGATAGGAATAGTGAGTTGGCCAAGAAGAAGGATGGATGAAGAGAAGAAAAGGATAGGAAGTAAAGAAGAATAATGTGGAGAAAATAGGCAAGATCCTCAGAAAGAAGAGCAAGACATGGCCATGAGCAGTAACAGAAGAAGTTTTCCAGAGCCCACCTCTACTGAAAGTGTGGTCCTGGGCCCAGCAGCATTGGCCTTGCCTGGGAGTTTGTTAGAAACGCTGAGTCTCATGCCCTTCCCCAGACCTTCCGAATCAGAACTGATATTTTTATAAGGTCCCCCGGTGATTCCTATGTCCATTGAATCTATTGATATCATTTTTTTCTGCTGGGGGTTGAGCAGATTCAAACCAACTGGAAGGCACGGGAGTTTTGTGATATCTTTGAAATTATCAGGGAGACTTCCCAACTAAATGACAGGGGTTTAGGTTGTGTCCGTCTCCTTGGCTCTCTGATCTGGACAGAGGTTCTTCAATCTAGAGCCAACCTGGAGGCTCTGAGGGATTCTTAGAATCTCTTGACTGGATCTAAAGTAACAGATGTGGAAGAACTGGGAAGTGGTGTGGGTAACGTTTTTCTGAGGAAAAAGGATCGTCCTTCAGGCACATCTGATAACCAGAGAGGCACCCTACCTGAGAGACATCCCGCCATCTGCCCCTTCACTTCCTGGTGACTTCCTTGACTCTGAACAATGAAAGCACTTTTGTCTGTGCCCTGCATTCAGGGTCTTTACCACAGGTGCATGAGAAAGACCTAGGAATGGCCTTTCACTTTCTTGTTCCTTGTTCCCTTGTATGTAATCAAGACTTAACATTATGATGTTAGGTGCCCAGCATTTTCCAGTGCAGTGGGGACAACAACTGTGGTCTGCTGGTGACGCTTCAGACCAGACTACATTCCTAAGTTAGCGGCCAGGCGGGTGATGAAAATGAGAGAAGTTTCAGGGTATAAATTAAGGAAGTGTTCAGTCTGAGGTCAACGGGAGAACACTTGCCCCATCAAAACAGAGGCAGTCTCCACTCACTCCTGTATTGTCCAGGCCCAGGGTGATCAGACTTTTATGTTCATTTTTTGACTTTAAAGGCAGATAGTGAATTCTTTTAAGGAAAAATAAAACCTTGCTACTCATACAAAACACACCTGAGGGTTAGATGCAACCCACAGGCTGCCAGTGCGTGACCTCCTTCCTAAGTCATTTAAAAGAGAAAAATAAAAATTTTAATTCAACTGGAAACAGGCAGATGAAATAAAGACTCTTGATCTGCTGCTTGCTCCAGTGTGGCAGGTCCTGGTGACACTGGCCCAAGGAGGATGGAGATGCTTATTTACCCTTTTAGATGCACATGCCTGGAAATGAAATACGGTGCCATACTATATAGTTGGCAAATAAATACAAAAATACAAAACAGTCAATAAGTCATATATTACATGATGAAAAGAGCCTATCGTAATTAGTTCATTAATTATTGTCAGCCTCTTGTCGTGTGCTGATACACGAGTAATGTAGGTTCCCAGTATCGATTGCATTCAAGCCAGGATTCCTTTGAAGCTGTCACCTGAAGGACACTGTGGCCACAGAGGTCCACCTCAAGTTACTGCCTTTTGCAAAGTGATAATGGAGTGTACAGCCAGGTGTAATTTAAGCGTATCTTTCTACAGGCGGTGGGTGGTTATGGCTGCATTGCTGTAGCTGTATTGCTTTCAGCTTTAATGGGAATCTTTATTGAAACAGAAACCTAATTCCATTTAGGTTAATAATATGCCCACTCAATCTTCTTTTCCAGAACCAGCCTGATCTTTAAACTTTCTGAGGGGAGACTGGTGGTTATTCCTCATTGCAGGTGGCTATCTCATCAGATAAAGCAGGATTAGGAAAGACTTACATTTTCACTCTGAGATACTTTGATTGCTTTTTTCCATAGTGCAAGCACAGTAACTCTCTTATCTCTGTATGCAGTGGTGCTAAAATCATGGTGTAGGACCATGGAAGTTGGCATTTGTCTCTGAGATGGACCAACCTGAAGTTCAAGAAAGGCATGAGCTTGTATTCACATGTCGAACCAAGATGATGGTAATTCATCCCGACTCTGGTCTTTTAATCTGGGCTCCCTAACCTGTGTAATTAATGGCTATGGAAATAACTTATGGTGGCTGAAAGGGGGTTCTGAGAATATGACAACCTGGATGCAATGTTCATCTTTCCCACTCCCAAACCCAAACATCTTCCTCTTCAGAGCCAAACAGTGGCTAACTCCTGTGAGTGGTTGGGTAGAGGCCATGGGCTCTGCTGGGTCCCAACTGGACAGGAACTGTGGGCTGGGCAAGTGCCTAGAGAATAACGTCAAAGGCCAGGAGTAAGAAGGAAAGGCAGCAAGTCCTGGCAATCTTCTCAGTTTTACTTTGGGGGACTGAGATTTCTTCATCGTCTGCTATCTGTGGGACTCCTACTTTTTGGGGACTCATAAGCTACAACACCCCAAAACTTAAAGAGCCCACCCAGAAAAATACACCATTTAAAAGGGGTCCACAGCCAGAAAGAGGATAATTGCTTAGAAAAAGCAAAAAGCATTCTCAGCAAAATGAAGCTATAAGAGGAGTGTCTTAGTGGGGGGTGGCAGGGATAGGAGCTTAAATGAAAAATAGCAAATGTTGGTGGTGGAAAGAGAAAGAGAAAGAAATGAGGTCCAAAGAAGGGAAGACAGAGAGAAAGTAAGATTATTCTAAAGCCCTCATCTTATTGGAGTGAGGAGGAATCAGAAGGCCACTGAAGCATCTCTGTGGGGAAACAATGCATATTAGTGAGATAATTAGTATGTTTACAGGGAAAAAACTTACAGATAGAAAGACCTATATAAGACAGTTAGGTTCTTAGGTCACCTTTCTTACCTTATACAGGATGAGTGGCCATCTACGGCCTCCTGACAGAAGACTTTCTGAGAGGTGGAACCAGAGGGATTCTTGACCCAAGGACACCAGGCACACTGAGACAGGTTTACCACATTAATAATGGAGATTAGGAGGAATATTAGTAACAAAGAGCTGGGACTCCTGGGCCCTGGTCTCCTTCAGTGCTTCACCTCCCAGAATGCTAGCAGCATGACTGTTCATCCCAGGAAGGGAATTAGAAGTTTCCTCTCCATGGAACTGATCAGCTCAGGGGAGAAGACCTCAAGATATTGACAGGTAGAAATCCCCAAAGAAACAGTGCTATTGGGAAACCCACCAAACAACAGATTCTAGCCACACCCACTGAATTCCACATCCACTAAACTTCCATTTAGTGTATCACTCTTACATTTGAGTAGACAACCAAGGATCAGCAGACACATGAGAAGATCTAAAAATCTAACATGGTTTTGAGGAACAAAAGAGAAAAAGTACAGATAGCAAGAGGAAACTTAAAAATCCCTCAATGTCTCCAGAGAGAAGACATCGTATTCAAGAAACAAAAGAAGTAATTAGAAAAAAAAAATTTAGAGAACAATTCAAAGACATCTTGGAGATTAAAAACAGGCTAGCATAAAGGAACATTGCAAGAGAAGAGTTAGAAGAAGTGTTGTCAAATTTAGCAAATAAAAATACAGGACTCCCAGTCCTGTATTCGAATTTGAACTTTTGATAACAAATTATTTTTTAGTATGAATATGTCCCATGCATTCCTGTCTGAAATTAAATTTTACCTGTATTTTATCTAGTAACTACAGTTGGAAGACAAAGTAGGGTGAAACGTCCAAGAATATAAATTGAGAGAGAGAGAGAGAGGAGAAGAAAACTGAGGAAGTCCAATATCTGAATGATAAGGAGTTCCAGAAAGGGAGAACAGAGAAAACAGTGGGAACAAGGAGATTTCCCAGAACTGATTTAGAGAGTCTGCCCTAGAGCTAAGCACAAAGGATAAAGAGTTCCCCACAAAGCACATCATTATGAAATTGCACAGCACTGGGGACAAAACTGAGAGAGCAAGCCATAGTACAGAGAATCAGGAATGAGAGTGGTGAAATTTTCTGTAGATCAGTGGAGCAATGTCTTCTGAATTCTCACAGAAATTTTATTTCCAGTTTAGAATTCTACACCCAGCTAAACAGACCACCAAATCTAAAGGTAGAATAAAAAAGATCCCCCCTCCAAAAAAAGACTATTCCAGACCTTTAAGATCTTAACAAATTTAACTTTCATGTACCTAGCTCAGAAAGCTATTGGAGGATATGCTCCATCAAAATGTGAGAGTTTACCAAGAAAAAAGACAAAGACCCCAGGAAGGAGAGGCAGGAAATCTCTCAGATGATCGTAGGGAGATCTTAGGATCAGAGCTGAGCAACAGGCCTAGATAATGATCAGTTCTAATTGGAGCAGGACAAAATGCTCCAGATCAAATAAATATTTGCCAAAGAGGAATGTTATAGAATATTTGATGTTTCAAAGTACTGAGATGAAATTTTAACTCTGTCAAAGACTTTGGATATGAATTAGTAATTGGTACATAGGAAAATTAAGAAAGTAAAAAAATTATTAATACAAGACAAAACTAAAAGTTGTACAAGAAGGAAATTTAATCATGACTCTGGGCAGTGGTTCAACCACTGGTACAGATGAACTGGTACAACCAGTTCATTTCATGACTTAGTTGGGAATATTTTTAACATAAGCATAAAAATGTAAACTAAGTATTAATCAACCAATATTATGGCATAGGGAAGAGTGTGTAGTATGTGTAAGCAAGCCTATTTGTGGGTGGGTGAAGGGTTGGTGTGTGTGTTACAGAGTTTGTGTGAGTAAAAAGCTAAATTCCAAAACACAACAGTTGGAAGTCTCCACATGAAAATCAAAAACTAAATACCAAGAAATGGCTGCATAAGCATTGTATTTAAAAATAGAAAAGCAAATACCAGTCATACAGATATAAAAAGTTGTTAAAGGTTGTCTTCTAGGGAGTGTGAATTGAGGGATATGTAGGGGCAAGGCAAGGACTACTATTTTTTATTATAAGTTGTATGGAACTATTTAACCTTTTAAAACTATTTACCTTAATAAAAATAAAATTAAAAAAATTAAATTTATAACATTTTATTTTACAAGAAATCTAGCATTATATTCAAAGAACAGCATCCTTGGCTATGCAGGAGATATCCTAGGAATTCAAGGGTGAGTCAAAATCAGGAAATCTATCATCATAATCTATTATATGAAAAAAACGAATTTTTATTTTATTTTATTTTTAAAGATTGTATTTATTTTTAGAGAGGGAAGGGAATGAGAAAGAGAGAGAAACATCAGTGTGTGGTTGTCTCTTGAGCTCCTCCTACTGGGCACTTGGTCTGCAACCCAGGCATGTGCCCTGACTGGGAATTGAATTGGTGGCCCTTTGGTTTGCAGTCTGGTGCTCGATCCACTGAGCCACACCAGCCAGGGCAACAAACTGAATTTTTAAATGATCATATCAATAAACATATTGTTTATAAAATTTAACAGACATTCCTAATAAAATTTCAAAGTAAATTAGACTCTCAAAAGAGGATGATTTATATAAATTATAAATAGATTAGACTGCAAAAATAAGAATAAATGTTATCCTAAACGGCAAAAGGAAAAGGTAGGAGAATGTTCTTGAGAGGTAGCAGCTTCCATATTGTAAAGAAACTTGTGTTGTATGAAGTTAAGAAATTTAAGCTATATCTTTCCTGTAGTCTCCAAAATGTGAAGGACCACCTGCATTAGAAGCACTTGTTTTAGCGTTCCTGGGAGTCTACATTTTAAACAAAAGCCCCAGGTAATTCTTGTATTAATTTTGAAAACCATTACTTAGGCCAACAGAGATTTCCATAGGGTTCAAGTTGAGAAGCACGAAAATCAGATTTTTAAAGACCTCTTCCTTCCTGTTCTCCCCCAACCCTCCCTGAGCCCACCCGCCTCTGTCATTACACTGAGGACCACTAGGGTTGCTATCGTAAGTTACCCACACCATTTCCTATGGACAAGTTGGGCCACGTGGCCATTCAATGCTGGAAACGTTAACTGGAAGTGGCCTTGGTTCCTGGAGCATCGTGATTTATCTGATTCACAGTGAACGGCAAGGTAACATCTTCCTGGGACAGGGATATGAATGCTGTGTCTTGTCTGAAAATCTGAAGCTGGTTTATCTTGGTTTTGAAAGTTGTTTTTTTTAAATTTCATAATAACAGAGCTTAAAATAGCTCTCAGAGGTAGTCCATGCCATTTTTACAAATGCTGGAGGAAGTAACCAGGGCAGAGGAAGTCCTCAGGGTGAGTCTCAGAGGCCAGGCCGAATTCAGAATTCAGGGACACCAGTGTAGGGAGATGGATGGGCTATCCCCAGAGACCTGGGGAGAAACAACCGCAGAGAGCCCCAGGGCATCTCAGGAAACAAATGGCAGCAACAATCACAAACTGTCTTCCTGATAAGGCCGTTCCAGGGAGAGCAAAGGAAATGACCGAGGTGACTAGAAATCTTCCCCAGCCCTGGGAGACTTTCTGAACAGGATCTCTGGCTCTGAAACTTTTGCACGCATCAGAACACCTGGAGGGCTTGTTAAAAGAGGTTGCTGAGCCCCATCCCAGAGTTTCTGATTCAGCAGACCTGGGTGCAGCTTGAGATTTGGATTTCTAATAAAGCTCCAAGTTGCCGCTGCAGCTGCTGCTGCTCTGGGGACCACACTTCCAGAACTACTGCCCTGTCGTAGGCAAAGAACATCCACTCAGCAACTTTTTTTTTTTTGCTTGGGCAATGGTCTTATGGCTGACTGTACTGAAGGAGAAAACCTAGGGGTGCTGATGGGTTGTATGCTGTGATCATACTTAGAAGTCTGCAGGGCTGTATTAAAATACTCCTCTTGAGGCCAAGGAACAGACTTGGGCCTACTTGGCCAGATAACTATGCATGTGTTTATAGCAATCAATCCACAAACATTTGATCAGTGACTATCATAATTATAGCTACTATTTATTATGTGCTATTGTTACCAGACAGGGGCCTGACCCTGAGTGGGTCTTCCTAGGGCCAGCTATAGTGTGTGGGTTCTTGACTTGGTGTAGGAAAGATTTCACAACATGGACCCAGGTGACTATGAGGATACGTTTCTTCAGGTTGGGGAGAGTGAAACAAGGAATGACTTGGCATAGAGGAAGCACCAGGAGAGCCTAGGCAGGGCTGCCTTAGCTCACTAGGAAGTCAGAGAAAAGGGGGCTTTGGGGACAGGTTCAGGGTTTAGCCTGGGACAAGCTGCCAGCTGCCCATTGCCTTAGAGTTTAGGGGATGGTACCTGTGAAACAAAGAAGTGGAAGAAGAAGAAAGGAATGGTGCATGTGCCAGGCTACTCCCCAGAGGGAGAATTTGGCTGGGTCCTTTGTCTCAAGGCTTTCATCTACATTTCTCTCTTGCAATCAGGAATCTTAAGGGAGTTCTCAGGGGAGGGTTTTAGCAGAATACTCATCAGGTCTCCCGGTGGGCCCTTTCAGGGTCATGGTCTGCACAGATTGGTCGGTGACAGGGCAGGGGTCTTTAGTTATTGAAGTGGGATGTGGCATCACCCACCTGGTTTTGCCGCTTTTCTGGGCCTGGAGCTGAAACACAACTGAAGCCTAGAGGTTACCTCCAGGGAGGAAAGGCAGGGTGTGGGGTGGGAGAGGGGCATGTGGGGTGGGAGAAGAGGTTACCCTGGGGGTGAGGTCCTTGTTTTCCCAGTTTTGCCCCCTGTCTTCCACACTCCTGACCATCTGCACCTGGCTGTAAGTTGCTTGGCCATTGTGTTAGCTATCTGTCTCAGTTTCCCTGTTCCACTTGCCGAGGAATTTTCCTGACTTCTTACTATCCTTCTCACTCTCTGTGTGCCAGGCACCTCATAAACATTTAACCTTCACGGCAGCCCTACAACTTCCTCCACACTGACCTTGCCAGAGACATCCTACCCCAGTGCCTTGGTGGAGCCTGGTCCCTCTGCCTGGAATGTACTTCGCCCATACGGCTCCCTCCCACTCTCATACCATCTTGTCAGAGAGGCCTTCCCTGGCTGCCCCCTCTAGAATTTCAACCTCCACTCTTGTCCCAAAGCGTTTATTCCCACCTTCAGGGTTTTATTTTTTCTCCTGAGCACTTATCATTAACATTCCATATGTTTGCTTGTTTCATTTATTATCTGTTTCCCTCATTAGCAGCTAAGCACAAAGCAGGGATCAAGCCTAGAACTATCTGGGACATAGTAATAGTCAAACTTACTGGTAAAATGAACACATGGTACCTTCAGAGATGCAAGTCTTACTTTTCAGAGACCTGCAGAATTTGGTCTGAATTACAGAATTTGAGATGATTAGAATCCATCAATGAAAAAGCATTCACATCTGGCATTATTGCACTGGTGCTGTTTAAATGTAAGGGAAGAAAATGAGTAGAAATTAAAACAAAGGGAGGGTAGGAACTGGGGATCAGGGGAGGGAACAGACTGGGCTGAGGAGAAGCCCGGGCAGTGGCATCCCTGTTCTCAGTCCTGGGGACAGTCATCCCTCCAGTCTCCTGCCAAGGTCGGCTGTGAATGGGAGAGTGTGTCCCCCTGGCTCTACCTGGGGGCAGGAGATAACTACTGCTGTTAGCCAGGGTGGAAAACCCTCCCCCACCCAGTGGCTGGACTGCCGCATTGGTTTCAAAAATGACAAAGAAGGGTTAATTGAAGAGTAGCATTTAAATAGTCAGATCAGCTGACACTGGAGGAAATTAGAACTAGGTTTTCATCCAGAAGTAGCAGCTGGCACAGCAGCATGGCCACATGGAAGATGCAGAGTTCAAGAGCAGTTGGCACGAGCCAGCAACAAGGCAGACTCTGGGCAAAAGGAGGACGCTAGTCCTGTGACTTCCTGCAGAAGCAGACTCCGTCAGAGTTGGGGCCCTGTCTGACAGTGTCCAGGCCACGCAGAAAATATTGATCATTTCCTCTTTTGGCACCTGTTTCTAACGGACAGTCTGCAATACTGACTATTTTGTGACAATCTACAAGTATAAATTCAGTTCCTTAATCAGCTCCAGGGACAGTCCACTTGCCCTGGCCAGTGTGGCTTGTCTCAGATTTGAACATGGAAAAAAAAAACAAAAAAAAAACAAGTGCCTGAACGGTTGAGTTCACAATGCAAACAAGCAGGTGCTTGAGTCATGCTTCACAGCATAGCATTCAAGTGAATAAAGAGGGAAAAAAATAAAATAATTTTGAAGCCAATGACCAAACTTCACCCACAGTGATCAATTGACCCACAATTAGATTCAATTCAATGTAGTCCTACAAACAGTTATTGTAGAAATCAACTTCAAGTGAAAAAGCCTTTTAAAAATAAACCTGAAGTGTGATAGTGATGACTGGGTCCCCATTATTTACAGTCCTCCAACCGTAGAGCAGATAATTTGGCCAAGCTGCCTTCCGGGCTCCATGAGGATGGCGTGGAAAGCCTACAGTGGGCCGCAGAGTAACGGCTGCCGGAGTGACTGCAATCCCGGTGCAAAGGCACAGTGGGCTGAGTGGAGCCAACAGGAGTAGCTGTTGGGCTATGGGCTTGGTCTGGGGTAGTACAACTGTCATTGGAGGTTGTTTAATGAAGAGCGCAAGGTCACAGATGTGTGGGACATGCAAGAGTTAAACCAGTCTCTTTACTATATCCTTCAAAAGGCTTCTGTGCACTGGGAATCTGGGAGAGAACTGCAGCACAGAGCATTTCTCAAATATTTGACTTAAGAGCCTTTTTTCAAAGAACCCGTGTTAGAAAAAAACCGCTCAGCCCATTTATCCCTCAGCACCTATGTTGGAAAGAAGGCTATGGGCTAAGCGTGAGAGTTTATAAGCAGGACCAGAAGGGAAAGGTTTGGTCACCACTGTTTTAGTAAATTCTTGAAGTGCATTGGAAGCTTTCTCAGGACCCCAAACCTGACTTGCACAAACCTGGAGAGTGACTTCCCTCCGGACAGGAGAACTCAGGGTGGTCCTCTCCTGATTCGCTGTCACACTGCACAGCTTCCCACCACACCGCCCCTTGGAGTCAAGTTGGTTATTTTAAAGGGCTGTTTGCAACTCACCGAATTGATTTTATTAATCTCCAAAGGGTGGCGATTTGCAGTCTAAAAAAATGCAGATTTCTATCTAAATTTTAGCATATTAAAATATAATTTTTATACCTCTTGAACTAAAAAATTCCATGCTCATCATCTCACAGGGTAAACAGGACTGGGAAGGCCACAGGGCCAGGCTTATCCTTCCGGGAAGGGGGCACCTGGCACCTTCGTCGTGCGATACAAGATCTTGACTAGGCCCCTGCTTTTGGGGAATGATGGGGAGCATTGTGGTTGAAACTTGTTCAGAGGGTGCTTTCAAATTAAATGCGACTCCATGTTCTACTCTTATTCTGTAAACAATTTGAAGTTATTCTGTAAAAAATACACGGCTAGTTGTTTTAAGTGAGATTGCCAGTGAGTGCCCAGATAATGGGGACGAGGTGCACCTCGGTCTGCACCGTGCTGGGAGGCTCCCAGGCCATCCCAGGGTAGGCGGCCCAACCTACAGACGTGCTTTCTTTCCTTCATCTCACCATCGGAGTCTTAATTTTGGTCTTTGACACCCAGCCAGGGCTCAGCATCTGAGGGACAGTGGACCTAACGAATCAGACTGAACTCAGGACCCCAGATTCACGGTGCCTTGAGAAAGGTAAGAAATAGTAATTTTTGAAAGATCCTCGTGATACCTTTCTGCCATGTCACAAAGACCTAAGCCTCCAGGCCCTGGCATGGACCCCAGGGTACGGCATCCCAGGCCAGCCCGCGCTTTCATCCCCACACTGTGGGAGACCAAGTGCGCCTCCAACCATTTTTTTTCAGCTAACAATTGAATGTGATATTTTGCAAAGCACTGTGGTTTTTCAAGCTTTAATTAGTAGTCGTCTAGAAAATATTTGTGTTCAGTTTCTTTTTTTCACTCTCTTTCTTCTGCTCTTGATTTGCTTGATTTTTGTCTGAGTGATTTGGCTGCGAGTTCACCATTATTGTCCCCTGGAGTAATACCTGAAGTATAAAATACAAGCTTGTTGTTTGGAAAATTAAAAGAAAAATAGGAGTGCTGACAATGGGGTCTGAGGAGCAGCAGGAAAGAAGTGAACCATAGTCCAGACACAATGGCAAATGATTCACTGTAATTACAAGACTGAGGAAAAGTGGATTTTACCATGCTGAATCAATTTAACTGTTCAAATGGTTACTGCTCCCCTGGTGTTTTAAAAAGATATGAAATACAAGGAGACAGAATCACATATACTTAAAAGAGTTTTCAGAAACCATTATATCCAGCTGTGACTGGTGTGGCTCAGTTGGTCGGGCATTGTCCCACAAAGTAAAAGGTTGCCAGTTTGATTCCCAGTCAGGGCACATACCTGGGTTGCAAGTTCAGTCCCTGGTTGGGGCATATGTGAGAGGCAACTGATCGATCTTTCTCTCTTATGGGGATGTTTCTCTCCCTCTCTCCCTCCCTTCCCTTCTCCCTAAAAATAAATAAATAAATAATTTTAAAAAACCATTATATCCACAAAGTCTGTTTTGTTTTTGCCCAATGTTATGAATCCCAACTTAACAATTTTACTGCCTGAAGCAATGAGACCACAGAGGTGGTCAAAAGGGGACTCTGTCACTGACTCACTGTGTGACCTTGGGCAAGTCACTTCCCCTCACTGAGTCTCCATTTCCTCCTATTTAAATGCAGATCACTCAAAATTGTGCTTAGCATTTCGGGTTGTCATCAAGATTTAATGAAGTGGTATGTGGAAGACACTTCTAAAAAGTCTGTCATGTGGTGAATGCCTAATGAATTTTGTTACGAAACTCTACATTAATAGAGTTACTGCAAGTAAACCAAGCTTCAGACGTTGCCAGAGTTCCATGAAAGCCACGCAAGAGAAGTCCTGTAGGCTTGTAGCTCCATCTACCAAGAACAGCAGGTTTCAACAAGGAGCACTTTGCCCTTCAGAGGACATCTTCAATGTCTGGAGACATTTTTGGTCGTCACAGTACTGTGTGTGGGGAGGAGTGCAGAGCTACTGGCATGTAGCGGGCTGAGACCAGAGACACTGCTTAACACCCTGCAGCGCACGGGACCACCCACACAACAAAGGGCTATCTGGCCCCAAATGCCAATCATGCCAAGGTTTAAAAAAAAAACCTAACCTAGCACAGCCCCTTTAACATTTTAGGTCCAGGAGTTATACATTCCTTCATGGCTAAAAAAAGAAGAGTTGTAAATTGTCTCAAGAGAAAAAAAGAAAACTCTTAGTTGCCGTTAGCTTAGAGTGAGAGCAGAATTAGAAAATGCAGATTTTAGCCTGGTAATTAATGCTGGAGACAGAGCCCTGGTATTTAGCTGTGACTACTCTAGGCTTTCAATATCGAGGTGAGTTGGTGGGAGCCCAGAAGCCCATGGGGAGAGTTAGACCAATAAGAGCATGGACTCACTTTGAAGAATTTAGTTTGGTGGCCAGAGAAAATTTTGATGTTAACCTGGGTCCTGAGATTAAAGTGCAGACATGCTGAATCTAAGGGGAGTATCTTGGCAAATAATTCCTTAGACCTATTTTTTTAAAGATTTTCTATTTATTTTTTAGAGAGAGGGGAAGGGAGAGAGAAAGAGCGGGGGAGAAACATCAATGTGTGGTTGCCTCATATGCCCCCTACTGGGGACCTGGCCTGCAACCCAAGCTTGTGCACTGACTGGGAATCAAACCTGCAACCCTTTCCTTTTCAGGCCAGCACTCAATCCACTGAGCCACAGCAGCTGGGGCTCCTTAGACCTATTTAAAAGTAAATATAAATCCAGGTGGGTCCTTGTTCTGATTCAAACAAACACACTAAATGGTGTGTGATTTCCCAGATTTGCACAAGTCAGACCCAAAACTTTCTAGATTATTGCAGACAATAGTCCTCAAGGGGAAAATGCACCTTCATGTCTTGGTTATATCCAATGTTCGATCTGTGATCAAATATAATAAGCTGGAGCAGGGACATGAGCTGAGAAATGAGTTATCAATTTTATTGTCCAAAGCAATGAGACACGTCACTGGTGTGGGTTCAACCATCTTCCCTAGTCATCTCCCCAGAAGCAGCGGACAGTGGACTGTTCTGTGTTTATGAGGTGCAAGCCTATGTACTTCAGAGCCACTCCTCGCTCTTGTGTAGCAGAGAGGAGACCAGGCAGTAGCAGAACCTCTTGGGTGCAGGTTGGCAGACACGGCAGGACCAGCAGGACTTCAGGCTACAGTGGCATTTGCATGAGTTGGGCCAATCCCAGGGCTGGTGACAGGGAGGGTGGCAGACAGCATGTCTGACCAGAAAAGCAGAGACAAAAGCCTCTGTGAAACGGCACATGATCTTCCCACGTTAGACTTGGGAGGTCAGTCACCACAAGAACTGCCATTGTGGCTTACTCCTTTTTATGAAAACATCTTGAAATTTTTCCCACATTGAAATTTCTATTGGAGCTTAACCAAATGTGTAACTTCTCTAACAGCAACAAAGTTGAAAACAGTTCAAAAGGGTACAAAAATTGAATAAGCCTCTTGGTTTGGGGAGGGGTGATGGCTGTGTAAGACACTGACCTCGCCACCTGATGAACAGGTGTGGACTTAAAAATGGTGTCCCAGAATAGCCACCAAAAGTGAATAAAGATGACCTTGTTGTCCCATTTGAATGCTAGGCCTTTGTTAGGAGCGCCAAAGAGTTTGATTACACAGTCAACTTTGTAGCAAGAAGGAAGTTTGAGTAATCTTAATAATGTTGCTACACGTGCGTGCAATAAAATACTTCCAAGCTAGAATGCTCCTCAGAGCACCGACACCGTTGGCCATAGAAGGAAACGTCTACAAGCAAATGACTTTATAATGAGCATTACAATTTGAAGAGCTCCCTAACTGACCTGATATGATAATGAACTCTACAAAACACTTACCTTTAGAGAGGCTCAGGTGGAACCTGGAGGTCTGTGCGTCAGAAAGAAGTCTCCCTGACACTCACGTGAGTGAAAAAGGCAGCGTGGAATAATGCATGGAGGCAAAAGAGCACAGGACCTGGCTCCCGAGGACCAGGCACCCGAAGACTGGGCCAGCTTCCCATTTCCTGCCCTGCGATCCCAGCCATTCCTCAGCCCCTCGGAGTTCGGCCCCATCAGTGAAATGAAGACGGATGCTGGCATCTGCTGCGTACCCACTGGGCTGCGAACACTTGAGAAAGCTCCGAGAATTGTTGCCTAAACAGCCAGTGTCTTACTGCTCTTGTCCAAAGTTAATGAGAGTTAGAATCAAATTGTATCCTATTAAGGAAATGCGTTTATAACCAGATTACTTCCTGAGAACTTCATGTTTCCTGGCATGGTCTTTCATGTCTCTTCTAATGTAAAATTTGTCAGGAAACCTATGTTTCACTGAGTAGAAAATTGCATAGCCAGTAAATAGATTTTAACATGTCTTATTTTCTGGCCATCTCTTTGGTCATCTAGATGTGGTCTTTTGTGGGGGCTCTTAACTGGAGATTTCTTTATTGCAGGGGACAGAAACTCACCCAAGTTAGTTCAAATAACAAAGCACAAACACAAAAGCAAAAACCCAGCAGGCTCTCTGTGTGCATCCCAGTTGAAGTAGAGCTGCTTCTCACCCATTGGGTTTAGAAACCCAGAATCAGAGTGGCCTGTTGCTTTTTTCAACGGCTTTGTGCCTTATTCTTTTCTTATACATACCACACACCCACCCACCACAAAACCAACACCCCCAGTGACCTTATTGGTTCAAGCCAGGGACAAGAGTTTCTACGTCTCTTAGTTTAATCTCTCCTTCTTCCTTCTTCTCGCCTGGAGTGTGGATGCAATGCTATTCTCTCCACATCAGCTTCCTTTTTAGCAAAGCTCAGAGTGCATATTACCAGTACTGTAGAATGACAAGCGAATTTGGTGGTTCAAACAGAACCACCTTTGGGCAAGTTACTTAACCACATTGTGCCTCAGTTTCCTCATCTGAAAAATGGGGATAATAGTATTTATGCTCAACCATAGTGCCTGATCCACAATGCTCAGCATCAGCCATTATCATTAATCTTAAGAAGTTAATATATGAAATTGACCAAAAACTAGGCCAAGGATTGCACAATCCAAGCACTGTGTCAAGTTCTGAAATAAGATGTAGTAAACACTGAGTACGTCAGGTACGTTTTCAGAGAAGATAACTTAAAGGAAGTGATTGTAATGTTTTCAATGACTGTATAACAAACCATACCAGAATGTAGTGGTTTAAAACAACAATTATTCACTTACTCGCATTCTGCAATTTGGCCCAAGCTTGGCAGAAATGGCCTGTCTCTGCTACACACGGCCTCCACTGGCTGGACCATCCAACATGGCCTCCTTGCTTATCTGCCTGGCACGTCAGGTGGACTGAGCAGGTGTCATCTTCTTTCTCCGTGGCCTTCCCAGGTGGCCAGCCTGGGCTTCCCATCATTGTGATGGCCTCAAAGGGGTCAGACTGCTTACACTGTGCTCAGTTTCCCTAAAATGCAAAAACAGAAGCTTCCAGATCTTCTTAGTACCTGGGCTTAGAATTTGCAGAATGTCATTCCCTCCATGTTTTATCAAAGAAGTCACAGGGCAGCCCAGATTCCAGGGGAGGGGGACTGCACCGGGCAATACTATCAGGAGGCGTGGTTCACTGGGGCCACAGAGGAAAGAGACTGTGACAGATAGGAACACAGAAGCTTAGGTGCAGGAGACAGTAAATACAAAACACAAAGCAAACAAAAAACCCAGGGCGGGCCATGATGAGAATGAGAATTACAAAGGAGACTGGCCTGGTTGCTGCTTCGAAGGGTAGTAATAGAATCTGAGGATTTATTTGGGTTTCAGTTCTACTGTAGCATCCATGCTGATTCAAAGGTTCAAACTAGGAAGTAACAGACACCCTCATCCCACCTCCACCTCCAAGTATCCCTGGAAGCTGTCATCTTTGGGGAATTTGAATAATTTCTTCCTTCCAACCCCAGGTCAAATCCACTCAAGTCCAGTGGAAGGTTTTAAGTCGGCACACAGGCCAGCAGAGCCCGACAGTGACAAAGGCTCTGGGTGGGCCCTCCAGTAAGACACTCACTCACCATGAGTAGTTTTCCTCTCCATTTTCCCTTTTATTTCTCTGTTTTCTAAGGCAGATTTATTTCTCTGTTTTCTTACTTTTCTGTGGGCTGATTATCTTCTATGAGGGTGGTAATTTTCCCAATGAACCAACTCTTGGTTTGGTTGGTCCTGGGTGTTTTTTGGGGTTCTTTCTGCCCGCATGGTTGGGGGTGTGTTGGGGTTGGTAAGAGAGTCTGAGGATGGTGTCAGGTGACTTTGATGGCACTCAGTGTGGTTGCTTAGCTGGGACTTGAAATTTATATACCCGTGCTTCTCTCGCCTGCCCCTGAAACAGAGCTCCTGCCCCACTTCTAAAGTGGCCTGTCTTCCCGGCGGGGGGGCGCTGGTGCAGCCCGGGGAGGTGTTCCCACCACAGAGAAGGCACCAGCATTTGTACCGGGTGGGGGCCTGTCCTGAGATTACAGCTGAGAGGTCAAGGACTCTTCCATTCACCAAGGCTGCCTCTTCCTTAGCCCCTTCTCTCCATCTGCCCTGTCTCCACCTCCCCACTCTGTTCCCGCCACTTAGTTCTTCGGAGATTAGACCCCATCTCCCCCTTTCTTCATTCCGATCTCCAAACTTCTCTACAGTGCCTTCAAAATGTGAGATTTTAAGAAAATGCACACAAGTTTATTTTAAAGTAGCATTAGTCTCAGGGTTCATGAATTTTGACATCACGCCTAACTAGAATGTTAATTCATTCTTGGCTAAATACCCAGTGTCTGGCACAGAACCTGGCTCGGAGCAGGAACTCAAGTCCCAGGCATTGAATCATGAGTGAATAGCACCCTGCAAAAAGTCACACCCTCCTTGGGATTTTGTATTTTACTTCCTAAGTTTGTCCCTTTGGACTCTTCCCCCATCACAGACTGTATCCAGGGAAAACAAGAGATGAGCTTCTTAGAAACAGCTTCTGTCAACAGTTGGTCTCCCTCTTGCCCCCTCCTCTGCCCAAGCGGTGAGGCTGTAAACAGCTTTCATCAGAAAACAGGCACTTGGAAAAGAGAAAACCAATTAGGGAGCTCCGAAGTGACTCCGGAGAGCATTGTCTGAGGGCCAGGAGGGAGAACACAGGCATATTGGACAGGAACATGTAAGATGTAACCTTTTGGAAGGCAGCATTGATTGTAAACCGTCAGAGTCTAAGTCGAATCATTCAGTAGTAACCGAATTTTTTTCGGTGTATCTTCTTGTGCTTTGTAGGATTGCCGGACTGAGGGGACTGATGAAGGGGAACATCTAGATAATTCCTCAGGGCAATGTTTTATGTGATATTCTTTTGCCTTGTATATTAATATGCTTTGGCTGACATTAAAAAATAACCACAGACTGAGTGGCTTATGCAACAGAAATGTATTTTCTCAGTTCTGGGCTTGAAGTATGAGATCAAGATGCAGGCAGGGTTGGCCTCTTCTGTGGCCTCTGTCCTTGGCCTTGTAGTGGAACCTTCTCATTGTGTCCTTACATGGCTGTCCCTCTGTGTGTGCCCCTGGTATCTCTTCCTTTTTATCAAGACACCAGTTATATTGGATTAGGTCCTGTCCACATTTAACTTTAATTACCTCTTTAAAGATCCTGTCATCAAATACAGTCTCATCCTAAGGTGTGAGGGGTTGTGACTTCAATATATGAATTTTGGAGGGACACATTTCAGCCCATAATACCTTGTTTGCTTGTGGAGGTGAAAAGTAGCAGAATATGTCACCCCAAAATATACCACTTTGGCATAAGCATTATTGTGAATTAAAGGCATTGAAAAACAGCATATGTAAGAAAGGCACGCTGACCTCTCCTTTTCTTCCTAAAAGCAGGAGATAAAACTCCCATGTGAAAGGCACCTTCTCTAAACCAGGAGGAAATAATACTCTTATTACCAAAGATGGGGAGTTGAGGCTGAGAGAAATCTTGTAAACAGACCTTGTTGAAATAACCCTTATCTTCCTTTACTCTCCTCACATGTTCCAGATACTTTTCCATAATTACTACTTTTTGTTCAATCTACTGTATAAGCACTTAGGCCCAACTGCTTTTTGTAATTTCATTTTCCTGCAAAGGCTCCTATGTACAAGTAGGAATAATAAATAAAAGTTTATGCTTTTTCTCCTGTTAATCTATCTTATATCAACTTAATACTTATTCCCAGTTGGAGACTATAAGAGCGTAGAAGAAAAATTTTGCTTCCCCTACAGAAGCTTGCTAAATACTTTTTGTTGGAAGAAAAACATCCTTTCTTCATTACCCACCCTTTTGGCCAGTTCCTAAGACCGTTGCAACAGAAAAAGGGGATAAACAGGGAAGAGGGGGCTCCAAGTGGGAACGTGTGAATATGGATGCCAGGCCGGGGTCCTTGGCCTTGTCTCTGCTTTGCCTCGGCTGACCTTGAGATCCTTGGCCTCTTTCATTGCTCTGTTTGTCAGAGCAAAAGGAATTAGATTTCAGAGTCATTTGTTGGGAGGTGCAAGAAACAATTACTTAATTATGAACCATCATTACAGAAGTCCTGTAGGTTACCCCTGTGGAAACCCCATGGGAGCTTACATTACAATATTTTCTTTTGCGTGTAGGACAAGGAATTGGCTTGCTAGGTACAGTTTCTCTACAAGTCTTGGGATGCATTAACATTTGTAGTCTTTTGTCTTGAGGAGTGTCTTGTGTAGCATTGGAAGCCAGAGCTGTGAACAAAGGAGAGGCTGGAGGAAGTTCTCGAGGGATCCTGCCAGCCTGCTGCGTCATGACTGGCTGGGTTTACTCTGCAGTGGCCCCCGCTGCCCAGCCGGCTCCCTCCCAGGATGACCTCCCGAGGAAAGGCTATCCTCATTGGTATGCAGAAATCAGACAACAGGCTGTGTTTTTCAAAGAAAAGAGATTACACTGGGGAGCTGGAATTAAAACTCAGATCATTTATGCCCCGACCAATGTGGCTCAGTTGGTTGGGCATTGTGTACACAGTGATAGGTCACTGGTTTGCTTCCTGGTTGGGGCACATGCCTGGGTTACAGGTTCAGTCCCCAGATGGGGTGAGTAAACAAGAGGCAATGGATCAATATTTCTCTCTCACATTGATGTTTTTCTCTCCCTCTCTTCCTTTCTCTCTTTCTAAAAATAAATAAAATCTTTAACAAAACTCAGATAATTTTAAAAGGATAGAATATAACACTATTTTTGTTAGTTTTTCCCCTATATTATATATATAATTTTTTCCCATATGCACAAGATTTTACAATAGCCTAGAAAAATATACATTAAAGTAACAAATCATCACTGTTTTCTCTGGATGGTGGTATTTCAGATTTCTTCTTTTAATTCGCCTGTGTTTTCTAATTTTTCTACAGAGAGATTGATTTTCTTGAGTAATAATAGAAATTTGTTTTTTTCAAGGATGGGAGCGTTTTCGGTTTATTGTAGTCTCTCATTTTTTCCACTAGCACTTGATAGGATAGAAATATTACCTTTGTTTAATGAGTTTGCTCATTAGTGCCATAGATTAGAAATTCAATGAACTATCTGTGTCTCAGATGGGAGTGACGGGAAGGAATGACTTTGGCACAGCTCTGGAAGATGGACTTCTGGCGTTGCTGTGGTTACAGGAACACTATTTCACTTCCAGGTTATAGCTAGACTTTCTCACTTTTTGAAAGGAAGGAATTTTCTGCTGGTTTAAAAACTGATCATATCTTACCAAACCAATATACTTTATTTGAAATGCAATTGTTTCTACTTTCTTTCTTTATGAGAATAAAAAATGGCATCAGGGAGAAATGATACAGTATGTTTTTGCCTTTACTATGTCAACAACTACTAAAATAGTTTTGTTTTGGAATCATTTTATTTATAATTAAACACTATATGACTGAGTCTTACATTTTCTTTCCAGGCCACTTAAATATTTTTCTCTTCAAATAAAAGCCAATGGAATTATTTACATAATTGATGCAATTATTTAATAGTGAATATATAAATATATTAAGATTTCCTTATTGAGGTATTTCTCTTGTGTTTTTAAGAACCATGGAAGTTTTTCATGGAAAAGGATACATCCAAAAATGTTGGAGGGAGTATGTGTATGATTTTCTATGAAATACTTAACTTTTATAAAGGACAGTTATATATATATATGACTAAAAATAAGAAAAAAGCTTAAAGTTTAAAATATCTTAAAGAATAAATTTACAACCTGTTCCTTAAAGCTTCATTTTAACCTATATTTTATACATTTGCTTCCACAAGAACCTGCCAAGCTTATCCTGCAGAAGTTTGCAAAATTTATTCTTGTTACCACGGTGTTTGATTCTTTTTTTCCCCCCACATAATTTGATTTTTTTCCTACATAGGAATGTATAATTTTCCCAAAGTCCATTGGAAAAGTAACATTGATAGAACTGTGTTTTAAAACCTATTTTCTACTCCAGAGCAATTTCTAATTACACTCTGCAAAAGCAGTTTTGATTCCATGAAAATTTTAAACATGGGTTTATTAATGTGTCAAGGACTCCGTGAAAATGTTATACTTTTCAGTGAGAAGCATAATAAAGACAAAATACACCAATATGCCCCTGAATCTCCTGCTGACACATGGAGCTTGTAGAGAATGGTGAGCTCACCCTCACAGAGGAAACTGAGGCCCCAAGCACAAGCGAGGGCGTCCTTCAGGGTCTGTAGACTCAGTTCCCTAAAAACTTTGTTGCTGGCTTCCTGGGCTCCTAAGATTCAGAGTAAATGCAGTGAGTTCTACATAGTCTGGCTTCACTGCCAGCAAGCTTCATTGACCAAAACAACTCATGGGAAGCGGCAATAAGTCCTAGAAAAGCATTGTAAGTTTAAATAATGATGTGTGGAATGTCAGGGAGTACAAAATATCCTTCACAAAAACCCTGGTCAACTCCTGTGAAGATTTAAAAATATTTATACATTTTGCCCTGATAGGTTTCGGTCAGTTGGTTGGGTGTGGTCACCAGTTCGATTCCTGGTCAGGGCACGTGCCTGGGTTGTGGGTTTGGTTTTCGGGGTCGGGGCACATAGGGGACGCAACGCATTGATTTTTGTTCTCTTCTCACTCATTGGTGTTTCTCTCCCTCTCTTTCTCCCTCCCTTCCCCTCCCTCTAAAAATAAATAAATAAGTTCTTTAAAAAGTATTTATACATTTCAACTTATAATGTGTAGTTATTTTTGTCTGCAGCTTTTATTCTTTCTTTTTTAATAAAAAAAAACTGCCAACCTTCAGAACAACTGTATAGAATGTTCTAAAGGGCCCGAAGTCCATTCCCAGGTGATTCCACACACATTCTGTTTCACTCTTTGGCTCGTACATTCTTGCTAACACTAAACATTTGCATACACCAGTATTTGGAACAGGGATTGAAATATTTTCAACAAATATAAATTCAGAGTCCAGAGTGCTAACCATTACACTATGGAACCAACAAATATAAATTCAAATGCTGCCATGTGAGCCTTGGTTAAATGTGTCAACTGAACAATGAGTTTACTGTCATTCCACCTAGAAATAACTGTTAAATAATAGTAGAGGATACAAAGGCATAAAAAACACCAAAACAAAGAGAATAGAAAAAAATGAGGTAGCATCAAAAAACTACTGTATTTTTCGGACCATAAAATGCACCTAGGTTTTAGAGGAGGAAAATAGGAAAAAATTTTTTGAGCAAAAAATGTGGTAAAATATTTAATAACATAAATAACATAATATTTCACCAATATAAATGTAAACAGAACTCAACAGCAGCATTAACAACCATTATTCCTCCCAAATTTGGAGGGGGGGTGTCTTATAGTCCAAAAAATACGGTAGAAACTAGAAGTACTTGCACTACATGGTTTAGGGCAGAGTTTCTCAACCCCAGTCCTGCTGATGTTTTGAACCAAATAATTTTTCATTGTATAGGTCTGTCCTGTGCATTGTAAGATGTTTAGCCACATCCCTGGCTTCTACCCATAAGATGCTACTAGTACCCCCTCCCCAGTTGTGACACCAACAAATGTCTCCAGTAATTGTCAAATGTCTCCCGGGGTGCAAAATTGCCCCTGGTTGAGAAACACTGATTGAGGGAATGAAAAAAATATAAAAGTATCTCTAGGGACAGTCCAGAAGCAGGCTTATTTTGGCCAGAGCACCCTCCAAAGGCCGAGGAAGTAGAGACACAGGCAGAAAACAGGATTAGCTGAAGGTCTGTGTAAGAGGTAGGTTAGCCCCAACATATCACATCTGCTAGGGACTCCTTCTTTGGAGAGGCCGAGTCTGGGAGACTCCCAGCTTGGAGATGTCAGGCACAGCAGAGGGTGAGGTTCCACACTGAACGTGGGTATCATGTGGAAATCTAAGTAGCACATGGGATTGTGGGCCCTTGCTCAACTCAGCTCTAAGCACGCTGGTATCCAGGTATATGTTTTCCAGGTAGGATATTGGAGGAGTCTTCTGATGAAAAACTGATCAAGCCACAAAACAAAACAAAAAAATGATTATTATCCAGACTTAGTGAATTGACCTGGCCAGATCACCCCAAACACTCAAGTAAAGTCGGTCAGTCAACAACGTCTGCACCCCTCCACTCTAACAGGGTTCCATGATGATGTCTCAGAGGTGTGGTTATCAGTAGTCCTCATAATGTTTAGATCTTCCTCTTTCTCCAGTGAGTCACCCAAGTAAATGGCCATGGGATTCCTGTGAGGAGGGACCAGGAAATCAAATACTTGATGTGCCTTCCTGGACCCTAGCTTCTCTCAGCTGATGGGTTCTGGTTCAGTTCAGGAAAATGGGAAAGGAATCCTGACTTTTCGTTGGGATAACTGCCTTCGCCCTCCATTCATGATTTCTTGTCTGTACCTTTTTTGGCTACTCATGTGTTTGCCCCTAGAACACTACATTTATTGATGATCTTCATGACTCTGTGTAGGTCAGGCCACTTAGCTGGCACTCCAACCCTATCACTCATTACAGTGATTACATCCACTTGCCCTCTGCTAGTTAATTTAAGTACCACCACTTGGCCTCTCTGGGGTGGGGTTTGGATGTGGAAGGGAGGAGTTGTCCTATCATTCTCATTGCTGTCAATGAGCCTAGTTCTATGAACACAGAAAGTCATCTCTGGTCTATGTAGAGGGGCTGCCACTGAATTCCTAGAGCTTTTGTTGCTCCTCTCACAGCCACGTTGTTCTTGATTTGGTAAATCATGTATACTCTGAACCCTCCTATGGAGCACGGTGATCTAGGCTTTATGTAGTATATTCACGCTACCAGTGCTCACTCCTCTGAGTCTTTAATCCCCTCTTCCACCGCCTGCCTGGGCAATTCTGGCATTTCAACCTCACTTAATGTGTAATATTGCTTCTCCCTTGCCTTCTTGGGGCCCTCCTAACTGCATGCTTACATCAGTGCCTGGGTGGTAAGTTCTGTATTCCAGGACAGTGCTCCTGTTAAATCCTTCCTTATCCAAACTAATGTTTTGCCTGCTTTGCTCTAATAGCCTCTGAATTCCGCCCTATGGATTCTCTCCTGGCTCCTGCCAGTATCTGTGGGGCTGGGTCCTCCAGTTCCTTTACTGTGTGCTCCTTAGCTAAGTTATGTTGTGAGTTAAATCTAGCCAGACCAGGAAGCTGGGGCAGATCTGAGGAGGCAAATCCTATTTTGCAGGGGAGTGGCCTCTGTACTGTTTTCAAGAGGAGGGGAGTACTAGTCCATAATAGGAAGGGACCCACCAGTTCTGCAGGTGCCTCAATCAGATGTCCTCATTCTATTGTCAGGCTTCTATTCTTTTTCAACCAGGCCCCTGACCTTGGCATAGCAAACCTGCCTAGTCCGAGAGATTAACTTTTTTTGGAGCTCTGCTACCTTTATGATCAGAAGCATTCTCTGCATCTCTGCTGTAGGAGATATGCTACCCAGGAAGCCTTCTGGCTTTCACATTTTCACACTTTTTAAAGTCAATTAATCATTTTTAGTCATTCATTATCTCTATCCAAAGCATTGAGTTTAGCAACAGCCACCTTCACTGTCCTTCTAGTAACCATTTCCCCCACGTAGCTCCAATGCCTGAAACAACACACCAGCGAGTGCATCTGCCACCACGCGAAAGTTTAGCAACTGCACTCTTGCCTTGTGTGGTCTGGGCTCCCCCTTCCACCAACAACGGGGTTCTGCCAACTGGATGGCAGATGATCCAGCTCCAAAACTCTCATTTTAGCATCTGCTTTCTCAGACCATTTCTTGTATCACCTGCCCCAGGTGGTATTCCTTGGCAGGAGACGCAAAGATAGAGATGGGCAGGCAGGAAGTTTATTGAAAGTACTCTCGGCATTCATGTGGGGGGGAAGAAAAGCAAGGAAGCAGAATTGGGCAGAGAGGGAATCAGACCATGAGAAAGGCCTTAGCTGACCTCACAGGGAGCTCGAAAGCTGGGGTGGCCTGTGAGAATTGTCCAAGTTGCAGCGAGGGCCTGTTGCCTCCACGTTGAACAGTCATTGATTGACAGCTGCTCTGGGAAGGGGTCTTGACCATGAGTGAAGCATCTCTCAAAAGCTGAGTTAATTCCAAAGTGGGTTGCCAACAGAGAGGCATCTTCCAAAAACAGGGGGAGAAATTCTGTACTGAAGAGGGAGCTGGGTGGCTCACCCCAGCATCCGCTGTAGCTTACTTTTGTAATAATGTAAACACTAAATTTTGGTCTAACCAAAAATCATGCTATAGTGAGAGAGGAAATGTGTGTGCTTTTTGTGTATGTGTGTATGAGGTTGAGGAATGTGAAAAGGAAAATCCTCTCTTTACATGATAAGAAACCAACAGATTAGATCTTAAATTTTGTTTCAAAAATGAAAACAAAAAATCTACAGTGAAATTGGCCGCACATAGGTGGTGTAATTTTTCAGGTATTCATTTTTTCAGGTATTCCTGTCTTCCATTTATTAAGGTTGCTGCTTTATCTACCCACCAAAATAATGTTATGTTTCTAAAAAATTTTTTCCAAGATTTTATTAATGATAAAGAAAGACATTTTACATCTAGTTTCTAAAGTTTTGTTTTGCTGGACAGGAAGTTAAACCACAATTCAGTGTTGGACACTTGGCAATTTTAATGGCGTAGAAGATAGAGTTAAACAAGTGTGTCAAATTTAGAAGGGATTAGTTGCCTCTCTCTTAACAAGGAGTGATAGTGGGTGATTTGAAAGTCGCAGTGCTTACACAGCTCCAGCTCTCACAGTCGTCCTCCAGTTTCAGTGAGCAGCGGTTACTCTCCCCATTTGATAGATGAGAAAGTTAAGGCTCAGAGGGGCTGTGTTTTATGAATGAAATCTGTATATAAATACTGGACAATAAATTTAATAATAAATAGATTTACTTTATATTTCAATTGGTTGTCTTGAATTTTAAAACAATTGCTGATAAAAGAGAATGTTATGTGTTAAATTGCATTACATTGCAGATTTTTTTCTACCCATGGGTTTTCTAGGGTAGTCTTTGACAGATAAACTTCTAGAACAATTTCTTCAGCCTGCAAGAATGTGGTGTCAATACCCAGAAAACCTCACTCTGCCTTTTAATGGATCTAAATTGTCTGGGTTGTCAAACAACAAATGGAGGAATTAGTAATTCCACACCTATGGGTGAATGAAACAGGACAATTTGTGTAGGAGATCGTTGGGTGTAAGTTGAGAAGCTGTGAAGCGAGACAAGTGTCTGGGCGGGCAGAGCAGGCTCCTGAGGTGCAGCAAGCTCGTCACAGTGTGTCGCCCCAGTGGAGTACACACTTGGGGTGCTGGCGAGGGTGTTGAGGACGGTCTGAGTCCCACTCTATGAGCGCTCTGCTAGTTAGGATTCTCTGGACTCATTCCACGCTCATCGTTCAACCCATCTATACATGTATTTTTACATCGTGGAATGACTGCAGACTACTTTGGCCCTTCACTTTTCTATAAGCCAAAGTACCTCCTTGAAAGTCTTCTTAAAGAATATAGAATTCCATCCGAACATGTACTTGCTAAGTGCATTGATATCAGGTCCTCCTTGCTTACTAAACACTTACTAAGCAGGTTGCCAAATTCTAACCTTCTAGACAACAGTTCACTGCGCTGTAGCCTGAGATGACTGCCCAGAGACCTTTCTGCAGTGCTTACACAAGAATTTAAAATGACCTGGGATGGCGTGGGAGGTTGGGGAGGTTCAGTCTTTTTACACACTTTAGGTTTTGGGTTTTATAAATTATTTGGTTTATTTCCAATATAGTTAATTAATGTGCAGACGTGAATGTTACAGAAGAGTCGTCAGTGGAATCAGTCTCGCCCCTGCCCCAGAGCCACTCGCCCATCTCTCTGGAGGACACCGATTTCTTGTGTTCCCCCTCCTGGCGGTGCTCCCTACACGCACAGAATGGTACAGAGAATCTACATAAGTGGTGGCTTACTACGTGCTCCTTACACACGCACTTCTGCAATGCACGTGAGGACAGAATAGAACTATACATTTTCTTTCCCAATGGCTAAATAGTATTAAATGAATATACCACAATGGATTTAACTATTAGAGGGCATTTAGGTTGTTTCCAATCTCTTATTGGAAAATCTTTTATTTATCTGCTATTATAAGGAGTGCTGGAATGTAGTTTTCTTTTTATATTTATGCCTTTGGAATTTATTGTGGAGTAAGGAGTGAATAGCAATACAATTTTTTCCTAAGTGGCTACCTAGTCCCAACATACTTATTGAATGATTTGTCTCTAACCATTGATTTGAAATGCCTCCTTTTTTATAGATGTTGGAGTAAGTTTCTGGAATTTCTATTGTTTTATTTATATCTATTATATGTTGAATGTTCAAACATTTTAATTACTATAACCTTGTAATCTGTTTTAATATCTTATAGGGCTATTCACCTTACTATTCATTTTCAGAATTTTCCTTGCCTTTATTGCTTCTTTATTTTTTTCATAAAACCTATGGAAAATAGTTCCAGATTACCCATTTCCCCCCAAGTTTCAAGTGACTACTGAGGACTTGGAATATGGCTGTTACTAATGAGCCAAATTTTAAGTTTTATATACATTTTGCTAAAATTTAAATAGTTACATGTAGCTGCTATGTTGGACAGGGAAGTTCTAACAGATTCTTATTAGTAAATAGAAAGATTATTGATTTTTGAACACAAATTTTTGTACCCAGCCACCTTATACTTTTATTATTTAGAATAATTTTTCAGTTGATCCTCTTGGGTTTTCCAAGAATGAAAAATATAATATAAAAATGATAATTTTATTGCTTTCCTTCCAGTTTATAAAACATCTATTCATTTTTGTCTTTAGTTTTATGGAAACAGTGGTACATTGACAATTTCATGATTTTTATTAATTCATCATTCAAAAACATTAATTGTCTTCTAAATATTAGGTCTTAGAGGATCCAAAATTATTAAGACACTATGTTGCCTTCAAGAGTTTGTAGAATGTGGATGAGACTACCTTACAGAGAAGCATCACACAGTATATTAAACCCCCTGATAGAAATATGCAAGAGTTTTGGTGGTAACGGCATCAAAGTACCTCAAGTGGGGAGTGTCTGCAGGCAGGGGAAGACTTTTAGAAAGAGGGTGCTTGGGCCACGTCTTAAAAAATGAGTTAGAATTAATCAGATGAAAGATGGAGGAGGACATAGGGATTTCAGACTAAGAAGATAGTAACATCTATAAAGTAAATATTTTAGTCTTTTTTTACTTTTTAAAAGTGTTTGTTTTTTAGATATGGTTATAGACATTTGATCAAATATTTATATAACATATTGATCAGGCATACTTTGAAACTATATTTGCATTTGGAAAGTGTGATGGTTTTAATAAAAAATGCATGATAAAAATAAAAGTGTTATTTTCGACAAATATTTAAGTTGCCTGCCTATGATGGTGGCCGTACAATTTAGCTGGTAGGCTAATGTCAAAGCCAATTCCAGTTACAAAATTAATTTTACAGTAGTCCCAGTTTCTTTGCTAGTTATTATTTTACACTGGTAATTCATTAGGTCTTAAAATATATAACCCTTTCTTAGTGGATGTTATCATACAGCAGGGGTTTTATGTTCTATACAGAGCCAAAGGGATAAACTTAAATTTCCTCTGAAACTCTTAGCTAGACTGTTTCTTCTGGAAATGTTGAAATTCTAATTAATCATCATTAAGCAAAATCATCATCATCATCCTCTGTATTGAAACTCTTTGATACATAATGCTAATCTCTCTCTTTCTCTAATATTATCTGGATATGATCATAATAACTCCCGTATTATAAAAGCTCTAGGTCAAGACGACACCTTGCCAAACAATCAATTTATCAAATTATATATACACCCACTTTGTTTATATTAATTGCTCGTAGTTTATACCAATTTACATTTTGCTGAGGCTTAATGTTCAGGGTATTTGGAGAATGGGCACAACATGAATGTCAAACATTTTGGAAATTCCCACTAAATAGAAGCACAAAAGGCCATGCAATAGATTGAAAATGGTAAATACATATCAAATTTGGTGAATTAATTTCACATTTCTTTACAGTAATCTTTTTATCTGTGTTGAAGGTTTTGCCCTGTAATGAAAACTGTTTTTCCCTCTGTAAATTATTACCTCTTCAATGTAACCTACATAAATGTTTCTTTTCCTTTTTATGGAAATGCTAAATTTCCAGACCTTTTACTTTTGAACACTGGAGCACTTCTGGAACACTCTGCTTTAACACACCAATGGTGAGCTTGCCCTAAAATGTAGTTAAAGTTGGCATGCGTATGAGAAGAGTGAATGAAGACATAAGTGTGAAATCACTTCAGGCCCAATTTCTTCAGACTCTACCTGAAACCGTCCTTTTATCTCCCATTCAAGAAAGCAGACCAGTGAATTAAGAGGAGGACAGTGACTGGTGTATTGGTTGGGGATAGGCTGTTATGCTTCATTAAGTTTCTACGGAACTTTTCAATGGCCTAAAACACAGGTGGCAAACACAAGGCCCGCGGGCCGAATCCAGCCCTCCACCTTGTTTTATCCGCCCAGCACCTTGTTTCTACCTGTCAGCAGCACCGAGCTCCTTGCCCTTAGTTAAGGAGTAGTTACATTTATACAGTCCTAAAATTACATTCAGCCCTTTGAAGGCAACTGTGAGCCTGATGTGGCCCCTGGTGAAAACGAGATTGACACCCCTGGTAAAACAATAAGTTTTCTAAAGTTTTATTTCTTGCTCATGGTACTTATCCACTGGGTAGACAGAGGAGCTCTCTTAACCAAGTCACTTAGGGACTCTGGCTGCTGGAGCAGGCAGCTGGAGAGTACCAAGCCAGCAAACTCTGGCCCAGACCCGACGCTCCACTCACAATGCATTGGCTGGAACTTGGCACGTGGCCGCAACCAACCATAAGAGGGTCTGAAAGTGGAGAGAACCAGAAATATTTGACAGACATCACTAAGGATTACCACGACTGTACTGAAAATGTGTTGATGGAGCAGTTTTGGCAAGAGCGGAGGTGACCTGTGCAGAAAGAAAAACAACATGAACAGTGCTAGATCACATCGCTGGCTATTCCATGACTGTTCGTCCTTCTCCCTAAAACTGTTTTCCAGTCCAGTCCAGTCCAATCCAATCCTTTCCAGTCTAATCCAATCCAATGCAATCCAATGCAATCCAATGCAATCCAGTCCAGTCCAATCCAGTGCAATCCAATCCCATGCAATCCAGTCTAATAAGCATTTAATAAAAGCCTGAGAGTGGGAGATACCTGGTTATGCACAGGTGGATAGAAGGAAAACTGTAGGTATCACAATTTCTTTTGAATTCTACATGCAAGCTACTTCGGAGACCACCTTAAGAAATATTAACAAAGCTTTGACAATGAGCCCAAATCAGACCTAACTCTATATTCGTGTTTAGATGATAATAATGGTGTGGACAGGAACTGAGTTAGTTAGTTTTCTTTTTTGAAGATGAGATCTCTTCTTCATACCATTTATTAAAATATATTGATAGATACATTTGACACATGACACTAAAGGCAAAAGCCACAAAAGCAAAAATAGCTACATTAGACTTCATCAAAATAAAAATGTAACTGCTTCTAAGAAAACCATCAAGAAAGTGAAAATGCAACTCACAGAATGGGGGAAACTATTTGCAAACCATATACCACATGAGGGACTTGTATCCCAAGTGTGTGTGTGTGTGTGTGTGTGTGTGTATTTTTTAAAAAGATTTTATTATTTACTTTTAGAGAGAGGGGAAAGGAGGGAGAAAGAAAGGGAGGAAACATTGATTGGCTGCCTCTCATATGTGCCCAACTGAGCCCTGGGCAAAATTGAACTGGTGACCTTTTGCTTTGTGGGATGATGCCCAACCAACTGAGCCACACAAGTCAGGGCTCCAAGATATATTTTTAAAAACCTCTTCTTCTCAACAATAAAGACAACCCAATTTAAAAATGAGCAAAAGATTTGATAGACATTTCTCCAAAAACATATATGTATATATAATTAATTGTCCACTAAGCACATGAAAATATAGTATTGTATTACTGGTCAGCAGAGAAATGCAAATCAAAACCACAATGAGATACCACTTCACACTCACTAATATGGCTATAATAAAAAAGATAGACAATAACAGGAGTTGGCAAGGATGTGGAGAAATTGAAACTCTCGTTCATTGCTCATAGGAATGTAAAATGTCATAGCCACTTTGGAAAACAGTTTGGCAGTTCCTCAAAAATTTAAACACAGAGGTTCCATATGACCCATCTATTTCATACCTAGGTATATATTCAAGCAAAATAAAAACACATGCACACAAATACTTGTACATGAGTGTTCATAGCAGCAATATTCATTCCAGAAATGAAAACAATCCAAATGTGTATCAACTGATGAATCACAGACAAAATATGATATTTCTACACATAGGAATATTATTCAGCCATAAAAAGCAATGAGATGTTGATACATACTTCTTTGACATGGATGAACCTCAAAAATTTCACATGCTAAGTGAAAGAAGCCAGACACAAAAAGTCACATACTATATAATTCCATTTCTATGAAATGTCCAGAAAAGATAAGTTCATAGAGACAAAAAGTTAATCAGTTATTGTCAGGCGCTGGAAGGAGAGTGGAAGTGGAAATCACTGCTAATGGGTGTGGGGTTTCTTTGTAGAATACCAAAAAAGTTCTGGAATCTAGTGGTGATGGTTGCACAACTGTGTCAAATAAGTTTTATTAATAAAAATTTGTGACACAAATGTTATTAATAAAATACATATATCTATGTATGTATATACACATACAAACATCTGGATGAAGTAACAAGTGACTTTTTCTCTTGTGTGTGCGTGGGGTTTTCTGCTGTTCCACCCACACCTCAGTCTGAGAACATGCGTTATGTGTAACTTGAAAAAGAAAACCTCTTAAAATTAGTTCAAATCAAGTTCATAAGCTTGCATTTCTTTAGCAATCTTTTGAGTGACCCAGTGCAGATTACATTCATATGAAATTCTAGAATAAGCAACACTAAATTGTGTTGGGGGAAAAACCAGAAGAATGGCTGCCCCCAGACGGGTGGGAGCAGGGACTGAGTAGCAAGGGGCACGCGGCAATGCTCTGGGATGGCGGAGATTACAGCGATGGTCTGCGTGTCGGTAGCGGTTTGGTCACACGGCTGCACGTGTTTGTCAACACTCAGGAAATGTACACTTGAGATTTGTGCATTTCATTGCATATGTTTTACATTAAAATGCATAACAAATATTGAACTCAATAAGTATGCTTAAGTATTCAGGGCAAAGTAGACTTTGAAACATATATTCTAAAAATAAGGTGGATTAATGGATGAATACGGGTAATAGAGGGATAGATATGCACTATAGTAAAATGTCAGTGGTAGAATATTGATGGTTGGTTATGTGGGTATGCACTGATATATATTTAAAAATTTTCATAAAAAGACATGGGGAAAGAAGGGACCCAATATGACAACTTCACTATTTATCCTTCGGACCTCCAAACTCATCTTACCTGTCTCTTTTCCTACTACCTCTTAGGTATTTCCAATTGATTGTGGAACTCATCTCCAGCCCATACAAATCATTTTTGCTTTCTTTGATTTTGTTAAGGGTAACACTATTCTCCTAGTGGTGAACATTTCTCAGGATAAAAGTCACGTTTCTTTTCTTCCCTTCTTTCAAGCCCTCTAATTCAATGAAGCTCCAAATTTTCCCAATTTTCACTTTATACTATTTTACTTCTTTTCCCTTTCACACCACCTTAATTCTGCACCAATTACCTTCACCCTAGTGGCCATTTCTATGGAAAAATAGGCTGGTCTAGCTAAGAAAATAATTTCCATAATTATTTGATGCTCTATATCTTTTTACATGCTTGCTCTAGAATGGTTTCTGATAGAATATTGTATTGGGTTGGCCAAAATGTCTTCAGTTTTTTCCGTAAAATAAAAGACACATTTTTCAATTTCACCAATAGCTTCATTGATTTGAATATTTTGAGTAATTTGGCTATCTCCTATGTGGCATAATGTTGATTACTCTCAATTAATGTCTCAATTAACTTCAACTCGTCTACCGACTATGGAGCATCATCTAGTGAGAAATCTCCAGCACAAACTTCCAAAACCACTTCTGACACATTTGATCAGCACAGTACCTTCTCCATACACTGCAGAAATCTCTTTTTGTGTTTTCAGTTGCATTTTTACTTTTCTTGAAATAATAAAGAATGATATGCTGAAAATGTTGCACATTTTCCTCTATATTCAATATTAAAATGGCTACACGAAAATTCACGAATTTTGATTTTTTTTAATGCACGCTGATATGACAGCTATCACAATACAACCTGACAAAATTGTTCTGAATGAAGTTAAAGACAACTAAGCGCTACTAGAGCCACTTTTACAGAAAAAAAAAACTTACTTTTTGGCCCACCCAATATTAGAATTTCCTTGGTTATTGTCTTAAAACGCTTGAATTCTAGCGTCAGTTCTTTCAGCTTGCCTGCTAATGACTTGCAACCAGTTTGGGATGATTTAGATGCATTCACCCCTATCACAGATGACAGACAAGAACTCTGTACTATGACTGGCCTCTATAAGAACTGGTCCTGCTGAATGAACTATGTTAAAATTGTCAGTTATCATCTTGGCAGATACCTAATACCAATTCTACCATGTTATTCTGCAGTCTAGTTTGCAACTGATTTATCTTGGAAGATTCACCAGGGAGTGAAATTGCTTACCATCAGATGCCCCATGGGCATTTCATTAACCTTATTTCCCCTGACGGCTATACTGGCTGGCTGTTGGGAATTATCAATCTTAAAATTTGCCCATGTTAAAATAATTGCAGCTAAGATGTAGTAACTTGGGGCCTAAATGATCTGTGTATCTATATACTGAAGTGGAATTCAGTTTTATGATGAAGTGGCCTCTATCGAAAGCATTTTCCCCACAGAAACATATTTTAGGAGGCTTAATTCTTAAAAGAACATGTTGGTCTTGCTCCTGATTTGATTGGCAGAGTAGAGGGGTCTTTTGAAGACCTCCAGGTCTTTGAACCCCATGTTAGCCAGTTCTTTATCATGAAAATTGCTTTAAAAATATGCAGTTCAGGGACTTCCGGCCAAGATGGAGGCATAGGTAGACGCACTGTGCCTCCTCGCACAACCAAGATAGGGACAACAAAGATATAGAAACAAAATAACAACCAGAACTGACAG
>CM052541.1:149880713-149904731 GCA_028533065.1 Trachops cirrhosus | reverse complement strand
GAAGCAAAGAACTTATGACACATGGACTGAAGTAAAGCGGGGTGATGTGGGTGGGAGAGGGTATTCAGGGTGGAGGGGAATGAAGGGGGATAATAGGACAACTGTAATAGCATAACCAATAAAATATATTTAAAAAAAAATATGCAGTTCATTAGTTCTCCCAGATATGTTAAGCTTTATCCTCAGAGGAAGCCAGGTCATGAGGGAGTTATATAACCCATCTCTAGCCTAAGTTTTCAGTAAATTGCAATTTGGCCTTATACTATTAGTTACCATGTGTCTACAAGAAAGTAACTTAAATTCATGACTGTATCCATTTATTTACAGCTACAAATTATTGAGTGCTTATTCTGTCAGGTATCCTCCTAGGTACAATCAGTGCATCATTTAAATTTAATCCTCCCAGCCATCCCTTGGAGTAGACATTATGTCCATTTTACAGCTCAGCATACTGAAATTCAGGACACACAGCTCAGAAAGGTCAGTAATAGGACTCAAACCCAGGTTTATCTGATTTTTAAATCTGATGGCCTTACCCACTAGGAAAGCTACTGAGAAAGGTATCACACTATACAGCCTTAAGCATCTGTATAAATGCCTTGAGTAACATTTTTAATCTTATCCTGGTTTTATCCTCTTTCCCTACTTTTATCACTTCACTGAGTTTCCTCAACTATTTACTTTTATACCATTGTAATAATGTACTTTTAATAAACTCCCTAAGATCCTTTAGGACTTATATTCCATTAAGGTATAAAGAAAAATAAAAAGCTCCTCTGAAATCTTGCAATTTTTACTTATATTTAATGTTGGCTGGGTTTTTCTTGTGTTATTTGCCTTTATGAAATTTTCAGGTTTATGTTTAGTGTACACTGCTTATGCTATGAAATGACTGAGGAAAGCCTTGTGTTTTAAGCTGTTCTCTGGTGCTTCTACACACATTTTATCCCAGGCTCGAACAGTCAACACACGTTTAGCCTTGGTGTGCACCATCAGCTGACTGAGGAAAGGGAGATTAAAAATAGAGTGAAACATTTGTCATAGAAGCCATCAGGGAAATTCCATTAGTCCGCTCCCTCGCTCTGGGTGGAGCAGGGTGTGACACAGTTTGCAGAATTCCCAACAGTCTATTCACTGGTGCCCTGCAACCAGATCTCATTACTGTCCTTCAGATTCTGTTCTAAAATCCTGAAAGGTGTTTGTCTACATTAGAAGGTACGGGCGATTTCGTAATGTGACTCACCAGTCTTTGTAATTTCTAGAAGCTCTTCTGTATAAGGTCCTCTGTGTTCCTGATGAGCTGGTGTCAACAAGCCATTCAAAGAGAACATTCTGCCTCCCGGGTTTCAAGTGATTTTCTCGGTCACGCTGAGTGCGAGTGCGGGCCAATGGGGAACACCTGTTTGCCCACCGCTTGCTCCCTTGGCTCTCTTTTGTGGCGTCAGAGTGCTTAGTCGTCACATTTTTTCACTCAAGCAATGCTTTTGTCCACTCCAGCTTTTGCTTAGTTTTGCTGTGTGTCACCAAGGAACTCATCTTCCGTTGGTAGCCAGCCACCTTTGCCTTTCAGAAGGGCTCTGCTCTAGCAACCCTGCTGCTAACAGTTTCTGCGTTTAATTAGCTGAGACACAGAAACCATTTCCCCCTTAGATTCCCAGGCACTGATTTGGCAAAATGAGATCTGCTAGAGTTAGCGTAAAGGTGGAGGAGAAAGAAAAACAAATTAGGTACTGTTTCATGCTAGTTGAGTATTATTATGTGAGAACAATCAATGTGTTTCACTTCCCTATTTTCAGATAGTGCAGTTCAAGTAGAGATACAGGAGAGCTGTAAGAATAAGAAAAATTACATAAGTGGTCTTAGAATATTTGTAATTTCAAATTACACGCACATAAAAGAAAAAGACTGGGCAAAGATTTTATTTGCTTGCTTTTTACATCACACTAGCTCCTTCAACCAAGGTGGTTATAAAGCACCATATTTTGGACTATAAGACACACCCCCCCATTTGGGAGGAATAATGGTTGTTAATGCTGCTGTTGAGTTCTGTTTACATTTACATTGGTGAAATATTGTTATTTATGTTATTAACTATTTTACCACATTTTTTGATGCAAAATTTTTTTCCTATTTTCCTCTAAAACCTAGGTGCATCTTATGGCCCATAAAATATGGTAATACTATTCTGTCTCATGAATTTCTCCCTTTCAGGGAGTCAGTCAAACTTTGAGGGCCTGCACAGGAAGTTTTTATGTGAAGTTTTCTGATTGAGTATTTGGGAGTGGGAGAATCCCAGTGAGGAGAGAAAACATGAACGAAAACTAACAGGCGGGTTAAATTCCTCCTATGCAACATTCCAGTGGTCCCACCTCTCATATTTTTCCATGTACTTCCTACATAGAGAAGATTTTTGCTTGCTGAACAGAGTGAACTTGTTAAATAATAATTCAGCTTCCTACTTAGACTTCTTGACAATATGTACGCGCCCAGTTAGCATGCCTGGTCAACGTGTGATGACAGCGGTGTTCTGGCAAAGACAGAGAAGTCAACGATGAAACTTTACAGGGGGTAGTGTGATACTCATCCGACTTGTGTTTTATTAGAATTTTGAATAAGGGTGGCTATTAAAAGTCACTTTGGGCTCAAGAGGCTCAAATAAAGAGAACTTGTAAAGAAAGTCAAGAGGGTAAGGGAATCATACAGAGAATTCGGGGTCAGGGAGGTCCCAGGCTTCCTCTCTTTGGCATCTTCACCAAATCATCTACAAGTTTCTCCTATCGTATTACTTGTGTACAGTAGTGCCACTTATCTGTGGTTTTGCCGTCATTTTAGTTAACGGTAGTCTGAAAATATTAGGTGGAAAATTCTAGAAATAAACAATTCATAAATTTTAAAGTGTGTGCAGTTCTGCGTAGCATGATGAAATCTCAAGCCATCCAAATCTGACTTGTGGGGGGAGGCAGAAGTCATTCCTTTGTCCAGCATATTGACGCTGTATCCACCACCTGCCCATTAATTAGTTAGTAGCCCTCTTGGTTATCTATCTGAGTGGCTGGCATGGTATCGCAGTGCTTGTGTCCAGGTAAGGCTTATTTTACTTAAAAATAAGTAAATTGTATTTCCATAACTTTTATTATATTAAAATATTATTTTATAATTATATTATAAAATAACAAAATCACTTTTATTCCATTTTATTCATTTTTGTTGTTCATCTCTTACTGTGCCTAATTTATAAGAAAAAAACCCCATAGTGTATGTCGGACTTGGAACTATCTGTGGCTTCAGTCATCCACTGGGGGTCTTGGAACATAATCCCCTCAGAAAAGGGGAGACTACTGTATGTTGAAACTTTCTCACTAAAACCATGTTTTATAAGCCACCAAGTTTTAAGTCCAGTATGGTCTGTTAGGTTATAACCAATGTTTCTATGACATCAATGAGCTCATTTGCAATCGGTTATGAGAATGAATTTAGTGTAACACGGAGTTGTTTGGGTTCCTTGGCACAGGGCTCGGGACTAGCAGAAAATTTTAACCTTTTGCATGAAAGTTCTCCATCAGTGCACATCTATTTTTAAAGAAATAAAAGGGGTACCTGCACCTGGGACTCCTCCCCAGCAAAGCACACTCCCAGGCTTGCACGGCTCTGGACCCCGGCAAGTCACGCTTCCTCCAGTGATCAGAGCTGCTGACACCTGCTTTGCTCAGCAAAGGCAAATACTCCTTTGATTGTTTTGTGCGATTGGCCACATCCCCTGAGGCGGCCTCTGTCATGTGTTGAGTTGCCTCTTCAGATTATCTCTGGAGGTCCCAATGATTGTTTTTGTTAATGTTTTGTTTACAAAGATGTGTAAGTTTTGAGATGTTTATCCTTAAACTTATTTTTACTCTAGTTTGCTTTTAAAAAAATTAAAATATAGTTAATGTAAAATATATTAGTTTCAGGTGTACAACATAATTATTCAACAATTAATATATCTAATAAAGCTGTTTTTATTTTTTAAAATTTTATTTCATTTATGCTATTACAATTGTCCCAGTTTTTCCCTTTGCTCCCCTCCATCCCCCACCCACTCTGCTGTCCATGTCCATGGGTCATGCTCATACGTTCTTTGGCTACTTTATTCCCTATGCTGTATGTACTTTATATCTCCATGACTGTTCTGTAACTACAAATTTGTACTTCTTAACCCCTTCACCTTTTTTGCCTATCCTTCTGACCCCCCTCCCATCTGGCAACAATCAAAACATTCTCTGTATCTATGATTCTATTTCTTTTTTGCTTGTTTGTTTACTTTGTTTTTTAGATTCAATTCTTGATAGATAAATATTTATTGCAATTTTTATTGTTCATATTTTTGATCATCTTCTTAAAGAAGACTCTGGAACATTTCATATAATACTGGTTTTGTGGCAAACACCTTTAGCTTTTTCTTGTTTGGGAAGCTCTTTATCTGCCCTTTGATTCTAACTGATAGCTTTGCTGGGTAGAGTAATCTTGGTTGTAGGTTCTTGCTTTTCATCACTTTGAATATTTCTTGCCAGTCCCTTTTAGCCTGAAAAGTTTGTTTTGAGAAATCAGCTGACAGTCTTATGGAGGCTCCATTGTAGGTAACTAACTGCTTTTCTCTTGCTGCTTTTAAGATTCTCTGTCTTTAACCTTTTGCATTTTAATTATGGTGTAGCTTAGTTTCAGCCTCTTTGGGCTTGTCTTGTTTAGTTCTGTTCTTTTTAGTGAACATTTTTGCAAAATGCATCGTTTTTCAGGAACATGTGTCTTGTGCTATAGTAGAAATCCTGTACTTGGTGCTTAGCAGATACTTAGTAAATGTTGGCAAGTTATTTATAATTAACTATATCACAAGAATTTTAAAAAGTGATTCCAAGGAATGATTATGTTGGCAATGAACCAAGTTATAAGAACTTTGCAAGATCACTTGACTTTTCTAGAATATAAAATCTTTAAGTCATTTTAATTTGCATGATATATTTTATCACTACTGTTTTAGAGAAACAGAAGTTAACTTTTCATTTTCAAAGACTGATGAACAATCATCCATTATTTCTTGAAGCTGAATAACAGGAAATTGTACTTGTTGTTCAAACCATTTCGCAATTGTAAGAAGCTGCTGGTCACAAAATGCACGTCCAATAAACTGCAGTCCTATTGGCAACCCTTGGTTTGAGAGGGCCATAGGGACACTCACTGCTGGCAATCCTGAGTAAAGGAAAGAAACCCATTAGTTGATTAATTCTCCATCTTAAGAAGCTGAGACCCCTTCCACTTTCCAGTGCTAGTAGGTCCATGACAGAATAAGGTTTAAAAAACAACAACAATTATATGATATACATGCTTTTGTACCTTCCTTTGTTAAGTGTATGTTGAAAATTACTCTTATCAGGAACGTCTTCATTCCTTTTTATAGCTGCATACTATTTCATCATGTGGGTTTACCGCAATTCATCCTACCATTCTTCTATGGTTGGGCATTTAGGCTATTTTCAGTACTTAGCCATTTCACACTATGCCCTAATGAATCACCTTGTTTTTTGATATTCTTGAAAGTTTCTCAGACAAAGAGCATTGCTTCATCAAAGGATAAATAAATATGTAATTAGATAATGCCAAATTCCCCTCCAGAATAGTTGTATCATTTTGAACTCCAATCAGCAAAATGAGTTGTTTTTCTTTTTTACAGACTTGCCAATAGAGTATATTGTTGAACTTATGAATCTCTCCAATTTGTTAGACAGAATAGCTCATGGCAGTTTTAATTCCTAGTTTGGGGCAGAAAACATATAAAGTCTTGGGACATATTATTATGCCATAAAATAAGGAAGTTTTCCAAAATTAATGGGGACAGGTCTGAAGGAAACATGCAATCTGAAGGGGCTTCTGTTGACTAAACCTGGGACAATTTGATCACCAAAAACAATAATGATAGCAATTACTTATAATACATTGAATTCAAAAAAGGAAAGCTATTGTTTAGAGAAGACTGCTAACTAATATGTATAGAAGGAATGATATAGTTGGAAAAAGCAGCATATTGTAATTCTCTAGGTAATAATTCAGGCAAGAAGCATCAATGGATGCTAAAACTGGGTTCAAGTTTATTGGGGAATAAATATTCACATGGTCTCAACTTATAGCTTATAACCGATGAAAGGAAAAACCGTAACTTTACAAGGAAAACTGCAGTTATTTCCTAACCAAGGGTTCAACTTAGTTTCCAAAAGTGGAACAAATTAGTGTTACTGTTTCCTGATAGGAAGGTATGTATGTAGTATTTCTGTCATACATGTTTAACTCAACCCATTCACAAGGAAGCAATCTGATAATCCAGACTGTGGGTGGGACATCCTATAGGACAAGTGAACTACACTCTCCAAGAAAGTCAATGTCACTAAAACAAAAACCTTAAAAGATGTGTGTGTGTGGGGGGGTTTCTTATCAGAAACTAAGCAGGCCAGAAGAAAGTAGCCCAACAATTTTAAGTCTAAATAAAAGAAATGTCAAAACAGAATCCTGCATGTAGTAAAAACAATCTTTAAAAAGGAAAAGGAAGCAAGCAAAGAGAATTAGTTGCCAGCAGACCTACTGTGAAGGAATGGCTAAGGGAATTCCTTTGAGCAGAAAGGATATGATAAAACAAAGAATCCTCATATGTCAAGAAGAGAGAAACACAGTGAGCAAAAGTCGAGGTGAGTACAACAGACCTCCCATGTCCTCTTGAGTGGTCTACATTAAGTCTGACGATTGGAATAAAAATTATAACACAGTCTGATGCAGTTCTAAGAAAACATAGAGAACTGGGGGGATTTAAAAGACATTATAAACAAACATACATATCAGGGGAAAAACAACTTATAAAAGACATTTTTGGTACAATTGAGAATTTAAATTAATTCAGAAAATTAAATTATTTAAATTCAAAATGGGAACATTTAAATATGGACTATATTTGTCAAATTACTGTGTTTATATTAGTTTTCTGAGGTGTGATTGTGGAATTGTTATATAGGAGAATGTATTCTTAAAAGACTCATGATAAAGGTGAAGAAGTGTCATGATGTTGAAACTTTCAAACTATTCAGCTAAAAACCAGTGAGTGTGGGTGTGCCTATGTGTGTGCCCATGTGTGCACATGTGTATGTATGTGGAGAGAGAGATGGAGAGAGAAGGAAAGGAATAAAGGAAAAAGCAAATGAGACAAAATGTTAAAAGGGATGAATCCAGGCAAAGGGCATATGGGTATTCATTACACTACTTTTCAATCTTTCTGTAGGCTTGAAAAATTTTTAAATAAAAATTAAAAATATGCTAAGTGGACTGATTCTGAATACTTGTGTGTGGTGAAGACAAGTATGTGGGGGCCTGTGCCCATGCACACCACACACACTGACACGTGTGCACACACTTTTCTAAGCATTCCAGAAGGGCCAGCTATTGCCCTTAGGAAACAATCTAGCTAGAACCTAAGTTGAAGACCAGGGTGCCGGCCTAACAATGTGAAGAAAACCCGATGGTCCTGAGGAATCCTCACCTGCCATGTTCACAGCCTGTGTAAAAATGTCATCCTGGGCACTCCGGGTTCTGTTGTCCTCTTTGATGAACTCCACGTACGGCACTGCCTCACTCAAAGTGGTGGGAGTGAGCAAGACATCCACTCCAGAGTTAAAAACGTTCACAAAATCATTAGCAATGAGTCGTCTCACCTTCTGTGCTTTGACAAAGTAATTCTCATAGTTTCTGTGGGAAAAAAAAACAGTGCTATTTTAAGGGCTTTTTATAATTTATTTGAACGATTCTCATACATAAGGCTTGTTAAAGAATCACTGGGTTCTCAGCCTTCATGAGCAGGCACCATGTAGATACCTCATGACACATAAAAATTACTTTTCTTCAACTGTGATGTTATTCAAAATGTATAGATCTGGAATTTAATCAATCAGAACTACTTGTGCAAATTTGAATATATAACCACAAAATATTAACACTTCCGGGGACACCATTAAACCAGAACATTCATTTTCAGGTGAGGAATGCCAAGTACAATAAGTAAACGATTTTGCAAAGGTTACAGAGATTGGCAGTGGATAGAGGAAGGACTAGAACTGGGCCCCTGGAGGCTCATTCCAATCCTCTTTCTATTATAATGTCTTATTTCATCTATACCATAATTATAACTAGTTATTATAAGGATTCTGAAGTTTTGCAAAATTCTAACATGCCACCAGAATTGGACACTAAGAAACAGGCTCTGGAAACAACAAACGGCAAGTGCTGCCGAGGATGCGGAGAAAGGGGAGCCCTCTGCACTGCTGGCGGGAGTGCGGACTGGTGCGGCCACTGTGGGAAGCAGTATGGAGACACCGCGAAAATTAAAAATGGAACTGCCTTTCGACCCAGTGATCTCACTTCTGGGACTATATCTGAAAGGGACCCAGAACACTGATTTGAAAGAATATAAGCATCCCTATGTTCACTGCAGCGTTATTTACAATCGCCAAGATATGGAAGCAGCCCAAGTGCCCATCAGTAAATGAGTGGATAAAATAACTATGGGACATTTACACAGTGGAATACTACTCCACCATAAAAAAGAAAATTTTACCCTCTGTGACAGTATGGATGGGCCTGAAGCACATTATGCTAAGTGAAACAAGCCAGTCAGAGAAAGAAAAATACTAAATGATTTCATTCATATGTGGGATCTAATGAACAAACTGAACTAACAAGGAAAATAGAGACAGACTCATAGATGGAGAGCAGGATGACAGCTAGTGGATGGGGGGAGGTCAGTGGGTGGAGGGACTGAGCAAAAAGGAAAAAGGACTCATGGACATGGACAACAGTGTGGTGATTGCTGGGGGTGGGAGGGGTAGATGGGGACTAAATGGTAATGGAAAAAAATACAATAAAGATTTCAAAAGAAAAAGATAAAAAAAAGAAAGTGGGGGAAGTACGCTGTTTTTGCAACCCTGTGTTTATGGACAGGTTTGGCCCAGGATGGAGATGTGCAGTTCAAGAAAAGATATTTTACTGAAAAGATTAATGAATTAGCCAGATGTAGGTGTTATTAGAAGTCAATCATGCAAAGAAAGAGAAAAAGAAAATGGTCTTTAAATTCTCCTGAAGCTACTAATGAAGGCTAGCAAAAGTAGTATCTATTCTAACTTCAATTTCCTCATCTGTAAAAATGAGTGTCACAACTCCAGTCTTACTGTGGACCAAATATAATAAATTAAAAATGTGGAATCTTTTTTTACCCTAGAAGAATGCTATAGAAATAAGAGATGTCCTTACTATCATTTGACCACAGATTCTAAATATAGAGATGAATGCAGGCATCACCTGTAATTTAAACAATAAAATTTGATGGCTTAAATAATATATTAACAGCATTTCCCAAACCTGAATTTTATAAAAGAACAAATACTTCTGTTTTTCTTTCTTTTTTTAAAAAAATATTTTATTTATTTATTTATAGAAAGAGGGGAAGGGAGGGAGGAAGAGAGGGAGAGAAACATCAATGTGTGGTTACCTCTCATGTACCCCTTACTGGGAACCTGGCCTGCAACCCAGGCATGTGCCCTGACTGGGAATGGAACTGGCCACCCTTTGCTTCGCAGGCTGGGACTCAATCCACTGAGCCACATCAGCCAGGGCCAAATACTTCTGTTTCTATTAAATTTCTTCCTCCTTTAAATATGGTTCAAAAGCAGTACTTGCGCTTCCATCAATGGCGCAGTAATAGGAATGGGACTTACCCTGCCATATTCAGTACCTAGAAAACAAGACAAAACGAAACCACTACTTTCAGGCCTTGGACAACAGGCTTTCAGGAGAGGGGGCTCTGAGAGAAGGGAAGCAAGTAAGTGAAGCCCTTCGACTGCGAAGACCAATGCCTGGAGGCAGTTTTCAGGCCTCAGCCTTGAGAGGAGGAAACTAAACCAAGTTTAGGGGTGAGGGGAGGGGGTCCTCAGTTGAAGAGAACTAGATCAGAAGTTTACAGCCACAGTTTGCCAGTGCAGAGTACTGGATGGGAGAAAGTAGCACACAGACCTTGAGGGTTTGCTTGAGTGTGGTGAGAACATTTGAGATCTACTCCCTCAGCATCTTTCAAGTATACAATACAGTATTGTTAACTGTAGTAACTATGCTGTACATTAGATCCCAGAACTTATGTGTCTTATCACTGGAAATTTGCACCTTTGACCAATATCTCCCCATTTCCCCCAGCCCTGGCAACCATAGTTTGCCAGTTAGAACTCTTTCTTGGAGTAAGCAGATTGTGTGTGTGTGTGTGTGTGTGTGTGTGTGTGTGTGTGTGTGTGTGTGTGTATAAATAAAATAGAAGGGAAAACTTAGTTCATTTGCTAGATTTTTCAATGTAAGCTCCTACTTAAGGCTCTAACAGCAAGACACTTAATGAGGCCAAAGTCCTTCAGGGCTTCCTACTTAGTCTGTATTAATCATTTAAATAGAACATCAATTATTTTTTGTTTGTTTCTGAATGACCAGGAACCAAAAGTCCCATAAATAGACCTTAAATTATGATTTCTAATTCAAGTCATAGGATTTTGTTTCTTTAGCAAATATCTCAAGTTTAGCAGGTCACAGGACCTGCTACTACTTTACCATTGAGTTTTTAAGAAAGGGGAAAATTCCTAAACTAATTATCTTACTCTTTTAATAAGAAAAAGTTTCCTGAGAGAATTCTTCCTCTCACCACATCGTTAAAGCCTTCTCGCCTGGTTGCGGCATACATGGCTTCAGTAGACACATTAATGTCACATCTGTGACCTGAAAACAAAAAAGAGATAAATGTTACTTGAAAAGGAAGTCTGGCTGAAAAGCAGACTTAGATTCACATTTCTGACCAATGCTCAAATTGTGGGAGACTGCCTTTAATTCTTTATTTTCCTTGTGACAGACTGACCAGTCAGGAATCAAGGAGAGAGAAGAAAACAACCAACAGGGAAACATCATTTGTTCATTCCTTCATTTGTTCGTTCATTTGTTCATTCATTGAAATGTTTACTGGGCATTTACTATGTGCTAAGCACTATAATAGACACAGAATACAAAGATAAGCTACTGTCCCTTCAAGATATTTGGTCTAGGAAGGTGAACCAAACAGAGGTATCAGTGATGAAGAGTGTAAGTATAATGCTAAAACAACAAAAGATTCCCTGATTTACTTCTTTAAATCATTATTATTATCTTGGGTAATCATTTTTTTCCCACTAATAAAGGAATCTTTCAAATGTTGAGATAACTACCTTAAAAATCCAAACACAGCCATCTTACCATATTCTAGCCCGTCAAATCTTGCCATGTTCGACGCCACTTCTGACGTACACAACACGTGGTAGCAGACAATCGAATACTTGGTGTGGGGCAGGGACACTTCGATTACTTTGGCCCCCTCGGACTCAAAGAGTTTAGCAGCTTTGGACCAAAGAGATTGTACTTCACTTGATAACTCTGGTACAAGGTATTCCTTATTGGAAAAAGTTAAAAAACAGGAATTAGAATATCTGTATAGATAACTTACAAAAATTTGTACTCCAGGACCTTTGGCAATACATTAGCAAATGCCAGGAAGTCGTCAGGAAGACTGAACCAATTTCAGAGTGTTCATGGCATGACAAACACCGTACTAGATACGGGCTGAACGTAACAATATTACAGACTTGGTTCAGGAAATTATACAGGGTCTGGCACAAATAACGCCCCCTTTTTTTATTACAACATCATAAGCATGCAATTTGGCAACATAACAACACCACACTCAAGCACACCATATGACATTTTAGGTGAAATGTTCAAATTAAAACTATAAATTATTGCACCCATATTATTACTGCTACAACCACACTCAAGAATGCCTTACTTCTGCCGGACCCTGTATTTGTTAAATGTTCACTATAGACCAGGTACACTGCTGGATGCTTTTTCAAAGGTTTTCTAATTTAATGCTTTAACAATCCTATGATGTGGGCATTATCTTTCATTTATTAATGAAAAATATTGAGAGTAGAGAAATTAAGTAACTCTACTAATATTACATAGCAGGGATCTAGGATTCCAAAGTAGGTCTGTGGTCTGTTTCTACAACCTGTGCTCTCTCTAAATCCTTAAAAAAGACACAGTTATTACCTTAATAGAAGATTTTAAAGAAAGTAGTATTTCTCCAAAGCAATGGTCTCAACTGAGGGCAATTATAGGCTCTTCCTCTTAACCAGGGGACACTGATGGCATGTGCAGACATTTCTGGTTGTGGGGGTGTGGTGGGGGTGCTACCACTAGGGGAAGAGGCGGTGATGCTGCTGAACATCTGACAATGTATAGGACAGTCTCCCATAACAAAAAATTACCCAACAAATTATTGCCAAGCTTAAAACTAAAAAAAAAAGTAAAGGTCAGTAATTTAATATATTTACTTTCATGTATGAATTACTCACTTGCTACTGTAATAAAGGTAATAGTAATACTAATCATAATAGTAATATCGGTGACATTTATTGATCCTTTACTATGCAAAATATATCTCAGGGCTATGCCTTTTACAGCAGGGATTAATGAACTATGGCCCATCAGTCAGATGTGACTTGCCAGCTGTTTTTGAAAATAAGGTTTTATTAGAACACAGCCACACTCTTTTGTTTACATATGGTCTATGGCTGTTTCACGATGCTGTGGCAGAGTTAAGTAGTTATGACAAAGACGGCATGGCCCACAAAGCCTAAAATATTTGGTAATTGAACCTTTACAGAAAACTCTTACAGACCCTTGCTTAGCATGGCTATCTAATTATTTTCATTGAGTTGTAACTGACATACCACATAATGTTATTATACTAGTTCCAGGTGTGCAATTTGATTCAATACTTGTTTGTATTAAGAAATGATGACCACAATAAGTCTAGTTAACATCTGTTGCACTAGTTTTTTTTTCTTGTGGTGAGAACTTTTAAGATCTACTCTCTTAGCTACCTTCACATATGATGTACAGTATTATTAACTAGAGTCACCATGCTGTACATCACATGCTACAGGCCCATGATGATTATCTAATTCAAACCTCAGCACTCTCTGAAATCAACACTGTAATTATCCCCATTTTACAGATTGGAAATTGAGCTTAGGGAGATTAAACCATGTGCTCAAGCCACACAGCTAATAAAAGTGGCAGAGCAGGGATTCAAACCCAACCAGTCTGTTTCCCAAATCTATGCTCTGTATTTGATTTGACAGTATTTTTTGTAAAGTAACGAAAGGGAAGAGTTACCTTCGGAATTCCTATGCAGAGTTTGCTCACGTCCGTCAGGGTGGGCAGCATAAGTGGTTTAACAGGCTCTTGTATAGTGGTCGAGTCTCTGCAGTCATGCCCAGCCAGTATACCTGTAAAGAAAAATACTTGGGAGTGACAGACATATTGTTTCACAGTGAAACTGTAATATTTTAAAATTGCATGGAATCATATAAATACCCAACACAACTGCTGCATCATCCACGCATCTGGTTAAGATTCCAGGCACATCCATTGAATTCACCAGGGGAATGAGACCATGACGAGAGACTAGGCCGTAGCTTGGTTTTAAACCAACCACCCCACAGTGGGCAGCTGGATTTCTGGTTGATCCTCCTGTATCTGATCCTAAAGCCCTGAAATTTAAATGGAATTTTCTTTAAAAGAATGACATCATCTCTAATTACATTTGGAATCTACCTTTTTAAATGAGTATCTTTAAAATGTATTTTCCCCTGATTATGCAAAAGTAAAACACACTCATCTCAGAGAATTCTTGAGATACAGAAAAGGGTAAGAGGTTAACAAAATATTCCACCATCCTGAGGCAAACACTGTTAACATTTGGCATGTAACATCCAGTTTTTTTTAAAATGCATTTCTCTTTCATAGTTCAGGTCATTGTGTAATCATACGTTTCAATTTCTTTTTTGCTTATCATGAGCCTTTTATTATGTCATTAAAATTATGGAAAATTGAATTATGTATTAAACTCTATCAAATATTTTAAAGTACATTCTCTTATCAATATACATACAATCTTATACCTTCCTTAAATGGCAATTTTACATTATGCTTTTACCAACTAAGCACACCTTTCCCAAAAATTCAGATATGGCCCTTCTGCTATCCCATTTTGAATCATGGATAGAAATGTATTTTAATTTACTTAAACATCATGTTGTTGCCAACTAGGATAATATTGCATAATAAATTACTTTGTAATAAACACCTTTAAACATAAATCTTTGCCCATATGTCTGCTTATTTTTTAGGTTAGCTTCCAAGCAGCAGAGTTAATGGTCAAAGAATCTGCCTGTTATTATAAGTTCTTAATATACACTGTCAAATTACTCATCAAAAAGGTTATGTCAATTTATATTCCCAACTAAAGTCAATCAGATTGTGTTTAATATTTCATTATGTTTCCCTGAGTATTAGCCGTTCTTAAATATGGTTAAAGTGATAACTAAAAAGCTTTGTTAGTGTGTATTTTAAAATAATTTTCACATTAATTTGTATTTGCATTTGCATTACCCACTATGAAGTATCTGTTCATTGTTTTGCCCAGTTACCCAATGAGTATATATTTTTCTTTAAAAAAACAAAACAAATAAACAAACAAACAAAAAGCACCACCAAAACTAACCTTGAGGACATGATGCTAAGTGAAATAAGTCAATCACAAAAACTGCCTAATTTCACTTACACCGGATATTTAGAGCAGTGAAATTTACAGAGACAGAAAGTAGAAGAGTGATTGCCAGGAGCTTTTGGTGGGGCTGGTGGGGGACAGGCAAATGGGAAGCTGTTGTTTAATAAGCACAGGGTTTCGGTTTTGCCAATGAAAAAGTTCTAGAGATCGGCTGCACAACAGTGTGAATGTACTTAATACTACTGACTGTATACTCAGAAATGGTTAAGATGGCCTTGGTTGGGCATTGTCCCGCAAAGCAAAGGGTGGCCACCTTGAATCCCAGTCAGGGTGCATGCCTGGGTTGTGGTTCCGTCCCCTGGTCTGGGTGCTTACAGGAGGCAACAAGAGAACCAATCGATGGTTCTCTCTCACATCCGTATTTCTCTCCCTTTCTTTCTCCCTCCTTTCCCCTCTCTGTCAAATCAATCAATAAATAAAAATCTTTATTAAAAAAAAGATATTTAATTAAAAAAAAACAGTTAAGATGGCCCTGGCAGGTACAGCTGCCAATGTGGCTCAGCTGGTTGGAGCACTGTCTGGAACACCAAAAGGCTGCAGGTTTGATTCCTGGTCATGGTGCACATGGGAGGCAACCAACTGACGCCTCTCTCTCTCTCAAATCAATAAACATATATGTTTTTAAAATGGTTAAGAACTTAATTGTGTTATGTATATTTTACAATTAAAAATTAAGAACATTTAAAAAACTGTTTCAGAAAAAAAGGTTTTTCTGATTAGAAAGATGCACACGCCTACTGCAAAAGTTAAAATATTCTATGACTGTATGATATTTGTAAAGTAAGATTTCTCTCATAATTACTACCCCCATAAAAATGTAGTGATTAACTTTGATATACATTCATCCAGACATTTCAATGCAACTAACATACAGGGTGGGACAAAAATAGGTTTACAGTTGTTCATATGGAAAATAATATAATAATTAATAAATGATAAAATAAGAATAAAATCTGTTTTGTGTACTCACAACTTTAAACTTATTTTCCCCACCCTGTATATACATATATAATTATTACTTTTAATAAAAATAAGGGCATACTACACATACTATTTTGCAACTTGTTTTCCACTTAACAGTGTATCTGGGACATCTTTCCATGCCACTAGTGCTCTAGCTCATTCTTTTTAGTGGTGCAGAGTATTCCCAGAATTTTCCCATTTTTAAAACTGTTCTAGATGGACTGAATCAAAAGGTGGGTGGCGGGGAACAAAGCAGAACACTTGACCGTTTGGGACCCATTCAGTCTGGAGTTGCTCTGGGTCTGTGCTGCTCCTGACTGCACCCAGAGGGAAGCTTTAGCCTGGACAAGGCTCCTACCAGTCACGTGGCCCTTGTGTTGTACAGAAAATGCAAATTAGATTGCCTTTCTTACCAAGTCCATCTGAGCCACAAAATCAGGCTGTTGCTTTCACAATTTCTAAAAGGATACATTTTCTTATTAGGACTCACTGATGGCTATGCACAAGTAAAACTTACACTTCCATAGGAATTATGTGTCAAAGTGCCATCTTCTCAAAGCCCATGCAGAAAGATGAGCAATACATGGGGTGATGCGGACAGGAAAGAGCACCTAATCTGGCAGTCCTAACTTACTGGAACTCTCATTAATATTAATGCAGCACTACAAAACCTCACAGAGATGAAATGGTTTTACTTGTTAACAAGATTTCAGGGAAACAAAAAAAAAATCTGTAGAGTCTAAACCTCCGTAGCTTTAAAAAAAATAAGTAATTTATTGCTTGCAATGCCACTAAAAGAGTTTACTTTCAGTGGATAATTAAGGAGAGATAAATGTAATAACAGCAGTATTTATTTACTCTTCTGTAGGTGGTTAAGAAATGCTTTACAAATGGGACTGAAGACACAAAGCATGATTGATGCTTTTCAAAATATGAAGTATGACAGTTTACAAATCAGCTCTCCACAAACTTGAAAAACCTTTACATACGATACACATTTTTAGTTGTGAAAACACTATTTTAAATATTCTATTGATACATATTAGGAGCACTTTTTCTTTTTTTTTTCTTTTTGACTAAAGTCAGAATTAGCTGAAGGATAAACCATAGCTAACAATTTAACCCAGTAGCATTCAGCTAAAGCCATGGTACTCTTAGTCTCTAAATATTTGTACAATTAGTAAGCAGACACCCAAATAAATTCTTTAAAAAGTGAAATTCAATGAAGTCCACTTATGCTGACTGGTTTATTCTGCAGACCCAGAAATCTTGTTTTTAAGAGAACCAGGTATTATACAGGAAGACTTTAAATGTTATCTTAAGGCTGAATCTATAAAATGCACGTAAGTGTATAGCTGAGTGTATTCATAAGATAAAATTTTGATATACCAATGAACACAAATGACTCGCTAAAAATAAATAAAAATACCAAGGTATGAACTTCTCTATTGTTGAATTTTGCCTATAGTTTATGTCCATTTGTATTAGGTTGGGTTTCAAAGCACAGATGGATAAAACATCTTACGCAAAGCATGTGAACGCTGATACAGCTGCTGCACTCCCTCCTGAGCTTCCTCCCGTTATAAGCCAATTTGAATCCTCAGTCTCACCATGGGGCTTCTGCTTTTTCTTTTCTCTGTACTGTTTTGAAAAACTCCACGGGTTTTTAACTGGTCCGAATATACCATCTGTGCTCCCAGACCTGAGATGAAGAAGTGAAACAATATACTTAATGAAGCTTTCATTTTATGTGAAAATTTCATCTGATTATTTGCTTCCAACACCGTATAATCCACTGTAAATTGAACTGGAATAGGTAGGAAGCCTGCTTAGATGTAGCTTTCTTTAATTAGATGGGTGAGGAGGTGGAAGGTGGAAAGTAAGAGCATTTATGATAGAAAGTAGAGAAAACTGGTCTGCTAAGAAATGAAGGTTTTTATCCCAACTGATCACCTAATTCAGCTCAAGATGATTTTCTTTGTAAATTAAGGACTTCTAGTTGAAGAATATCACAAACATTTGAATAGTTAATAGTAAAAAGTCTTTTGAAGGAATCTCTCTTTTAATCAGAAGGTTTAAGAAAAGCATGGTAAGTGGAACGCTAATAACATATTAAAACTTTGAAATAATTTCAATCTTATAGAAAAATTACAAAAATAAAAATAGTATACAAAGCACTTTGCACTCTTTACCCAGATTTGCCTATTGTTAACATCTTACCTCATTTGTTTTATCATTTGTGTGCTCACCCACTGTTTTGTTTTTCTCCTGAACCACTTACGGGTAAATTACATTGCCATGGCCCTTTACTCTTAAACTCTCCAGTATGTGTTCAGTATGTATTTCCTAAGGCTAAGGGTAATCTCTTATACAGTCCAAGTATAGTTATCGATCTCAGTGAATTTAACATAAACAGAAAACGTTTACCTAATTTAATGCACATAACCCAATCTCGTCAGCTGATCCAATAATGTCCTTTATAGCACTTTATGCCCTCTCAGGTCTAGAGTCAAGTGCTACATTTAGTTATCATTGTCTCTTAAGCCTCTTTTTTCCCACTTTTCAAATCATTCACCAGCCAATGAACACTGAGTTATTTCTGGTTTTTGGCAATTTGAATAAAACCTCAATAAATATTGCACTGAAAGGCCCTAGCCAGTGCTGTTGTGTAAACATGCGTCTTCATCCCTCGGGGAAATACCCGGGACTGAGACTGTTGGGTCACATGGTAGGTGTATGTTTAACTTTATAAGTCACTGCCGAACCATTTTCCCAAGTGGCTATTCCATTTTGAATTCTCTACCAGCACTGTATAAGAAATCCAATCGCTCTACATCCTTCTCAGCACTTGATATTGTCATCTTTTAAGCCATTCTAATAGGTGCATCTCATTGTGCTTTTAATTTGCATTTCCCTAATGACTAATGTCAAGCATTTTTTATGTGTTTATTTGCCAACTGTATATCTTCTTTAATGAAATGTCTGCTTACATATTTCACCCATTTAAAAAACTGAACTGTTTCCTGGCTGGGTGGCTCAGTGGTTTGGAGTGTCATCCCATGCACCAAGGGCTGTGGGTTTGATCCCTGGTTGGGGAGCATATGGGAGGCAACCAATCAATGGTTCTGTCTCACAGTGATGTTTCTATCTCTTTCTCTTTCTCTCTACCCCTTCCTCTCTCTCTAAAATCAATAAATATATCCTTGGGTGAGAATAAAAAAAAATTGAGTTGTCTTATTACTAAGTTAGGAATGGTTCTGTATATCCTGGGTACCAGTTCTTTCTCAGATACATGTGTTGCAAATATTTTCTCTCAGTCTGTAGCTTGTTATTTTATTTTTAAACAGTGTATTTCAAAATAAAGAAGTTACTAATTTTAACGAAGTACAATCTATCAAATTTTCATTTTACAAACTGTACTTTATATGTCCTAAGAAATCTTTACCTAACTTAAGGTCACAAAGATTTTCTCCTATGTTTTCTTCCGTAAATTTTAGGTTTTATGTTTTTTAGCCTCTTTTAATCTGAACATTTTCATAGCCTTTCTTTGTTTCTTGATATTGACATTTAATAGAAGCGTTCTCCTTTCAGATTTGTCTTTTGTTTTCTTGTTATTACTTTAGGTTATACAGCCTCAGCTGGAAAATCGCACAGATGACGGTGTGTTCCTCTCCAGGACCCCATCTGGAGGTACGTGATGTTCACTTCACCCTCCCTAATGATACTCATTTTGATCAGCTATTCAAGGCAATGTCCATATAACCTATGTTTGAGTTTACATCCATGGATTAATCCATTCAACATGTGTTTACTAAGTGCCAAGGCAATGAAAAGACAAGCCAGAGATTTGGAGAAAATATTTGCAAATCACCTGTATGGTAATGGACTTGAACCCAGGGTATATAAAAGAACTCTTTACAGCTCAGTAAGACAAACAGCCCAATTAAAAAAATGGGTGGAGGGCAAAAGATCTGAATAGGTTCTTTAGACATACAGGTGACAAAATACATGATGTTTACCATTATTAGTTATCAGGGAAATACAAACTAAAACCAAAACAAGATATGACCATATAGTTATTAGACAGCAGAACATAATCTCACAGAGGGACTGAGAAACTGGCATTAGAATCTTCAAAAAGTCATCCCACTACTTTTTTATAGAATGAAATTAAAGACACAGATGAAAGATACAAGGGAAGAGAATTTCAATTTTACTTACCCCATAGCAAACTCATCTAAGTTCGTTTTTCCCATTAGCAGAGCTCCCTGATCTAACAGCTTCTGAACTACTGTGGCATTATAAGGTGGTATATAACCTAAAGAAAAATTCAGTTATTTTTATTATAGGAAAGAAAACAGTGAACATCTAAATCATATTAAAGGAATAAGATTTTACTCTTCAATTAAGCAATTTGTATTAACATGTGCTAATTATTCCTAATTTGACTGGTAGGTTGTACTTTATTCCAAAAGTTAATCTTTTGTACTGCTAACTGGTATGTTTCCCAAAGACAGGCCATATATTCACTATTTTATAATCTAAAAACATTGATTTTAACAGTTAACATTGCAAAATACTGTATGACAGTCAGAGAGGTACCCAGTTCATTTGAAACCAATCACGAATCCTGTTTCTGCTCATTGTACTTGACTTTTTCTTCTCAGATGAAGCTATGACACAGTAATCTCTATCCATTTCCAGTCAGAAATACATTTTTATTGACATACAATTAATAAATTTTCTCTATCTAGTGTATATTCCAAAACAATGAAAAACAGTGCCCCTATCTGAGGAGCCCGAGGCACACACCTCAGAACACTGCTTTTAGTCTGTAGTATTCAGAACAACCCTTTCCCATCTCACGTTCTTCCTGGGATCCACACATCTGGATAAACATGATTCCTTTTGGATTTACTAAACTGTAAAGAACAAAGCCAAGCAATACAATACTCAACTCAGGTAAGTATAACGACACAAGAGGTAGAGGAGTCAGAAAATGAAAAGCAGGACAGCAGACACTAATGAACCCTTACTCCATCCTCCACTGAGGGGTGACGACAGCCACCTCATCCTTAGTCCCGTGTCATCAATGAGTGGGAGTTAGAGGGACTCAGTGTGTTGGTGGCGATCTGCTGGGTCTAAAGCTTCCCAAATAAGACCCACCCACTAAGCTGGCTTCCCTGTAGAGGATAATTTTGCATTCTGAAAGAGCAAACTGTGAAAAGGTAATGTTCCACTCTAAGCATCTCCTTTGCAGACATAATTAGTCGGAGAATATCTTGGTGCTTTAGTATCTTATCTTTAATTGAAACCAAAAGAATTCTTATTTTTATAAGACTATTAATGCTGCAAGCAGTTAAAATTTACCTTTCAGCATGTTTGATGCACAGGTGGTCTCAATGCCAGACGTACTGAAGTTGTCTTTTACCGCGACAGGAATCCCATCTAACTCCCCCAGTGAGTGTCCTGTGTTAAGAGGTCAAAAGAACAGAAGATGTATTTAGTTCAAGATATAATAACACATTAATACTAGCTGTTATAATAACTATTAGTTCTTGGTAAGATACTTCTTCAGAAATAAAATCCATGTTAAAAAGTATTGCAGTTGGACACCATAAAGCATCATATGTCAAATCGCCTCATTTTCATTATACCTCATGGCAAGTTCTTTAAATAAGGGAATGTTTTATGGGAAAAGATTTACTTGCTAAATGGAGACAGCCACATCCAATTAACCTCTTTCTCTAAGGATATAACAATTAAGTATAATTCAAAGTAATTTACCTTTCTTATACCTTTCCTCTGATTCTTCAGCTTGCTTTAAGGCCACCTCTTCTGATACAGTAATGTATGCATTTAGAAACTTGGTCTTCTTGATAAGGGCGAGACATTTTTGACAGAGTTCGGTTGGAGTAATTTGGCCTTGTTTCAGTGCTGCAGAAACCTGTAATACATACAATTCAAAAAACCCTTTGCTGAGTCAGCACCAGTTTCAAATATTACACTGAGGTAGGCAAACAGAGTGGTTAAGAATAAAATTTTGAAGTGAGGCTTGGATTCAAAACCAAGAGAACCTATCGACTCTACACTTAGTGCCATGAACCAGGGTAACGACTCCATCAGCTCGAAGATGGGTTGGAGGATACACACTCACAGGCCAAGCCAAGCAACTTTGTTTCTGAGTCAGGCCTGAATACCTGAGAGCAATGGTTTAGGTAAACCACCCTGGCCAGGGGAGGGACAGGCCCAGCAGGGGTGAAGGTAGACTGTGTGCACAGAGAGCAGCGTAGCTGCAACACAGGCAGTCGCAGAGTAAAAAGGAGAAATGAACTAGACAAGGCCATACAGGACTTTATGGCTCTGAATAGATGACCTTTATTAAACAGATCTTTATGTCTATTGTAGAATTCAAGCAAAAGCCATTACACATTGAGAGCAATGCTTAGAAAATATGGATTCAAAGGCAAATGAACTTCTCTGAAATCTGAAATCCTGTCTTTGCTACATTATGAAGACTGGTAAAGAAAGCATTAAAATAAACCGTACTCAAGTGACCAGAACCTGTATAATGATAGTAACTGAGGCCTGAGGTGAAGTGATAATTATTTAATACTTTCTATAGTAGTAGTCACTATGCATACTTAGCAGGTAAGATAAAGGAATGACAAAGAGTCAAAGACAATACCAAATCTTCGGAGATGATTTGAAAAAATAGTTGGATAAGATGGGAGCTCAGAGATAAGCAGGATGGGAAAGAATCTTTATTGAGTATTTATCAAGAGCCAGGCACTGTTGTTGGCTTTACATGCATTATTATTTCACTTAACCCTTAAAACACCACAGAAGTTAGGTGGTGTTCATTTTGGAGATGCAAAATCTGAAAATCAGAGAGGTTAAGGGATTTGTCCAAAGTCACACAAATAGTAAAGGGTAGAGATAATTTTTTAACATAAGCTCCTTCACCATTTCTGTCTGCACTAGTGGAAGCTTAATTTGTCATTTAAGTTGGCTCTATTTTCACATGTCCTAAATACATCAAGCAACAGGAGTTTGCATTTGGAGGAAAGTCTGCAAATGATCTGCTCTCAGCTGTTGAATAAATCATCAAAGCAGTAGTGTACTTAGGGCTGAGGGTTTTAAATGAGACAGGCTGTGGGAATAGGCCACTGAGAGGACCTAATGCTGATGGACAAGAGGAGGAAGGGACTGCCATGAGGAGGTCGGGGGAGTGACACAGGGATGGAAAGAAGCAGCAGGGCTTGACTTAAAGGAGGTAAGCTAGTGACAAGAAGAGATATTCTGTTCAATGGTTTGTAGGAAATGTGAACTCTAAGAAAAGAGCTGGAGAGAAATAAAAAGACAGCAGTGTATTCTAGTACTATAAATATGGAGTGAGAAGGGAGAAAGTGGTAGGCTGGGTACAAGAGTTAGAAGTAGCACACACTCAAAGCTAGAGACAGAGAGCTGTATGGGCAGGCCTATCCCATGGCAAAGTTGTAAAAATTAGGGAAATTATGTCTGCCATTTCCTCTCCTTCTTTGCCCCAACTACCCTAATGCCCACTATCCCTAAGCCACTTTCTGAATGGTCAGTTAGTAAGAGAATAAGAGGTAGGGAGTGACAGCTGAAGGAAGTGAGATTGCCTAGAAGCACTCATTTGACATGGTGCTAATCTTCGTTAGGGACATTTTTAGGAGATCCAAATTTGAGAAAATCAGTAAGGGAACTGGAGAAGAGGAATGAAAACAAAGATGCTAATGAGCTAGAATGGACTGAGCATAAGGAATATGAGATATAAATAGTACAGCTCTCCTAAGACAAAACTAAAGATGTCATATCTGACTACAGGATGAAATCAAATATTGGGTTGGCCAAAAATCCATTACATTTTTTCCATAAAATAAGAGACATTTTTCATTTTCACCAGTAACTACTGATTTGGATATTTTGAGTATGTCAGCTAGCTCCCACTATTGCCTTCTAGTTGGTAGATGCCAAGGGTGCTGCTAAACATCTTCCAATGCATAAGACAGCCCCACAGCAAAGAATTATTTGGCCAAAATGTCATTAGTATCAAGAAACGTCACAAAACACTTTTGACATGTTCGATCAGTCACAGCACCTACTCCATACACTGCACAAATCTTTTTTGAGTTTCAGTTGCATTTTTTTAAATGTATTTTATTGATTATGTTATTACAGTTGTCCCATTACCCCCCTTCATTCCCCTCCACCCTGAACACCCTCTCTCACCCACATTCCCCCCTTTAGTTCATGTCCATGTGTCATAAGTT
>CM052541.1:149824097-149880213 GCA_028533065.1 Trachops cirrhosus | reverse complement strand
AGCTGAAGGGAATAGCAGAGCAGGCAGTGCCCATGTTCAGGGAAATAAGTTTTGTCTCCTTAGGCCTCCCAGTTCTGGGAGATTTCTCACTCAGCCTTAGCCACGGGGGGTTACGGCTCCTGAAACCAGGCAGGGCGGACACCACAGTACAGTACTATACCAAGTCTCCCTCCTACGCCTTTTCATTCATTGAAGATTTCAGCAGCTAGCTCATGGTACTCTTTACTCTGGCTCCTGTTGCTATTTTTGACTAATTCAAACTCAAGTCATGTGCACTGACACCTGGCCTTCTAGTTCTTGACCTCAGTTCACATAAGCTTTCCCTTCACCTCACCCCTGACCAACTCACATGGTCACAGCCAACTACATCATTACCGGTATCTGTCTTACCTCCAACCTCAATTCTGGTTATCCCACACTTCCTGTCCCTTAAGCTCATTTACTCTACTGCCCCCATAGTCAGCAAGAAAATGGAAACCTCAGTTCTAAAACGGCAAGGAAATAGACTCTGCCAACAATCAGTGAGGACCCTGAGACTGCAGATGAAACCACAGTCCTGGCTGACACTTTGGTTTCAGTCTTATGAGACTCTAAGCAGAGACCCCAGCTACTTCCTTCCTGGACTCCTGACCCACAAAACAGAGACGTTAAGATTGAGTATGTGTGTGTACGATTGTGTTAATTTTAGCTGAAAAGTTTATAGTACTAGGGGTGTCCAGGCTGTGGCTCATGGGCTGCGTGCATCTCAGGATGGCTATGCGACCCAATACAAAATTGTAAATTTACTTAAAACATTATGAGATTGTATTTGTGACTACATGTTGCAATGTATTTAATGTGTGGCCCAAGACAACTCTTCCTCCAGTGTGGCCCAGAGATGCCAAAAGGTTGGACACCCCTGGATACAAATTATGCAGCAATAAAAAGCAGTTGTAACATATCTTCTTGGAAAAATTAAGAAATCTTCCTCAGGAAACTACTCTTCTTAGAAACCAAGGGAAAAGAAAATTATAAATACATATAACCTAGTAATTTTGTCCCTGTAACAAAATTAGTGTTAATAATAGCACTTAGTCCTAAGTATTATCTTAGATGCTTTATATTTCATTTACTCTTACATCTATACTAAGGGGCTGATATTATTATTTCTATTTTAGAGATAAATTAATAAAGTTCCGGCTTAAAATCACATAGCTAGAAAACAGCAGAGCTGGGATTCAACCAAAGCTTGATCTTGGTTCCAGAGCCCGTGCTTTGGACCACTATACTCCACAATTCTCTACGCAGGGGTGACGGTATTTACTCCTCCGTAACAAAGTGGAGAACATTTTATTAACTTTACAAAGAGCACATTGGAGAGCTGTCTTTAAAAAAAGGTTTTGCATGCAGGTACTGTTACAATACAACTGAAGTGTTTTATTGTTGTTCCCCCTGCATAAAACAATTGATGCAAAACTATCTCTGTCTAGCACAATTTCATAACAAGACAGAGATGCTTGGTCTCAAACATTTGTAACAAACAAACAAACAAACAAACAAATAAAGGTTTTGCCCCGAGCAGTGTGGCTCAGTTGGTTGGGTGTCATCCCACAAACCAAAAGGCCACCAGTTCAATTCCTGGTTGGGCTACATGCCTGGATTTCAGGTTTGGTCCTGGGGGGGCATGTAAGAGAGGCAACTGATTGATGTTTCTCTCTTATATCAATGTTTCTCTCCCTCTCTCTCTAAAAATAAATAAATAAAACCTTTAAAAAGATGTCTTGATAAATGCTCAAAGTATAGAAGAGCCCTTGAAAGCTGAGTGTGCAGTTGACTGGTACTGTCTTTAACAGACTCATTTAACATTCACGCTCCTGTCTCCATTGTTCCAAAAAGCAGCATGCCAAGGTCACCAGCAACCTGCACCTTCCTAAATCCAGTAGTTACTGCTCAGTCCAGCAGTACTCTACATAAGAGATTACTCTCTCCTTGAAGTACTTCTTCACTTGTATTTCAGGACACCAAGCCCTCCTGGTTTTCCTCTTGCCTTACTGGACATTCCCTCAAGTGTCTTTTGCTGGTTCTGCTCCCTAATGCTGACCTCTAAATGTTGGAAAGTTTTAGACCTTCTGCTCAACTTCCCAGGGATCTCATCTAGTCATGTATCTTTCATGATCTTCTGTACACTGGCCAATGTATAGCCTCATACCTAGCCTCTTTCTTGACCTCCATCCTCCTACATCCACCTGCTTAACTGACATCTTCACTTGGATTATCTAGAAAGCATTTCAAAATTACCATGTCCAGAAGAGAAATTTTGATAACTGTCTAATCTCAAACATGCTCCCATTAGAGTCTTTCCAATCCTGATAAATGTTACCATTTTCCCAATTGCCCAGGCCCAAAACTGAAGCATCCTCCGTAATTCTTCTCCTTCCTTTAAACTCTGTATCCCAATCTGTCAGTAAGCCCTACCTTAAAAACCAATACCCACTTCACATTACTTCTCCCACCACCATATTCATGCTGCACTCATCTGTCATCGCAAGAGCCTTCTAATTGGTCTTCATTCTTCCTCACTTGCTTTCCTATAGGCCATAATCCTTAACAGTAGCCTGAGGAGCGTTTTGCATTTTAAACCAGATCATGTCCACAAACTCGTAGGTTTTCAGAGTGAAACGCACACTTCTTGCTGTGGCCTAAAAGGTTCTCCATGATCTGGCTCCTGCTAATCTCTCTAACCCCATCTCCACTCCTCTCCTCATTCACTTCTTTCTGGGTATGTTGGATTTCTTGCTATTCCTTGAACATGTCAATCCTACTCTTGCTTTAGAGTATCTGCACTTACTGTTTTCTCTGCCTGAAACACTATTCTCCCAGATCTTCCCAGGGCTCACGCTGCATATGCTTTGGAGCTCTTAAATATCACCCACTCAATCAGAGAAAACTTCCCTGACCACTCCCCCAACTCCTAGCTAAAACATCCACTCCCTCAATTAGTTCTCACACTATAGCCTGCTTAATTTCTCTTCATAGTACTTAATACCACATGAAATTGTATTATTTACTTAAAAAAGCTTATTTAATGCCTGAAATCCCAGGATAGTGCACGAGGGCAGGAGCTTCTGTCTGTCTTCAACGCTAATCCTCAGTGTCTGCAATACAGAGGTGTTCAATAAAACTAGCTGAATGAATGAATGAGTTATTTAAAATCTGGAATCAATCTTCCAACAGAACAATAATGAAATGTTAGGCTAGATCCCCATCCTCCCCACCCCAAGAAGCGCACTGGATTAATAATATTGGCCTGGTGTCTGGTTCCTAGAAACAGTGTGGTCATGTCACAGAAAGGAAGGTAGAAGACCCCTCCCCTTCCTCAATGCACCTGGGTGAAATTCACAAATAGGAGCTTTACCTCCTATTTGGCACTGTAACTCTTTTTAGTTTTTCCTCCTAAGGCTTCCTCCACTTAGGTTTCCCAAATTGCCTCAAAAACTCAATTTCTAGCCCTTCCCCTTAATATCCTCTCCAGAAAATTTTCCCTTTCTTCAATCAATTATCTCAAGTAGAGTGGGATGAAAGAGAGAAATTTGATTGAACTATTATAATTTACAACAATGGATGAATAAATCTTTCAGCCTTCCAGGCATCTTTACATATTTCAAATAGAATTTGTACCAAATTATTCTCTAATTGGTAGAATTTGGGGTAATGGTACAATGATGTGGAGAAAATAGTGTGGCCATAAGATATATTTTGGGTTCGGAAAATAACCACAAAGTAATGTTTTGCACATATCAACAAATAAATAATTGTTAGAGTGATTAATGAAAGCAATCATACCAAGGCAACCTCCTGACTATCCGTGGGTCAGTTCCCCTGAAAGTTGCTCTCATGATGGCTCACTCAATAATACGAGGAAGGGGTGGCTCAAAAAAGGCAGAGCTGAAGAGAAAAAGAATAGAAAAAGAAAATACCATGTTTTTTCAGTTGTATTTCATTTTAAGACAAGTCTTCAGTTCTTTTAAAAAAGAACAAATAGAATTCCTTACTGACGGTAAAGGCCAGATGCAATTAAAATGGTAAAACAACAATTATTTGGGGGAAGAACTGTTTATTATTTAAAGCTTGTGGACTTAAAAAGGTCTCATAATTAACAGCTTTCTAAAAGGTTGCCAGGTGGGGAAAAAGACTCTCCAGGGGAATATAGAAGGCAGGGTAGGTCCTCAACCTCTACTTAACAGCAGAATCACCTGGAGTCTTGGTTAAACCATATACTCTGGGCCTTCCCACAGATCTGCCTCAGTGGGACACAGCTTAGTTTTAACTAGGGCCAGAGGTGATTCTGAGAACAGTGGGCCTGCAGACAGTTATAAAGATTGAGAGATCGAGGCCAGGAAGCACAGAGACGTAAAACCCTAACAGCTGCGCTAAAGCGAGAGAACAGATTCCAGACATAATTTCAAGGTAGAGTTAACAGGGGTTAGTGATTTACTGGATATTATAGTTGAAGAATAATCTAAAAGGAAGTAGGATAACAGTTATCCCATTAACAAGAGACCATTAAGAATTCAGAAGTCAGGTTTTGTTTTGTTTTAAGATGAAGGTTAGGGGGTAAGAGGTGGTCCTGTTAAAATGATGAAGTCAACTTTGGTTAAATTGAGTTTAAAGTGCTTATGGGACATTTGGAAGAGCTGTCCAGAAGAAATTCACAAACATAGCCTAAAATTACAAAATGACGTCAGGAAAAGTGAGACGAGTGTAAAAGAGTCATTGGTATCTTAGTGGTAGTTGAAGCCAAGAAAATGAGTATTTCAAGGGGGAGGGGTGGAGCCAAAATCTTTAATTTGGTTTTTGCAAGGGACAGAGTTGCTGGGCTCCTTACAACTGCATTAAATGAGTGTCAAGAAGAGAAGAGAGACGGAAGGGAATCAGCAAAATCCCTCTTATATGGCAGAGCCCCTCTAAGAGCATCGGGGCGTGAACCAGCCTGAGCAAACGTAATTGAGAAGCCTGCGTGCACTTCCACCCCACAGCTCCGCGGTACAGAAGTCTCCCCTGCTGAGGCTGTAACTCCAAAACCGGTATGAGCAACACAACCTAAAGAACCACAGGTCAAAACCCCAAACAGTTCCAGGAAAGGAAGCGACCAGCCTAACCGAGTTAGGTGGCCAGGCCCGGGGACTCCATGTCCACGGACTCCGCTAATCTTTCCGACCTCCCTGGGCCCTCAGCAGCTAATTCCACTCACTTCTCGGAGGGTCCGACCCAGCATGGTCCTGGTGTCCAGCCTGCCACTACTGGGGCCAGGTGACAAGAAGAAAAAAGAAAGGTCAAGCTGCTACCAGTATTACATGGGCGCAGCCATCTTTTCTCGTCAATGAACCTTTCAGCACGGAGTACTTCCATTGGTCAGATTGTAGCCCAAGGAAATGATCTTTGCATGCGATTGGCTGGCGCTGCAAGGCAGGACCCGCGGCGACGGAGTGCTGGTGGCAAGGAGATTCCAGGCTAGGATCGCGGCGGGAGCTGGTACCCTCCGGTTATCTGTGGCGTCGGGATCCTGTGCGGAGACAGTTGGTCCCTCCGGGTGCTCCTGGGACGAAGCACAGTTTTAGGGGTTTTGATTTTGGTTTCGTTTTCAAGGGAAGGGGGTGTAAGCGGGGAGGAGAATGGACAGAATACTGATTGGAACGTTAATTGGTGCATTTCAGATGTGAAGAGCCACCTAATACCATATTCTTCTAATTCCATTTGCTCCGTTAGGCTACCTTCATTTCTGAATTCTCAATTTTGAAATCGGTCAGTGTGTTTGGCAGAATCTGACCGATTTCAGGGGTGACAGTTTAATCCAATCCAAGTGCAATTTAATTAGGGCATGCAACTCAACCACGTGTTTACGATGGAATTTCTGAATTGTGTACTTAGAAGAAAAGCATGTACTACGGTTTGCTTCTGGAGAAACCAAGCTATACAAAAATCTTCAGTTAGAAGGATTAGTACTACTTCTCCAAGGAATACTGTCATGCCTGCTTGGGTGATAGATAAATATGGGAAGAATGAAGTGCTTCGATTTACTCGGGACATGATGTTACCTATCATACACTATCCAAATGAAGTCATTATCAAAGTTCACGCTGCAAGTGTAAATCCTATAGATGTTAATATGAGAAGTAAGTTGGAAAGAAATCCCTCGTTATAATATATTTTTTTTTTCTTCAGAGAATTTCATCTGGGATCAGTAGTTTTCAAAGTTAAATTGTTATTTGACTACACATCTTTGGCTAACACAAAGGAATTATTTAGGTTTTTGACCTCAGCAGATATTTCCAAAAGTGTTAAAATTACAATGCCCAGGATATACTTTAATCTTTTACAAAATATAAGGTTGAATTGCTTGTATGCTTCCTTAAAATGTTAATTGGGACCTGAGGTGAATTTGTGGTATTCTGAGGTTCATCACAGGTTTTAGAGGTATGATTATGTTTTCACAAAAGTTCAGAATTTGCATTTTTAAAATTTTTTTAAAAGATTTTATTTTTTATTTTTAGAGAGAGGGGAAGGGAGGGAGAAAGAGAGGAGAAGAAACAGGTGTGTGAGACACACATCAATGTGCCCAGACATACATTGATATGTTGCCTCTGCACACCTCCAACTGGGCACCTGGGCCACAACCCAGGGAAGTGCCGTGACTGGGAATCGAACCAGCAACCTGTTGGTTTGCACGCCAGCGTTCAATCCATTAAGCCACACCAGCCAGGGCAGAATTTGCATTTTTATAATAATCCTTTGCTCTCTCACTTTCACAGCTTTCTTTATTGGTCCAGTGGACAGATCAGAACAGGATGCCCAAATATGGGCACAGTAGTTTACTCCTTTCTGCTGTTGCATTCTGTCACAGCAGTTAAAATACACTTTTTTCTGTAACCCTAAGTGGGAATAATGCTATCTTACTTTCTAATGCTTTCTTCTGGGATACAGTGAAAAAGATTGAAGAGCACTGTGATTCCTTAATATATACTATGCAATTACAGTGCTGAAAAAATTGACTACTATTTGTGAATGACTTTCACTTTGGAAAATGAGAAAAACAGTGCTTATGGGAACTCAATTATGTCTTCTGAAAAAGTCAAAAACATTTGAGATGATTGGTCAGTTAACCTAAGTGCTCTAAGTAAGCTTCCATGTGAGTTTTAATTTAATCATGTATCTGTGTTTTGAAGGCCCGTGTGTACATCAGCAGTTCTGCTCATCAGATTACCTCAACAATTGTACAGGGTGGGGCAAAAGTAGGTTCACAGTTGGGAGTACATGAAGCGCAGAGTTCATTCTTATATTATTTATTAATTATTGTATTCCGTATGAACAATGCTAAACCTACTTTACCCCACTCTGTGTGTGAACTACCTGTGATGAACTAAATTTGTTTATTTATATGCCTAATAAAATTAAGGTTAATGATAGAATGAGTCATTTTAGTGGAATTTATAGAGAAATAGGAAAGAAAGTGTTGAGACTTTGACTTTTTATTTCTTCCTCTTTGTTTTCCAGGAGTTGTGTGACAGATTAGAATAACAACTCTCAAATTTTTTGGTCTTAAGATCTTATTATATGCTTAATAATTATTGGGCTTTTGTTTATGTGAGTTATAGCTATGAATATATTCATCTTGTTAGAAATTAGAATAGAAATTTTAGACCGCTTATTAATTCATTTGAAAATGTAGTAAAATCCTTTTGTGTTAACATTGCAAAATTAAATCAAGTTAAAATATAAAATGCAAAAATAATGACTGAGACACAACTACATATGTGAAGCACTGAAAACAGATCGTAGTTGACAGAGCATGGGTAGGATGCACCCTCAAAGTGCTTACAGTGATAAATGACAGTCTTTTTCAAATTAAGCAAAAAAATTAGTGCTGAGTCGTATTGTTTTACACTTGTACATATTTCTTTTCTTTCTAGTTTAATAAGATAGCTGGATCTTCATATGTATTTCTGTATTCAGTCTGTTGCAATGTTATTTGAAGTGAGGAAAACCAGCCTCACAGTGGTAGTTAGAAAAGAGAGGACCTTTTAAAGACTCCTCAAAAAGATTTGGGGACATAGAACATGAAGAACAGCTGGATTAGGGACTTTTTCAGTTTCACTGTCTTTAGTTCTTTTCACTCCAATTTTTAAAGCTGCTATTTTTATCTTACTGAATATATCTAGTAGCCAGTAGCCACATATGGCTATTGAGCGATTGAAATATGGCTAGTTGAATTGCAGTGTGGAGTTAGTGTAAAATACACACTGAATTTAAAAGACAGTGGAAAAAAAGAATGTAAAATGTCTCCTTAATAATTTTATATTGATTACATAGTGAGCTGATGTAATTTGGATATATTAAATAAAATATTAAAAATGAATCACACTTGTTTCTTTTTACTTTTTAGTGGCCACTAGAAGATTTTAAATTACATATGTGCCTTTCATTATATTTCTTTCGTACAGTGCCGGTCTAGACAATGTGAGGAGTAACTCTGAGGGGAAAGGATTTGGGGGAAATTGGACTCCTAATGTGTTTGTAACTAGAACGCTCAAGAAGGAAATGAAATCGTTTGCTATGAATGCCTCATCAACATTTCTACAGCATGTTCTCAAATACCATAGTTTAGGCTAACACTGTTTCATTATAAAGTTGATGAGATGTACTAGAAACTTAGCCCTTGTTTATATCAATTAGCCTATGGGAAAATTGGTTTTACTGTACATCGTTTTGCTTAAAGTTGCAGAATATTCACGATTTTAAGTGAGGACTTACTGTATTCTTTTTGTTTGCTTTGACATAGTATTTGCTACTTAGTTTGTTGTTTTATTCTATTTACATTGGGCATATTTACATTTACTATTTAAATTATCTACATAGGAAGATAATTTAGTTTTTATAGGATGTGTCTCTTTAAGTGGTTGGTTTATATCCAGTGATCAGTGTTCATACCTAGTGATCAATGAGTATAAACTCCAAAGGTAGAGCGTGTACTTTGTCAACTACTGCTTGTTTCAGTGCTTCACGTATGTAGTTGTCATGCAGCCATTACTTTATGGCATTTTATATTTTCATTCTAATTTAAGATTACAAACTAAAATTAGCCATATTTTATCCATGAGTAGTTTTTACGTTTGTCTTCATTTAGAACTGTTACCTTTCATTTCTTTCATTGCACATGGATAATTGGAATTATGTACATTTCAATTTTAGAAGAATGGTTGGATCTGGACTTTCTTTGTTGCTATTTAATAATAAAATACCGTAACACATTTAATTTTCATATAGTATTCTTAAGACATCTTAGTTTCTTATGATATGACTGGGTAGTGTTATTTGCAAGTTACCCTCTTTACTTCCTGCTCATGGATTCTCTTTTGAGAACGTGTGATTGCTGTTGCAGAAGATATCTGAAATGGTAGCTTGGGGAAATAAATAATGAGTAGAAAAGAAGATTGTAAACTGTAGGAAGTAATTTCCCTTGATGAGAAAGCAAGGGCATGGCTACTTTATTTTGAAAGATAAAGTAGGCTGTGTTTGTGGCAATGGCCACTATTGTTAGACAGAAAATCATATGTTATATAAATGGCTAAGGAAATTATTTTATTAAAAAATTTCATTCTCATCCCCCATCCCTTTGGCAACCATCAACTTGTTCTCTGTATCTCTGGGTCTGTTTCTATTTTGTTTATTCATTTGTTTTGTTCGATTCCACATGGAAGTGAAATTGTACAGTATTTGTCTTTCTCTGTCTGACTTAGCATAATACCCTCCAGGCCCATTCATATTGTCACAAATGGCAAGATTTCCTTCTTTTTTATTGTTGAATAATATTTCATTGTGTGTGTATGTGTATGTGTGTGTATATATACATGTATATGTATGTGTATATATATATATATATCTAGGTTGCTTCCATATCTTGGCTATTACTAGTAATGTGCAATGAACATAGAATAATTTTAAAATTAAAAAAATACAGCTGATGACATCATACCAACCGGTCGGTTTCTTTTGATGGGATTAAAGTCTTTGAAATCGATGCCAGAATTTCGACTTTCCAAGTCATTCCAAGTCTGACTCAGTCAAACTGGCCAACTCACACAACGGGATAAAGTTCCTAAGGGCCCCCATTCATATGCGTCATCCAGCAGGTTCTCAGTTACTAACTACCAGCTGCATTTTGTATTTGGGGTCAGTTTAGCGTGAACCAGTGAGCCAGGGCTAATCAGTTGATAACATTAGCATATCAGAATGACCAAGAACACTTTGTAAACAACCTTGCCCTACAGGTCTGTACCTCAGAGAGGATGGAAGCCTTTTTGCAGCTCTGAAACAGCAACTAAAATTTGATATGGGTAACTGCCCACTTCTCTTGCTCAGACCACATAGGAATTTTGGGGAATAATTATTTAATTGTGTTTTAATTGTGGAAATGGAATATAAGACAGGAAAAGTAAAACATGACTTTTGTATTACATGTGGAAAATTTTTTTTCTTGCCCTGATAGAGTATATCCCTAACCAGCTAGGTGGCAAATGTGTACTACTGGCCTGATGACCATCAGTTTAGATTTTTGGGGACTCTCCCAACTTCCAAACACTTTCTCCCATGTGTCTTGATTTTTTGAATTAGAAAAAAGACTTCTAAGAAAAAAAACAAACTTCTGTGAGTGCCCACCCGTCAGCATCTCAGTGTGTCTTCCGTATTCCCTCCTGCTGTGTGGACTGACTGTCACTGCTCTGTCTGCAGCCGTCTCTCCACTTAAGCTCCAGATTCCATCTCCTGGCACCTCCTGAGGAGATTGTTTAGCGGTTCTCTCCTGCGTCTTCAGTCTTTTCCTTTCTGTGGGTCATTTCCATTGGCATACAGACCAGCTATGATTTCTTCCGTTTTAAAGAGGGGGGAAACACTCAAAAATCCTCTCTCCATCTCAGTTGCCTCCCTCTGCTTCTCCACTCCCCTTTATAGCAAGACTGTTTGAAAGAGTTGAATGTTCTCCCTTTCTCCAATCTCTCACTTCCCATTCTCTGTCACTCTGTGCCACAGCAACTGCTATCAAGGTCACCAAAGATCTCTGTGGTGTTGGACCCAGTCTTTTGGGTTTTTGGTGGTGGTGGTTTTTTTTTTTTGTTTATTTGTTTTTTAATAGCTCATTGACAGCTTTTGACTTTATTTGAAACAGTGTCTTGCCCCTCGGCAGCATTTGACTCCTTTAAACCTCTTCATTTGACTTTCTGGGCACCTACCTCTTCACTGGCTAAGCCTTCTCAGGCTCCTTTGCTGGTTTCTCCTCATCCTTAAGATCTAATGTTGTACTGCCCCTGAGAGTGGGTGGAGGAAAGGAGACTTACAGACCAGTTTAGTGGTTTGGGAACATAAATTGCGGTACAGGACACTAGAAAGGTAAGCAGGATGCTAATCTTGGAGAACCTCATGTAGCAGAACTGTTCTGAGAAAGATGTCAAGCAGAAAAGACAATTACAGATAATTTTGTGTATTGGAAAAGCCATTTTATATTTTGAAGCTGTGTAATAAACTACTTCGGGTTGTTGCACATAGAGTAGCCAATTTATTTGAACCAAAAATAACAGAAGAATGTTTTCAGCTCTACTTAGCTGATACTTATGTACATATTCTTAAAATAGAAGGATATGTATAACAAAGCAATTAACTTGATTTAACATATCAGAACAGGTGCAGTCAAGTGATTCTTTATCATAGCAGAATCAATCTATGCACTTAATTCAAAGACATCCTAGAAACCTTTTTTGGGAGGTGGGGACTGTTACTTACAGACTCCGCCTGTGTCAGTGTGAAATGTAACTCTGCCTTATTTACTGGTTTATTAACTTCAAACACCTTTAACACTTACCTTCTCCACCAAATGACATTGTTTGAAAAATTTGTGAATGAATAACTTAAAGAAACTATCTTCAAAGAACAAAGTGAAACTATAAAAGAAAATACCGAATGTTCTGAGGACAGTTTCAAAATTGGAATTTAAACATTTTGAGCAACAGTAGCTTTAGTTTAATAAGTGGTTATAATTTTCCAAGTAATTTTCTTTGAAAGGAATAGCACTCATTGCTTTTATGCTTTCCTGTGTGATTGTACAAAAAATGTTATAAGGATGATTATAATTTATATCTTGAGGATCTAGAATTGTACCTGGCCCATAATCCTGTAGTAGTTTTTATTTTATTCATTTATTTATTTTAAAAAATCTTATTTATGCCATGGCAGGCATGGCTTAGTTGGTTGGGCACTGCTCCACAAGACGAAGTGTCATGGGTTCAATTCCCAGTCAGGGCTCATACCTGGGTTGCAGGCCTGGTCCCTGGTGGGGGCATGTGCAGGAGGCAACTGATTGATGTTTCACACGATGTTTCTTTTCCTCTCTTCCTCCCTTCCCCTCTCTCTGAAATAAGTAAATAAAATCTTAAAATAATTTTTAAAGTTTATTTTATTTTTAGAAAAAGGGAGAGGGAGAAAGAGAAGGAGAGAAACATCCATCAGTTGCCTCAAATGCATCACAACTGGGGGCTGACCCCCAACCCAGGCACGTGCCCTAATGGGGAATCGAACCAGCAAACCTTTGCTTTGCGGGATGATGCCCAACCAACTCAGCTGCACTGGTCAGGGCCCTGTAATAGTTGTTAAAAGAATTCCATTCTTTTGGCGGAAACAGATAAAACTGTATTTTATAGGTGGTTATGGAGCTACAGCTTTAAATATGAAACGTGACCCTTTGCATATTAAAACCAGAGGAGACGAATTTCCCCTGACTCTGGGTCGGGATGTCTCCGGTGTGGTGATGGAATGTGGACTTGATGTGAGGTACTTCAAGCCCGGAGATGAGGTGAGTTATGAAATGCTGCTATTCCTTTTCTAAATATGCACATTTCATTCTGCTGCTTTGGGAAATATATTCCTTATCATTGACCTCCTCTTTTCAACAAATGTACTGAGCTTTGGCTGGAACTCTCATTTTCTTGGTTCTGTTCTTGGTTCTGTCAGAATTAGCTTGACTATACTCAAGTGTTCTAAATCTAGTGCTTAAGAATTGCAAGACTTTAAAGTGTGTATGATTGGGAATATCTTTCTTGAAAGAGTCTTTAACTGACAATTTCAACCTTATGGGCTAGGTGGTTTAAAATAGCTGGTTTGGAATCATCACCTGTCACTTGTCACTTTGATTTTTTTCACCAAGAAAATAAAATGAGTTCGTAATAATAGCTAACACTGTAATGGTTGATTGTCATGAAATAACTCTTTTAATCTCTATGAAGTAAGTACAGTTAGGCGCAGTTTCCAGGTGGGGAAGGCAAACTATACAGAGGTCCCAGAGCTAGTAAGTGGTAGAGCCAGGATTCAAACCCCAGACCCTGTGCTCTTACTGCTATTCTAAGTATGTAGTCAGCAGGATTTCCTGGCATCTGCGTCCAGTGCGGCTTGACTTCATAAATCCAGAATCATACTAATAGTACATTTATATCATGCGACAGTAACTTTTGGTTGGTGTATTGCTGACTTGTTCTTTTTTCACAGGGTGGGGAATGTGTTGGGAATTCTCTCATGCTTAGCTTTGGTGAAAAAAGATCTGTTTCTAATGAAGTTGTGTCTGTGTGTATGTGTGTTCCAGGTCTGGGCTGCAGTTCCTCCCTGGAAACAGGGCACTCTCTCAGAGTTTGTTGTTGTCAGTGGGAATGAGGTAACTCACCAACTCTGTGTTGAAATGCCATTAGAAAGTATAAACAAAGATGACAGATATCTCTGAAATAATTGTGTTTTTTCTCAGATCAGGTTCATGTTTAATGGGTAAGTTTGAAAGAGCTACAATAGAGAACAGAAATTTTTGCAAGCTTAGAAAAATAATTTGATGTCATTTAATAACACTGCCTGCCAAAGTGTGGTATCCTTGTTTTGTGGAGAAGGGATTTGGAGTGAGATCTTGAAACCCTGCTTGTTTCTTGGTTTTGCCGAGTGTAAATAGTGGAAACCAAATATTCCAAATGGAATGTACCAATTAATTATAAACAGACGTGTGGAAGTATCAGCTGTGTCAAATCACTTTAGAAACAGTAGTCTAATTAAATACAGTCAAGAGGTCTGACAATTTGAATAGAGGGAAAGAAGTTAACATTGAGGAATTTGTCTATAGAAGGGAGGCTGGGAAGGGAAGGAGGGGTATTACTGAGATTAGAGAAAGTCTGGAAAGATCACCTTCCAGTACATGGGAGTAAAGGAAACAGCTGATCTAAAAATGAAACTAGAATGTGTTTGTCAGAGCTCAAGGTGTATTTGGATTTGTTTCTGGGTATAGTCAGAACTAATGAGATTATTGAATGTGGTCTTTATGGATTAAGTAGCTATATCTGATTCATATAGCCTGTAAAACATTACTGAACCTCCAACCCCAGGAGAACAGGTTGAGTCACTTGGAGAATATCCCTTAGGGATAATCTTAAAGTAGGGCTTGTAATAAATACTGAACTGGCAGAATGTTATACCTATGAAAATGGCTGGACTCCTGTGAAGGTAAATGTACTTAATTGTGTTCATAGGTTTTGTAAGTCATTGCTTATTTTTGACTGTTGTCTTCAAATCTAGGTCTCTCACAAGCCCAGATCACTCACTCATACTCAAGCTGCCTCTTTGCCATATGTGGCCCTCACAGCCTGGTCTGCCATAAACAAGGTTGGTGGCCTGAATGACAAAAACTGTGCAGGAAAACGGTAAGTATCAATGGTGGCATCTACGCTTTCTTTCTTTTTCTTCTGTAAGGTCTTTGCCATAGATTACAAGAAGCAGTAAAACTAGGATCATTTACATGATCAGAGTTGTGCTGACATTTAAAACAATTTCCAAATAACTCATTGTGTCATTTTGCACTTTCTTAACCTCATTCTATGGATTCTTAGTCCAACCAAATGCAAATTTAAAAATTGAAATGCGTAGATGGACTTTAGGAGTCTGAACCTTCCAAAATGATGCAGAATTTTATGTGACTTTCTGGGAAGAAGCTCCAAGCTTTTATCAGATTCCTAAAAAGATTAAGAATCCTGCTACATAGTTTCTAATGAATGATGTCAAGTTTGAATGATGTCAAGTTTGAATGATGTCAAGGTGTGGGTATTTTTTTCCTACCTCTACTAGGAGTTGCTCTCATACTTGCAGATTTCTATGAAAACCAAATATAAAGGGACTGCAGATCACTGCTGGATAGTCTTGAGGTCTCTTAGGCTCCACACTTGGTATTCTTTAGGTTAGTTCTGGTGCTTCAAGGCCTTGAATACATGCTTTTTTTGAGTTAGCAACAACACAGTAAGAAGAAATGTCTTCGATGGACTCGAGTTCATATTCAGATTCTGCTGCTTTCTAGGTGGCTGGCCCATTCAGCTGCTTCTGTTCTGTGAGTTTTGTTTTTAATGAGATAATACAGGCAAGATTAGTGGCATGGGTTGTGGCACATGGGAGGCACTCAATAAATGGTAGCTCCTGTTATTAGCTGTGAGATTATATTCCTTGTATTTTAGAAAGTTGGTATCATAGGGAAAACTGATGATTTTTTTTTTTGGTGAGAAAACCAGGTGCTAAGAACCGTTTAATGATTGTGATGAGGGAGAGAGCTATAGGTCAAATTTTAATAAATTACAATAACTTGGTTTTTTGATTGCTAAGGATTTTGTGGGTAAAATAACTAAAGTCTGTGTCATTTTATACTCCTGTTGTTATGAAATATCGTACCTTACATTTAATGTGTTGAGCTATAGAGCAGTGCATTTAATGAAAGCTTAATAGCTGTGTTTCTGAAAGCAGTGTGAAGGCTGTTCATATAATGAGGTGCTACCCTTTATCGTAGATTTCAAAGCAAATATTTATTCTAAAGGTCAACACTGTTTATTTTTTAAGCTTTGAGGCTTATCTTTCTTGAAGTTGCCACTTTGGTCAAACACTTTGTTTAAATTAAATTAGTTTGACCACATAGATTTTTCTAATGACTCATCTTAGTTAATAGCCTTGCAAAAATCTTATTCAAGACTTTTAGAACTTTATTATTATTGTAGGCTCTGCATTAACATTGATGCTTTATTGTTTTATTTTTCCTTAGAACCATTAGACTTTCTATGCCTGCATGACTGTGTGTAGTTAGAGGTCTGTCATTCCCTTTCCAGTTCAGGGCTCTTCAGCCATGCTTGCTCACTCGCTCTCTCTCTCTCTCTCTCTGTCTCTCTTTTTTAGTGCCCTGAAGAAAACAATTTAGAAACAGATGTAGCTGTCTCTTCTCAGATACATAGATGTGTGCACCATTTTATTGTTGGTTTATTGGGGGATTTTTTAGGTGCTGTGTTATCTTTTATTTAAGCAATGATAGTTTGGAACTGGGGAATTGTGTTCTGTTCTCCACTCTGCTGCTGACTGACCAGGTGACCATATGCACCCTATTTATAGTCTCTCCATAGTTTCCTCCAAGGTACCAAGTGTAGGACAGTGTTGGTTGTCAGAAGAGCTTTGAGAAATGGAAAATTTCATACCTTGTAAGGCAATTATATATTATATTGCGTTGGTCTGTTCATTCATGTGGCCACGTGCTAACCAAACTGCAGTGACTTCGTTGTGAAGAGCCTCACTAGCTCACTTCACAGACGCCTGCCGCAGTCCCACCTGCCGCAGTCCCACCTGCCGCAGTCCCACGCACATGCTGGCCTTAGGACGCCTCTGTTCCGAGTGGCAGAGAGGCAGACCTTGGCCCTTGGTGCTCTAAGAAATTTCAGTTTACTGAAACTACTACATGTCGGTGGTGATGATGGCCTACCTTTCCAACTGCTTCCTTGTGAGAATCACATGAGAGAGGCAAGTACCTTAAAATACTGTGCAAAATACTTTTACATGAACAAATTACTAGTATAGTGGGATTTTATTATACATAAACTCAGAGGTTCCAGTGTCCAAAGTGGTTTTTTTCAGTTTGACTACTTAATGTGGTTGGTGGAGCATATTTTGGCTTCTCTAATCAATAATCATTCTCTTTCTGTTAGTGATTGGCATTAAGGCACTCTTTAGTCTACAAAGCAGGTCAGTGTTTGTTAATAAGGACTTAAATTCTGTTTTTCTAACCAGTTAATTTAAAAAAAAATGAGCAATGATAAAAACACCCATCAGCACCTTAGAAGATTTTATAGAATTTTTTGTAATAACAGAAAGTTTTGAAATTAAGACAAAGCTTCTAAGAGTTTGATGGTGTTTTACCTTTTCCTTTTTGTTACATAATTAATTTTTGCAACAAATTGAGCATCAGCGAGCCAAGGGAATCATTTAATATTGATGTTATATAAAATGTCATTTTGCCCACGAGAAGATGTGAGATCAAATTGTTTCCTTCTTACCTGTCCATCCATAGTTTCTTCATAATTTATTCAGCAGGAACACATAGATAACTTAGGGGTCTCAAAGTGAATAGAAGTTTATTTAAAAGTGGTTACACCAGATACATTTTTTAAAGCAGTTGATCTGATGGTTATATTTATTAGTCATGTCATGGTCCACCTTGAATATTTCATGCTCTGCCTGAAATTCATCTCTTGCTGGAGAAGTTGTACTTGACTCTGTTAGACAGATGTATTAGAAAATGTTAGAAATTGAAGCATAAAATAAATTTTACTTTTAAATTGTGTATACTTGAAACTCAATGCAGTCAATTCAGGAATGCTTTTCATTGTTTCCTTTTTGAGATGAGGCTTTATGACAGTAAACTTTTGTCAAATAACAGTAAATGATATAACTGATTAATTCTGTTTATACAATTAAGAAAGCTCAAACTTAAAATCATTGGCATTACTCCATCTTTCCCCAATTTGCTTATTTCAGCAATTATAACAGCTTCCTTTTTTCAGATGCCTTCGCCTGCCTGTTCCTCACCCACCCACCCACCCATGTCTCCTCCACTGCCACTACCCCTGTGGACTTTGGGTTTTCATTTGCACTTGACTAGGTTGTTTGGTTAGAGGGGTAATGTGGCGGAGAAAGAAACCACTGCATTTTACTTGCTTGAAGGAACTGTGGGTTGGGAAGAGGATGGAGGCTCTGGCTTGGCTAGTGTGATGCAAACGAATGTGGCCTCATCTGGGCCTGTTTTCGTAGGAGCTCCTAGAAGACTCAGTTAAAGAAATGAGTGGAAAGCTCTTTCCTGGCAATTTGTGTTTTACAGATTAATTTTCTAGGTGACAGGGTAACTGTCTTGTGAAGCTTAGAAGTCCTTTACTCTTCAATGCACTGAAATTAGCTCCCAGCCTTGGCACTCAGCTGCAGCTGTTGTCACGGGGTCACAGCTGACTAAGTTGCCCTCCCAGTGATATTTTTCAGTTCTTTAAATTTGAACTCTCTGAAGTATCTGGCACTGGTGACCACTCCCTTAACACTCACTTTCCCATGGTTTCAGGGACACCAGACCCCTTTCGTTTTCCTCTTGCCTTTTTACCAGTTCTCGTTATTTTTAAAGGGGCCCCCTTCTTCCTGTTACTCTTTCCCCAGTGCTCTATCACTCCTCTTTGTTATCCAGGGTCATCTCATATAGTTTCTTCTCCGAGCTTCTGTATATTTTAGTAACTGGCAGATTTATGTTTCTGACCCCAACCTCTCTACTCACATCCCCTTTGCATCTGAAACTACTTGTGCAAAACACGACTGACTTTCCACCCTCTTACGTAGATTCCTCATGTCTGTTAACTATGATTTACCTTAAGCTGAAATCTGGTAATTGTTCCCCAGGCCCGCTCCTTCTCATTCCACTGTACAACTCCTTATTGTTCATGTCATGTATAGTTTAGGATTGTTGTCAAATTTGGAAACATGTCTTCAAAGTTTCCTTACTGTATGAGCTGTAGATTGCAAGCCATTTGAAGTTTTCTCTGGCAGTGAATAAGCCTAAATACCTTTGCATTTTAATTGACAACCCTCATTAACTACTTTGTTGTTGATGTCTTCCCTATAGTGGTGTCCAATGACAAAAGTCATGTAATTTAGTAACCAGTGTGCTGTTCTTTGCTGAAGGGAAAACAGTCCATGAATTGGGGAGTGCAGTGACTCATAAGCACTGGAGCAGTCCTTCCCAAGGGGTTTTGGACAAGAGCAGGTTTTATAGAATGTTAGAAAAGGCAACATGGAAACAGGGCATGATTGGCTAGGAGGTCAGTGATTTTCTTATGAGGCTAAGGGGTCCTATTTTCTAGGGTACGGTAAGCTAGTGAAAGCTGAGTTGGAGGATTGTGACTGGACTATGAGGCATTTCCCATAAGTGCAGGCAGACTTAGGTTTAGATTTTTGATGTGGGCTGGGCCACTGGGGCAGCAGCATTTTGTGAGTCCTGGTGTGTGAATTAACTTGATCAGTGGTGTATTGTAGGTTTTTATATACCTTTTAATTGGGGGCATTTTCTTCAGAATAGCTTCTGGTTCTGTACATCTCAGACTTTGTTTAACCGTGTTTCTCTTCCATTACTCTCATAATCCAGTACTAGATTCAGTGATACTCAACCTTATCACAGTAACACTTCGTTGTCCTTTGTTATAGGGGCCCCAGCCAAGAACTTCGAAGAATAGTGGGAAAAGGGGAGCCCCAGCAATATATTTGTGTGACATATTAGTGGGAAGCAGGAATATTCCTGGAAGCCATTGGAGGGGAGGTAGAGACTTTACCGTTCTGGATTATTCTGGCTGATCAAATCGACATGAGACAGATTAACAAGAGAAAGTAAGCAAATTTAATTATGTGTGTATGTATGGGAACACCACATGCACGAGAGGGTCAGGGAGAGAAGTTAAAAGGAGATGTATGTGGCACTCTGAGCTAGGGATGAGGTGAGGTGCCTGGGGGCTCAGAAGGGAGGGAGGTCATTCAGATGTTTAGTAGTTAGAAGTTTACCCTGCCTGACAGATTGGTCATACAAAGTTATTTCTGGTGATACTATTTTGGGCAAGATCCCTAATTTAAGTTCTTTAAGGAGGAGATAAACATTTCCCTTAATCCCACAGTGTCTTGGTTGCTTTCAGCTCAAAATAATCCACAGGCCAAAGTGGCACATCTTAGGGAAGCCTGTTCTGAACCCTTTCCGCATCCTTATACCCGGGCAGCCTGTAATAATTCTACTCAGAAAGTACAATGAACACATCAGCATTTCCCACCAACGCAAAGTAAATGTACTTTGAAATCAACTTCCCTTCAGCTAGTAAATCTAGTGTCACCTGAGAAGAGGGGAGTATAGTGGAGTGTAGGAGTGGAAAGAGACAGCACTCTTAACTGATTGTGGTTCGTAGAGGAGGAAAAATAATTTTCACTCTGCCCGTCTGAGTTTTCTGCTGAGAGCCCTGAAATAAAAGATTCACAGGAGAAAACCAAATAGAAGTTTATTAGCATGTATACCTGGGGAAAAGTTTCCTTCAGCTTAAAATATTCAGTGTGCCAGGGCGCCGTATTTTGAGGTCTCATGTCCCGAACCCCATCAGCTCTGTGGTTAATCCTTCTCTGACCACACTCCTTCCGTCTCTCATCCACCCTGTTGCTGTTGTCCTGACTGATCCTTCCTTCTGTCTCTCTGCCTTCCGTTCACCCTGCGCCTGACTGCAGGACCGGTTCCCACTGCCTGTCTCATCTGGGGAGATGTGTTCCCAGTACCCTGGGCTGAAGTTCTGCGTACATTTCCCACAGCACCGTTGCGACACTGTGCATGAGGTTCCTGGTCCATTAGGGGTTAACTAAACCTTTTTAAACAGCTACCCTGGGCTCTTTGCCAAAATGTATAAATAGCTTTGTTTTCATGGGAAAATGTGTTTAAAGTTCTGAACAACCAATCCACACATGAACTGTTCTATAAATTGGGGAATGCCGACATGAATTCCTGAGGTGTAAAGGAGGGACACACAAGTCCGGCTGTTCTTGGTCGTGTTTGGTCGATTTGTTTGTAGCTGTGTTCCACTTATGCAGATGGAGTTTGTCACTCACCTCAGGGGTGGACTTAGCATATACGATATACCTTGCTGTCGTTCACTCATTTTTCGCCCTCCCCCCCATTCAGAAGTGGTGCTGGAAACTGAAAACTGAGATGATACGTTTTCAACATCATCCTCATTTTTTAAAGACCAGTTGTTTCTACTGATGGAAGAGCTAGCCCTATTTAAATCATCTTCGTTTCCGAGCCATTTTGACTTAACAAAGAGCACTCTACTCTTATGATGTGGCTGCTTTGTCCCGACACATGTGTGGTACGAGGAGAATGATGCAGGTCGTTTTACTTCTAGGTTGGAAAGGTGGAGAAACTAAACATAAACCTAATTAGTTTGAAAATGCCAATTGCCTTTTCACTGACTCCTAGAGCATATGTTCCTGGTCATCATTTCATAGGTGATGAGTCTGAGGCTTAGATACCCTGGAACCCAGTGGGAGAGTTGGGGCTAGAACCCAGGTTTCTAGGTGCCCAGAACTGGCATTGAGATTTCTGAGGCTAAGCCAGAATATAGAAATTAGAAAGATGATTCCCTGCTTCTGGATCTCTTGCTATTTTGTAATATATTTTAAATATTTTTTATTCATAAGGCAATTAGGGGGTTAAGACCCTTGCCTCATAAGATCATAATACTGAAAAATGTGATTGTAGAGGACATAGATGCCCAAATGCTAAATAAAAAGTAATTCAGTGAGAAAAAAAAAAGCCAACATTGCTTTAGTACCTTAACATATTTTAGGGAGAATTCATAGATTGGGCAGAAATGACATAAAATTAAATTTTAATGTTTAAGAGTACATAAGCAGTATAATAATTTATTCATACTTTTCACCCATACTCTATATATCTGCCACAGTGTAATTCCCACTGACTTCAAAAGAAGCTCGATTTGTGGACTTAGGAAGTAAGACAGAAATGTGATTAAAAATCCTGGCTATTTTGAATTATAGTGATTTTGCAAATAAATTATTTCCTGTGCATTTGCTTTATGTAAACCGATAAGCAAGAGAGCACAGCTTTCTTTAAACTAATAGACTTCTACTTAATGAGGTTTGAGTATGTTGTGACCGTTAGAGCAACTGGGTAGAAAGTATTCCTGCTGTACAGCACGTAAGTGAAGGGCCGCTGGGGGTGAGCACAGCAGTGTTTTCCCTTTGTAGTGAAAGTGCTTTGAAGAGTACAAAACAAGAATAGTTAGTTCAGCCACAGGACTTCAAACCGGAGAGAACCAACTGACTTAGTGCCGGCTTGGAAATTTATTTTGCCTGCTGTCCCTTTGTGGGACTTTCTTTGTTGGAAGCGAAGTACAGGCCCTGGTTGAACCTGCACAAAACATGGAATTTGCAGGGCCAGAGAATGGTGTGTCCCCAGGGTTTTTTTTAGGAGCTGAGTAATGGTGTGTGGCAACTTCAGTGGGCTTGCTCCTTGCCTGTTTTGTAGTAGGGCTCCATCAAGCGGCAACACCGGGAACTGAAGCTGTTGTAGCACTCCCTCTTCCGCCAAGCACTGCTGAGAAACATTTTTGCCTTTTTGTTTGGAGAAATGAGATTGCTTTGGATCAAGAGTTATAGGGAAGCGATGAAATGACAATAATGAGGTCGAAGACATGTCTGGCAGTTGGATCTTTAGGCAGCCATTATATTTGTCATCCTCTTAAATCCAGCATTCTCAGATGGAGAATTAAAACTTAATTTAAAGCCCTTTGCTTTCCTGGAAAAAAACTTGAATGCGGTCTTTCAAAAAGTCAGGTGATTTCCTCATTTGCCATAATAATAATTGTTGCCTTTCCTGTAGAATATAATGCTGATTCGGCTGATGGTTACAGTCAAGAAACTTTGACCAGATATCTGCCGCTTCCATATCCAGGGTGGTATGCCCAGTGATGGGCATTATGCGAGTCTGTGCCCTCAAAGCCTTGCACAATAGCTTGGGAGATGAGAATGAGTGAAAATGAACAATGTGACAAATCCGAAATGCAGGGGCACGGATGTCAGGTGCAGGGCTATCGCAAGGGCATTTATTGTGCAGGAAGACTGGGACTTGAGCCTTCAGGGGAAGGGAGACCTCAGTGTGAAGGCATAAGAACTGAGGAGTGGGCCAGGGTGCGTGGGGCTTGGGGGTGAGAAGCGTTTGAGGGTCTGTTCAGGAATTAGAGGGGTCAGAGTTGAGATGAAGATTAGATTGTCAAGAACTTAAATGAGACTTTGACTGGTTAACTTTCTATAAGAATGGGCCACAGTAAGAGGGTAAATACAGATGAATTCATCTTCGGGTGTATATGAGGCAGTTTTAATGCTTTTCCCTTCCCTTAGGGAAGTACTAAGTGATTCAGTGTGTGATTTGAAGGATTTTGGAGGAGTTGATCTTTAAAGTTTCTTCTGTTTACACTGTATAATTTTGTGAAATTAAATGTAACTCTTCTAGAAGGAAAACTTTGCCAGGAGACTTTTAAAATTACGTTTAATGGTATTAATTTCAAAGGAAACAGTTGGCTCAGAAACTTTACTAGCAATTTTTAAGATCTAAAGAGTGACAACCAGCCTTCCAAGATTTCAGTAAGAGAGAAAAAAATGAAATGAAACTATGGTTAAGACTGTAGGCAGAATACCTGTTCCAAGCTCTGGTGTACTTGCTAGAGACAGGTGGCAAAGTTCTCTGTACTTTGTAGCAGCCAAGTCAAAGGGAGCTCACAACCAGCAGTTACACAATTTGTAGTGAAAAATAGGAGTAGCCATGCTTCTATTTGTCTCAGAAAAAAATGTTTTTCTGTATGCGCTCATAATAAAGAGAATTCTCATGAAGAATTCTCTCAACACTCTTTCTTAGCTAATGTATCCCGTAGCAAATGGTCACTCTGATGTCCCTCAGCCTATGTTGGTAGCATAACACCACATGCAGTTCCGTACAAGCAGTAGTCTGGGGACTTGAGACTGGGCAGTCTAAGGCAGGCAGCTCACTGGAGCTCTGGCTTAAGTCAGGAATAAAGTTTAGTGAGAGCACGTAAAGCAGTGATTCTTGGGATTCTGTTTTGGGTCACACGTGCCTTTGGGAAATTGGTAACAGGCCTGGGTCCCTCTCCTGCCCAGTGCACACACGCATAATCACACCAAATTTTGTGTGTTATTTCATTCTGTTCACAGTGTCACAGGGTTCACCCCACATGCCTCTCACCCTCATGCCTCTATACACTTCTGACTCACACCCTTGGGCTAGAGTTGCGGGAGGGCTGCAGCAGTGAAACATGGTAAAAACCTGGAGCGCAGCAAGGATGTTCCCGCGGATAAAACAGAGTCACCTGGTTTAACAGGCAGCCAACATGAGGCTGAGATTGATTTCCATTTATGAAAGTCGATGAGCTTGACGGGACAAGTATGAACAAAAGATGTTTATTGCACTTTGGCAGGAATGTGGTCAGGAATGTGATTTTTCTTAGAGAGTAACTAAATCTACTTTAACACGTTAAAAAGGATCCCAGAGCGCTCTATTACGGAGAAAAAATGTAAGGCAGATGTTACCAGGAACCATCTGAGCTTCTTTAAAAAGTAGTGTTGGTATTTTTGGTATTTGGTATTCTTAGTAGAGTTCATAGAATGTCTTAACTTTAAGCACTTACAGCTTATTGGTGAATTTAAAATAAAAATCCTTGTGTAGTAGAATCTTGGGAAGCTGAATGGTTTTATTTGCTTTTGGGATTGTTTATCTTTGAGCCAGTTGCATGTTGAAAATATTTATGTTGGCTTAAGCTATACTGGCTTAATATTTTCATTAATTGTTTCTTCTGCATTGCAGTGTTTTGATCTTGGGTGCTTCAGGTGGCGTTGGTACTTTTGCCATACAGGTAAAACAATTTTTTATTTTAATTTTGAAAAGTGATTTATCCATGCTGTCCCAGGACTTCTTGTAACAGAAGTAATTACATAAACAGTAAAAATAATAAGACAGGGGGTGATGATGATGATGGTGATGATAGCTTAAAACTTATTTTGAGCCACATGTTGTATGCTAGCACTTTACAAACGTTAGCTATTTAACCCTGCTAATTTTTTGAGATAGCATTGGTTAATAACATACTGAGTTTCAGGTGTGCAACATTATAATGCAGTACCTGTGTGCACTATAGTGTGCTCACCACCAAAAGTCTAGTTTCCATCCATCACCATGTGTCTGGCCTGTTTACCCATTGCACCCTCCTGCCCCTTCCCTTCTGGTAATCACTGTTCTGTTGTCCACGTCTGTGAGTTTGCTTTTGTTTGTTTCTTTTTTGTTTTACATTTCACATGTGAGTGGAACAATACAGTTTTTGTCCTTTTTTGTCTGACTTGTTTCACTTAGGAAAATACCTTCAAGATCCATCCATGTTGTTACAAGTGGCAGTATTTTGTCATCTTTTTATGGCTGAGTAGTATTGCATGGTACATATATGTGAATTCAATGTATATTTTTATTCAGTTGTTTGTTTTTGTTATTTTTGTTATTGAGTTATATGAGTTCTTTATATAGTTTGGATATTAACTTTATTTTTAATCCTCACCTGAGGATATGTTTATTGATTTGGGGAGCAAGGGGAGAGAGGGGAGAGAGAGAGACAGAGAGACTGAGAAATATTGACATGAGAGAGAAACATTGAGTGGTTGCCTTCTGTACGCTCCCCGACCGGGAACTGAAGCCACAACATAGGATTGTGCCCTGACCGGAAATTGAACCCACAACCTTTTAGGTGTATGAGATGATGCTCCATCCAACTGAGCCACTGGCCAGGGTGGATATTAACTTACCAGAAATACAATTTGCAAAGTTTCTCCCATTCAGTTACTTGCTTTTTTTTGTGTTGTTGATAGTTTTCATTGCTGTGCAGAAGCTTTGTTATTTGATATAGTCCAATTTTTAATTTTTGTTTTTGTTTCCCTTGCCATTAGAGTCAAATCCACAAAAATATCACTAAGATCAGTGTCCAGAAGCTTAACACCTATGTTTTCTTCTACGTATTTTATGGTTTCAGGACTTTATATTTAAGTCTTTACTCCACTTTGAGCTAATTTTTGTGTACGGTGTAAGATAGTGGTCTAATTATATTATTTTGCATGGGGCTGCCCAGTTTTCTCAGCACCATTTATTGAAGAGGCTTTTCTTTCTCCATTGTACAAGCATATTTTTGGCTCCTTTGTCATACATTAGTTGTGCACACATGTGTGGGTTTATTTGGGGGCTCTCAGTTCTGTTCCTTTGGTCTGTGTGTTTGTTTTTCTGCTGGTACCTTATTTTTTTTTATTACTATAGCTTTGTTGTCTAGTTTGCAATCGGGGAGTCTGATACCTCCAGGTTTGTTCTTTTTCTCAGGATTCCTTTGGCTTTTAGGAGAAAAGGAGTCTGTTGTGGTTCCACACAAATGGTAGGACTTTTTTGTTCTATTTCTGTAGAAAATGCCACTGGGATTTTGGTAAGGATTGCATTGAACAGTAGATTGCTTTAGAGAATATGGAACTTTAACAATGTTAATTCTAATCCATGAGACGGACTATCTCTCCATTTATCTGTACCATCTTCAGTTTCTTTAAAAAAAAGTAAGACTTTTTTATCTTGTTAATAGAAAGATTATTATATCCATGAATTTGTAAATTAACATAAATTATTTTTTCTTAAAAGCTGAGGCAAAGGTAGGTTCAGTAAGTTCACTGTAATTTCAGCTTCTTCTTCGCAGAAGAAAATTTTCTCATGTAGAAGGAAGTGTTCATCTTTTCAGTGGTTAACATATGAGTTACTTTGTGGATGTCCTGTATAGGAAATGTGAAAGGCTTTGGGGAGGAAGATCATAGGCAGTGCAGATGGGTGGGATTTGCATTTGGTAGAAATTGATAAGTTGATTCTAAAATGTATATAGAGAGTCATAGCCAAATACTGTAAAGTTGACAATATTCTCTTAAAGTGATCTACAAATTCAATATAATCCTATTAAAATGGCGGCTGTTTATTTTGCATAAATGGATAAACTGATCCTAAAATGCATATGAAATTGCAAGGGACCCCAAAATTGCCAGTCTTGAAAAAGGACAAAAGGGAAGACACACATCTCGATTTTAAAACTGGCTACAAAAGTACTCTAATCAAAACAATGTAGTGCTGGCATAAGGATAGACATACTGATCAGTAGAATAGACTTGAACATCCAGAAATAAATCGATACCTTTGTGGTTAATTGATTTTTGACTGAGGTGGCAAGGCCATTAAATGGGAGAAAGAGTAGTCTTTTCAATGAATGTCACTGGAATAACCACGTGCAAAAGAATGATTGGACCCCTTCCTCACATCATATGTGAAAACTAACGAACTGGGTCAAAGGTCTAATTGTAAGAACCCAAACTATAAAACTCTCAGAAGAAAACATAGGAATGAATCATCATGGATTTGGCAACAGATTTTTGAATATGATACCAAAAGCACAAGCAGCAGAAGAAAAAAATAGATAATTGGACTTCATTAGAATCAATTTTTGTACATCAAAGAACATTATCAAGACAGTAAAAAGACACACAAAATGGAAGCAAATATTTGCAAACATTTGTCTAAATAGGGTATAGTATCCAGATATGTGCACATGTCTCACAACTCAATAACAAAAAGACAGCCTAATTAAAAAATTAGAAAGGACTTGAATAGACATTTCCTCAAAGGAATTCAGATGGCCAGTAAGCCTGTGGAAAGGTGTTCGGCATCACTGGTCATTAGGGAGGTGCAGATGAAAGCTGCAGTGAGGTATCACTTCACACATACTGGAGTGGCTTTTAAGAAAAATGGAAAATAAGGTTGACAAGGATGTAGAGAAATTGAAATTTGTATATTTCTAGTGGTAATGTCAAATGGTGCAACTGCTTTGGAAAACAGTTTGGCAGTTTTAAAAAATGTTAAACATAAAATTAACGTATGACCTGGAAATTCCATTCCTAAGTATATATACCTAAAAGAAATGAAAATACATATTCAAACAAAAACTGGCACACAGGTGTTCATAGCAGCATCAACATTCATAATAGCCAAAAAGTGGAAGCAGCTCTGTCTATCGTCTGATGAATGGATGCACAAAATGCATGTACACCGTAGCATGTTATTCAGCCATAAAAAGGGATGAAGTTCTGATGTGTGATACAACATGGATACACCTTCAAAACATTTTGCCAAGTGAGAGAATCTGGACACAAAAGATCACCTTTTGTATGATTCCATTTATATCATATCCAGAAGAGGCAAATCTGTAGAGACAGGAAGCAGATTAGTGGTTGCCAGGGGCTGGGGGGAGGGGGGAATGACTACTTGATAGGCATGGGCTTATTTTGGGGGTGAGGAAAATGTTCTGGAAATAGACAGCATTGCTGGTTGCCACAGCATTGTCAATGTACAAAAAGCCACTGAATTGTACACTTTAAAATCGTTAAAATGATGAATTTTGTATTGTGTGAATTATACCTCAAAACAGAAAAATCAAACAGTGCCCTGAGCCCCCAGGAATAGGATGGCACCTAATGGCCCTTACTGTTGTGGGCAACTGTTTACCGGCTGGCTCCGGGGGGCGGGGGCTTGATGGAGTTTTCCTTACTTAGTATGAGGCGGGAGGCCCCTTCCCCAATATGCGCTACTGGACACACTCAGAGGCTCTGCCACATTGCTTTCCAGGAGGGAGAATTGGGGTCCTGTGCTCCTCTCCATACCCCACTTCAGAACTTTTGAGGACCCAGATAGTGCTGGAGTTTCCTGTCCATCTGCTCCCTGAATTGGGGAAGCGGGGAGCACTCCTAGGAGATGCACACTTTGACTTCTTTTTAATTCACCATTAGAAACTGCTATGGTCTGAATATTTGTCCCTTCAAAATTCATATGTTGAAGTTTTAATGCCCAATGTGATGGCTTTAAGAAGCAGGACCTTTGGGAGGTGATTAGGTCATGCAGGCAGAGCCTTCATGAATGAGATGAACACCCTTATATATAAAAGGGGCCCAGCAGAGCCCCCTAGTCCTTCCACCAGGTGAGGACACAGAGAGCAGGTGCTGCCCATGAACCAGGAAGAAGACTCTCTGCAGAAAGCGACCTTGCTGATGCCTTGATCTCAGATGCAAGCCTCCAGAACTATGAGAAATATACCTCTGTTGTTTATAAGCCACGCAGTCTGTGGAATTTTGTTATAGAAGCCTGAACAGGCAAAGACAAATACCCAGTGCCTAGTCCAGAGATTGTTAGTAAATGTGGGTTAATGAAGAAGTAAATGGAAGAAAGAAAAGGAGGGAGGGTGGGTGGAAGGAAAAGAGAAATGTCAGACCCTGTTAGATAGAGTTTAAATTGGTACAGCCATGTGTGAAAATCATTATATTCATAGACTGAATTTGAATATAAGTTGTCTTATGGCTTGTTAGTTCATTTTGTTCATTAGATTTCACATATGAGTGAAATCATACAGTATTTGTCTTTCTCTGACTGGCTTATTTCATTAAACATATTGCTCTCTAGGTCCACCCATTGTGTCACAAAGGGTAAGAGTTTCTTCTTTTTCACTGCACAGTAGCATTCCATTGTGCAAAAGTACCACAGCTTTTTTATCCACTCATCCACTGATGGACACTTGAGCTGCTTCCAAATCTTGGTAATTGTAAATAATGCTGCAGTTGAATATATTCTTTTGAATTAATGTTTTGGGTTTCTTTGGATAAATTCCCAGAAGTGACATTGCTGGGTCCAAAGGCAGGTACATATTTAATTTTCTGAGGTAACTCCATACTGCTTTCCACCAACGGTGTACAAGGGTTCTCTTTACTCCACATCCTTGCCACACTGGCCATTTGCGTATTTATTGATGATGGCCATTCTGATAGGTGTGAGATGATATCTCACTGTGGTTTTAATTTGCATTTCTCTGATGAGTAGTGATGTTGAGCATCTTTTCATGTGTCTGTTGGCCATCTGTATGTCCTCTTTGGAGAAGTGTCCAATCAAGTCCTTTGCCCATTTTTTAAAATGAACTAATAAGCAATATAAAGACAAACTCATAGAGAGCAAGCTGACAGCTGTCGGGGGTGGGAGAGCGAGGGGGTTTGGGTTGGGGGTCCTGTAGGGATTGAACAAAAAAGAAAAAAAAAAGCTTATAGACATGGACTACAGTGTGGTGACTGCCAGAGGGAGGGGAGTGGGGGAAGGGGAGGAGGGAGGATAAATGATGGAAGGAGACTTGACTAGGGGTGGTGAACACACACTACAGTGTACAGAGGATGTGTTGTGGAACTGTGTGCCTGAAACCTGTATGATTTTGTTAACCAGTGTCACCCCAATAAATTCAATGAAAAGGAAAAACAGTTGCCTTATGGCAACCTACAATTCCACTCTTAGAGATATACTCTGTAGATGTGACTATACATGTGTATTCACCAAAAGATGTTATCAGAGTTAATACATACATTGTCCCTAACTGGAAACAACTCAGTGTCCACCAACAGTAAAATAGATAAGTAAATTGTGATACAGTTTACACTGGAATATTACACAGTTATAAAAAGTATCATCCCTCACAATGAAGTAGATGAATCTCACAAGCAGAATGTTAGTGAAAGAAGTCAGATACAAAAGAATATAACCCAATGACATTCAGGAATAGGTGAAACTAAACAATAGTGTTTAAGGATGCCTGCCTAGATAGCAAAACTTAAAAAAAAAATAAGGACTTATAAAAGTCCTGAGAGCGGTTATTGCAAAACACAGGTGTGTTCTATTCCAGTGAACCTTTGCAGCTTACATTAAGGAAGCCTTGGAAATCGACGCTCTGGGCAGGGTGGAGAAAACAGCTGGCCTCTTACGACCTGTAACTATCAGCACAAAGATTTTTTGGTGAACTTCAAGTAACTGTTCTCAAATTAGGCTGATAATGGCCCATTTTAGTTCTGTGAAATTGTCATAGAAAATAATTATGGCAATTTTGGAGCAGGATGCTTTCTGGATCCTTAATCCTGAATAATTTACTTCTTCTTAAATATAAGTCTAATTACTCCTTTTTATTTAAAAAATATAAGACATTCTTGTCTTCTGTCTTGGGAATTACATAGTTAGGTTTTTTTACTTCAAAGGTAATCCATTTTTTAAAATAAGTGGCTATATTTTCTTCATTTCCTTTTAAAAGCACCTTTTCACTTATTACCTGTTACTGAGAGCTGATGGCTTTAATATACCTGTCTGAAGACTATACTAACTTATTGGAGATGCAAATAAAGAAATGTTGCATTTTTATGTTCTGAAGATGTTTGAAATTGTCGTTTGCTGAGGACATGTGATTGGGTAGGGGCGTTTACCTTTGGCATCATTAAAAGCACTGAACTTGAGGCTCCCAGCTCCTGTGTTTTCTAATACTGGCGATGCATCGAGCGCTTCTCTAATGGGAGTGGTTATAACTTCGTGACAACACGACTGGCTGTCTCGTCCAGGGAAAGTGAGATCTATTTCTTGGAATTTTCTAAGTGAGCCAAAGTCGAGTCATTTTTACTAATGTCTGACAGATGGCTTCCTGTAGTTCTTGTTAAGACAAAGCACGTAGAGTTCTCTAGAGATCAAGCTGATATGTGCACACGTGGTGCCGGCTATTTAAAAAAATGCAGTCCATTTTCTACTTTCCCCTCCCCACCTTTTTTGACAGGTAATGAAAGCATGGGATGCTCATGTGACAGCAGTTTGCTCTCAGGACGCCAGTGAACTTGTAAAGAAGCTTGGGGCAGATGACATAATTGATTACAAATCGGGAAATGTGGAAGAGCAGTTAAAATCTCTAAAACCGTATGTATCAGAACAGTGTCACATGGGGAAGGTGGTGGCAGGACAGTGCTAATGCAAGCCTGGGGTGGTTTGGCGCTGCTGTGGTCATGCCGGGATCTGGGGAAACACGTCATGTCGTTTGAAGTCGTTTAGGTTGGTTTTAATTCCAGATGTCGGTACTGCACAGTAACACAATGAGATAGGTGCTGACGAAGATTATTTTGCTTATGTGGTTTTTTGCCAATTTTTAAGTTAACTTCTATTGCTGGTTTGTAACAGGTCTGAAAGCAAAATTGGAAGTGTCTTCCTTTTGGTGGCATCTGTCACCACAGGAAGAACTTAGAGCGGCACATGAAAATTTATGATTAGCACTAAACATTCTTTTAGTGTTTTGGCTTAAGGCGGGCTCCACAGAAACAAAGGCAGGTTAATTAAATATTGGTCGTGGGAGCCCTGGAAAGGTTCTGGTGCGTTTGAACGCCAAGCTGTGGTTTTGCCTAACGTACCAAACAGGAGCAGATTTAGGTGGTCTCTCAGGCCATGTTGACTGACTGTGGCCAGGACAGAAATAGAGGGTGATGCTTATTAATCTGGTCTTCATCGGGCCGAGACAAAGCTGAAGCTGAGAGCATAATCTAGGACAGCAGTTTTGACCCTTTTTCATCATGGCCCCCATAAACTAAATACTAAAATTCTGCGGCACACCAAAAAATGTATTATATTTTTTGCTGATCTGACAAAAAATAAGTGTAATTTTGATTCCTTCACAGCAGATGGCTATTGCTGTGTTGACTGTTTTCATTTTTTTTATTTGACAATCTAAGGGAAAAGAGTCAGTGCCCCTGACTCAATAGTCAGGTATTGCATGTTTGGAAATTCTCTCGGCACACCAGTGTGCCTGCTGTGGCACACCGGCTGAAAATTGCTGATCTGGGAGTGTTTGGCAAACTGTTACTGCTTTTTCAAAGGCTTTTCCCTCTTTTATTACATTTCAGAAATCAGCTCTTCTTACGCACTTTGTGTAGGAGTATATTTTCATGGCTTCTAGATAGTGGTAGTTTTGGTTGATCTCATACCTTCTGCTGCCTCTAGGAATAGCAGTAAGAGATTGAGGTCAAGGCCAACCCATGCCCCTCTGTCTACCCTAAGTTTTACACGTGTCTGGAGTATGTCACCAGGGAACAGAGAACCTGACAAATGGAAGGCTGTAGCACACTCAGACTAGCCTCCCACACCTGTGCTGCAGATTGCTCCTCCGCTCCTCTGGCGAGTGGTCTTGCCCCTTCGGTGTGCTCTTTTCCAGTAGGGGGACCTCACTAGCTTACAGATGCAGGCCATTAACTTTTTTTTTTTGACAGGTTTAGTTAAAATTGATCTTTGTAACTTCTACCTAGAGTTTGGCCTCCGAATCTACCTAGAATAAATTTGTTCCTCCTAAATCACAGTTTTTTGGATTTGAATCTTAGAATCTTACAGCAGGAAGGGGCTTTGAAATTCTTAAGTCCTACTGTGTCGTGTTACAGCTGAGAAAGTCAGGGGTAGGGGGTTTATAGCTTTTGCGTGCTCAAGGTCATGCCATTGAACCCTTGGTGGGAGAGCTGTGTCCACAGCCTGGTCTCCAGACCTCTCTTCCAGGCGGTCCTCTTCTGTTGTACCAGGTTGCCCTTAAAATCTGGGAATGAGGTAGAAAATTAAAAGAAGAAACTTTAGAAACTTAAACTCATAAAGCGAAATTTTTATTATTTCTAATGGAAAGAATTGTCTTCTAGTAAGGCCATTCTCCTGCATGCATCGCCTTCCATTTTTATTTGCCCTTCTTCCGTTTAGTCTCATGAAAGACTCAGTATCCACAAAGGTGGTCAAAGCTGGTTTTAGAAGCTTTGATGGTTGACTTATTCCAGATGAATTTAGAAGAGAAAATAGATTTACCAAAAAGGAATTTATCTATTAATTTGTTTAATTTATAAGCATGCATTTTCTAAATAGATCTTTGCTTTTGTTTTAAAAGGTATTTTAAAAGCTTCATTGAATTTTTTCTCCTTTAGGGAGAATGTAGTGATTATAGGAGTTTTAGGTTGGTTTTCAGGAGTTGAATACCTGTCAGTTCCTGTGGATTCCGTTATGACTGGTTTTCTTGGCAGTTAGAGCAGAATTGAAGACTGAGAACAGGCTATTGATTTCTCTTTATGCATTGTCCTGATGCTATGCATGAAACAAACAAACAAAAAACTGGAACTTTCTCGGTGAAGAGGATGCTTCTATAAACAGTTCTGAAGTGTTAGAGGGATTAAAAGAAAATAATTCTTGTGGGGGGGAACCTTATATACTCGTCAGTCCAGTATTTGTGCGCACTAAAGAATATTTTGACTTATATTGAATGGATAGCTTTGCAGTTTTACGTATAGCTTGAGTCAGGGTTTCTCAACCTTGGCAACCTTAGTTTCTCAACTGCTGACTTTTGGGGCTGGTTTTTTTGTTGTGAGGAGCGGTTCTGTGCACTGTGGGATGGATGTTCGTCGTCATCCCTGGCCTCTGGATGCCAGTGGCCTCTTCTCACTGCCTTCCACAGTCGTGACGACTAAACATGTCTCTAGACATTACCTGATATGTCCCCCAGGGGCTAAAATCACCCTATTAAAAACCACTTGTTTAAGTCATCCTTAAATATTAGAAAATACAATTTTATGATAAAAAAGTCAGTCACATTTGACTTATCTTGGAGAAAAGCCAGACCCCCCCCCGCCCCCCGTGAGTGGGTGTGCCCCCTTCTCCTTTGTCAAGGCAGCCACCCCCTGCTGGATGGCCCAGTGGAGCTTAGTTGGTGAGCTGTCACTGAAAGAGACCCTGTGGCTAACTGGTGATGGGAGTGAAGGGGGGTTGGAGCCCTGGATGGAGATTGACAAGGATATTTTGATTTGATTCTTCCTCTCCAGGTTTGATTTTATCCTTGATAATGTTGGTGGAGCCACTGAAACATGGGCCCTGAATTTACTCAAGAAATGGTCCGGAGCCACATATGTGACTTTAGTGACTCCTTTTCTCCTGAACATGGACCGACTGGGCATCGCGGATGGCATGTTGCAGACGGGCGTCACCGTGGGCTCTAAGACATTAAAGGTAGGGACTAGAGCCTTGGTTGGTGAGAGCAAGCAAGTGCCTCACACTTCTGGCACTTGGTTTCCACCTAGCCAGTTTCTTTCAGCTTGGGGGCTGCAAGCGTGCACTACCATGGGCTCTGGAGTCACCCAAGGGTTCAAATTCTGGCCTCATTTGGTAGCTGTGTAATCCCTTGCAGGTCAAAGTCACTAAACCCCAATGTCTTCCCCTGTAAAATGGGGCTGATAGGATATCCACCTCACTTCATTTTGTAAGGATTAAAAGAGGAAATCCATGCGAAGAACTTGGCATAATGTCTAATACATAACAAGCCCCTATTAAACATTAGTCTTTCTCATTACCATCTGATACATCTGCTTTTTCCTTTCCTGTACCTGATGGCCTTCTGTCTTCACCAGTGGTGACACGTACAGTCTCATACAGGAAGGTGAAAACTTTAAGACAATGTGCAGCTGAGTGTTTCTGTGTTGTTAGGATTGGAATACGCCAGTGCTTCCCAGACCGGGGCCTTCAGACCTGTAGAAGTCCATGGGCAATTTTTGAATTTCAAAAACTTGAAGGAAATTGTATCCTTAATTCAGTGAGGCTACAGAGACTAGTAGTACCCTTATGCTTTTTCTGGAATTGTGTTGACCTGTCCTTATACTGCTTATCCCACGTGCATCGGAAACTCTAGCTATGGCGTTCTGGGAGTTCCTGAGACTCCCTAGTCAGCCGGACTATGACCAGGGCCACCCTTACCGGGACTGTGAGGCGCTCCAACACCCAGCTGAACACACCCAGTGTGTGGTGGACCTTGGAGACTGGCGTAGATCGGGCCTAGCCTTCGTTACAGGACTGATAAAGCAGGCAGAGGCTCATATAATTTCACGGTGTACACTGTTGGTAATTATAGATCATTGGCTTAAAATCTGAATTAGTGATAAAATGGAGTAAGTGACACAAAAAATGAAAGTAACTCTATTCAAGTAACTAGACAAAATGCTTTAGACCCCGGAAAAAGGCAGTAGAAAGCTCTTTACAGTGAGAGGTTGTGGGTCAGTGTGTCGAGCCTGCCAGCATTGACCCATATTTGTGAGACAACTAGCTTGATAATTATCTTATCGTTTTTTTATTCTAGGAATTAATTGGGGACCTTTTGGGGAGTGAAATTTAGGACTTTGGCCTCTCAAATTCTGTGTACGAACTGAATACTTAGCGGTAGTAAAGAGGAGTTAGGACAGAGGAGGCCACTGCTCAGCTCTCAGGAACACGCGGGGCAGTAGAGGCGAACACGCAGCCCTGTGCTCCGAGCTTCCTTATGTCCGTCATCCCCGGCAGCCAGCCACAGGGTCCACAGGGAGCTTTGTGGCAGGGAAGGGACCTCAACTGTCCTTTGTCTCTTCTTTCCCTTTTCACAAAAGCCAGGCTTTCCAAGAGCTTTCAAATATAAGTTTAAGTTTTCTGTAAGATTTTACAGTTTGTACTCCAGTGAGACCACTTACAATTTAACCTTCGGAGCCGTCCTCAGAGAGTATAACAGGCACAGCTCTCTTCATTTCCCCTCCCCGCCACATGAAAGGTGATAGTGGTAATCTCATGTGAAAACCTTTTAAGTAGTTTCTGATGTCTTTCTGAGAATGTGCACAGTTAAAGCCTTATTGTAATGCTCCAGGCTCTCCTGCCTACTTTCGTTTACTCTCTCCTGTAGTGGCCTGGAAAAAATACACAGATCCCTTAGAGAAAAATATAAAAATTCTGTTATTGCAGACCAAAAGTTTCACTTTACAGAGCAACTGCTGTAAAGCAGTGTCGATGTGGTGGTTGTGATTATTATTGTTCCTTCTTTAGAACCCTAAACAATTACAAGAATGTCCTAATTGCAGTTTATAAGGCCAAAGCTTAGCAGGAAGTACATGAACAGGTCTGCGATTGTAATTAACTGGGCCCCCTCTAAGCTTGGGATGATCTCAGTGCTTCAAACTATATATATATATATATTTATATATTTTTTTTTACTTTTCTATTTTTAGTTACCTGGGCCAGTGTTTTCCAACCTCTTTCATGCTCTGACACACAGAAAACGATAGTATTATTGAGGATGCTCTGGGTCAAGAGCAAACTACCTGCCAACCAGGCTTTGCCTTGCTACCCCAAGGGCTGATGGGAGTCCAGGTCTCAACATGCCTATTCTAGAGTAAGCTTGGTTCTGTTTGCACCTATGGCCTTGGGATAATTACTGATGGTGACCCCTTTAACTTTCACAATTGTTCCAGGTCAGACAATAAATTACAGGGTCACTCAGCCGAACCAGTAAGCGATTCCTGGCATGCCATTGTGAAGCTCTGCCTAGACGATAGCTTGGTTTTGTCTTTTATTCTAGTCTTAAATTCTCATTTGATATTGTCCCAACCATTCCTCAGTAAGTTAGCACCAGATAAATATTTATGCATACTTTTTACGTGTCAGGTGCTTTACATACTTTCTCATACAATCCTTCCAGCAACCCTGTGCACTGGCTGTGGTACCATCATCGTGCAGGCCAGGAAACAGGCTGAAAGAAGCAGCGTGACCTAAATAACAGGGCTCCAGAGTGCCTGAGCTCAAGCAGTGGGGGCGTTCCGTTGTACCTGCTGGCCTCGAGCCATCGCAGTAGTTGACGTCATGCTGAGGGTGGGGAGGGGGAGCTCAGGGAGCAGAAGGCTGAGCTGTCCTGCCAGTTGCAGACAGGTGCGAGGAGGAAGGCAGCATGGTCCTGGCTGCCTCTGGAAAGCTCACACCTGATGAAGTGTGTTTGGTCAGGTCGTTAAGGTATAGTGGAGAACCTAGTTAGTAATAATAAATAATAAGAGTTCAAAGTAGGTATGGCAGTGGAGTGGTCATGAACCACCTTGTTCTAAGGTTTTTGCTTACTTTCCCCTGGGGACACTTGGTCCCGTAGTAAGTCAGGTGGTTTTGGACTTGCTGTAACAATAGGGAAAGACCCAGCCTTGATGCATAAAAAATTCTACACTTTGTTTTGCCTTTAAAACTTACTACTTTCAGAGCCAGAAAAAAATTGTGATTGGATTTATCTAATGTCATATTTTGGTGCCTTATGGTCCCCCAAAGAATTCTTGAATGAGGTAAAAAGCTGTTTTCTGGTGCCTCTGGGCTTTCCTCAAACTTTCGTAGAGAAGGCCTAGAGGCCTCAGCCCTGACCCCTCACAGGGGGAAGTTGAGAGGGTACGAATACCCAGACTGTCACTTTAAGGAGAGCGTCGGTGCCTGCTTGCTTGTCAGTCACAAGCTGGTGAAGAAGCCTGAGTTCACGGGGGTGTTTCTGGGTTCAGTCACTCACTAAACATTTACGGAGCACCCACTCTGCCAGCCACTGTGCTGCGGTGCTGGGCCCACCGTGCATCTTGTCAGCAGCAGTGGGGAATCAGTTTGCCTGTCCTAGTCACCCGGAAACTACTTCTCTCTGAATTTGCATTTAGTCAGGTGTTTTCCTTTCCTATATGTGACATGCCTTTTTTTCTTTTTCTTTGTAGCATTTCTGGCAAGGAGTCCATTATCGCTGGGCCTTTTTCATGGCCAGTGGTGCATACCTAGATGACATTGCACAACTGGTGGACGAGGGAAAGGTATGTGCAGCTCCTTGTATTGCTAGAGGGTTCCTTGTCATCTCGGGGACCTGCCCAGCAAGCCTGGTCAGTGGGGATTCTGCAGAGGTAGGCTCGAGCGACATACATGCTGCCTCACACGGCCAAGTTTAAGTGCTTCGCTTTTGTTTCTGTCTCCGTGGGAATCATAGACATAGACTGCTGCATGTGAAAAGAGCTTACACCGTCCAGTGTAACCCTGCTGGTTTGTAGATGATGAGGCAGGCCCAGAGAGGTTATGTGATTTTTCCCATGGGCAGTGTGCTGGTGGTTAGCAGAGCTGGGATCTAAAGCTGGGTTGCTCATATTTTGGTGACGGTCCTGGAAAGAAGGCCCCCTGAAGGCAGCCTGCACAGAGGTGGGGCATGCTTGTGAGTTTCCAGTAAGACTGCCCCTGGAGCTTCTTCAGTCCGCAGGCGAGACTGCTCTGGAGGTGAGCAGATTTCCAAGTGGGTGAGGAGACCAAACACTGTGGAATCTAAACCCCACCAGAACTGGACTAGAAGTCAGGGCCCCGGGTCCTCTGGTCCCTGGCTGGTGTGATAAAATTAAGGGCCAATAAGTGGTCTGCCTGGAGGGTCAAAGGGCAGGACGTGGGTAAGGACGGATGGAGACTTTGTGGGGACAACCGATTGGTTTCCTGACTACTCCTGTCTGGCCTGCAGTGGGCGTTGTGGGGAAGGATGGCAGCGTACAGTCTGGTCATATCGTATCTTGTGTGGAAAGACCTGTCAGGGCTGTTGAGGGTTGAAAGGCTCCTCAGCTACTCCCCATTTTCTTCGGTTCTTACATGTTCTTAATGGCCCTGCTATTCCATCTCTGGAGGATAACCCAGAAGGAGAGCTCATATTTTTGTGCTGATATTTATGACTTTATTGAGAGATTATATGGAATTACAGGGTGGAGAACCCTGTCCACCCTAGAGGGTTGCGTGAGGGCGTAGATAAATCCTTCTCATTTCACAGAGAGGAAACGGGCTCAAAGAGATAACGGGACACGCTCTGTGCAGGCTGGGACCAGAGCTGTCCTTCCTGACTCCCAGTCCTGTGCTGCTGCTTCTCCAGCCGCATGCTTAGTGCTTAGACTCATCTTGGACTTCACCTTAAGTTGTCTTTTCCTCATCATTTTACAATGAGCAGGAGGGACAGGGGTGGAACAGGCCAACATTACCACCGCCTGATCCATGCTAAGTCACTTGGAAAGAACGTTTTGAGGTGGGCTTGCTTCCTCTGGCACCTGCCCCTTGCTGGCCCATTTCATCTTTCCATTTCAGTTTTGGAATGGAACATTTTTTAGGAACTACTGCTTTTTGTGCATTTAGTTGTTATTGTTGTTTTTTTAATTCTATTACAGCCAAGCAACTAACTATATGATAGTGAAGACCTACTACCCTTTTCTAGACTTGCTGGTTCCAAATTTGCATGCCTTTCCTCGGACTTCTGAGTCTTGATGTGTACTGGGTAGACAGGGGCTCGGCCTTACGACTGTGTAGGTGCCTCTTTGCAGGATTCTTCCCACATCCCCACTTGGGATGCTTATTTTATTTCTAGGAGGAATGGAACAAACTATCATCAAATCACTTGGCCCACACATCTACACAGCGCTCATGTGGTTGGAGCCCCGTTATTAGGGAGGTCCTTGTCTTGCGAAGCCCCCACACAATCCTGCTTGTCCTGATACCAGCTGTAGGCTGCTGACGTGCTTACCACTGCTGTTTTGTATTCAAAATACTGTCTCTTTCTCTCTACCTGGAAACTACTATTTAGGAAACAGAAGAGAGGCGACTTGTATATATGTACCTATTAAAATTGGCCGATAACTGGTAGGATGGCTAAAAAAGGACACGGTAGAAATAAAGATGCCCTTGAAGTATGCTCGAACAAGAGGGAGTGAAGAAATGTTCTTTTGGCCTTCTCCTGACGAGGGCTGTTTGGGCTTGGGAGTAATTTCTGACAGGGAAGGGCTCTGGGACTGTGGAAGTTGACATGTGATGCTGGATGTCATGATGAGGTCATCTTCCTGTTGTGCATCCTGCTGCTCTGCGGGTGCAACAGGTCATTCCTGCCTGCACCTGGAAACCGGAAAGGATCACATAACAGGTCTACTTACAGGTCGTGTGGTTCATAAAGACTGTGAACATGGATGAGGCATCAGCATTCTTCCATGCTTCGGCCAAGTGATAATAACTCTCATTAGCAGGTGTCTGATACAGGAGCTGTAGCTGTGTTTTGAAACTGGAAGCCATGAACCAAAAGAGCCTACTCTTTTAAAGTACTTTAAGTTTTTAAATAGATACACATTTACAAAGTTCAACATTTAAAAGGTAGGAAAATAATTTTAAGAAATCTTCCTCGGATTGCTGTCCCTCAGTCACCGCGGCTCTCCCTGTCAGATACAGCCAGTGTTACCAGTTTCCTGAGTGCTCCCGAGGCGCCCTGTGAGTCCGCAGGCTGGGTCAGAGTGGTCGGTCATGAGCACACTGAGTGTGATGGGCTGCTGCTGAAATCGTGCCTTGTGCCTGCAGTTTATTGCCATGTTTTGCTAACACCGTAAACATTTCCTGTTTTTATACTATTTAGCAGTTGTTTGGAGTGGGAGGGCCATAGCAAGTAGTATATTTAGGCCAAACATATGTCATTGGTTAGTATAGTCAGAGATTAAAAACGGGAAAGCTAGCACATATCTAGTTTACTGTCCTCACCTCCCTCCACTCCCCATCCTGCCACTGTGTCACGATCAAGGTCACAGAGCTAGGCAGGGACCAGGTCTCGTGACCTCTGGGATAGTTCCTTCTACTACCCTTTGCTGCCTTTAAGATGGAGACAATAACAGTTAAAAAGTAAATCTCTCATTGAACCTTCATTGTTTTCTGCTTGCTTAGTCATCCAGACACTAGCTAGGTGGAGTTTGAATTCTATGTACAAAGTCTTCCTGAATTTCTCAGTATCTTTCAGAACTGAGAGGAGGTGGTGAGGCAGAGTCTTTAGACTAGTCAACCACTGATAAAAATGACTGTGCTTTGAGGGAAAATATTTACACATATTTACCTTTATATGCATGTATTAGTTTCCTATTGCTGCTGTTACAAATTACCGTAAGTGTTGTGGCTTAAAACAACACACTATCTTACAGCTGTGGAGGTCAGAAGTCTGAACTGGGTCCCCAGGACTGCATTCCTCTGGAGGCAGGCTTGGGGGGTGGGGGGTGGGGCATTTCTTTTGCTTTCTCCAGCTCATAGACGGAGGCTGCCTGCATTCCTTGGCTCATGGCCTTGCATCACTCTGACCTCTGCTTCCATGATCACAGCTCCCTCTCTCTGGCTAATCCTCCTGCCTCCCCCGTATAAGGACCCCCGTGGTTACTTTGTGGCCACCAGCTAGTTCTTCCGTCTCTAGACACTGAACCTGATCTGATCTGCAGAGATGCTTTTGCCAAGTAAGTTATCATATTCCCAGGTTGTGGGAAGTAGGCTGTGGGCATCTCTGGGGGCTGCTACTCTGGCTACCACAAGCATGAAATACCTCAAAAGATACAAAAGAAGTTTGAAATATTGGTTACCTTTGAGGAGGGGAAGTAGATGGGTGGGGATCGAGTGTGGGAGGGAGAGTTGACCTTGTTCCCTTTCATCTTTCTGAGTATGTTTCTTTGCACACATTCCTCGTGTCATTCTTAAAGACCTTTGATATGATGTATTTCATGTCCACAGGTCTGCTGGAGACCCTAGGTGCCCAGCCAAGCGTCTTGGTTGAGCGATGACAGATATCTCCGTTTATTTCTTTATTTTAGCCAACATCAGAGTTGTTTCTCTGTACTAATTTGAATTTAATTCAAAAACATGTGCTGAGGGCCACTAGCACTCTGTTTTGCCCCGGTGGGTGTGGAGAGCTGTGGCGACGAGGCCGAGCTGCCTTCCGCGTGGACTGCGCACTGGCACGTTCGGCAGCGAGGCGGTAGCATTCTCGCCCTGTGCCACGTGGCTGTGAAACTTGAAATGCGGCCGGTGCCACTGAGGGACTGAATTTTCCTTTCATTTATCAATACTTTTGATTAATGTAAAATCAAACTAATTAGTAGTGGCTAGATGTTACCATATTAGACAGTACAGCTTTAAAGAAAAATACTAAGTTCTGAGTCAGGTGATTTCCCAGGCCCCTGCTGGGATGGCCAGGCCCTAGTTTAAGCAATGAATTACTTTCTAAAACTGGAGGCTCCTTATTTGCACTGGATTTTCTCCTCCATAGAAAGAAAGTAGTGATTAGGGATCGAATCCTCGGACCACTAGAAGAGGGTTATCTTGCCAGATAGGGCTGGACCTCATGGATCTCAAGGCCTGATGCCACAGACGTTTTTCCGAAGCTACTGAAATTGTTTCTGTGGGGAGATGTAGGTGGGGTTTCTTCTCCTAGCTTCTGGCAGGAAGGAGTTTTTTTCAGGGGAACCCGGGGACAAGTCCTGGATGCTTTCCAAAATGGGCACATGTACTCCCTTGGAGAGTATCCTCACCCCCGTATCTCACCACCTATCTTCCAGGTTTGTTTTCTGTCCAGGGCAGGAAGTTCCAGAAATAACAAATCCAAATGCCTCTATTTTTTTTGTCTTATTTAGAGCCTCTTAGTTTAAGTCCCCTTTATCCTGACCCTGGAAATAGTGAACCTATTTCAGAGGTCAGGGCCATCCTATTCAAGAGGCAGTGCTGGAACTCTGGTCCTGTGGCCCCTGCCCTGGGTCCCCGGTGTCTGTCCACAGGCATGTGGACTTGGACACGTGCCAGGAGCCCTCAGGTCACCCTTGGTGTCTGTCATTCGTCTGACTCTCCTCACACGCCCCACCCTCCGAGATCTGTGGTTTCCGTGTCCAGTGGCGGTGGACGCGGAGGCTGGAGGGCCTGCGGAGGAGGTGGGCGGGCTGGGACCGAGCTTCCCTCCCCACACGCGCTGGCCATGCAGTTGTGCAGTTGGGAGTCCTAGAGCCTAACTGGCTCCTCTGCTTGTGGCTCTGACCTTGCTCTTTGCACTTAACCACTTGCAGTTCGTTTTCCCAGTCTATCTAATAGGCTCGCTTAGTATTTAGATACTTTTTACACTGTACTGTTCTGTAATTCTCTCTTGGAAAATGGGAATTGAGGGAAAGCCTCTCTGCCTTCTGCCCGCCTGTTTGGATGATGTCCTTGCCCCACCAGCTTTGCTGTGCTCTGTGTGAGAGGGTTTTTCTTTCCTCTGTCCTCAAGGGGCAGAGCGAGTTTTGCCTTGGAGGCAAAGAGGCTTGCCCAGAGGCATCAGCGTTCTCAGGCCACACAGGAGGCTGAGGTTCCTGCTGTCACTGTCTTCTTAGAAGGGATGTCAGGCAACAAGTGCCAAACCCTGGGGCCTGGCTTTCTGCAGCCTCTGTTCAGGAAGGCACAGTCAGGAGGCCCCGAATTTGAGTCCAAGGCTGGAATGAGCGCCACTGCCACCAGTGTCTGTCTCCTGGTCAGCCGCGAGCCCTGTGAGCAGCGGGAAGTGTGGTGTGGAGCCCACCTGCTTTATAACAGGGCTCCCTGCACAGGGCGACTACAGCAGTGCCCGCATGTGGATGTCCCTGCCTCACTGGGAGTCACCTTTCTTTCCCCTCTGGGTTTTTCCCAATCCTTTGTCTGTAACAAACAAGCATTGTGGGTCTGACGGGAGGCTTCCCGCAGACACTGCCTCATTATCTAGTTAATCTCCGTTTGCTGTCACAGGTTCAGCCAACATTGGCATTTGCCTGCCTGGTAATAGAAAGCCCTTTTTTCATTGTCCTTTATGGGAAGAGCTGAATGACTCATTATGCCACAGTCAGCCTTCTGGGGTTCTTCACCACAATAGGCCTGGCTGGCCAGATTAAAGGGCGCAGTCACTGTGGGCTGCCTGTGTCATCAGTTCTGGCCCCGGGGCTCCCGTCAGAGTTCCGAAGCGAACACAGCTAGATGAGCCGGGCAGTTCACTCTGCAGTCGAGCAGGTGATCCAGGGGTCCTTTGTGGCCTCTGGTGACACTGCTGCTGCGTCGGTTTTGTGACTGCTGTCCAGTGCTCAATGACAAGTTGATGTTATTGCCTCCTTTCTTTCCTTGACTTGTCTCAGGTGTTTGGTTTGTGTACCTACTTTGAATTAGTGCCTAGCACTTGGCACACGGTCAGTCTTTGTGGAACGGATAAATGTGTGTGTGATATGAGTCAGGGACCCTAAGAATAGGGCAGGAGGCTACAGTGATTCTCACACTAGTGTGCAGAAAACTCACCTGGGAAGCTTAGTAAACGTACTGCCTCCACCTCATCCCTAGAGGTTCTGATTTAGATCTAACCAGGGGCCAGGCATTCCGTATTTTAAGCATGCATTCGGGTGATTCCTTTCAGGTAATCAGCATCCAGAAAACAGTGTCCTAGGAGCTTTAAAGAGAGAATGGTGGGTTCAGGAGGTTTCATGCAGGGCATGCAGGACACAACTTGAATGCATCCCATTCTTTTAGCAGAGAAGCCAAATAGGCTTTGTCTCACAAACCAGCTCATATCTGTTCACAGTGGCTGAAGTGTTGAGGAAGATTCTGAGGTCATCCTCAGCTTGCTGGGGAGGACCATGATTACCCATCAGGGTCACCTCCATAGGTGGGTGGGGTGGCATCTGTACCACCTGCCACCTCAGTTGCCTGGACACAGGGCTAACAGACCGCATCCTCAGCTAGCATGGTCCCTTAGCATGGGGCCCGCCAAGATACAGGCTGTGACAGGTCATTACAACCCTGGGCTGCCTTTCCTCCCGCCTTGAGGTTTTAGGGGTAGATGTGGAAAGCAGCTGGTGATACATGAAAGGCTCAGTGAGTAGTAATGGGAGCGCAGACTCTGGTACTCAATTGAATCTGCCTTATCATTTGGCAGTTATGTGATGGGCAACTTACTTAACTCCGTGCCTTAATTTCTTCATCTGTGAAATGGGAATAGTACCTACCTCATAAGGTGGTGGTAGGGATTGAAGGAGGCAAACTATAGATGCACACTCAGAAGAGTACCTGTCACAGTGAGGACAACACATACCAGCTGTTACTTTTATTACACACTTATTGTGATTTGTGGGTGCAAAGGAATTTTCAGCTCTTTGGAGAAGGGACCTCTTGGAGTCTGAGGTATTCTTCTGGCGGCTGAGCTGTGAAATCCACACAAGAGAAAGGTGCGTCAGGGAATCAGAATGCCATAGGAACACCTCTCCCCCTTCCTGGTCAAAGGAAAAGGCTCAGAAAACGTGCATTGGTTGGCTCATGCCTCCTGACAACTCCCTGCCCTTGGGGCTGTGGGGCTCGTCTGCTGTGGACACAGAATTTGCTCAAAGCTTTGAAAAGGCGGAGTGCGGCATAGGGAGAGGGTGCCAACTGGGACCTAGTTGTGGAAAGAGGCGTTTGGGAAACACTGATGAATAATACAGTAAAAATGGCATCACACATTTGTGAACGGCTGAGTCGACTTCCCTGTAAACTCTGACCAACCGCTCTGCTGTTCAGCAGAGTCTCCCAGGGCGCCTCCGGCCTGGCCGGGTGCTCCTGCAGCCCAGGGGGCCCGCGTGCGACTCTTGCTTCCCAGTTATCCTACTGGTTTTCACGTGAGTGACATTAAAAAAAGTTTTTTTGTTAACATTTCTTTTGTTTTTCTGTATTCTTTTTTAAAATATTTTTTCATTTTTCAATTCCAGTTGGCTTTCAATACTATATTCGTTTCAAGTGTACAACATAGTGATTAGACACACGATCACCCCACTATTCCCAGTGCCCATCTGACACCATGCATAGCTCTCCAGTGCTAATGACTGTATTCCCTGGGCAGTACTTTGCTTTCTTTTTAGTGACTGCCAGTTTGTACACGTTAATCTCTTCCCCTTTTCACCTCGCCTCCCAACCCCCATCTCACCTGGTGACCATCAGTTTTGTTCTCTGTGTCTTTGAGTTTTCTGTTTCTCTTTTGTTTATTCATTTGTTTTTAGATTCCACACCTAAGTGACATCATATGGTATTTGTCTTTCATAATACCCTCTAGTTCCATCCACACTGTCACAAATGGCAGGATTTCATTCTGTTTTATGGCTGAGTCGTCTTCCATTGTATGTATGCACTTCAGCTTCAGCCAGTTGTCTACTGATGGACACTGCGGTTGCTTCCATTTCTTGGCTATTGTGAATAATGCTGTGAACATAGGAATGCACATATCTTTTCGAATTAGTGTTTTGGTTGTCTTCAGGTAAATACCCAGAAGTGGAATTGCTGGGTTATGTGATAGTTCAGTTTTTAATTTTCTGAGGAACCTCCATACGGTTTTCCGTAGTAGCTGTACCGATGTACAGTCCCATCAGCAGCGCACGAGGGTCCCTTTTCCCCACATCCTCACCAGCACTTGTTGGCATTGCTTTACTGGTGACGGCCATTCTGACAGGTGTGAGGTGACATCTCACTGTGGTTTTAACTTGCATTTCTGTGATGATCAGTGACATCAGCGTCTTTTCATCTGTCTACTGGCCATCTGTTGTCCTCTTTGGAGAGATATCTGTTTGAGTCCTCTGCCCGTTTTTTAATCATTGTTTGGTTTTGGGGCTGTTGAGTTGTATGAGTTCCTTATATAGTTTGGATATTAACCCCTTATCAGATGCATAATTGGTGAATATCTTCTCACATTCAGTGGGTTGTCTTTGTGTTTTGTTGATGGTTTCTGTTGCTGTGCAAAATCTTGTTAGTTTGGTGCAGTCCAGCTTGTTTATTTTTCCTTTTGTTTCTTTTGCTCAAGGAGATATATCCAAAAAATGTTTTTTTCCAGGGGTTTTATGATTTTTGGTCTTATATTTAAATCTTTACTCCATTTTGAGTTTATTCTTATATATGGTATAAGAAAGTGGTCTAGTATCATTTTGGGTGTATGTATCTGTCCAGTTTTCCCAACACCATTTATTGAAGAAACTGTCTTTACCCCGTTGTGTGTTCTTTCCTCCTTTGTTATAGATTATAAGGGATATTTATTAAGCTCCTGCCGCATGCCTAGCATTGTTCTGGGTGTTGAGGATACAAAAGAGGTGGCCTATACCACAGACACTCTATCTGGCTGAGGAGATATCCAAACAGTGAACAAATTTAAACAGAAAAAACCTGTCCTCATTCTGTGCACTGCCTGTGAGGGGGCCACCGGGCTGCATGCAGTAAGAACCGGGGACGCCTGCTTTGGTGTTTACCGTACACAGCGGAGGGGGTGAGACGTGTACTCAGCTGTAACAAGCAGTCTGTGATGAGGCCCACGAGGGTGCAAGCCGGTCAGGAAGGGTAGCGTGAGACCTGGGCAGGAAGGGTGGTGGAACTCACAGAGCAGAGGTGCAAACACACCACCTTCACGTACTGACAAGCAGACGATTTTGGTGGAGTGTGCAGTCCTCGTGAGGGCTGAGGTTGGGCTGGTGGCGGCCTTTGAACACGGGTTTGGGAGCTTGCGAAGGGTTCTGAGTAGGAGAGTGGTGCGAGCAGCGTGGAGCAGGAGTTGGCTGGAGCGGCGGTGCAGTGGGGCTGCCTCACAGGGAGGAGAAGCGGGCAGGGGCTGGGCCAGGCCGCAGTCACCGAGTCCGGGCCTGGCGGTCAGCTCCCGACTCGGGTGCACGGCCGGACCCCAGAGAGGTGGGGTCTGTCGTAGCGAAGAAGCGGATTACAGAGTTACCTGCCCTGCTAGATGTGGGTTTTCTTATCTACCAGTCAACCTCTCCTTGTGTTTTACAGATTCAGCCAGTTATTGAAAAAACCTTCCCTTTTTCTAAAGTTCCAGAAGCCTTTCTGAAGGTGGAAGGAGGACACGCACGAGGAAAGACTGTAATTAATGTCATTTAAATAAATGTTCAGTTTGGTGATTATTGGTTCTTTTATTTGGTGAGTGCCAAAAAACAAACTTTTTGCCAGCCATTTCCTATCGTCCAAACTGAGCACACAGGCTGATTTCATAGCCACAGCCCCACGCACAGCACTGCCTGACTACAGCCCTGTGCTCCTGTTCGAGAGAGGTCTGCGCTGTGTGCCAGGCACAGGGTCACACAGGGAAGTCGTGGTGGGAAAGTAGCCACACTTGGACTTGTCTGCGACGTCAGTGAAAACTGCGTATTGTTTTTTCCGAGCTGTTCTTTACACCCAATTCGCAAATTGTTGTGACACCTCTGCCCTAATGGCTAACACTGATTTCCTTGTTACAGGGTTAGTGAGGTGCTAAGACTTTGGGGGGCATGGGTGGGCAGTAGCACGAAGAGCTTACTGAAGCCAGTTCCTCCTTAGAGCCATCGGTGAGCGCGCTTGTGTCTGGCCCAGGCTGCCCAGGATTTTTATTCCTCTGCTCAGCTGGGGCTGTAACGGTCCTCAGGGTTCTGCATCTCTCAGGGTCACATATGAAAATCTGGCTGGTGGTTTGGTTGTTTGCTGTCTTAGAAATTGGACAGTGGTGCTAAAGTTTCTGACTTTTTTAAATCCTTACATTTTGTATCAGGGCTCCTTCAACCAGTGAAATGTGCTTCGCTGAGGACTTTTCCGTGGAAATTACCACCATTCCATTGGGGCACAGAGTTCTCCACTTTCTGACTTTAATGTCTGCATTTAGGTATTTCATCCATAAGCCTGTTGAGGTTTTTTTTTTTAAGTTTGTATTTATATATTTTTAGGGAGAGGGGAAGGGAGGGAGAAGAGGGGGAGAGATATGGATTGGTTGCCTTCCACACCCCCAAACCGGGGACCTGGCCTGCACCCAGGCATGTGCCCTGACCAGGAGTCAAACTGGTAGCCTTTGGTGTGCAGGACAACGCCCAGCCCACCGAGCCACACCAGCCAGGGCCCGCTGTGGCTTTTGAATCCCTTGTCTGCCCTTCACTCATTGCCGGGGACTGTTTATCTCCCGTTGTGCTCATCGACACACCTCAGACGCTTGGTTTAGCTTCTGAGTAACTTTCTACTTGGTCTGCTCCTGTTAGACACACAGTTAGTCGTGTGTTGGATGAGGGCTTTTCTCTGGAATTGCTGTTCTCACCACTACAAATTTATCCCAAAAGGAAGACTGTTTTTTCGGTTGTAAACAGCCACTTTGACTCCCAGCCGAACAGTCTCCACTCCTTTCCCTCTCAGGCTCCCTTCCAGGCAGGGGGTAGTGTGGGACAAAACCGAACACAGGCCTCACTCACCCCGGTGCGCGCACTTGCACCACTGAGTCTGGGAAGAGGGGCGTCAGCGGACCTCTCCCTGCTGTTATTCCAGCACCCCTGAAACGTGCCTGGTCCTAACCAGTCAGAGATCTGTTTCCAATCTGCCAGCTGACTCTCTTGGAAGTGTTACGAGGGCCACTGAAAGGATTTTATCAATACAGCTCATCAGAGACAAGTTTATTCAAGAGCTTCATTCAACAGAGGGCGCTGTCGAATGGTCACCCCACCACACTGGGACGAGCTGCACATCCAGGAACAAGACAGACACATCGGCTGCTATCGGACATGTACAAACATTATTTTAAAACTGAAGATACTACTCCGATGACCGTATTGCTTACCACAGACTCCAGAGAGGATCGACATTTTAGAATTGGAAACACTGGAACGGATAAAAAGGAAACAAGGTTTGTTCTTCATGTGACAAGAGCACCAGCATTCAGTGACGAGGACAACAAGATGAGGACCGAAAGAGGAAGAGTGTTTTCAAGGACTGTTAGCAGTTTTGCCCAAAAAGCGTGTGCACTATGTGAACAGCACCGAATGATCTGGGCAGTGTGCTGTCAGCAGTTAAACGTTTTGTTTTCATTGAAATGCTTGCTGGGTTGTAGGGTTTTCAGAGTTCTAAGATTTGACCAACAAGCATCACTTAAGGCCTCCTTCCCTTCACTTTCAGAAGAGCATTGCTGCCCCTCCTCCTGAGCCTTCCACCCTCTCGTCTCAGCCACCCAGAGTGAGCGACCCCTGAGCCCCAAGGCTGTCCCCGGAGCGAGGCTGCGGAACCTTTCAGGCAGGGGAGCCCCACGCAGACCTCCTGCATAGGAGCACAGGGAATTGGACCGAAAGACCTGAGTTTAGCAAAGGATTGCATAAGATTGCTTCAGAACTAGTTACAGGTGAGTGAGGACAGGCTAATAAATTAGGCCATGATAATGCTGTTCCAGTAGCGTTTGCAAGAAGAGCATGAAACACTCCCTTGGGACATTCTGGGGCACCCCATGGGTGAGTTAAAATAATTCAAATCCTGCTAATAAATGTAAGCAAACATGGACATGAAAATTTAAATTTACCAATAATTAATATTAACAGAAGTTTTTTGTTTATACTCATTCAGTTCCATAAAATACGCCTGCATATAATTCCCCACTTCATACAGCATAATTAATGATTCAGAAAGCAGAAGGTCCAGGACTAAAACTATAGGCCTAATACATAATTTCTTCTCAGGTGCTAAACAGTTTCTATCTTACAAACTTAAGCTTTTATACTTCCCTTTAAAGTGTAAGGGATTTGTAGGTCCACAAAGTCAGAAAATTTGTTCCTGTTCTCTCCCACTATCTTTGGAAATAATTTAAAATGTATGTAGTCTTAAAGTCTTGAGATATTTTTTTCAAACCACCCAAAAGCTGCTAATGAGGCAACCTGTTTAAGCAGCTGCTGAAAGGAAATGAAAGGCAAGACATGAAAGAAGAACAGGTCAGGCCATGGGTTTAGAACTGCTGGAGCCTTCTGATGAGGTGAGACGACTGTCCCGGCCGGACTGTCCCCCGGCGGTGTGACTCAGGGCGTAGAGTTACTGAGGGAGCGCACCGCTCTCCTCTCGGTTCTTCATAGCTGGAAGTCCTCCAGAAACGTTCCTCCTGCGTCCTTATTCGGGTTTACAGGACCATGGCCTCCCACACTTGGGTTAACTTCTCTTTGCTGGCGGTGTTGAGGATAATGTGATTTTGATCATACTGTGCACCCCCTGAAAGGGAAAAGGAAGATGATAAAAGGAACCGTGCCCACAGTGAAGGGGCTGCAGCAGACGGAGTTTATTCCAGCGCAGGTGTATATTCCACCGCCAGTACAACGGAAGTGAAAGTAACCGAGGTGCAATGTGCCTCAAGGAAACAAGGCGGGCGGGGGCCACCCTGAAACGCACCCGGGTCCGAGGGGGTCAGTCGCCGTGGGTAAACGTGCAAAGGTCCGGTGACAAGGGCACCAGCATCTCCACAAGGGATTTCCTACTTGCTGGGGCTCCTTCTCCTACTCAAGTCTTAATACCTAGTCCCCAGCCCTTCTTAAGATGTCTGAAATTGTGGGGGACAGGGAAGAATATAAAGAATGGAGAAGGAGCAGAGAGACTGGAACATATTCAGGGGTGAGATCATGGATCCAAGATACCAGTGAGGAAAAAACCAGGCAGACCTGGCAGTAGTGGAATGGCTGTCAGGTGGAACAGGTTTTGCACCAACAATGAAAATGGCTCCACTGGGTAAGAGGGGAGGTCTGAGCCACTCCCCGAAGTGCAGGCTTTGGTGCATCAAAATCCGCTGGGTCCCGCTGGTATGGTCTCCGTAAACTCCCTTTCACCGGAATGTTTGTAAGGGTAGTTTCCAAGGGTGCCTCGTAGATTGTTCAGATACTTTAGCATTAAAAACAGCCTCAAGGCTTTCTTTCAATGGAGAAGCATTAACAAAAGGGTCATCTGAGTATTTTTGCCACTGTGGAACAAACATCCTTTTAGAGGGATACTTTGTTCATTTTGAATTTTAATTGACCCCCCTCTCTGCCCAGGATATGTTATCAATAAGAGAGAGAGAGACAGGATTGGCTGCCCTCCCACACACGCTCCAACTGGGGATGGAACCTACAACCTAGGTATGTGCCTTGACTAGGAATCAGACCAACCCGAGAACTTTTGGTATATTGTACAACGCTCCAGCCAACTGAGCCACCTGGCCAGGGCAAGTGCATTATCCTTTTCTAGCATAAGCCTCTGCACCAAAGACTCCATCGAAATAAAAATCTGTTCATCTGGTTTCAGGGTCAGTGTGACTGGTATTGAAATCATACTGCAGCCTCAAGGTAAGAAGAATGAAAAGTCATTCTCTTTTTAGAAAGTATCCAGAAGACCTGGTAACTTACACCACAGATCTTGGTCGGTGGGGAAGGAAATCATCTCTTATCCAGTCCTCCTCTAGTATGAGTTTGGCTTACAGTCGTCGTCGACAATCTGGAGTCCACACAGCTGGGTGCAGGACACAATGCACGGGCAGTGTACCCTGGGCCTTGTTTGTGTAAGTTTGCAGTGGAAAAGGGAAAGTTACGCCGCCTGGACAGCCCGCTGTGTCCATCGAGACACACACACTCCACCGAGGTTTCAGGAAGTGTTACTTATCTTAACGTCACAATGTCTTTTTCATTTTTCAAGATTATAGTACATATTTTAATTTACTTATTGTGTATATTACAGCTTAATTCTAATTAACATCATGAAGACTAGAAAGGTATTGAGAAATAATCTGATTTATTCTTCTGCCTTGGGGAGAATTAAAATCATCCCAGACATCTGCTGTTTTTAAAGTGAGCACGCATGGTTTCCTATCCAGTGCACCAAAGGGAAGGAGGGGTGCAGTTGTATTTCCTCTGCACAGTATGTGGGGTATGTAGCCCTACTCGCTCCTGTCCACAAGGTGGCACCATTCTCCCGCATCCTGAGACAAATTTACATCCAGTTTAACAAGCCACCACATCAGCTACGGTACTAGATACACTGAGAGTTCACAAACATACTGACATTATCTTTACTCAAGAGGTATTTGACTAATTTCAGCACACCTTAGGAAGGGACTTGGGGACTGTAAGCCCTAAGGAGGAACCTCCTAGAGTTCCATAGTACTCGTCAGAGTCAAAACTAGAAGCCAGGTATCCGTACTCCTGGTCAGCTGTTAATGTAGCAAGTGGGAAAAAGTCCTGCAGGCCTGGCACTTCTAGACGGTAAGCTCTCTGAAGCCAAGGTGGTATCCTTTTTTCCCCCACTTTGAGTCTTACATGTTGGAAGAACAAAAGAAGAACTGCTCTAAGAAATCAGCTCATAGGGATTGCTATGACCTTAACCCCAGACAGCAGAAGCTGACCACATTTGTAAGTAACAAATCCACATTTCCAATGTGGTCACATTTCTTTGGCTTCTCTGGAAGTTTTGAAACTCTCTTGTATAGACAGAGAAGCCCCAGCTCACACTTTGATGAGAACAAGAATAAAGAAAGGTCTGTTGCGGAGATTCTTGACCAGTTTGAACCTCAGGCTGATCGTCTGCAGGCTCTGCAAATGGCAGATCTTGGACCTGATGTAATGTGGAGGAGGCATGTTATACTCGTTTTCCAAATGTTACATTTCTGTTCCTATATCTTGGCATTTCATCCTGCCTGTTATATACTGCGTAGTTTGTGCTCCCTAAGTGAAGCACTCTCCCTTTGCCTCATACACTGAGTTCGCCTCTGAGCCCCTTTCCAGCTTCTCAGGTTCTTTGCAAATTCTTATCCCATCCTTACATGGGTGGGCCACTCAATCCACCTGGAGGTCACCCACAGTGATGGCCCCTCCTGCTCCCCAGGCAGTCACCAAAGCCCCTGATGGAAATGTTCAGGCTTCTTCTCCAATAAGCAGAAAAGATACTTTAAAACCAAGTAGCAGCTGTTTCTTTACCCCTATATCAATGTGTAATGACAGCTTTGGCCAAGAGCCCTGATTAAAGTAAAATTAAGCCAACTCTCTAGCAGCTTTTAAAAATGAAGTATGTGAAATAGTAAGGCTATATCATAACCATTTCACTAAATTTATAAACATAATCATGTTGGCTTTCTTCATAGGAAACAGAAAGTTTCCATTAATAATTTAAAACAAAATCACCCCATATGACATGAATAAAACACATGTCTTCATTTGCTTATCTGTCAGTAGCAACAACAGTTAAGTGTATTCCCATGTCTACGTTAGAAAGTTTTGCTTTATTTTATGATTTTAAATTATTAGTGGGACTCCTAGCAGTAAGGGGAACTTATTAGAAATGCAGATTCTCAGGCCCCGCCCCAGAATCTACTGTATCAGAATCTCAGGGTGGGGCCTAGCTGTCTGTATTTCCATAAGTCCTCTAGGTGATTCTCCTGCAGATAAAGTTTGGGAAATACTGTCCTAAATTCATTTGTCCTTCTCAAGCACCATCAGTTTGCTGTGGATTTTCAGCTGGATTCCTCTTGGTTGTGTTGTTTAATTCCTCTTAGATCTTGGGTCTTTTCAGTAAAAGGTCACAGGCATAGACATGAGAATCATTGACTATCCTAAGTGAGATCACAGCCTTTTCACTTGTGGTTTTTAGGCTCACACTGTTACAATAAAATAAAAGGTTTGAAGACCTCCCAGGTCTAGGTTCCACCTCAGCGCTTACAGCCAAGTGGATTAACCCCTGTGGGCCTCATTTTGGGGGCTGCAAAATGGGACAGGAAGGAGGGGAAGGGAGGGATAACAGGCCTCCCACGGTTGCTGTGAGGATCCCATGAGAACGCACAGTGTGTACAACGGCGGCCGACACACAGCAAGGGACCTTACTACTCATGATAGTAGGCTCACATTTTCAGAAGTGAAGACTCGGTTTTTAGTTAAGTAAAGAAAATGAAGGAGAGGATCCTTACCTTTGACATCTAAAACTAAATTTGGCTTCAACTTGCTGTAGATCCTGCCGTCCGACTTCATGCTCCAGAACTGACTGTCGGCGTTCTGGTCGAGCGCCAGGCCCAGCTTGGAGCCCGCGGTGACGAGGCTCCCCACGATCGTCAGGCAGCAGTCTTCCGCTATCTGTTGGTGCGAGAGACAGGACCTTCAAGTACCTCTGTGGTCCGTTCCCTGTTAAACTAGTTTTTAAAGTCATCCCAGACTGAGCCCAGCTTCCTTTGCCCGGCCTGAGGCACTTCGGCTTTTAGCCAGGGTGACCGGACCAGACAACAGATGTTTATGCCCTTCAGTTCCGATGACATGAGGGACGGAGAGTTCTCTATTCTGGTCTACTGTAAGAGACGTCTGCCTTTTGTGAGACTCCGTCTTACTGGTAAGAGAAGCCTGAGAACATCCAAACTGCCCATCAGGATACTTTTCCCTCCCAGAAATGACTGACTGTTGAGTATGATGTTGGCTGTAGGTCTGTCATATATGGCCTACAGCCAACATCATACTCAACAGTCAGTCATAGCAGCACAATTTACAATAGCTAAGTGCTGGAAACAACCCAGGTGCCCATCAGTAAATGAATGGATCAAAAAACTATGGTACATTTACACAATGGAATTCTATGCAGCTGAAAGAAAGAAGGAGCTCCTACCCTTTGCAACAGCATGGATGGAGCTAGAAAGCATTATGCTAAGTGAAATAAGCCAGGCAATGAAAGACAAATACCATATGATCTCACCTTTAACAGGAACCTAAACAACAAAACAAAGAAACAAGTAAATTATAACAAAGGACACTGAAATGGAGGACGGGATGTCAGTGACCAGAGGGGAGAGGGGAGGGAATTTCAGGGGAGAAGGGAAGGGTTTACAGGAACAAATATAGAGGACACATG
>CM052541.1:149797243-149823597 GCA_028533065.1 Trachops cirrhosus | reverse complement strand
GGGATGTCAGTGACCAGAGGGGAGAGGGGAGGGAATTTCAGGGGAGAAGGGAAGGGTTTACAGGAACAAATATAGAGGACACATGGACAAAACTACGGGGCTTGGAAATGGAAGGGAGGTTGGGAGGGATGGGTGGGTGGGCTGGAATGGGAGTAAAAGATTGAAACTGTACTGAATAATCTAAAATTAAAAAAAAAAAAAAGAAATGACTGACTGTAAGGTAGGGTCTGTCGCTAAATCTCCCTGACCTGACCACCTCTGCTCAGTCCGAGCCTCCAGGAATACAGCCGCGTCTCTCATTTCAAAGGCTGCTGCAGCACTGACTGGCTGCACGTACATTTTGTCATTTTAAAGCTGGAAAGTCCATTTATTCATTTCTCTCGTCTTTCCTTCCTGATAAATGTCAAGTTTTCTAAAAAGCCATGCCATCCAACAGTAAAGGACATAGGATGCAGTAAAGTGTGTTTGCACGCAAAAATTTTATGGGGCCTCTGAAGTGAACCTGCCATTTACATGCAAACAAGGTACGGCCGGCACGTGTGCACGGGACCTAACACGCTCTGAAGAAGTGCCCGTGCGAGAGTGCTGGTCCACACTGAGATAGAAGGGCTGGGATAGCCTAGGACACTTCCCTTTTTCTCATTGGCCTATGGAATTCACAGTTGTTAGACACATCACTGAAATGTTTGTTAGGAATAATTGATGAAAGGCTCCATTTTCTTGAATTGTTTAAGATCATTGAGAGGCAGAAATTGGCTTTTTTACGCTTCTCTCTCACAGCCCTTGCTGTTTTCTCTGTGCAAGTCTAAACAGCACCTCGGCTTCCTGGAAGGGCGGCGCACCCTCAGGCACAACAGACCCAGGGAACGCAGGCCTCTCCCAGGCTCCGAGTGGAGCCTTCCAGCCTTCCGCTGACTCATGGACACCGGGTGTAGGGAAAAACCCGGAGCAAGCAGCCAAGCCCATAAAATCGAGAAGTTAAAACAAGTATCTACAACAGAAGCGGGAGGTCCTCTCATAAAATCTTACCGCATTCAGCCCTTAAACGTGTGTTCCCGCAGGAGCGATGAGAGAGGGAGAGGGGGCATTTTCCACTTCAGAAGGTGACAGTCAGGAAATGGAGTGTGGCTTACACAGGGTGGCACCTCCTCACCCTTCATTCTAGTCAGAGGTCCTCCAAGGCGCGAGCAAACCAAGGGCCACTCATGTTGATAATGTCGGGGCTTATAGTAACTTTCCATACCTACTAGAAATTACTAAATAATTTTCTATTACTCTATAAAAATCAAGTATAGATATAAATATTCTATCTTGGATCAGTGTTAGATTTACCTCTCATTTTATGTTAACAGACTGGTTCTATAAGAGCTAAGAAGTATTTTTATGAAAAATCTAATTTATTTCTGAAAGTGCTCCAGGAATCATGAAGTAGCATGAACTTGGAAGATGCTGTCACAGACCTTTGTCTAACCCTAAAAGCTCACCCTGCATTTGATGCATCCTTCTTGATAAATCCAAATCTGATCATCAGCACCCACGTCCTCCATGACCTGTATTCTGAGAAGCTTCAGATCCTCTAAGTTTCCATTGGTTGACATGAATAACCCTGTTGCTTTGTTTCGAAGTCGGAAGTAAATTCGTTTCTAGAAGACAAAAACCCCAGCAATGACCACGTGTAAGCTGTGCCATTGGGAGCACTGAACGAGCATCCACAGCAGGGGCAGGGTCCAGGGTGAGGGTGGGTTAGGGGTAATTACTATGTCCTCGAGTCCCACAGGCTCTAGGAAGATTCTGATGAAATGTCAAACAAGTGCCTGGGGCAGGGAGCCTGCCCGTGGACAGCCCGGTCTTGGGACGCGCCATGTTTTGATGTCAGGCGTGATAGCATTTCTGGAAGCAGTCACGACCTCCTAGCACTCTCCAGAAACAGCCCAAACTCAGAAATGCAGGGTGGTGAAGGGAGAGACAAATTTCAAACTTGAAATTAAAATGTTGAATTACATTAAAAAAAATGCAGACGAGGATCTGTTCGAAGCATGGAGAAGAAGAAAAATACCTGATTAAAAGGTCGTAGAGAACCTATCTGGCGACAGCCACTGAATTCGTACCAGTTAGGTACTTCTGCCGGTGACAGCAGGAACTGCCGACCCCTGTAGCTGGCGTATTCATAAGTGACCCATCTGTGAAAGGAAGCGGATAACCACACGTAAGCGGCACTGTCCAGTTGACCACGGGCCCCAATTATACTTTTAGAAAGATTCCAATTTTTAGACTGAGCTTTATACTTTAAATACACATGGGGTGGGGGGCTGCCTTTTTTTCTAAAACAAGGTGCCCATTTCTTGACAAATAGCCCATTCTTGGCCAAGAGGATCGGTTCTTGAAGAGAAACAGGTAAGTTTTTCCTGCATTAAAGTAATGAAATGGAGGCAATGTGTTAGTAAGGCAGCTTGTGTTCCTGTGAGCTGTTCACACAACGTTTCCAGTTGTCAAGACGGATCTTGTATTTAAATAGCTCATGCTTGTAAAGTTCTTAGTGTGTGGCATGTGGCAAGTACTATTGTAAGGGTTAGCTAAATAAAAACGACTCAAATTTTTGTTTAAAATGAGAGTAATCTTCCTCAGTCCAGAACACTGCTACAGGTACTTCGGGTCTCCCCGAGATGCTACCTCCCATGGGAGGAAGTATGAATCCCACGTGTGCAAGCAACCGGCAGCCTCCCTCTGGCTGACGTGTTACGTCAAGGGAGAATGTTCTTGACTTTTAATCCTGGAACTCTAAAATTAAAACCTGCTGAAAAAATCACCAATAATTCTAGCACCTAAATAATCATTTTTCTAAACAGCTATGGTCTACTCAACATTCGATGTATACAGGTAGACCATACGTATTGTTTTTAAGTGAAAGAGAAATACTTCCTTAAAAACATTTATTACATGGACAGTCCGTACTCATTTTTCCATTTTACTTATTTTCACAGTTACTCCAAGTTGAGCAAAATCTCGCTGTACTGACCTTTAATCACTGTGCACAGCATCTGCTGGTCACTCCTGGTTGAAGGAGAAGCCCAGCCCTTACTCCAAAATTGAAGGGCTTGGTCTTTCAAAGGGAAAGGAGAAAGGAGCTCTCTCTTACTTGCTAAAAAGGTGCTCGATAAATTTGCAGAGCACCACTGTGCCGATCAGTCCCCTCAGAACTTTGAGAGGCGTCAAAGACACAGTCCTCACCCTAATAGAGGAAATAGTCTGGAGGGAGATGGGGAAGGTGCCTCACACAGGGCCTTCCCCAATAAGGAAAGCGCACTGTGAAGGTACATAATCATTAACCCTTACAGAAAACGGGGTCATACGCCACTTTAGGGTAATGTAGGAGAGAAAGAAAGATGATCCAACTTAATTCTTAAAGTCAACTCTTTCATTGAACAGACAAGTAGGAAACTCACTTACATGCCACCTAGCACCTGAATGGAGCGGATCTGCGTGTTGAATCCTAGGGATCGGAGGTTAACTGTTTCTGCGCTAAGTTCCATCTTTTTTCCTTTGAAGTCTTCTCTTTCAAAAAGAATAATGGTTGGCTCAGAGAATTCCTGTTTAGGAACAAAAATAATGTCCTGTTACTCGTATTTGATAGTATTGTAGCTTGAACTTAGGCAAAAACCATCTTGTTATGAGGACAGAGCACGAGACCGGGCCAGACAGGCCCAGCCTGCCATCAGCTCCCTTCCCAGGAAGTCTGGGGGTTGGTTCATTCCAAAGCCAGAAGGAGGAAGGCAGGAGGGCCAGAGGTTTCCCTCCTGCATAGAAAGGCAGGTGAGTGTAAACAGTGTTATAAAGGGTGGGGGATATCTCAGGCACAAAGACGGGTACTTGTGCCTGGAATATTGACATGTCTAATGGATTTCTTGTCAATCCTGCCATTTTCTGTTGGGATAAGGAGGGGCTGGGACCAGAGAGCTATGGACACATATGGCAAAGGTCCGAGGGCTACTGCAGGTTTTGGGGCCGAGTGTTTCATCGTCAGTGGGCAGTGGTTCTGTGCACTGATGCTCCCAAACCTTCCTGGAGGAGTATTGTTAGGAGGAGAAAAAAATACAAGATGTTCAATCTGTCACTTATTTTGGGATCATGGACCCTTATGACCCTAGACTAAGCACTAATGATAACAATCCTGAAATCATAAATGATACATCAAAAATTCCCTACCTGCTTAAAGTTTTGTGGCACGGGTGTGGGACTTACTGCTTCATTTGTGTTACCGTGCCCTGACATGTGGGTTCTGTTGACCAGTAAACAGAGCAGGTTAGTGTGTCGAGGTGGTTTGTGTGGTATCCGTAAGGTACTGAATCTGACCACTTCATTCCACGTTTCACAGCTGCTACTTTCACATCTCCAGAAAGGTCAACATTGTCATTATTTGAACAGTCAGGAAAGGATGCGATAAAGCCAACTCATATATATTACTTCTGCCTTTAAAACCGAAATCAACAACAACGAACCCTAAAATCAACTACATAGGTTTAAAGCTTTTTATGAGAGATCAGCCACCGAAAACTATTTCCAAAACTGCCCACTCAGACCAACATCCGATCATCTCACAGTTTTGTTCTAATGACTGTTGCTTTGACCGCATCAAAGTCAAAGATTCTGTCCTAGAAAGGGCACTGTGTCTGCATTAGCACATGTGTAGCAAACCAGGAGAAGTCTTTGATGGCAAATGTCTAAAACAACAGAGTATTAGATTTTAAAACTATAAGGAATTTCTGAAAATCAATAGCAAAAGATAGAAGAAACTAGAAAATAAAGAGCTGAGGAAGGGCATCAACAAGCAATTCACTGAACAGAAAACCCGAATGACTAATAAGTATATGAGATGCGAACCTCCCTAATAGTGAAATACAAATTAACAATGAAATAATCCTCTCTACTCAATTCCTTTGAAAGTTAGAAAGTCAGAACACTCAGTAATGGCAACAAGGTGGAAAACGAACCCGCATGCACTGCCAGCAAGAATCTGAAGTGGCAGAGTTTGGCAGCGCCCGGTGAAGCTGCACATGCACGCCCATATCCCAGCAAGTCCACCCGTTACTACGTATGCCCCAGAGACTCCCGCACAGGCCCACAGGGACACACAGAAGAGAATGAGGTAGAACATGTGATGGAATACTTGCACCAGTTAGAATCAATAAACGACGTACATACAGTACAATGGACAGCTCTTAAAAAATTTAATATAAGTACGAATTTGTTTATAACTCAATGAGAACTACAGCATAATACTGTACATAAATTAAAAGCCTATATACAGATTTCTTGAAAACATACATTTTATAAGGATATCCAAGCTGTATCCCACACATTAGAATTGGTGTCTGTAAAGGGGAGAGGAATGGAAATAGGGATCAGGTATGAAACGGAAAAAAGCAGGAGAGGGGCCTTGGACTGACACCATGACGGCTGTGCGCCATGACTGAGTCAAAACTGCACCTGAAGCCCTGGCCGGTGTGGCTCAGTTGGTTGGAGCATCGTCCCATACACTGGAAGGTTGCAAGTTTGATTCCTGGTCAGGGCATATACTTAGGTGGTGGGTTCGATCCCCAGTGAGGGTGCATATGGGAGGCAATCGATGTCTCTCTTTCTCTCCCTTTCTCTAGAATCAGTTAAAATATCCTTGGGTGCATATTACTTAAAACTGCACCCAAAGCCTAAGAAAACAGCAAACAAAAACAATTTATATGTTGAAGAGGTAAAAAGAGACCAAAAAGTTATAGGATAGAAAGTTCTGAGTTCCGGCCAAGATGGAGGCATAGGTAGAAACACTTTGTTTCCTCGCACAAGCAAAAGAAGGATAACAACCAATCTAAAATCAATAGACAACCAGAAGTGCCAGAAAGTCAAACTGCATGGAACTCTGACAACCAAGGTGTTAAAGAAACAGTCACCCAGACTGGTAGGAGGGCAGGAGGGGCGAAGATGGGCAGCTGAGCAGAGAGGACACCTAGAAAGGCAGCGGACCGCGTGGGTGAGGCAGGGCTGGCTGAGTGGGAAAATGAGAATCTAAAGCTGGCTGTAAACTACTGCAAGGGCTGCCATGGTGGGAGAGACCCCAGTCTCACACGAGAGAGTTGGCTGGAAGATGGGGCTACAGCAGAGCAAGCGAGCCGCACTGTTCCCTCTCTGGCCGCACCCCCACAGCGCCACAACACAGCAAGGACGGCTGCCCCGCCCTGGTGAATACCTAAGACCCCATCCCCTTACAACTTAACAGGTGCGTTGAGACACAGAAATATGGCCCACATGAAAGAACAGATCAAAACTCCAGAAAAAGAGGTAAGCAACAAGGAAATAGACAACCTGTCTGATGCAGAGTTCAAAACCCTGGTAATCAGGATGCTCACAGAACTGATTGAGCTTAGTCACAAAACGAAGGAACAAATGAAGGTGACCCAATGTGAAATAAAGGAAATTTACAGGGAACCAACAGGGAAGGGAAGGAAACCGGGACTCAAATCAATGATTTGGAACAAAAGGAAGAAATAAACATCCAACCAGAACAGAATGAAGAAACAAGAATTCAAAACAATGAGGAGAGGCTTAGGGAACTCTAGGACAACTTGAAACACTCTAATATCAAAATCATAGAGGTGCCAGAAGGGGAAGAACAAGAAGTTGAAAACTTATTTGAACAAATAATGAAAACTTCCCCAATCTGGCAAAGGAAATAGACTTCCAGGAAGTCCAGAAAGCCCAGAGAGTCCCAAAGGAATCGGACCCAAAGAGGAACACACCAAGGAACATCAAAATTAAGTTGCCTGAGATTAAAGATAAAGAGAGAATCTTAAAAACGGCAAGAGGAAAGGAGACAGTTACCTACAAAGGAGTGCCCATAAGGCTATCAGCTGATTTCTCAAACCTTGCAGGCAAGAAGGGGCTGGAAAGAAGTACTCAAAGTCATGAAAGGCAAGGACCTGATTCTCAGATAAGGTCAAGTTAAAGGAGTTCATCATCACCAAGCCCTTATTATATGAAATGTTAAAAGGACTAATCTAAGAAAAAGATCAAAACTAGGAACAGTAAAATGACAACAAACTTACAACTATCAACAACTAAACCTAAAAAAAAAAATGAAAACAACCAAGCAGCAACTAGAACAGGAAAAGAATCACAGAAATGGAGATCACATGGAGGGTTATCAGTGAAGAGGGGGCAGGGGAGGGAAAGGATGGGGGAAGATACAGGGAATAAGAAGCATAATTGGTAGGTACAAAATAGACAGGAGGTTGGGAATAGTATAGGAAACGGAGAAGTGAAAGAACTTAGGTGTACGACCCCTGGACATGAACTAAGAGGGGGTATGCTGGAGGGTTGGGGGGGTGCAGGGCAGAGGGGGGATAGAGGGGGAAAAATTGGGAAAACTGTAATAGCATAATCAATAAAATATACTTAAAAAAAGAAAGTTTTACTGCAACTATTTTTTCTGCCCCTGACTTTAAGCTCGAGTAGGTCCACCTGTTGGTTTCTTTCTCTGACCATCAGCTGTGAGCCATGCATCTCCATGATGCTATATTCACACGGACATACTTACAACATCTATGAAACGAAGGCACTTCACCGTTGTTCCAGGCAAACATCCCATTGCAGAGAGACACGGATAGTGGCCTTCTTCCAGCACATACTGGTTACCAGAGAAATTTTCTCCATCATACGCAATCCAGCTACAGTAGGAAAAACCACATACACGTGTACAGTATGCAATTTGAGTGCTTCTATTCAAGAAGTCTGATTGTTGGAGGTGCCCTTCTATAAAATAACAATGCTTGTGGCTAACAGTATTCTTTCTTCAAAAATATCTGGACATACTTTCTGCATTCAGTCATGTGGCAATTACTCGTAAGTCAGTTGTTAGCCTTGCTTTTGGGAAATACAACCCCCCTCCATGAAACGATTTATGCCTTTACCTCCCCACCTTCTGGCCTTCCTTGCTCCGCTCGGGGGCACCACGTCCTCCCAGCCAGTGAGTGCTGTCAGGCCCTGGAGCCTCTCTGAATAATCCGTCAACCCTCCCAGCTAGTCAGTCTCCCGGGTCTGCGGATTTCCTCCCAAACTTTCCCTCACATTCCTTATCCTCATTTCCTGCACCTCTGCACTGAGTCAGAAGTCAAATACCTTCGTGACTTAAGTCGCTTAGCCTCTCAGGGCTTCAGCACTATTGATAAAACATTGATTTTCCATGCTTGCCTAGAAGAGTTGGGCTTTTTAAACAATCCAAAAAATGCTTATTGAGAACTGATAGTGTGTCAGATATTTTTCCATTGGTGGGCATAGAACAGGGGCCAAAACAAAGTTCCTGCTATCATGAAGTTTACACTCTAAGTGAGCGGAGACAGACAACAAATGAACAAAAAATATGTGTCTGATGGTAGTGGATGAGGCAGGGGAGGTGATAAAGAGGAGCCTGGACCGAGGTGGAGGTGAGCACTTATACACAGGGAAGCTTTACCGTTATCTGCATTTGAATGCAAGGCCCATGCTCTGCACTTTGTCATGCTAAGTGATAAGGTGGTGCAGTTTAGACCATAAAGAACTACATGAATAATGGCACTATTACTAGTATTATCATTGCACTGAATTCCTCATCACCTCTGGCACGGTTGCTCCAAGGGTTTCCTGACCAAGTTCTCCCTGACTTTGGGCTCTCCCCTCTCTCCAGCTTTTATAAAACCACTGTTTTCAGGACGGCACGTGGGGCTAGCTGCCTTTCCCATGTGTTTCCTATGGCATCCATCTGAACTCATGTGCTCAAGGGCGCCTTCATGACCTGACCCCACCCTCCCAAACTCGCTCCCCTCTCCCAGCCAGAGAGGGTGGAATGTTCCCTGATCAGCACGCACACCAACTCCCCTGCAGCCACATGCTTGCCTATCGTGCAGAATGTCTATCCTACTCCTCTCCACCTGAAAAAATCTACCTTGGGACATGCCTTGGAGATTATTCAGAGTCCATTCATGGACGATAGGATAGGCCTAGCGAGTACAGAACCTGGTCCCAATCCCATGAGATGATGCTTAACCTCTCCAACCCACACTGATCGCCTTGTGTGATGTCCAGCACTCAGCTGCTGCAAAGCACATTGTAGTACTTCCAGGGTCTCGTATTTGGTGCTTTCATATAGGACCAAGCACCTGAAGGTATTGCTAAATGCTTGCTGCTGTGTGAATTCTATCCGCACCACTCCCCGCCCCATGATTAGGTTCTGCCAGTCCACTGTTTTGCTTACCTGCCTCCCAAAACTCTGCAAGACTTGGTAGTAAATGAATCATCAATTTGACTTGTTGTTTCTTCAAAACTTAGACTCTGACCTTGAAACTGTGGTTCCGGAAACAAGTGAATCTTTGAAAAAGTAAACAGAAATACATAAAATTATTTTGCAAACATATCAATGCAATCAGCATTTGAAATGACCCAAACATGACCAGTTAACTCTTACAACAGTAAACTGATATGAACTTTATAAACCCTTTCATTTTCTATTTCTCCATTAATGATCAGTTAGAAATACTTCGGCTGCACCACTCACAACTGTTTAATGTAATTCACAGACATCAAAGGACAACCCAACAATAGAGGCGGCGGGTTCTATAGAGCGCGGCTTCTATGGAGCAGCCTGCCCTAACCGAGGCATTTCAAAGCTTCATTGTGGCCAGCATAATAGCTCATCAGTTCTAACGCTTGCAAGAAACTGTATTTGGGAAGCAGTACAGTTCCCCTCCCTGTCAATGGAAGATACTTGCTGACGTATTAGAATCTTGTGTCTGCCAGTAAAAGGAGGCTACGCTGGGGTTTGTGCCTCTGTGGTTATGGCTGTCTGAACACCTCCATTAAAGAGCCCAAGTAACAAATGTAACACTTCAGCTGATGGAGACGGTCAGCATTCAAAGGCTTGAGTGAGAGACTGGGGAAAATACTCGTCTAATACAGATACAGCAAATATGAAAATCCGTTTTACTGTGTATCACAATAACTATGTATGGTGTTTGAAATATTAATTTTAGTGTATTCATGTAAGCTCTGATTCAATATAATGAGATACAATTCAACATTATATAATGAGAGCATTTTATAGGCAGTATTTAGATACGGGTCAGTGCTATCAAGCATTAAGAAATTTAAATCAAATTTAAAAATACAGTTATGCTTTTAGGCATAAAAATGGGTACAATAACAAAATGTCCCAAATGTCTGAAGTTTTACATGAAACCTCAGCTTTTCAGTGGATGGCCCCTAATAATAAAAAAATGGGATCTTTTTTAAGTTACCTGATTTCGTCTCCTTGGGCCCGTGAAAGCATCCTAAGAAGTTTTGAAGGGAAGAGAAAAGACAATGAGTAGAGCAGACACCTTAAGAAACATTTCTCTCCCAGACTAGCAATTACTGTTAAAAATAGTATCAGCATAGCTTCTATAGTGTTAGGTATTACATGAACCAGAAGCACACATTAAGGAAATCCAGAATTCGGTTAAACATTTCCATACAAAAATATAACTCCTTACCAAACATATGGGCTGAACAGAAGAGATCTTACAATTTTTTCCTCCCCAGTCCTCAAAACTGGTGTAAATGCCTTTATCTAGTATGTACTGCTCTCCTGTGAAGTCAGGGTTTTCATAGGCTACCCACCTAGGGAAACAAGAGAAAACAAAAACTCTGATTTGTTATGGCATCTAGTTTACATATACAATAAAGCTATCACACACCTTTGAGAAACTATCTATCATACAGAAACCTTCATTTGTTTTACTAACCAGCAACCTTAATACTTTTCCTGATTTTCCAATAATCTTTTAGGGGCAGAGAGATTTGTCTGGAAGATCTGACTCTTTACCTGGACCTTTTGGTTTTCTCACTTATCCAGTCCTGTACCTTGAGGAAGCTCCAGTGGGGATGAGTCTATATTTCTTTCTAATTCTATTCTAAGGAGACAATTTGGACTTCCAAGAAGTAGCAGTCAAAGTTCTTTTAATAGGCAAGGGAGATTTCTTTTTGTTATCAACATTAAAATTTTTTTCCCCAGAAATGTACAGGGTATGGCAGAAGTAGGCTTACAGTTGTGAGTGCATGAAACACAGAGTTTCTTCTTGTATTATTATTTATTAATTACTGTAACATTCTCCATACAAACAACTGCAAACCTACTTTTGCCCTGCCCTGTATTACAGGAAGCTATGTCTCTATTGCTCAACAAACCACACTGGGAAAAAAAAGCTGGCAAATATTTAAAAATAAAACTATAGCTTAGTAACTAAAATTTTGTTTTAAACAGGATTTCCAATATGACACAGCTATGTAATAAGCAAAATTGAACAAATGCTCGGAAACACTAAATCCAACTCTCTTTGGAATGCTGTCCTTTATCTTTTAAGTGGTCTACACTCAGAGAGGGAAATCAACAAAACCAACTTACTGGATACTATTTCCTACCCAAAGATAAAGTCTTCGAGAGGAAGAAAGTTTTTCAGTTCTGTTACATTCAAGTGTCTCCTCTTCAGATAGTTCACCACTTGAGGGAATAATACCTATATGCTAGTACACACACTAAGAACTTTCCAGATGCTTCCACATCTATTATCACATTAATGACGGGCTCTAGGGATGTACTGGTTTTTCCATTTTACACAAGGGAGAACATAAAGACACAGAAAAGTTAATTCATTTATTCATTCAATAAACAATGACTGGCCATTTACCATGTGCTAGGAACTAAACTGGCACCAGATGTGCAAAGATGAAAAGGACAAAATCCTTGCCCTCAGAACCTTACAGCTGAGTAACGAGCATCACGTGTACTATCTGTTGGGGTTTGTGCTGCCTGGGAAGTGATCTGTCCGAGGTGACACAGTCACTTAGTGGCCAGGGACAATGGAGCCCAGCACTGACGCTCCTGAGGCTCACCAGGTTCTCCGCTTCGTGACCCAAATGGCTACTTGCCCTAGAAAGTTTCCTTTCCAGCTGCCCTTCAAACAGTCCACACACCTCATGATTAGAACAGATTACGATTTGAGTATCTAAAGGGCTTGACTTAAACAAAAACCCACAGAACAAGACTCTGAAAAAAGGTTTTTTTCTGACTTTAAGCTCCATAAGAAAGAATGAACCAAACTAAAATGCTTTGTTGGCAGGAAGAATAAAGTGATTAAAATAATTTTTCTTTGACACTATTAAAAAGGAACAGGTTTGCATTCCTCCCTCGATCTTGGCACAGCTCCACCTTCCTGTCCCACACGGCCTGGCTCAGGGCTGGCTCCCAAGTCTTCCCTGAGTTCACACTGGAAATCGGTCTCCCTGCTGTGGATTCCCAAAGCACTTAATCCCTAAGTCTTTTGTAGCAATGATTATGTTTTATATAAATACTGTAACTTCTTTGAGGACATAATATAATGCTGTGTCCAAAGTACACTTCAATAAATATTTGTCAAGTGACCAATGAAATGCGAGGAAGCAGTTGGCCCCGGCACATACAGAAGCCCTTCCACAACCACAAAACTGAAAAGGAAGTGGTGTGTGTAGGCATACTCCCTTCAACTTCCCCCAAACCCGAGCTCAACTGCTACAACCAGAGAAAAGCCAACGCCAGGAAATGCTACTAGAAATGACTAAAATTAGAAGAAGCATGTAAAAGCAACATTATTTAAAGGCAAGTGACTTCAAATGAAGAAGGGCTGGGTAAAAAAGAAAGATGGGCTCCCAGTACCGCAAAGCTACCTCTCAGACAGCACAGTCTATAAAAAATGCCCCAGGGGAACACTGCCCCCCCCTCCCCCGCCTCCCCACACCTCGCCCTGTGCTTCCTCTTCCAGGGGGCGGGGCTGGGCTCTCACTAACTGAACCAACACACCTGGGAGCATCAAAATGTACAAGCGTTTGCCCACACAGGCCTAGTCACTGTACTTTCCATGTAAATAATTATCTTTAAAGGCAATCTGAAATTCACAGATGACTCCTGCCATCCCAGTCCTTTTATCCATGGCAGACTCTCAAATGTTAGGGCTCCAGAACAGGACCCGTAGAAAGCATTTCCTGCGAACACTGGAAGGCCCAGAAGTCCCTGATTCATTCTGCCAAGGTGGGGCCCCAAGCAACAACTACACAAGAATTGGGTGAACATGACTCACAGGTCAGGCATACCACGTTGTAGACACAAATACAAAAGCATTGAGGTTAGAATGACTCAAATGGACTATGTCAATACCCCTGACATAAAAACCTAACATCAGACACTTTCAACAGAATCAAGGTCAAATGATTTCATATAAGAATACTGTTGTTCTTAGTATATTGTAACTGACATCATCCTAGATCGTAAGAATAATTGTAGAACTCTTTTTAATAGACATTTATGGTCTTACTTTTGTATGTGTGGCTATCCAGTATTTGTGCCCCTTCTTTCTGATGTTCCTAGAGAACTGCTCACCCCAACCATATACAGGTGCCTTTGGGACTGAACCTACATCTGAGCTGCAGCGACGACCATGTAACACAGCCACGGCCAGCTCCCTGGCTGTCGTGACTGATTCGGGCAGGTGCACCCGACTCAAGCCCACAGAATCAGAGTCACATCTGGAACTCTTGTGGGAACGAGAAGCTCTTCTCACTGGAGGTAGTGAGGTGGAAGAACCGAGGCCAGATGACGCGCCACAGGCCACCAGCTGGAAAGGGCCTGCCTAACGTGAAGCCAAGTAAAAAAAGCCCAGGCAAGGGACAGAGAACACAGAGAGAGGCCAAGTTCTGATGACAGAATCTGAGCCCCAGTACCCAGCCACCACCGAAGCAAAATCTTCTCCAGGACATTTCAATTATGTAGGCCAATAAATTCCGTTTTTGTCACTTGCATCCCGAAGAGTCTTCACTAATCATCTTTCAATAAAAACTTAGTTTAGCATTAATAAAGCACTCAATTGCTAACTCCAGGTACACTGAAACAACTATTTTTATGTCAAAAGAATAGTGAAGAAATACAATGGGGCAGGTGTAGGTAGGGCCATAGGAAAATGGGATGGGACTGGGTCCCAACCACAGGTTTCTAATGTTAAATCACAATTATTATTTCATTTCCATTGTAAGAAACTCGACATCTTTCCATACAGAATGACAAGGGAAGTAGATCTGTATAGATTTCCATCATAAAACCCAAAAGCCTATTCCAATGTCACATTACACATGAAAAAAAGATTATATGAGAAAGATGTTAAAAAGAGGATTATGAAAATATTGTGGCAATTGGTATTAAATGACTGATTTAATGTTTAGTTTAATTCTCTATGTCAGAGAAGGTATAAGTGACACAAACCAAGCTAAAATTCATCTTTAAAATCCTGATTGGGTTATTCCACTTACACTCCACTCAGTACATTAATGGACTGTGTCTTCACTCCGTATCCAGTCTCCTTTAAATTGGCAACGATTCCTAATACGTCAATACTGGAACCTTTGGATCCGAAGTTCTTTTCACTGTACATAATCATGTGAGCATTGGAAAAATCCTATTGGGAAAAAAAATCAAAATGCAAAGGCTAGCCACTTATTTTCCCAAAACACCAAGTATTAGCCATTAGTTTCTCTGTAACTTACACCTAATATAGGTCGTAAAGACTGGAGGTCCCCGCTGTAACCTCCCCAGTCTTTCCAGTCCTTGTACTCTCCTTCTTCAAGCAAATACTGATGGCCGGTAAATCCAGGCTTTTCGTAGGCAACCCAGCTGCAGCAGAAAAGACAGGAAGGAGTAGTAGCTCTCAGAGAGTTCAAGTGTTCCCAGTGTATACATCAGTTTCACTGAATCCAAATAGTTATAAAGCTAGAAATGGACTCCTGCATTAAGACTATTGGAATTTTTCTCTAAAAGTTAAGAGACTAGGCCCCAAGGCCTAGACTGGGGCCCTGGGAAGCAGAATGGCCCCAAGGAAACAGTCTAAGAAACAAGCATCAATGTTCTATAAAGGAGGCCAGGGAGTGTGTGTGTGTGTGTGTAATAAGAACTGACTTCGAAGGACACCAGCGAATAAAACTGGATAAACGTTCTTCAAACAGTAATCAAAATCTGTACTTTTAGCTATTTACAAGGCCACTTGGAAGTGTACACTTACAAAGGAAATGGGTAAGATATATAAAGTACAAAAATGATCATAAAAAATAAAAAGCAAACTAACAGTTTAGTAGTTTGGACCAAAATATCAATACACAAGATTGCAGATCTGATCAATCTGGATGGGCCAACATATCAGCCTTGCTCAGCTGACTGACCCCAGAGCAGCCTCTCAGATGACTGGCAAACCCAGGTCTCAGCTGGCTGAGAAGAACATGTTTGAAATTCTCTGCCACGCAATCTGGATTGTCCCTGGGGCGGGGCGGGGAGGGGGAGGGGGAGGGGAACACTGTATTACTGGATCGCAGAGGGAGAAGCGCAGTCCCGACAGGCCAGGCCGGCGGTACTCACATGCCGCGGAGGACCTTCACCGACCCCGCTGACGCGAGTGGCGCACGCTCGTCAGCAGTCTCTGCTGGTTCACTCCCTTCCGCGATAAAGCTACACATTTCCATCTCTAATTCCATACATTTTCCCTCAAAGAAAGGCTTTTCATAAATAACTACCTGTAACAGAAATGAGATACACCAGTAATTTCTAAGGAGCTAAATATCGCCATAGCTAAGTGTTAAACCAGTCATTTTAACAGCACGAAGTCCTGGAACACAAATTAAGACGTTCTCATCGTGGTTTTGAAAATTAACTAAATAACCATCTTACAATTTTAAAAATTAGAATTCTTTTTCCTGATATGGTAGAGCCCAAAGCTCAGGTGCAAAAGACAGTTTATAAATAATTGGTTTTTGTTTCAATGTCTAGAACTGATATTTAGAATTTTGCTTAAGCCAAACTACAGAACCAGAAGATTCTAAGTTGTTCTAAAAACAGAAAAATGACATATTGGACCCTGCCGTAGACGTGGGAAGCAGAAAGAGCATTTGTGGAGCAGGGAGCACTTGTCCTGGAAGGTCTTTCCCGGCTGACTGGCGAGCCGCGACACGCCTGCCGCGAGCAAACACAACCACAAATTACAGACGTGGTCCAACCGTGAGCCTGAGAGCCGCGGCTGCGTGTGCTCTGGGTGGACCAGTGCCCTGAGCATCGCCTTCCGGCGGGAAGACGGCTCGTGCAAGTTGGGACAACTCCCTTTGGCTGCAATTTTGTGCCGTGGAGGTTGAACTATAAAAACCACACAAGCATTCTCTTCATGGAGATGGAGTAGGAATAAAATTTAAAATACACATAATTTTACCTTTGGATCTGCAGGGAATTCAACTTTACGGCCACCCTGAAAAGAAAATAACACAGTAAGAAAAATGGCTTGTCACTGATACACTACCTTTTTATATTACACGTGGCAGTTCAGGGTTAGCCATAGACCCTCACAGTGAGATTACATTCGGTGAGTTTAAATTTATGTTGAGACAGTTCTAAAATCGCCTACAAGGCAGAGGAAGAGATGAGAAAGACCGTCTAGAGCAGAGTCTCCTAGAAGTGGCGTATAAGCGGCATCTACATGTTAGCTGTGTTTTTGGACCCAATAAGTTTTAGTTGTTGTTTTTTAATTTAACTTTATTATTTTATTTTCTTTCCTTCACTGTTTATTCGCCCTATACCCTCTTCCATCTCCACCCACCCCCTACCCCAGCAGTCACTACACTGTTGTCTATGAGTTCTTTCTCTTTTTCCCCTCCTTTGCTCAATCCCTCCATCCCCCAACCCTCTCCGCCCCTCCCCGAGCTGTCATCCTGCTCTCTATCTATGGGTCTGTCTCTGTTTTGCTTGGTAGTTCAGTTTGTTCGTTAGATTCCACATATGAGTGAAATCACATTTTTTTAAACTGAGCAAATTTCTCAAAAAAAAAATGAGTATGTCTCACTTCTTTTAAAAAGTAGTCCTAAGATCTGACATCTCTGGATGCAAATTCTCCCAGGCAGCAGCCTTCACCTCCCAAACTTACTAACTCTACCCTGCGCTCAGGCTCGGGTCTGCCTGTCTCCACCAGGTGTTCAACTCCCAGCCAGGCTCACTCATATCTCTTTGCTGCCTGGCCCCAGAGGCATTTGATTTTGCAACCCATGGCTTACAAATCTGCTGAAGTTCACCCAAGTTCACAATGTGATCTGGAGGACTCTTGAAATAATTAAACTGTTAGGTAAAATTTGAAACATCTCAAAGGATGGATCTATTGGGCTTGTTATGCTTTTATAATAAAAACTTTCTTTTAACTCCTCAAAACTCACTAAAAATAAAACATATACAAGGTCTTATGTAGAAATATTAAACAGGTAAGAGGCCAGAAGAACATTTTTCACCAATATATATTTAGCAGCTTTTTAAAAAGCACAGGAGACGATGCCCAAATGAACTGTAATTAGAAAGGAATGTGGCTGATCTTGTCAACAAACCAGAGCTTTTACAACCAAGTAAGTAGCCTTTTCAAAAGTAATCTGACTCGAATGCCATACATTTCACAGTTTTGTAAATTATCATTAAAAACTGCCTTCTAAACCAGGGGGGGTTCTCTGATACACTCACAAAACTAACAAAACGCTGTTCTTGGAAAGTAGATGTAGTTTTAGAAAAAAGCCCAAAATCACGTGCAGTAAGACCAGCAAACATGCAGGAGAGTAAGCCACAAGCTTTGGGGGAAGGGAAAAATTAAGATAGAAAGTTATCTTCCTGAATTTCTAACGTATTCAAACTGACTCAGAAGACAACCGCAAAGTAGAATTTCAGAAACATTTGAAAGGAGAACTCCCTCGTGCCTCACATGCTCGGGGACTGCCTACCACGCTGCAGCACCCACTGTGTTCCACACGGGGCCAGATGGTTGCAGCCTGGATCCTCCCGAGGCTCGGAGTCCCGCACAAGAACCAGACAGAGAACAAGGCGCAGCACAGGGAAGGGTAGGGCAGAGGAAGCACGGGGTCCTTCCCAAGGCACATGCTTGGGAAGATGACATTCATTTAGACATCAGCCCAGTGCCCCCAGAGCTGCCACCCAGCCCAGCCTCCTGTCCCTACAACTGGGCTGGTCCACAGCACGCCCTGTGCTTTCCTAGCCCCACCTGGCTCATGCAGTGGATTCTATGACAGACATCTCCATTTAAAGTCGCCCATCTAAGGCCCTGGCCAGATGGCTCAGTTAGTTGGAGCATCGTCCCATACACCAAAAGGTTGCAGGTTCAATTCCTGTGCAGGGGCAACCAATCAATGTTTCTTTCTCACATCAATGTTTCTCTCTCTCTTTCTCCCTCTCTCCCTTCTCTCTCTAAACTCAAAAAACATATCCCAAGTGAGGATTAAAAGATAAATAAATTTAAAAAAAATAGCCCTGGCAGATGAGGCTCAGTTGGTTGGAGCATCATCTTGTGAACCAAAAGGTCGTGGGCTCCTTGCCTTGGTGGTGGGTTCGGTCACCGGTCAGGGGTGTAGGAGAGAAAACGGAAGGACCGATGTCTCAATCGATGTTTCTCTCTCACATCCATGTCTTTGTCTCTCTCTCTCTCCTCCTTCTCCCTCCCTCCTCCCTTCCCCTCTCTCTAAAATCAATAAGCATGTCCTCAGGTGAGGATAAAAAAATAAAAGATAAACATAAAATAAAATCACCCATCTAAGACCCAACTTGATTTATCCTCTTAAGTATCCCCTACTCTGTCACATCACCCACAAGCTGGACTTTATCTGTCCTTTCTCCTCATTTTCCATAAAGGTTTAACTCTTCACTGTCTTTAGTCCCTAAACCTGCCGTGGGCTTAAGCAAGCTCCGTGCCCGCATCTGGGGCCCTGCGAGGCCGAGAATGCCTTGAAGGCAAAGGTCATGGGCTCTCCACATTTTTCCACCTGTAGCATCTAGCAAGTTGTCCTTTCTATTATATCTATCTAGCAGTAAGTTCTATCTAATACATATTTGTTTTTAAAACTCTACTTTATTGCTTCTGAGTCACATCCTGTGACTTATTGATGTCAGGCTGGCAAAAAGAATCACTGACTCCGAGACCAGTTACATTTCACTTTTACCATTTTCAGAGGCCGCATGGATCCAATGAATGCGACGTCCGTGTTCCAGAAGGACAAGTCAGGGTATTCGCCAGGTTCCAGGATGAAGGGGACACCCTGAAATCCAGGCTCTTCATAAACCAGCCATCTAAGCACCAAGGAGGAAAGAAACAGAGACAGTTCGTCGTTATTTCGGTGGTACACAGGACCCACTGATGAGCAAGGAAAGGAATAGAAGAGGATGTGGACGGAGCTGGACGGTGTACAGTTACACTCAGAGCGATGTTAGATGTGAGGCGAAATAAACCCCTATATGTGCCTCTTCTTAAGAGTCTTCGCTTGTCTCTGTGGCTGCTTTTGTCCACTTATTTTAATGTATATCATGAATTGCTTCAAAGTGTAAACATCTCTATTACTCCCAAGTAATAAAAGCACAGCTGACCCTTGAGCAACTGCAGTTACCTCATTGCTCTGTGTGTCTGTAGAGAGGCCCTGGCTGGGAAATCTCAGGCTGTGTTTTAAAAGGCAACACCTCATTTGTAACCAAAGAATAGATGCCGCATTTACTCATTTGTCACATTGTCAAAAATTAATAACAGCTAACATCCACCTAGAGCTGGATAAGGAATGCCGAGCAGAATTCCCTCTAACCCTCACAACAATGTGATGAGGATGGAACACTGTTGTCCCCATTTTACAGAGAAGGTCAAGTCCACTGCCTGGGGCCACCCAGCTGTCAACTCCAGATGCAGGGCTGATCCCCGCTGACTCCAGACCCGCGTTCCTAATCACTTTTGGATGGCAGTTTTTCTCATTCCAGGGAGTGCATGTCATCTCCCCTGTTCACTGAGTAATCTCCCAATGACTCAGGATCACCACTCTGAGCTTGACAATGCACAGTGCTGTCCTCTCGGGCTCTGAAGGTCCGTAAGGCTACTTACTCCCAGAATGCAAAGCTTTGTGAGCTCTTGGATTTTCATGGCTTTTCAATATCACACTCTTTTATTAGGCATGTCAGCTGTAACTTCTGTGTCAGGGAACCAGCAGCCCTCCCCTCCCGTAATGTGCTAAACCAGGAAACCAGGAAATCATGTCTGTTAGAACAGTTTGTAAAGACAGGACAAAGTCTTATCAGTTTTCTGCTTCCTGGGAGGGTTCTGGGAAAGTAAGGTAGCTGGAGAAGTGATTTTTATATGAGGGCTATTACATTGCTATTCATAAACGAATTCAGAATTCTCTGTGATCACTCCCGCTCTCCAGCTCTTCGTGGGTCTTGCCAGTGTCCTGGCCAGGGCCCTCTACCATGTCCCTGGAATACTAGGCCAAAAGGGGTGCTGGAAATGAAGTCGCTCACCAGCTAATGGGTCTGATTCTCCCCGCTCTTTGCTTTTCTCTTGCTCCCAATTTTGGCCCAAAGGCCCATTTTTTTTGGTGATAGTGTTTGTTAAGGATTCCCCCAGGATAAGTCAGTAAGTTCTTTAGATTCACTAATTTTACAGGGATTTACAATCAAAATCCTACTGAAAACTCGTCCACACACACACGAACTTGAGAGGCTGGGCGTGGTGGACGTGTGGGGGATCAAAGTGCATCCAGTGTCGGAAGTCAGGGTGACCATTACAGGGGCAGCGAGGGGACAACCAGAAGGAGGTGTGTGAGGAAGCTCTGGGGTCCTGGTTATGTTCTCCTTCTTGATCTGGGTGACGGTTACACTTTGAAAATTCACTCAGTTTATACACTCATGATGTACAAATGTTATAGGCACTTCAATAAAAAAATCAACCCAAGGGAAAAAAGAGGCTTATCTTATAATACCACTGCCACGCCCCTGAACCACAGGGAAACAGGAGCTAAAGGAGCAGAGTCCTGTAAACCTCCCTGACGTTTAAGCACGATAATGAAGGGTGTATTAGATATATTCTAGAACTCGGTGCTCTTGCAGGCTCTCCGCACACTTCACGCCCTAGGTAAACAACGGCAGTTCATCAACGGTGCTAGTAGGCTAACAAGCCCAGGGCCTCGAAGTCTGACTCCTCACAAGTGAATGGGCTCAGTTTTTCATAACCACAACGGATGGCTCATACACAAGTGACTCTGAGGCTTTGAAATGATGCTGACCGAAGTACCAGCTCATTAAGTCTTTCCTTTTATAGTTTGAGTTCAGAGGGGATTTATTCACCCGATGCTAATCGCTTCACTGCCCTGGAAGCATGTGACTCGGTCACCTAACACTGACAGAAGCAAATCACTTTTGGTGAAGGGGGTGTGCTGACAAACAACACAAACGGATACGCTCAGGAAGGCGCTCTCCTGAGACCACCCCTCGGGGAGTGAGTGCTGAGGGCCTCCTGGGAACCACACTTCTGAATGTCAGATGGACTCTGGAGTTTGAAAACTCATTTAAAGAGTGTGATTCATTTTTCCTAAATTCTACTCCAACAAGATAGTGATTCATTTTTCCTAAATTCTCTTCCAACAAGATGCATTATTCATGAGGCCCTCAGGAGCAGGGAAACTATCTTCAGGCAGTGTTACTCAGTTTCTAAAGGTGCTCTTTTATTGTCCTATGGACTTAGGTAATGAGTTTTGGCCTATATTATGAACATGCAGTACAACTATAAAGTGAGTATGGGCTTCTTAAAAAAACCTAACAAATGTGCGCCTGCAAATAAATATTGTAGAAGTAATAACAATGTCCATCTATACATTTATTTTTTTCTATTCTTGTTCAAGTACAGTTGTCTCCATTTTCCTGTCACCACTTTCCCCCGCCCCACCCAGCCCACCTCCCACCCTCAATCCCACCTCCCTTTGGCTTGGTCCATGGATCCTTTGTACAGGTTCCTTGACAACCCTTCCCCTTCATCTATTTTTAAAAATAAATGTATGAAGTTACTGCTTTAGAAATGCCCTTTAAGTCATAGGAGAAAAACTTGTCTTATCTTGTTCACTTGCTCTTAAACCAAAAACAGAATTTCCAGCTGGATCCCAAGTGTCGTTCTCCAGACATGGCTACACGTGAATGTTGGCTATTTATAGAAACCAACTGGGGACTCAAAAGTTTACATATGAATGTGCCAACTTTGAGGTTATTCAAAACAGGGTGACCTATGAAGCTCAAAGGGAAAATTGTACTTTAAAATGGAGAGATGAGGGAGGCACCACATTTACTAGGCACTCCAGCTTGGTATCATGGGTGGGGAGCTGCTTAGCACGTGCCACCTTTGTGATGAAACATGAATACCGTATTTTGTCATGTATAATGTGCACTTTTGTCCAAATATTTGAGGGAAAAATAATAAGGATGCACATTATACATGGGTATAATGATTACATACCACAGGTATATTATTGAGTATGACAATCCCATGTATAATGTGCACAAAAATGCAGGTATACATTATGTAGACATGGCAAAAAGTGGTATGTGGCCATAGCTTCATGAAGTATCCTTTCCAAAACCACTCACCCTGCATCTGATCATACGTCTAGACCCAACCCCTCAAATATAGAAAATTCAGGCAACAGAGGAACAAGTTAAATGATATCATGAGGAAATAGAGGCGAACCCGGAGTGTGGCACATTCTCTAAGACAGCTGACCCGAATGCTTCGAAATGTCAGCGTCACAGGAAACAAAGATGGGCGTCCTTCAGAGAGTAAGAGACTTACAGAGACAGACAACAGAGTATGTTTATATGAACTTTGATTGGCTCTTGATTACTAAATAATACCCATAAGAGACATTCCTGAGACAACTGGGAAAATTTGGTCATGGGCTACAAATGAAACATCATCACCAACGCATTGTTCGTTTTGTTCGATGTGATGAAGATAGTTATGCGGAGAATGTCATCATAAAGAGATGCAGGGTGGGGTATATGGGAATGAAGGGTCATGGCATCTGCAACTATGACAAATTATTAGTGTTTTAAATCCCTACCCCAGGACATTTTTCATTACTTTTAGAGAGAGAGGAAAAGAGAGAAAGTGAAACACTGACGTGAGAAACATCGACTGGCTGCCTCCCACACACATCCAGACTGGGGACCACACCTACGACCTAGGCATTGCCCTGACGGAGAGTCACACCTGCAGCCTTGCGGCTGAGACGATGCTCCAACCAATGGAGCCACACCGGTCAGGGCACAAAATATTAATTATTAAATCTAAGTGGAGGGTATATGGATGTTCACTGAACTATTTCTATTTTTGTTATGTCTGAAAACTTTCATAGTAAGAAGCTAGGCTCTGATACGGTATACTCCACAAGGAAATATAAACAGTGAATATTATATAGTAATAAAAAAGAATAAAAGACAAATACACTCATCGATATGGGTGATCTTGGAAACAATGCAGAGAAAAAGGAAAAAGTGACAGGGAACTTTGAAAATATTTTTATAAAATTCAAAAGCAAGCACAACTAAAATATTACAGGGACAGATACTATAGGGCCACTCTGTAAAATAAAGGCTTAAGAAGAACACAAAATTCCAGAGAGTGGTTATGTGCTCGGAGAGGGGTCAGGAGGATGGGACCGGGGTGGGCTGCACAGGGCAGGGTGGGCTGCTCAGGGTGCTGCGGCCGTGTGGACAACGGTGAGGGCCTGAGCTGTGTGGCGGGCACACAAGGGTTTGTTTCACCACTAGGCTTCATAATTCATATATACACATACATTCTTCTATGTGATCAGTTATTTCATAATAAAATAGATAAAACATATCTGGCTATTAAAAAAACGTCCCTTGACTTCAGAACACCTGTATTCTAGTAACTGTTCTGCTAACAACTAATCCTAACGTTGAGGAAATGACCAAAGCCTGTCTTCCTCAGTTAAACAGATGTTCTTTATGCTTCCTTTGAAGTTTTAAAATTCTTTGTTGCTTATGAGAAATATACCTCCCAAAAGATGTACCTTTGCCTCTGTACATCTTTCCTATGCTCCACAGAATAAGAAAGAAAAATGTATCTTGAAATTACTCATTTCCCTAAGTAAAAATCTGACAAGTCACACTGTTGTTTTGCACATGTGTAGAAGGGCCTAATCCAGAGCGAACAGGCCCGGGATAAATCTCCTAATGGAATTGCTGAGAGCGCCTCCCACAGCAAAGAGCTCTCTGACACCAGGTCGGGGGACTGGTGCTCAGACGGAGGCAAAATGAGCTCAGGCACTTATTATCAGTGACTTCTCCCGACCCATCAGGACTCCCCTTCGAGACCTGTAAAAGCACTAATGACCTGGTCCCATTGCTGACCAAGCAAGTTCATTGTGCCCAAACTTTGAATTGACATCCAAGACAGCTCTCTCTTCTCCTAGAGGCAACAGCAGTGAACAGCCAGGAAGAAGAGGCCCGTGCCATGCAGGCCCATCATAAATGAGAGCTATGACAAGTGTGTGACCACCACCTACGAGACAAGTTAAACTTACCCTCAAGGTAAGAAATGTTAAGTGAAGCTCATTAGGCTCCACACAGCCCAAGCCTGAGTCAGGAAACCTTCCGCATATTGAGATTGAAACTTTATGGCAGACACCTAGTTCTTTCTTTTCTAAGGAAAGTGATATTTCTCAACACTCATACTTTAAATCTCATTGATGGCAAAAAATTAAAGGCATAAGAGATGAAGACATTTTTTCTTTTGTTTAGATTCCTCCTTTTCTTTCCAATCACTAAATATAAAACTGCCCACGGCTCTGCTCTTTATACTCACTCCCTTTGACATCTCACCCAGCTCACGATTTAGAGCCTTGTCCACGCTGATGACTCCTAAATTTATACTTCCAGCCTCCCTCCGGAACTCCAGTCTCAGGCACCCAGTCTCCTCCCTGACCTCTGACTTCAACGTCCAGCTGGCATGTCCGACCTCACTTCTCTAAGACTGACCTCTGGAATTGCCCTCTTCCTCTTAACCTGCTCCTCCAAGTCTTCTTAAACCTCTATTGATATTTGATTGCCAAGCTATTGATGTATAGAAGAGACAATAACATTGGGTTAGTTGGTGGGGGCTCTTTCAAACATCAACCAAAAGAACAAATTTAATGAACTAAAAAGGCAACCCCCTTGAATAAACGTTGTGACTTATGTTCGTGTTTCAAGATTCCAACAAAGGCCGGGGGCCCAAACCCTAGACGTTTCTCAGCCGCTCATGCCTCAGGTACAGTCTGTCAGCAGATGGTGTCAGTTCCACCTTCAGAATGTACCTGCATCCGACTGTTTCTCACCAGCACTGTCACGCTGTCTGAGCCACCAAACCCTCTTGCCTATGTAACTACAACCACCTCCTAACTTGTTTCTTTGCTTCCGCCCTTGCCTCATCACAGTTTATTTTCTACATAGCAGTTAGAGTGACCTTTCTAAAACACAAGTTAGATCACACTCCTTCACGATTACCCATGCTGCTTTGAGGAATCTAAAATCCCTCCCAAAGCCAAGAAGGCCTGACAGGACCTGAGGCCTCTCGCCCATCAGCTTCCTCCCAGCTCATTCTACTCCAGCCATTGAACCTCCAACCAGCTCCCTGCACACGCCCAGTAGGGCTCTGCGAAGGCTGTCCTCCCTGCCTGGGCCACCCCCTGCCCCTCATCCCTCAAACATCCCCAGGGCATTCCTCCAGGTGTGCCACCCTGTGTAAAACTGCGCTACCACTGTCCCTCCTTATAATTTATGTTTCTTGTAGCATTCACCATCGGACACATTACATATGCACTGTCCTATGCATATCCCATTAATAAATACTTTTGTGCATTCTTTGAATATATGCATATTTATAAATGATACATTACCACTGAATGTATTATGAATTTATTAGGAAACATGCAAAAAATCTTAAAAGGAGGCGATTTTAAGTAAAATATAAAGGAACATTAGCGTCCGGGTTTCTTTTCCCTGCATCTCCTCAGATGTCTTTCACATGCCCTGCGCTGTGCACTCCACGTTAGAGACGCTGATCTTTAGTGCAGCAGCCTGCGCTTTCTGTCCTCATTTCTCCCCCACCTGAGATAGTCCCATTTCCTTCAAAATATTCCTGCAGTTTCCTGTGACTTGTGAAGTCAGCGTCCTAGGGGCTTTGGACAGCATTGTGTGGAAACATTAAAGGAAGTACCACGTGTATTGGCCTCTATCCCACCTGAAATACCAGGGGCACATGCTAAGAATTACCCTTTGAATTACTCAGCTTTGAATGAGTCAGGTTCCTCCGTGCTAAGGAAATCCCTACATTAAACGTGCATTTTCCCCCTGCACTTCCTTCAAGACATTGGTACTGTTTGTCAGAGCTGTA
>CM052541.1:149739656-149796743 GCA_028533065.1 Trachops cirrhosus | reverse complement strand
AAGTAAAGGGGGAGAATGTGGGTGGGAGAGGGTGTTCAGGGTGGAGGGGAATGAAGGGGGGATAATAGGACAACTGTAATAGCATAATCAATAAAATATATTTAAAAAAAAAATAAAAAAAAAAATAAAAACTCCAGTAGGAAAATAAATAAATAAATAAATAAATAAAAAAAAAATAAAAAGGAAAACACCAACCTTCTAGTCAATAATTTCTTAACAACAAACAGATCAGAGACAGAACATTTTAAGTCTTCTTTCCAGTGCAACATTCGTCCACAAAAGCTTCATTAAAATTGTGTTTAAAGTAAAACAAGTACTTACGTGCCCCAGTGCACTTTCATGGAAGATGTCTTCTGCATTATACCAAACCCCTGCATTTCTTCAGTGTCATCAAAGTAGGAATTCAGGACTCCTAGCCCTTCTGGCTCCGTAAATAAGTCAATATGACTAACTCTGTAATCCTAAAAAAGAAACACATATATACACACATAATAATAAACACACCATTTATGTAACTCTACAGTGAGCTCAGCTTTTCAAACAACTAACATAAGCTTCAGCTACACACAGAGCACCTGTCATTTCGTCCCTTTCCTGTTTTTACCCACGACAGAATGACACGTGCTCTTTTGAGGCAGACACATTGCTTTTGTCCTGTGTCTGAGTCTTACATTCAAGCAAAGATCACCAAAAATGCATTTCGTTCGAGTTTTGGAACATATTTATTTCTCTCATCCTCACTGAACAACTGCTTGACTTTCCTTGGTGACAGGAGTTTCAGTTACTTGCTCTGATGGGACCAGCCAGTCCCGAGAACCTGGTCTGCAGGGTGGCTGTGCCAGGAGTCATCCTGGGCTGTGGTTCTGTGCCCGAAAGTCCCCTGTGGAAACTCCCCTGACTATGACTGAACCTCTGTGATGTTGGTTTGGTCTAAGTTAATGCAAAAGCAGTTAGGGTGATTATAAATCTCTGCACTTTGATCGCTGTTCCATGCCCTGCATGCCCTCCACGGTCTATCAGACATTCTTCAAAGGCCTCTCCTGGCTGAGGGCCTAAGTGCGAATCAAATCTTTTCTAATATTTGATTGCTGAGTTAGGCGAACTAATGTGCAGAAGAAACAATAGCACTTGAATATCAGTTCAGGGGAGGCCCTCTCAAACATTACCAAAAGAAGCAAATTCAATGAACTTCTTGAATATATGTGGCAACTTATGTTTGTGTTTCAAAAAAACCATAAACACAATGTGTAAAAATGATAACAATAATTCATGATACATCAGGAGTCATAAAAGTGTTCTTACCTTTTAACATGACATCCTTCAGAAAAAATCACCCCAAGGAAATGAATCAGAAATGTATAAATTATTCTCTGCACAAAAATGTTCATGCAGTGTTGTTTGAAAGAGTAAAAAACTAGAAACAACCTAAGTTCCACAGAAAGTAGAAAGAAAAATAAATAATGGTACTTCATAGCAATGGAAAGCCCAAAGGATGTAGTGACATGAAAAGCATCCATTTGCCTGCTATTCTCAGGCAAAACGGAGGCCTCTTTACCAATATGCTTCATTTCCCTTCTCCACCTTTCTGAATACACCTATTCTGATACCTCCCCCAGTTGCAAATCAATGAGGGACATTACCAATGGCAGTGGGATCTTCATAAAAATGGCAGGGAAAGAGGAAAAGGACTGAAAACTAAAGTGTTAAGTGGAAAAAAAGGAAAACAGCATCGTGCCTGTACTTAGATTACAACTAGAGAAACATACAGGTTAGATCATGACTAAGAGAATTCAGAAACGTTCATGATGGTGGGATTTGGATGATAGTTTAAAACATGGCTGCATTACCAATATTATTTGAGCAATAAATAAAAACTTCAGGCAAATTATTCCACTAACTCTGACATTTTAAAATGAGCTTTCTCATGTCTTACTTAGGGTTATCACATCACGCACTTACTTAAAAAAACTCTTACTCATCCTTAGTCTTTCTCAGTTTAGAATATCCCCTTTCTCCCTACTGTGTCCCAATATCCATCCCTATTACACAAAAGCATTTAAATTTTCCACTTGGAAAACACCCTTAACTATATTTTTAAAAGGTTAAAAAATGTCATATCCCAACAGCCACAAAGACTCTGATATGAAAAGGAACCAAGGAAATTTTACCCAATCCTTAAAGTTGTTTCCAATACCGAGTTTTTAAAACCCACATAAAACTCCAGATTGAATTATCAACTGAATTATTTTTGTATTATTTATTTTTCCAAAATAGAACTCTTATAAGCCACTTGAGGCAATCAGAACTTAACCAAGAAACTAAATTTAAAACAAAGAAAAATCTATTCATTCAGAACTCATCAAAACCAGGTTATTACATGAAATACATTTCAAGAATTGGATGGGAGTGGGGGCAGGAGTGAGAAATTAACCTTCAAGATTTATCACGGAAAAGGTAACTAACGAGAATGTTTCTTTTCTAATTCATTTAAAGTGTACGACTACTTAAATTGTAGAAAGTAAATCCATAAACATCAATCAATTTCTTTCCCCAATCACATATTTCATAAAATGAACTTTTCTCTCCTGGCATTCACTAACTAAATATATTGGGTGGGTAGATGGACGGACCCTGGTTTTCCCATGACCTACCTTGACCACATGTCTCAGTGAACCAATCACCACAGGCTTAGTGGACTCTTCCTCCTCTTTTCTTTCCAAAATATCTTCTGTCCCCCAGAGAGCAGTAAGTTCCAATTCTCCTTCTTCTAAGGGGATGGAGTGTCCCTCAAAATTTGGTTTCTCGTACAAAATCCAACTAAGCATAAAACACAGCACAATTGTTACCCAGTTCTGGTGAGAGAGGTTTAGCTTACTCAAATATTCTAGGTAATAGCCACTCTATATATATGCGTGTGTGTGTGTATGTGTGTGTGTGTGTGTGTGTGTGTATCATATATTATGGCCAATTCTCTAACAATGAAAGTGTATAATCTCTCCATAAAACTAAAATTACTAAAATTTGGACTCTCATAATTCAAAAATTATATCAGGATCTTAGAGAACTTTTTGCTATCGATATTAATGTTACAGAGACACTAATGTCAGTGGAATTACCAGTCAGTGGAGACTTGTAAATAGTAATACATCAGCTAAATGGACTTTTAGTGTAATTCTTTCTCTGTATATGTGTAGAAAACACTTCTCTTAGAGGGATTTAAACTTACTATTTCTAGTCATGCATGTTAATAGAAAGCATTTTTAAAATATCCTTCTCAATAATATCCAAACATTGAAGAAAAACTTCATGTCAACACAGGCATGGGCAAAAGTAGGTTTATATTTGTTTGTATGAAAAAATAATAAATAATAATACTACAACACTGTTTTGCATACTCACAACTGTAAGCCTGCTTTGTCAAACCCTGTGTATAATAGTGCTGTTCATAAAATGCCTACACTTCAAGAAAAGAGAAAAGACAACAAAAATTGCAAAAAAAGAAGCACTATTTTATTAAAAACAATATTTTTAAACAAAAACTCTTACTGTTATTTTCAGTCCTCAAATTTAAGAACAAAAGCTAATTGAATTTTCCTAATGAATCTGTTGACTATATCAGAAACTCCAGTAAAATACCTAAAACCTTATAAGAAAGATGCTACATATTTAATCAAATGGAGACCGAGAGAAAAGCTAATTTTTTTAAAACACAAATATCTAGGGCCCTATCTCTTTATTTCAAACAAGTTTATATATAGGTACCAAAGATAAGTATTCATGACACATAAGTAATTTTTTTTACTGCTTTTCTTAATGCAACTTCCTGTGTATGTTCTAGAAGCAATTAAGCTGGTAAAAATGAATTTTTTTTACCAATTTCTTTACTAGCTATTATCAAAAAGTTGGAAAGTAACTTTTAACTTAGTCTTTCACCAAACCATTATTTTAAAAGTTAGCAAAATGTGTTTTCTCTTATGGAATTTAAAAAATTCTACCAATGTAACTAGTACAATTCTTATCAGCCTCATTGAAAATTCAGAAACCAAAAGTATATTATGGACTCCATTGTTCACTAGTCCAGAACAATGTTATATGGGTTATATGGGAAAAGAAACACACTGTTACACTTTTCTGATTTTTCTAGCAAAGAACACGTATCACCCCTATAATCAGAAACATTATTAAAAACTATATTTTATTTTTTTGGTTATGATTTCCTTTTATTACTCATTGTGACTAGTATTTTCTGCCCTTTACAGTGAAAAGGGCATAATTTTAAATAAGGATTAAGAACCAAAAAGGTAATTAAAAAGGTAAAACATAGACCCCGTGAGTCGGGAAGTGAAAGCGCCATCCTCACCATCCTCTGACAACTTTCAGGAGGACCACGGGCGAGAGGCTCCAGGAGCTGCAGTCCTCAGAGTCGCTGAAGACTTCGATGCACTCCTCGGAGACATCGGGCTGGCTGTAGATCACCACCTGCCGGGGAGGGAGAGGGGTGGCATTTCTTACCGTGCTTCATCAAACCAAAACAAAATCTAGACTGAGAACAGAAAATAATCTTACCTTTCCAGGTCGGGGATTGATTTTACTTTGGACACTTCCTCTAAGCGTCTGTAATCAGATGAACAAAAGCACAACAAGTAATTAAATTTTGCATAACAGTCTTCTCTTCTCTTCCCATGACCCTTTGAGTAAGATCATATTCACCTTACGGTTTATCAATTTTGAATCAAGTCTACCTTTATCTATGCCAAAATTGTATTAAAACTCTCTTTGAGTCTATACTATTAAAAGCTTCCTCCACCCAAGTGAACGTGCCGTTCCAATTTCTCCGCATTTAAATGCCTGGGCTAGTTTCACCAATCTAGAAAATGTAGGACTCAATAGTCAGCCCTGTGTTTTACCTGAATTTACAGAATAAGACCTCAACAGATTATAACTCAAATAATCGTGGTATCATCTCAAAGAAAGAGAAACTATAATGTATTAATCACTTATCTAGAATGAGCTGAATTAATTTTATGCATTCATATATACACCACTTGTTCAAATCCATAAATTTTTTTTCATAGTAACATCTACCATCATATAGTAACTACTAGTTTAAATAAAAGCCTGTTTATGGATTATTTCACAATGTACATTGCACACAGTATATTTAATCACTCCCTTTTTGATAGATGAAATGTTTTTATATAGCTACAAAACTAATCATTTTCAAGACCATGTGACAAGACCAGTAAAACCAGAAATGCATAACACTATAAAAATAGTAATTATACACATAAAAATATTATAAAACACTGACTACTTTCAATGCTGACCAGGATGCCTATTTTAAGGACTGCCTTTGATCTGACTTGCAGAGTGGAATATGTCCAAAAGACCAGAGGAAGGCCTCAGTAGAGCATTCATAGACGTCACAATGGCATTTACTTATGTATATGTACACATTAGAAGTACATAAGCTGAAGGAAAAGCCTACAATTTAAAACAAAATTTAGGTAATGCATGGAAGATAGAATAGTTAATACAATCAACAAAGCCCAAAACCTAAAGGAAAACAAAGGAGGTGTAGAGCACTTTGTCCCCCCTTTTCACCCCTTTGGCTTGGTTTTCCAAGGGATTCCACAGGGAAACTGTATATTCCGTGGTCATGCTCACCAGACTCTTGTCAAATAGCAGAAGGGAGCCAAGGATAATCGGAAAGAGAGAGTGAGGCCGTAATGAATGGGAAGTGGACCAGTGAAAATTTTGTGCTTGAGAGAAATACTTAAAAGGTTTAAGATTTCTGAGAGCTACAGACTGATCGTGTAAATGGTCACATACAGTAGCAGCTCTCCAAACTGTGGTCCAGGGACCCACAGAGGGTTCCCAAGGTACTTTCAGGGAGTCCATAAGGTCAAAACTATTTTCATAAGAAGAGGGTATTTACTTTTTTCACTCTTGTTACCTCACGGTATACAGTGGGATTTTCCAGAGGGTCCATGACATCATTGCCATGATGGCTAATGAAATGTACACTTGTGTGTTCTTGCATTTTATATTTTTGTTAGTGTTCATTTCTAATCCAATAAATTCGGACAGGCATAATGTACATGAACAAAATCTCTTTAGAGTCTTCAATAATTTTTAAACACAAAATCATTCTGAGATCAAAAATTTGAAAACTTTTGAAAAGAAGAATCTGAACCTTTACTGGAAACCCAACTATGTTTTTTGAAAGAGCTTCCGGAACTATCTTCTATGATAGGCCAGTAGCAAAGCCAATACAACAAACTGAAACACGTCATAGTGCCGTCCATGTCCGTAGGAGGAAGGGGGCAAGGTGTCTTCTGCTTGGGTAAACTCCGTTGGATGCTGGTCTGCACATGGCAGATGGCCTGGTTCACGGGGTGGGCAACAGGAATAGGGAGGTCCGTCACGTGTCTGGGCTAACGGCACTGGCCTCTAAACCTTGTAGTCTGTTTTCCTCTCTTATTGCCCCCTCTCAACTTGAGTGTCAAGCTTGGTAACAGAAAGGCACAAGTTCACATCAAAAACTGAATAAAGGAAACCATGTCGGTAGTCAGATAGAAGATGAGAAATCATCATCGTTGCTCAAAATCATATCTTGGTGCCCTGTGTACAATATTAAATGAAAGATCTGATGTGAACCAAAATGTTTTACTCCTCCCAGGCTTTGCAGGAAAAAATACTTCCCTGATGAAAACTAATTCCAAATAAAGAGAATATTCTTTCTCCAATACATAACATATACATTTCTTGCTACGTATGGAAAGGAAGAGTGAACCTCACAGCACAAGAAAAGGGGTTAGGAATAAGTAGGGGCTTTTCCAAATAAAAGAAGCTGCTTCACAAATCTTCAGAATTGTATCTAAAGTACTTAGCATTTAATGTAAAACTAGATAAGAAAAAACATCTTGTCTGTCTCTGCACTCTCAAGGTACTTTATTTATACCTCCCATAATATGGCATATAAATTCACAAGTACCTTAAAATATCGGTAAGTTATTTTCCCTGCTGGACTATGAATACCTTGAGAACAGAATCTTGGTTTTTCTTGGACCTTAGCAGTCCCTTGTACATAGGTTTCCAAGTATGTGGTCAATGAATAAAAAAATGACAAGCATAACCATTTCTAAAAGAATAACATGCATTGCTCATCACCCCTCTCTCCTCTCACTGTATAAGCACCCCAAAGAAATGATCACATGTTGCTACTTACTGTTGGATCTGATAGTGATACTCCAGGGAAAGAAAGGTTTGAGTCAAACCGTCTGGACTTGAAAAGACCCACGAAGTCAGTGTCACTGTTCCCATAGTTCAGCAAGCTCGATGTAAGCGCGCTTTCAACGTGACTCGCCTTTTCCGGATCTTCACTGTTCTTCGGTTTTGAAAATTCAGAAAACTTAGTTTCTGTTAAGTGTAGGTTGCTTTGTGAATCCAGGTCTTTTTGGGTTTCCTCTTTCTGCAGGTATTTTTCCATGTAGCCTGGACTTTTCAAGCTTGAATGAGATGCAATTGATGAGTCGAAATTGAAGACCTTTAAGAAGCTGTTGGGCGGAAGGTGTGGCTGTTCACTATCTGCAGAGCAGGGTGGGGCACCCTCGGCCACGGGCTGTGACGCAGAAGACCGAGAAAGAGAAGTGTTCTGAGAAGAGCTGAAAGTTGTGGTCATGGTACTGACTGATGTTACCGAGGGAGAAAAGATTTTGTCTTGCGGTAAAGAAGACAGTATGCTTGAGAAAAGTGCACTTTTTTCTAGCCTGGATCTCTTCACTCCACCATTTGTGACATCCCTGTTCTCTTTGTCATTTATTTCTGGAGTCACCAGAGGGGCATCTTTCCCATTAGTGTGAGTGTGCGAGGACTTGAAGAGGATACTCTGCTCGGCGGACGTACGTTTGGGCCTCAGTGTAGATTTTGTGTCTAGATTCTGCATCAGCTGTAAGGCTGGTGACATTTCTGGCTGGCTTCCCTTTTTCTTCCCCAAACCAAAAGTAAACACGTTGGGATCAAACACCTTTTCCAAATTGTCCTCATGAATAGGAGGCATGAAAAAGTGGGGGGTAGGAGAGTTTGGCACTCTGGCTTTCTTTTTTTTCTGAGGCACACAAACTGTGCTGTCCATATTTTTGATAATTTCAGTGAATTTTTCCATATCCGAAGAAGAATCAAATACACTGTCATCACTACCAGCAGAAGTGTTCAAGACACAGGCAGGGCTGCCCTGGCCATTCACAACGTTTTGATCTGGCCGTTGAGGAGTCTCTGAATGATTTCTGGTGGCAGGGGAGTGAGTGGGACTGGAACCAACCACCAGGGGTGTTCTGTTCTCCTGACTTGGAGCCTGGATAGACAGAGTTTTCTCTGATTCCAGCGGCATGACTGGTGGGCCAGATTTTGCTACATGTTCCTCTTCACAATGAATGTGTTTGGGTGGTGTGCCCTTATTGCCCAGGACTTCCTCTTTCTGGGGAGCACAACTTGCAACGGAAACCACTTCAAGTTCATTATTGTGACAACTTGGCAACTGCACTTCTCTAACTTCAGTGCTATCTGAGATGATGTGGGAGATCATATCCTGGGTGCTCTCCACGGGAAGAACAAAGGACCTAACCTGGACAAGGACCTTGGACGGACTCTCAATTCCCACAACTTCTGGGCTGTGCTCTGTGGACAAAGGAGGGCTTGCTTCTCCCTCTCCTCCAAGTGTGGAGGGGGGCATTTTCTCATGATCTGGATGAGATTTAGGCAAAATACCTCCACTATGGTTTTCTGACACTTTTAGATCAGTGCGTGGAAAGTTACTGATGGGAGCTTCAGCACATGTGGCTTTGGGAACAGCCACAGGAACGGGTACAGGCAGTGAGCAAGGCTGATTACATGACTCAGCTGGGGGCTGTGAGTCAGAAAGTGTATCCTGTGGCCTTGGTGCAGCTGTTGGTGAATCTCTGGCATCAAGAATGGCAGGAATGTCTTGTGCTGTTTCAGTCGTATTTTCAAGTACAAGTCTTTTGCTGTCAGCAGCCTCTGAGTCGCCCTCTCCTAAGAGTTTGTGGTCCTGGACAGGAATCAGAGCAGTAGCCTCTGGTTCAGAAGGACAGCCAGCATCTATGTGAACATCTGCCTGGTTACCCTGTTTAAGCTCAGAACGAGCAGCTTGACCCTGAGTAGGCTCACCTTCCATGCCTCTTATCCTGAGACTGCCCGTCACTGGGAGCATCTCCTCTTCAGGGAGAACAACTTTGGTTTCTGCAGAGGTTTCCTTCCCCACAACACCATTCTGGTGACGATTTGGCACTACTTTTTTTTCAGGTTGGTCCATTTCCTTGCCTTTTTTGGCTAAATTCAGCTTCGCCCTCCCGACAAATGTCTTGTTAGAGGCAAGGGTGCTCCTTGTGCCTCGAATATCAGCGTGTCTTGGGCTGCTGTTTGCCCGTTTGTTTTCGAATAAGGAGATTTTGGTGGCAGTGTTTCCTTTGTGAACGGGCTGGCTAAATGGATTATGCTCATTTCCCAAACTGTCAAGATTCTTGGGGTTTTTTAAATTTAGTTCCACGTGTTTGGGCTTGGCAGGGCTGCAAGAAAAAAGCAATATGATAATGTTACTGACCTAGTTTGAAAAAGTGAACATACCAATTTATTACAAAACCATAAAAGCCAACATCTTTCTGATATGTAACTGTAAAATATGAGACTATTTTTAAACAATCCTAAATACACTACTATTTTTAATCGATGTTTTGCTTCCATATGAGGGATGAGAAAATTACATAACTAAGAAAGTCTAGAGGTAGGAGGTTACCAAGTTTATCAGGTGCCTAGTAGGGTCACACAGTGCTTGACACTAGAGTTAGAAAATGTTTTAGGGTCTGAAGAACATTAGAGCAAATTTAAATATTTAACATGCTTCCAGATTTTAATTTGTAAGTGATTTCTCTAAACATAAACTGTAATTTTTATTTTGCCATAGCTTTTTTTACATTATCTCAAAATGCTAGATTATAAAAAATATTTATTTATTATTTACTCTTTGGATATTGTATTCCCTTCATCCACCCCCATCCATAAAATTTTTCTCTGATTATATAAGTATGCTCACTACAGAAAATTTGGAAAATATAAAAATGAAAAATCACTCATGACCCTCCACTCAAATATAATATCTCTGTTAACAATGTAGTACATATATAGCCTCTTCATATGCAGTTAAATATTTTCAATAGAATTAAGATCTTTCTATTCATAGAATTTGCTATCTTGCCTTTAAAAATAAGATTGCTTATTTTTAACCCTATATTTAACAGAAAAATCACTTGAAAAGTTTTCTTAATGTCTGCATAAGAGCCCATCATTTGAATGCACCATAATTTACTTATTAATTACTCAACTGTTGGTTTTGTCACCATTTCTTGGGCAGAGAGTCTCCCCTCTCATTCTTGTCTCTTGGGTATAATTGCCCCCAATGGTAATCATAAGTCTCTGAATGTACACATTCTTTCCTTATGAGAAACAAAACATTCTCTGTTTGTCGATAGCAGGCTCTGGTCCTGGCTCTTATACTAATTATATGTGTGTACTTGGTCAAGTCACTTTAACTCTCTGAACTCTACCTTCCCTATCTGTAAACAAAAAAAACTAGAGAGTTTAGAACAGAGTTGATTCCCCCTCCCCTAAACTCCACCCACCCCCCCAAGTTATGGCTGAAGTAACCCTTGGAATTCCCTTCAGAGGCTGCAGTTGGGGACAATGGAGACTGAGGCATGGGGCTCTTGGCCAGCCACCTTCCTTTCAATAAGAATCACTCTTACTTACGTGTTTTACACCTCACTTTTACATATGCTTTCCTAGAAGAATGGTATCCAAAGCTAAAAATCAAACAAAACCCCAAATGTCCAAACCATTTGTCTAGTGGTTTATAAAATGGAGGAGATAACAACCACTAAAACTCACTGATTTCCAAGCACTTGAGAAACACCTCTATGGCTTGCCTAATGTACAATTTTATACATTCTCTTTTAAGATGAGAAAGTTGAGGCTTAGAGAAGGTAAATAATTTGCCTGAGGTTGCACAGCTAGTGAATGAGGGCAGGGCCATGATTTGAAGCCAGGTGTTCTGTTTCTGATCCATGCTCTGGACCGCTCTACTGTTCTGCTTCCCCAGAAACCGTCCCACAAGACTCGCCTCAGTGACCTCTTCTGGCTCTTTCCAGCTTTAGGACTCAAGGAGTCACTGATTTATCACGACATCTATAAGATAAAGTAATCACACTTAATGAGGCCACCACCATAATGAGAACACAGAGTGGAGAAGCACTGTCTCCTGCATGGATTTCCGCCCTGCAAGAAGGTTGGGCCTCAGCAGCCTTTTAGAGGAATGGGCAATATGACTTTTGGTGGGACATCTTATCCCTCTGGATAAAATGAGAAACCGTGAGAAGTCCTTCCCACATGCAGCATTAAGAATTTAGATTTTCATTATTTAAAATTGTACTTAAATACTAATTTGATACAGTCTCATTCATTTCTCCCAGGCATTGCTTTCCTCAATATCTCCACAAGGTATCTAGGTTCCTGCATTGTGGGCCCATATATTCAATTTAAAAGCAAATTAACTTATCAGCACTTCCTTAAAGATAAAATGCTAAAACCAGTGAGATGATTACAAACAGAATGCTTATAAATGCTATCAGTTAATGAGGGAGGGATGTTCACATACCAGGGAATATACATTTAACAAATCCTCACTAATCATCTCTAAGGACAGTCAAACATCAAAGTGCATCTTGTGATGTAAGCTGAAAATGTTATAGGTTTGCCAACAAGCTGCCTTAAAGACAGAAACACATCTGCACATTAAAGATTTATACCAAGCTCAAAATGTATTTTACAACCAAACTTTCCTGCTCTTAACTTCTTGCTACCAAGAGTCACTACAATTACCTAGCTCAAAGTGATTAAAAGACTCCTATAACTCCTGTTGTAATGCCTTCATGATAATGTGAGAGGGAAAATAATGGAGTCTAAAAAGCTATGGCTATAATATGAAAGGAAAATTCTCTTTATTTTAAATATATCATTTTAGGAATCTCAACACTCAGTTGTAGAGAACTGAAGATAATTTTTCTAACAGCTTCAAGAAACATGCTGCTGCATAGTCATTATTTTTGAGGAAATATACAGAGTTTAACTAAAACTTCAGATTCAAATTGGTTTTTTAAAAATAATTTGAATAACATCTTTTCTTAAAAGGCAATAGGGGGAAATTAAAGGTTTTGAAAAACCCCATCAAACAGAAAAGGACTAGAAAGAGTGATTAATTCCCCATTTCAACAGTTTGCCAATTCACTAAGTGTGAGGCCCTGTGGAAAACAAAATTAAATAAACTGTGCCTGGCAAAGGAAAAACTTTAGGGAGAAAGTAATTAGTGCTGAGAAACAGACACTTGGTTTAGTTCTATTGCCGATATCAGCACATGAAGAGTTTCATTGTGAGATCTGCTTCCCTAGGTTTGTCTGCCCTGTCCCTTAACAGGGTAACATTTCTGGTTTTTCCACTGGTGTATTCCTTTTGGGAGACAGGGGAACTGAAACGTCCTTAACCAGGTACACTGGGACGTTTCTCTGAAGCTCACACTTAGGTCTGAATGTTGGCACACCGGCCTCCTCCAAATAATGGGCATCGGTCACTCAGGTTATTTCTCCAATGCTGCCCTTGCAGAATAAACAGCCGACTATATCAAAGGTCTCCAGGTCTGAAGCTAGTGAGGTGGCTCAAGTTATTCATTAAGCAGATTTTCCCCTCATGTGTTTACCAAACAGAGCTTCTAGTTTAAAACTTACTTAGCCAAGAAGTCAAATAGAATGGACCATTGGGTTTAATGTTGTGAAAATACCAGCTCTTTCAGTATATGTGTGAATGCAGGAAAAACTTCAGTGGTTTAGATACCAGTACTCATTTTTCACCAGTGCTGACCAGGAGATAGAGGAGTGAGAGGGTGGGAAGGGGGAGGATCTTGAGAGTTTCCTAGCACCTCCCTATCCGGTCCACCTATACCATTCACATCATCATCAAAGCACAAGTCCTCCAACCCAGATTTTCTTCTTCCTTTTGCACTCCCCCAGCCTTTATGGCCACCAATATCCACTGGCAGTGTAATCAGATATCACTGCATATTGTTACTTGACTTGCCAGCATCTCGTCTTCCAGACTGGGACATAAACTCTTCCAGGGTAAGACAGTGAATCACAGTTGTCACTCCCCCATAGTTCATAGCACAGTACCATGCACCAAATACTCAGTAAACGTTTGAAAATCATCAACTTAACAGCAAGTAGTCAGTCTGTTGTTGAGCTGGATTCTTCTAACATGTCTTTTCACTCAGCAAGTGGTCTCCAGGTAAGAACGCTAATCTTTTCTTTCTTTCTTTCTTTCTTTCTTTCTTTCTTTCTTTCTTTCTTTCTTTCTTTCTTTCTTTCTTTCTTTCTTTCTTTCTTTCTTTCTTTCTTTCTCTTTCTTTCTCTCTTTCTTTCTTTCTTTCTTTCTTTCTTTCTTTCTTTCTTTCTTTCTTTTGTTGCTGTTTTTTCCTTTTCTTTTCTTTTTCTATTTTGACCTTTCTTCATTTCAATAACTAAATATTACTTTTCAACTGGGAGGCAAAAATATTGCCAGACTCCCTAACATCATAAAGGGGAAGAAGCAACCAAGATACTTGTGTAAGAGTTTGTTTTTTATGCTTAGGCAAATAATGCACTAAATTCCATAAAAGGTTCTGTAAATACTCTTAAACTCACACATGTCAAAGCTATTGGGACATACTGAACACATTAGTGCTCGCTCCATGTTTTCAAATTCACTGCATGCGCGTTTTAAGAACGTTCTATCCAAGAATAACAGTGTACATTTGTAATAAAGAATAGAATTAGCCTATGATGTCAGGCCATCTAGTCCTCTATATCGCTTATGTTAACACAGAACCTCAAGAAAGATCTCATTTTTACATTCATTTGATTAAATCTTACATGAAACCGGAAATAACAACCAACTATGGCCCCGAATGTGTCATCTTCCTAAACCTTAACTACAGCACAGAGGGAAAAGCTCAGTGCACAGGCAGTTCTTCCACGAACACAAAGACCCGGAGCTTCTCCCACCTGCCGCCCAGCATGTGCGCCGCCGGCGTGCGCTCGCCCGCCCGCACCAGTTCCGCAGCTACTTACAGGGTTACTTTAGTGGTCACCGTCGACCTGTCCGCCCCGAAATGGTTCCTGGGCTTCGAGCCGTCTGCGTCCGCAACTCCGGACCATCTGCCCAGCTCTTTGCTCCGACTTCCTTCTCCCCGGCTGTCGAAGTGGTTAGGGAGCGGTCCCCTCTTGTGCTCCGGCTTGATCTCGGGCAGCAGAGAGCTGCTCTTGACCGTGAGCTCGCGGGGGACGACCCGGGACGCGTCCTCCCCGTTCTCCCCCGCCGCAGCCTTGGTGACGGGGCTGGAGTCGGGCGCCGGTGACCTCTTGGGCGGGGACTCCTTGGCAGAAGCCCTTGGGCCTCCAGCCGGCGGGATGGGCACAGCTTCGGAGACACGGTTCTTGCCCCTCTTTTTGGTGGGGGACGTGGCTGGCAGAGGCTGTTTGCTGCGGTCCGACTCTCCTCGGGGCTGCCCTTTGGAGCCGGGGCTGGTCTTGGACTCCTGACTCGAGTCCGGAGCAGCTCGCGGAGATTTCACTTTCTTTTCCTCAGAGCTGTTCTCAGCGGCGGCTTTTGGCGCCACCTCGTAGTCAAACACCGCGTCGTCCCGCGCCGCGCTGTCTGGCGGTGCCGTGTCGGAGCCCGGGGAGTCGCTGGATTTCTGCGACTTCCTCCGCCTCCCAGACCTGCGGCCGCTGGCCCTCTTATCCATGTCGTCGTGGTCGCTGCAATCGTCTGCCCCGGGACTAATGACCACCGGCTCGTCCACCTGCTCCACCTCAGTCTTACTCAAGAAGATGTCCAAAGTTAACACTTTGGCGGGATGAGCGCGCTCGCTAGGCCGGCAGTCTCGTCCTCCGGGACCGGCTTTGTCGTTCGCTTGTGCGGAGCCGGCCCAGCTCTCCGAGCCCTCGGCAGAAGGGTCACCTGGTGAAGCAGATGCGTCCTCCAGGGGCTGGCTGTGCGCGTCTTGGGGACCCAGAGAGCCTCCTTCGGCACCACTCACGGGTCGCTCCCCAGTGGGCGCCCTCGGCACACCCCCCGCACCCTGGGCTGGCTCCTGTTCCGGAGCAGCGCAGGACGAAGCGTCCTCCCCCGGAATGCGGGCTAGCGTCTCTGCGTTCTCTTGCCTGGGGCAACTCTCCAGTGAGGAATGCAGCTGCTTGGCAGCGGCGATGGCATCTGGGAAGGGCTCTCCCGCTGAGTCCAGAGGTTCTAGTTGCGGTGAATCACTTTCATTGCACGGTTGCACAGCCGCCGCTGCAGGGCTGCTCGAGCAAGGTGACAGCTCGGCATCAGGGGGGGCTACTTGGACACAGGTATTGGAGGGCTCGCCCTCCGGCTCCGGGGGCTTCTCTTGGGGGAAGCCGTCCTCGCGCTCCTGGGTTTGCTTTGGTTGGCTGCCCTGAGATTTCCTCTTCTCATCCTCTCTTTCAGGGAGTTGGGGGGAGGTTACATCTTTGGGAGAGGCTGGTTTGGCATTTGAGCGGGTGGGACTCTCTAACCCGTTTCTGGTGTTCCTTCTCCTTCCTGCCGTGAACAGATTGCCAAGTTTTCCCAAAACTGGCTTCCTTTTGTTCTCTTCTGGTGGCTGTGCTCTGGACTGAAAAATAAAACAGAATTGGGGAGAGAAAATATAAGAATCCGTGTTATTTTCTTCCTTTTTAGTAGTTAAGTACATTATGGAACTACAAACCAAAATGATAATAGACCGGGGTTTCTGAATGAAAATGAAATTTGAGTTTTTGTTACATTCATCCCAACAAAAACTGATCTTACTTTTAAATTTTTTCCTTAAAGCCATCTGTTTGGTGCTACGTAGAATAACATCTACTTTAACTACTCTTGCGTTTCAAAGGAAAATTCGCAAGGTCCAAATACTCATACATACAAGGTAAAAAATTCCCAGGTCTCTTTAACTCTAGCTTTTTACTTCCTTCCTCAGTAAAAATGCAATGCTTAATTCCTCAAACAGCCACGCTTGAGTATAGGGCAGCTGTAAACACACACACACAAGACATCTTAAGGCAGAATTTTTCATGAAACACCGATGTGGCGGTTTTTTGTTTGTTTTTTCTTTTTGAGGTAACGAAGATGAGGAAAAACAGTACTGGCAGTGTTCTCCTTTAGCGCACAAAGAAGCCACCTGGGTTCGACACAATTGCCAAAGAAAATAAGAAAACGGGGATTCGAGCACCTGAGCCCGCCTTTGGCCAAACCAGCAGTTCACGGTGGGCCGGGCCGCGCTCTTCCAATGGGAGTAGCACGCGGGCATTCAAACATCCACTGATCCCCAAGTCTAACCGATCCGACTACTTTGGAAGTCACCCTATAGGCTTTTTCCCGCGGAAGGTTCCCAGGGGTGTCGATACGGAAGTACACGGTGAAAAGAGGGCAAAAGTCGAGGGCGACAGCCTTCGCATCCCGGCCGCGAGCGCCCGGAGCGCAGGTGGACGGTTAAGCGCAGGGCTCTGCCAGTGCAGACCTCAGCCGGCTGGACACCCGGCGCACGGGGCGAGCCCCAGGACCCCACCCACCCAAAGGAGAGGGCCTGCATAGCCAGTAATAATCCGCACCGGTCCCTGGAAGAGGAAAAACCTGTTTCTCTCACATAGCCTAGGGCAAAACGGTCAGCACCTGGTGCCTGCGCCGGAAACCTGGAATGCTCTCAAACTCAATCAATAAAAGCTAACCAACCAATGGGCGCTGCGGCGGGTCGGGGTTTGCCGGGCTCTGGGAGTGAGTGGGCGGACAGGAAGGGGATGAAGAATTGCAGCACGAGTCCAACCCTGGGTCCCAGCGGTGGGAGGTATATTCCCGGTAAGGACCGCACTGAAACCAAAACCACACGTGCGGTTCCAATAACTAGAATTTACCTCTTCCACTTAAAACCCAGGAGCTAACTGGAGCCCCACCTTTTCTGGAACATTTAGCGCAGCTTTTACAATATTGACTGCTTAGAGGGAGATTCCTCAATCACTCCTTAAAGCGTCTCTGTTTCATTTGAGTTATATGTAGCCAGTGGACTTGGGACACGGTGGAAAATAAGAAAGGCTGTAAGGTAAAGCATGGAACTAACAAACACTCATTGAGGTGGTCTTGACACTGCGACTTCATGATCCTGCGACAGCCTAGTGAGGTGCTGTTAGCCCATAGTAGAAATGAGGAAAGCAAAGCTTGGATCAGGAAGAGACTTAAAAGTGTGTTGGGGGTGGAGGTGGGGGCAATAAAGTCAGGATTCAAATACAAATCCTCAGCTTCCAGCGCTTCTCCTTCCACTTCACCACAGGAACACCTTTCAGAGGATGTGGCCGTGCAGTGAGCACCTCTGAGATTGCAGGCCACACACACAAAGAACAGGGTCCTGAGGAAGCGCTCACCAACCAGATCTACTGACAAACTCTATTCTGGATTGAGAAGCTCCTGGTGGGAGCTTTGGAACTAGACAGCTGCAGCATGAGGCAATGGACTGAAGTTGCAGCCACTGGGAGGTTTTGTGATTGAGACGATGTGCTTCCAAAATCTCACCAGAGCTTGATTAATAATGCAATCCTCCAATGGTTATATAAACAATATAGGAAGAATTCACCATCTTATTAAAAATACATTAATATATTTCAACTTCCTAAGAACTATATTTGGATTCTACTATAAGCCAAAAGTATTACATGATTTTTAAACATAACATTGTAATTTATGCCTATAGAACGCTCTTTATTCAGCAGACACTTGCTAAGTGATTTATATAGATTTTCATCCAATCCTCCTTACAGCCCTAAGGTAGGCAGTCTTTTTAGGCTCATTTGCTTATCCCTGTCCGAGGTCCCACAATGAGTTGTCTTTCTAACTCTGGAGATGGAGTTCTTTGTCCCTGCTGCCTGAACAGGCCTTCAAACATACCCTGAAGAAGTAGCCAGAAGAAATTGGTTTGAGTCTATTGGCTCCAGTTCAAAAGAAAACAACTAAGCATATGTGTTATTCTGTCCTGCCAGTGATGTAGCAATCCACTTTTCCCACACGACTGAAAGATGCCTGATCAGCAGTCCTCTCTGCTCAGCACAGGCATTTTTTTCAACGTTGGCTATCACTGCACTTTACAAAACCAGTAGCTCTTGGGAACTCAGCTTTATAAACTACCTAACTCCTCTATATGCCCACTCCTCCCCTCACCCTGGGCCAAGGGGCTGTCAGTTTATCACCTGCCAAGCTGCTCTGTCTATTGAACTTGCTAGAATTGTGGAATTTTGTTTATACATGAATGTTCACAGTAGCTTCATTCATAAGAGTAAACACTGGAAACAACTTCTATGTCCACCAGCTGGTGAATGGATAAATGGTGGTACATCCATACAACAGGATGCTACTGAGCAACAAAAAGGACGGAACTTCTGAAAGACAACAATGTGGATAAGTCTCAAAAGTGTTATACTATACTCAGTAAAAGAAGCCAGACTCAAAGGTGACATACTGTATGGCTGCATTTATATGAGGTTCTAGACAATGCAGGTCTAATCTGTAATCATGGAAAGTAGATCGGTGCTTGCCTGAGGGCAGGGTGGGGGTAGAGGTGTGACTGGAAAGAGGTGGGCGGGAACTTTGGGGAGTGATGGTAGAGTTCTCTTTCTTGATCCTGGTGATTACACTCCCTTACACATCTTCCCAAACTCATCAACCTGTCCACTTAAAATGGGTACAATTTTTTACATGTAAATTATATCTTAATAAAGTTAGTTTGAAAACAAGACTTTCCCTAGGAAATAAAGAGCAGAAACACGCTTCACAAGGCAAAAGTGCATAGTTCATAGTTCTTAGTCAATAACTCAAATCGCTTCAAAGGCTAGGTCCTCATTCATAGGAGAACGCAGTCTTCCCCCAGAGGCCTGGGTCCCTGGGATCTCCAGCATGAAATCTCTATGCAGGATCCTCTGAGCAATGCTTAGCCAGGAATTGTTTCTTCCCAGTGTTCAATGAAGAAGAACGAATGAGAGAACAAAAATCCTGATGGCCTGGGAGTTGTCCAGATAGTGGCAGTAAGCCCTTCCTTAAGGAGGAACTTTTGCCCTTGGAGTCCTAAACCCAGGATAGGAGTCCACGGACTCAACACCTTCTCCCTCCCTTGACGATAACCTGTTAGGAAGGGGAGTTTTTTCCAAAGAGGCCATGAGGGTCCATCAGTCTTCTTCCTGTTCCCCCAATCTCCTCCCCAGATTCCTCTCTGGGGATGGGCAGGGTCCTGAGGGTTCTCAGACTACAGCAGAACCAGGGAATCCCAGGACTTCCTCTGAAGTTATCTTTTTACCGTGTATTTACCTTCCTTAAGGCAGCTTGCCCTCCCCACTCTGCAGAACCTCCTGTCACCCACATCCTGCTGGGATGAGTGCAGTCCACAACAGGGCTATTCGGGGAATGGACCATGGGTTGTATGCGGGGATCTGTTTTAGAGAGCTCTTTTTGGCTCCTATTAAACGTGGTTCATTACAGGACATGTGTAAGCACCTATGACAAGACCATATTCCAGGCAGGGTGTGGAGGCCTGGGCACCACTGGCTGCAGTGCTGTTCTGTGATTCTCAGCTTTCTTGGCATGACCACATGTGTCATCAGTGGCTGGTACTAGTATTGTTATGTACATTCATATAATTTCAGAGATCTCTGCTACCTCCTGGACCACTGGGTAGCAAAAAATCAGGAAATAGAGGATAAATTGTTAATATACTACCAGATTGTTAATATACCAAAATGTCTAGACCTACAGGCAAAATAGTGTGCTTACTGCATTCCACCCCTCCCCCCACCCAGATCACCTATGGGGGTCATTGCTTTAAATATTGAAATATTTCACATAAAATCATGTTTGGAAATTGAAGAAAAATATGTTGAGCATATTATTTGAAAATGTAACTAACATATTGTTTAAAAATAAGTCATTCATATGCTTAACCATCTTTTCATTGCGCAGTGGAACATAAGCCACTCAAGAGCAGGAAAAATGCTCTGCCTGCATTCCCACACCTAGCACAAGGACTTAGAACAAGACATAAGGTATTTGCTGTTACTAAAGAATCAGTAACATTCATCCTCTCTTCCAAAGGGAGTTACCAACACTCTTGGAGATGACTATGACCATGGTTAGGTCTCAACAAAACAAAAAGAGAATAGAAGTCTTTTCTGCTCAAGACTTAGCGTGCTCAAGAATTTACAGCTCTATTTGGCCTGAGTGAAGATTCTGCGTGGTGATGCAGTTGCTGGCTCACAGATTTTGAAGACTTCTGGTTCGCTGCTATCTCCTGATCTGAATCTGATTTGAGAAAGCAGATCGAGATATCTCTACATGTCCTCACCTATGCATTCTGCTAAAATGTGGTCATTGATGTATTGTACAAAAGTAACTTTCTTTTAAAAAATTGATTCTCCAAGAGCCTACTTTGGTGATTTCTGAAAGATCTTAACTTCAAGAGTTCAGCCATGATGAAGAATGAATGAGTTCAGTCTACAGTATTGCAAATTATTTGATTGGCCATGTTACCTTTCTGATACTTCAGGTTTACAGTGTATGTGTGCTTGCATTAGCGAGGACAATTTTTTTCTGTACAGATTTCTAAAAAATGGCTTCAGGTATAAGGCTTCAAAAATATAGGGATTTAAGCTACTTCACACTTCAAATTTTTTAAAAAAGATTTTATTTATTTACTTTTAGACAGGGGGAAGGGAAGCAAAAAGGGAGGGAGAGAAACGTGAATGTGTGAGAGAAACACTGATTGGCTGCCTCCTACACCCCTAATCGGGACCTGGCCCACAGCCCAGGCATGTGCCCTGACCTGGAATTGAACAGGCAACCTTTTGCTTTGTGAGACGACACCCAACCCACTGAGCCACACTGATCAGGGCCACCCCTCAACTTTTAAAAGTAAAAATAAAGGTTAGAAAATTCTGTTCAATAAAAGCAAGAAGTACTTTCAACAAAGAACAAATAAATAAGTGACAAGAAAAGAACAAAGATAGGGTGTGGGGAAGGGAAGGGGAGGACAACAGTGAAATAGTCAAAGCTGGTTAGAAAATTTCATATAGAATTAGGATGCAAGAAAACTTCATGGAGAGTTAGGTTGCAAAAAGCAAGAAAGACTTTCACAAGAAGACATCATTCTTTCACTACAATTTCCAGGATATCCATGAAGACTTTTAGAATAAAAATTAAAATTACACTTTCCCATGCTAAGTGTACAACAGAATATCATCTGTCTCAGAACCCTCAGACAGATGAAGTTAAATTTAATGGAGAATCTAGATGGATCCCTGATACTACAGACTTAGGTTTGGAATAGGCATTTAAAATGATCTACTCTCCTGGCCATCTCTCCATTTTGGGTTTTCCTTTTTGGTACAGCTTGTGCTCATATTCATGCCCCACTCTAAAAACATACATCACACACACACACAAAGTGAAGGAGAAATGTTCACATAAATATACGTTGACCTATTACACATTAAAATTTTTTGTTTTAACTTTTTAAATAAATATTTTCCTCTTATATGTTATATAGTTCCCTTTCTTGGAGTATACTAAATATAATTTAGCTACTTCTTAATCATTTTGGAGACAGACTATGGACCATTTCTATTATTCCATTTCTGCCATAACAGTGATTTCTTGCAGGACTGTCACAATGAGTGGAGACTAAGGCTTGCACTGTAAGACCCACAGACTACAACACTATTTAGTAGTAAGGAGGGCTCTTATGCAAAAAAATATGAAATTACTATATGGTTCTTTGAAAAGATAAACAAAATTGACAAATGTTTAATGAGACTCATCAAGAAAAAAAGGAGAGAGAACCCAAATAAATAAAATCAGAAATGAGAGAGTAGGAGTAACAACTGATACCAAAGAAACACAAAAGATTGTAAGAAAATATTTTGAACAACTATATGCCAACAAATTGGACAATCTGGATGAAATGGATAAACTCCTAGAAACATATGATCTTTCAAAACTGAATCAGGAAGAATCTGATAATCCGAATAGAGAGATTACAACTAATGAAATTGAAGCAGTAGTGAAAAAACTCCAAACAAACAAAAGTCCTGGACCAGATGGCCTTACAGGGGAATTTAACCAACATTCAAAGAGAACTGACACCTATCCTTCTCAAACTATTCCAAAAAATTCAAGAAAAGGAAAAACTTCCAAGCTCTTTTCATTAGACCAGCATTATCCTAATTCCAAAACCAGATAGACATTACAAAAAACATTAGAGGCCAGTAACCTCGATTGAATGTAGATGCTAAAATCATCAACAAAATGTTAGCAAACCAGATCCAGAGGATCCACAAATAAGCTCATACACCATGATCAAGTGGAATTTATTCCAGGGATGCAAGGTTGGTACAATATTTGCAAATCAAAAAGCATTTTGTTTACACCATGTAAACAAAATGAAAGATGAAAATCAGATGATCATATCAATACATTCAGAAAAGGCATTTGATAAAATCCAGCACCCATTTATGATAAAAACTCTCAGCAAAGTGAGAATAGAGGAAACATACCTTAACATAATAAAGGCCATATATGAAAAACTCCCAGGCTACATCCTATTCAATGGCAAAAACAAAAAGCCTTTCCCTTAACATCAGGAACAAGATAGAGATGTCTGCTTTCACCAGTCTTATTCATAACAGTACTGAAAGTTTCAACCACAGCAATTAGACAAGAAAAAGAAATAAAAGGCATTTAAATTGTAAAGGGAGAAGTAAAACTGTTATTATTTGCAGGTGACATAATACTCTATATAGAAAACCCTAAAGACTCCACCAAAAAAGTACCAGAACTGATAAATTAATTCACTAAAGTAGCAGGATACAAAATTAATATTCAGAAATCAGCAGCATTTTTATACACCAGTAATAAACTATCAGAAAGAGAACTAAGAAAAAAATCTCATTTACAATTGCATAAAAAAATAAGGTACCTAGGAATAAATTCACCCAAGAAGTAAAAGACTTATACTCAGAAAATTAGAAGATACTGAAGAAAAAAATTAAGGAAGATACAAAGAAGTGGAATATATGGTGTTCAAGGATAGAAAGAATTATCATTAAAATATCCATACTACCCAAAGCAATCTATAGAGTTAACACATTTCCTATTAAAATATCAATGGCATATTTCACAGAACTAGAACAAATATTCCAAAAATGTGTATGGAACCACAAAAGATTCTGAATGGCCTAAGCAATCTTGAGAAAAAAGAACAAAATTGAAGGTATCATAGCACCTGATATCAAACTATACTACAAGGCCATCATAATCAAAACAGCATGGTATTGGCATAAAACAGTCATATAGATCAATGAAACAAAATAGAGAGCCAGAAATAAACCTATGCCTTATGGTCAGTTAATATTTGACAAAGGAGGCAAGAATATACAATGGAGTAATGATAGTCTATTCAGTAAGTGGTGTTGGGAAAATTGGACAGATATGTGCAAAAAAATGACACTAGACCACCCCCTTACACCATACACAAGAATAAACTCAAAATAAATTAAAGACTTAAATGTTAGACTTGAAACCATAAAAATTCTAGAAACAAAGGCAGTAAAATCTCAGACATTTCTCATAGCAATATTTTTTCTGATATATCTTCTCAGGCAAGGCAAACAAAAGAAAAAAAACATATGAGACTATATAAAACTAAAATGTTTCTGCACAGCAAGGGAAGCCATTAACAAAATGAAAAGACAATCCACTGAATGGAAGAACATATTTGCCAATGATACATCTGACAAGGGGTCAATATTCAAAATTTATTAAAAATTATAAAAGTCAACACTATAAAAACAAACAATCCAATTTAAAAATGGGCAAAAGACCTAAATAGACACTTCTCCAAAGAGGACATACAAATGTCCGATATGCTTATCAAAAGATGCTCAATGCCACTAAACATCAGAGAATTGCGAAATAAAACCACAATGAGATATCATCTCAAACCTGTCAGAATGGCTATTCTCAATAAATCCACAAATGACAGGTGTTATGGGAGATGTGAAGAAAAGGGAACCCTTGTGCACTGTTGGTGGGAATGCAGATTGGTGTAGCCACTGTGGAAAACAATATGGAGTTTCCTCAAAAAATTAAAAATGGAACTGCCTTATAATCCAGAGAGTCCACTTCTGGGGATTTATCCAAAGAAACCCAAAACACTAGATTCTAAAGAATATATGAACCCCTGTGTTCACTGCAGTGTTATTTACAATAGCCAAGATTTGAAAGCAGACTAAGTGCCCATTAGTAGATGAGTGGATAAAAAAGCTGTGGTACATTTATACAATGGAATACTATTTGGCCATAAAAAATAAGGAAATCTTATCGTTTATAACAGCCTGGATAGACCTAGAGGGTATTGGGCTAAGTGAAATAAGCCAGTCAGAGAAAGACACATACCATATGATTTCACTCATATGTGGAATTTGATGAAGATAAAAAACTAACAAACAAAATAGAAACAGATTCATAAGATAGAGAACAGACAGACTGTTGTCAGAGGAGAGGGGTTCATGGGGCTGGTTGAAAAGATGAAGGCATTAAACAAAACAACAACAACAACAACCTCATTCATGGACACAGACAACAGCACAGTAATTACCAGAGGGAAGGAGGGGGTGGGAGCAGGTAGAAGAGGGTGAATGGGGGACAAATGGTGACCAAAGGAACCTAGGCTGTGGATGGTGAGCGCATAATGCCACATGCAGATGACATGTTGCAGAATTGTACACTTGAAACCTCTACAATTTCATTGAGCTGTGTAACTGCAATACATTCCATTAAAAAGTATGGCAGAAAATAGTGGGTTTATTTCAAGAAAGTGGAACAATCTTTATCTTTGCAATTAATTATGCTTTCCAAAAACATCTCAGTTCTCTGTAATTTTCTACTGAGAGCGACTGACTTCCTCATAATATTTTTCAAAGCAGAATGCCTGCTTTCCTGAAGAGAACACAGGAATGCCACTAAATAGGGATCAAAACATTTATCCTCTCAAAAAATTTTCCTTTGTCATAGAGTATTGAGAAATTCACATAACATGATATATGTAGACATGCTTTGAAAATCACAAAGGGCCCTAAGACAGTGATGGTTGGCATAATTAATAGCCTGATATTTTGCTGATGTTTCATAGCCCAAGTAAATAACTCATAAGTTTAATTTATAATTCTTAGTTGTTGAGGTAAGGACGAAAATAACTCTATTAGATGTAGTTCTAAAAGAGCTCTGTCTGCAGAACTTGGCATGTCATTGCTTGCGAGCACTCACCTTCAATGTGTCAGGACTAGAATAAAGAAAACAAAGAAAAGTCTACCTTTTTAAAAAACTTTCCCCCCAAGTCACAATGCATAGAAGATACACAGCTGGGTAGAGGAAACCCCTCTGGACCACCCTACATGACATAGCACTTCACTTTCTATAATCTTACCCTCCTCTTTTATTTTTCTTCACAGCACTTATCATTTCCTGAACTATCTTTCATATTTGTTGGTACACCTTATTGTCTGTCTTTCCTTACAGAATGTCAGCCCCATGAGAACAAGAATGTCATTTTGGTCACCTCTGTGTCCCTACCCCCTCCCTAGTGCATGGTGCCATTGGGCACATCAACTCATGTATTTCAGGGTACTTCATTCTCTCACCCACCTACAGCGAGCGCCAAACCAAGTGTGGAGTGAACCAGCCAATAGCCTGGGGGCTTGGGTTGATCTGAAGTTGCAGTGAACAAGTCTCAGACAGGAACAAAGGCCTGTCTCTAACCTTCTCAAGTAATCCCCCCAAAATCCGGTTTCTGAAATACTCATCCTCTGGGTTGTTTTGAGGATCAAATGAGATGTTTGTGAAACACCTAGCATAGTATCTGGGGAAGAGACGGGGAATGCAAAAGGAAATCTTAAAAGAAAATAAAAGAACTACATATTCATACTTGAAAGTCAGAATATATATAAACCAGTATAATGAAGAACATAGAAATTATTCTTTATTTATCCACCCTGAAACATAGCTATTACTATTTTTTTCTTTCTGGGTGTTTTTGGATGGCATTGTGTAAGGTCACACTTTGTATATGCTGTTCAGTATATTTTTCTTTCGCTGAAGCCATGCCAATAACTATAGTTTTATAATAGCATTTTAATCACTGCATTGAATTCCATTATGTTAATGTCACACAATTCCTACAGTTGTTCATTTATGTTTTTTTCAATGCATTGCAGGCTGCAGGGAACATATTTGTAGCTTATCTGTGCACACATCCTTAATTACTTGCATAGGATACATTCCTAATTAGTAATCAAGGAAGGAAAAGGGAAACCACCATGAGGTATCTTTACATATCCACGAGACTGGAAAATAATTAAAAGGAACAGTAATACCAAGTAGTAGAGAGGATGTGGAGCAACAGAACTTCCACACACCGGAGATCGGAGTGTGAATCGGCAGCATCTGACAGGATCAAGACGGGCTCATCCTGTGAGCAAGCAATCCCCTGCTCAGTGTGCTCCCTAGAACAGCGGTTCTCAACATCTCGGTTTCAGAACCCCTGTACACCCTTAAAACTTGGGGACCTCAAGAGCCTTTGTTTATGTAGGTTACTTCTACCAACAGATATCAGGTTACAAATTAAAACTGAGCAATGTGTAAAGTTCAGCGATACTCAGGACCCACTCTATTAACCATCAGAGCGAGAAATCACTGCGTGTCACGATGTCTCTGGCTCTCCGCTGTACACTTGTGGGAGCGTGAAAGTGAAAGGCAAATAATATCTCAGCGTTATTGTGGAAACAGTTTCCACGTATGGACACCTCAGGAAGCCCCAGGGTTCCCAGACCTCGCTTTGAGAACTGCCGCCCTCCAGAAGCTCATAAACACTGTTCCAGAGCACATGCGCAAGAACGTTCATGGCAGTGTTGTCTGTAACAGCCCCCGCCAAGAAACAGACCCAGACCCGTCAAGAGTAAGATAAATATGTTAACTGCAGTGATTCATGAAATAGAATACAGAATAGAAATGAGGGGACTTCAGTTGCACACAATTGACAGATGAATTTTATGAACGTAAGTTGATCAAAAGAATCCAGACACGAATGAGAGCAGGGCATATAATTCCATTGATATGAAATTGAAGGACAGGAAAACTGATCTGCAGTGTCATGGGATATATTTATGGGTGGCAACTCGATAAAGATGCAGAAGGGCAATGATCATAGCAGTTTAGATAGTGCTTCTCTCTTGTGGTGCAGAGGTTCTTTAAATTTGTAGTATTTTATCCATCATGGGTGTTTTTCATTAACTTTTATTTTTAAAAAATATTGCAATAAAATATCGATTACTTATCTTGATTTGTGAGGTGTTTGGTGCCCCCTTAATCTTTGTGCCTGAGGCGATTGCCCGCTGCCCTCACCCTCGTGCTGGTCCTGGTGATGAGGGAGGGGAGGGAGGTGTGATCGGAAAGGGACACCGGGAGACTTACGAAGTGGCAGCCACCTGCTGTTTGTTGACTTATGTTTAGTTATCCAGGTGTTGCTTTATACTTACTCATTATATCTTACTCGTATATTTACATGTTATACACCTTTCTGATGGATGCTATATTTTACAATAAAGCACTGCTTTGCTTTCTAATGGCATGAAGCATGTTTTATAGACTTACTGGCTTTTTATTTTTACTCTTCTGCAACTTATTTCAGCTAATGATTCTTAAGAACCTACCACACACCAGGGACCTCATAACAGTCCTGAAAGGTGGTAACTGTCATCCTCATCTCACATTTCATGAAACTGCAGTGTGAAAAGTAATTTAAGTGATTTGCCTAAGGTTACATATAGCAGGTGGAACCAGAAGATGCACATTCCTCTCCTTCCATTTTCTGCTCTGGTCCTTCTGGCTGTATCTCACTCTCTCTCTCTCTCTCTCTCTCTCTCTCTCTCTCTCTCTCTCTCTCTCACACACACACACACACACACACACACACACACACGCACGATCAGGGAGAAAGTAGGTAGAACAATACCAGAAAGAGCCCAGATGCAAACGGTGTTGCTGAGGAAGGTGGGAAGGAGGAGGGGCCGGTACAAGGATGGGAAATGGGTGGTGTAAACCATGGAGTTGGGCTGGGAGGGGCAGCTCCAAGGGAGCCCAGAGAACTGCATGGGAACCATCCAGCTGGGGAGAAATTCAAAATTCACCCTTCAGCTCACTGAGGTCTATACAGTTATGGGTTTCCATTCAGTATCTAGTATCTTTTTCCACTCCCTGCATCTTCTGGCCCTCCCACCCCCTTCCTTCCTGCCCACAGGAAGGTCCACTTGGTTTCCCTCCCGTGGAATTTGTTGCAAGTCTTCACTCTTCCACTGGGTTGACCTGGGGGTGTTGGAACCACGTGTGCTCTGCAGATGGGGAGTCTGAGAAAGTTGCTGCTCCTTCAGTTTTGCAAAGTAAAGCATTTCATCACCTCTCACCACTCTGTTGCTGGCAGGCAGCATGAGCCCCGAATGCCTTCTCTCTGCCTCAGCTTGCATGTCTGGATTGCATTTTGCAAACACTGTTCCTGTACAGGCTTGAGGCGGACAAGCCTGTGCACCCAGGTTGAGCCTGCCCTAGTTCCGACGATGCCTGGAGACACAGGTTCCTGCCCACTTCAACATCTGAATGAAAATTAAGATGTCGTCTCACTGGCCACCACGCTGTTAGTACCTGCAGTGCCTTCCCTGCACCTTAACCTCATATTGCAGGGAACTGGAGGGTGAAACAAGCCTCAAAATTATCAGCCTGACTAATACACCTCTTCCTGCAGCTCCACCCACCCTACTCCAAGCTTAAACAGGCGTAAATACTGATACACGTAGATTACCGTTCAATTAATCTGCTTAGTACATTTCTTATATATTTATAATTAAGACAATAAAATGATTGACCCCAAAATCATAAATTTCACTTATAAAACTTAAAATGTTTTTTTGAAGGTTCATAGTCATGATGCTCTTAAACTCAGATATTCCCTTTTTAAAAATTTGCCAAATCATTTAAAAAAGGCATTCCTTGTAAAAACATGAGTTGTATAATCTGTGATGATTAGGAGTTCACATCTTAGTGTAAATACTATTTGACAGTATAGTTATGAAGCCACTGTGTCTAAAATAGCAAAGAATGGGGGAGGTGCCGAGTATTGACAAAGAAAACAGTGGTGACTGGGCTAAGCTCTTATTTGGGGCTTTATGTTTCTGCCTCCATGATGAAAAGAGTGAGCAAAGTTGAACAGACTTCCATAAACTTCTTTTTCTTAAAGGTTTACCAGATTGGTTTTTTCTCATAACTTATTTTAAGCCATAGCATTTTTTGAACAATAGGGTCAAAAGAAGCTGAATCTCTCCCATAAATTTCTGTGTCCTAATAAAGAATCTTGTTCGGGGAAAGTATGTGCAATACATAATAACTTGTTATGGGGCAACGCCCACTGGAGAACACATTTGAAAGATAACCTACATTTTAAAAGAATGTGCAATAGAATTCTACCTTCTCTTACCATGAAGAGAAATAAAGATCATTCCTTACTGTCAACACAATGTTTCCCAAGTAGTGTCTTCCAAGGGGCTGGACATCAGTTGCCCTTGACATTTGGAAAAGGGGCGGGGAGAAAAGATTATTTTTTTTAACTGGGGGTTGGGGAGGATTAACTAAGCTCTTTATAGCACACTCAACAACCGGTGTCAGACTAGCTGATGGAACTAACTCAAATATATTTAACAAGACTAGCTTGTCAAAGATTATCTGCAATATTTTAACGATCACATACTGGGCATTTTCATTTCAACTTCAAGCAAAAGGCCCCCAGGGTACTCAGCCTCCCATTATATTCCTTCTACTCACAATTGCTTACAATTTTTAAGCCCAGAGAATATGCCAGCTCTAGACAATATACACGTTGTGAAGTTAATTGATGTCATTAATAATAATAATAATACAACATAAGTTCAAAACAAAGTCTCAGTCAACGAAGAGATCACAAAAGTTCAGTTCATTTCTTACCATGGTGTTGTTTCTTTTTGCCTTCTAGAGAAACACCCAGAGAATATGAGGAGTCGAAGGTAGCTGGGCAGGCATTACCAGCATCAGTCTTCTTACTTCTCAAAGTAGCCCCGGCTAGCCTTCCAGCCTACCCAGTTTAACTCAGCAGCTCCCCTTGCAGCACTGCTGCCGGAGGCTGAGCTGAATGACAGATCCTGTTTATGACGTGAAAAGCGCTTTTAATAAGGGTGTGTTTGATTCAAGACTTAAAAGGGTTAAAGAGGTGCGCCCTGTTTTGGGTGTGACACTGAACCAAAGCTGCTGAAAAGGCAACAGAGAAAGTTTGGAGAAAGTTGCCATGTATGCATTAAATTACATGGAAAACCCAATGATAGGAGACAGAAAATAGAGCAAGAAGAATATTTTAGTTTTAATTTTCTTTTTCTGGTGAAAAAGGTCAACTTTTGTAGTGCTGAGCTTTTGTTATGTCTGTTTTAATTCCAGCTTTTATATACTTATGCTTTTTAAAAAGATACGTCACATCCCATAAGCCATATACCATGTATTGTGACATTGCAAAAAAATGTAAGCATGCAACATAATAAAAAAGGCAAAAATTATGTCCACTTCATTAATTATATTCAACACTACATATACTTTAGTAATTACCATAACATTTGTTCCAGTTGTTTCTAGTTTATATGTCTTATTAAAGTTTTCAGTATTTGGTAATAAGTTTCATTCTTCAACAAAATAGTCACACTGCTAGTAGGCCTATTAACTACTGAAGCCTGTATTATTAGGTGATAGAAATCAGAAAAAATGCTCTCCTATTTTTTCATCATAACCACCAGTGTTAGAAATATGGGTTCAGCACCTACTGGCTCTTGTCGATGTACAAACATGTATTATTGATGATGGTGAGTATATATGTGAGGGGCTATTTTTTTATAATCTTAATTTTAGTTTAAGTTACAGTAAAAAGCATATAACAAAATTTACCATCTTAATCATTTTTAGGCATACAGTAAAGTAGTGTTAACGATGCCGGCCTTGTGCCACTGCTCTAACCTCTTCGTCCCGCAAACTGAAACTATAAGTATCGCACAACAACCCGTCCCTCGCCCTCCCCGGCCCCTGACGACCACAGTCTCCCTTTGGTCTCTGAGAGTTGAACTGCTTCAGGTACCACATAAACAATGTCGGTCTTTCTGTGACCACTTCATTTCACTACGCTCAATGTCTCAAGGTTTGTTCATGTTGTATCATGAGACAGGGTTTCCTCCTGTTTCAGGTTAAATAATATTTCATTGTCTGTGTCTGAACCACGTCGTGTTTATTCATTCATCTATTGGTGAACATTTGGCTTGTTTTCACATCTTGACTGTTATGAATAATGCTGCAATGGATGTGGGTGTGCAAGTATCTGTTTAAGATCCTGCCTTCAATTATTTTAGCTATTGTCCCAGAAGTGGGGTTGCTGGATCAAATAGTAATTTTATCCTTAATTTTTTTGAGGAAATTTCATACTGTTTTCCAGAGTAGCTGCATGTTTTACATTCCCATCAACAGTGCTCAGTGGTCCCAGTTCCTCCCCATCTTCACTGACACTAGCTACTTGTAGTTTTTTGGAATTGGCCATCCTCATGGGTGTGAGGTGGTATCTCACTGTGGTTTTCATTTACATTTCTGTAATAACTCGTGAGGTTGAGCATCTTTTAATATGCTTGTATTTGTAGCTCTTCTTTAGAGAAATGTCAGTTCAAGTCCTCTGCCCATTTTAAAACTCCGATTATTTGTTTCTTTTGTTTTTGAATACGAGAGCTATTCTTAAGAAAAGTTGAGAGAAGTAGATACCTACACCTATTTTTAAAAAATATTACAAAGTTCTCTAGGCTTGGCAAAAAACAATTCACTTTCTCTTGGTCTAAACTTAGTAATAATTTCCTCTGAAATTGTTTATATAAAAAGATAAAAGTTGGATACATTGAGAGTTAAAATCTCCTAAAGTAAGAAAAAAGGTTACCTTAAATAATCACTTAAATATTTAAAGGGGTCCTGGCTAGTGCAGCTCAGTGGTTTGAGTGTCAGCCTGTGAACTAAAGGGTCGCCAGTTCGATTCCCAGTCAGGGCACATGCGTGGGTTGCAGGTCTGGGCCCCAGTAGGGGACGCACAAGAGACAAACACACATTGATGTTTCTCTCCTTCTCTTTCTACCCCCCTTCCCCTCTCTCTAGAAATAAATAAATAAAATCTGTAAAAAAGAAATAAAATATTAAAAGGTGCATTTATGAAAAGACTCAAGGGTCATTTACCAAGCATAACTGTACTGACAGAATGTCTCACCTACGGTTACACAAGGGCTCTCATAATTCATTTATTCATTCAGCAGCATTAATTGGTTGCCAGATTTATGTCAGTTTCTGCAGATTCAGGGATTGAAAGACACAGTCTCTGCCATCAAGGAACTCACAGTTTGAGGTAAAGGGGAAGGAAGGAGGACAGATGTGTAAAGACAGTGTGTGGTGATGTCATTGTTCAGAGGTGTGTGTAGGGTGCAGGGGGTGTGTGATGATCGCTACCATTTATAGCTGGCCTGTGCAGAAAAGCAGTGCTTTACTGAAGGGGCGGCATTTGAATTAACACTTAAAATGCATGTATCCTGGTACTGGGCTTCTTCTTTCCTTGTTTTTTTCTTTCTAAAGAATTATTATGCTAGTAGCAGATAAAACCTTATAATCTAGTATTAATCAATTCTATGGCAATCAGTTATATTGAAAACATTTAGTACTGTTGCTATATATATACTTGACAACATAACCTCAAAATAAGAATTCTTCTACTGATCCAACCTGGTACCTACAACATATTCACTATGTGAGGGATAAAGACTACAAGGTTTAGTTTGACTTCCAGAAGCTTATAGACTTGTCTATAAAACAACCAATATACAGACAGGCGTGTAATTTGCTAAAATGTGTAGAGGAGACATGTGTAATGCTTTAAGAGTTCAAAGAGTAAAAGGCCAGTGAGGGTGTGCCAGAAGACTGCAGGAAGGACGAACGACAAGCCTTGAGAGACAGATTTAATGAGACAAGAGTTGAGGAATGGCATTCTAGGTGAGGGGAAGAGCCGGAAGAAAGGTCACAAGATGACAACAGGCACCGGTGGCTCACTGGAGTGACAGTTACAGGACATGGTGCCAGTCAGTGGAACGAGTAAGTGGAAGGCTGAATGAAGGACTAATCTAGTTTGGGGAGGGCCTTGCGAGGCAAGTCGGGAAGCCCGGGTGTGGTGCTGTGGGAACAGGTCGCTGAGCAGGGAAGTGGCACGATGCAAGTGGAGGTGGAGGGAGGCAAGCGTGGCAGCCTCTGATGGGCCCAGCTGGACAGGAACCTGAAGTCAGCAGTTCAGACGAGGAGGGCTAAGGGGCCTGAAGTGACCCCCAGTTGTGGAAACAGAGAAGGGAAGAAAGGACTGAGGGAAAGCTGACACTACTTTGAGTGCTGAATCCAAAGAGCCTCACAGTGTGGTCTCAAGGCCTATGCGAACGCTGGGGGACCGCCACGGGTGGTCGGGAGTCTGGTTTGGGTCATACTGAACCCAGGGGACAGTTAATGTTTCCGAATGGGGATGTGCACAAACCATGTAAAGTCGACCTAGAACCCATTTTCATTCTCAAAGCTCTACAGCTACATTTTATCTGGACTCTAAATCAGTCACATATCACATCACATTTTGGTGAGAAAAATAGAAGTGACAGTTTATTACTGGCATTGTTGGCTCTGTTATAGGACCATAAGTGCCATTATTTCCTGTAAAAGATCCATTTATCTGTCGTCAGCTCCCATCAGTACTTTCCAGGTTTTGGTCAGGAGTCAGCCCTTTTGCCTGCAGCCTCTCCACAGGTGGTTCATGCCGAGCCGCCTGTGCAGTACGAAGTTCATTAGTAAGCCCAAGTAATAACTACCCTGACTTGTGACTGTTTAATCACTGTTAAAATAAAGTCTTTTTTTAAAAAAGGTTAGGTTTTATGATGATCATTATGAATGAAGTAAAAAGAGCAAGCCCGTGGTTTTGTTTTTAAACAAACCAATGAAATTCTCTTGCAAGCGGAGACTTCATTAAATTAACATTGGACAGAGATGAGAGGGAAAGCTGCCAGTTTTGTGTACTTTTCAGGCTCACTCGAGGTCTCAGTAGCAGTGGGCAGTGGGTGCCTCCTCCTCCACAGCCCTTACAAGTGGAGGCTCAAGAAAGAAGCCAAGTGCCAGAGATGCCATATTCCAGGCGCAGGAGTCTCAGCTTCTCCTCTCCAGGGGAGCTTGGTCCTACTGCTTGGGGCTGGTTGCATGTGAGATACCACTACTTCTGGAGCAAATGGAGGCTGAAGGCATTGCCCAGTCCTTTTGCTAGCTGGGTGGTATCTTTCGTTGTGTTTTTTATATATAAAAGCTTTTTACACAGAAAAAAAGGTGTACAATTTCATTAGTATACATCACTTTTAAAAGTGCAGTTTGAAAAATGGTCATGTGCTCTGCTCACCACCAGCAACAGGACTTTTCCCAGGGTGGGGCGAAAGGCATGAGAATCTGGCACACCTTCTCCTGCCTACCCCACAGCCAAAGTCCCCAGGAGTCATTTCAGCTTCGAGGACTTTCGCCTCACACTCATTCCTTCTGTACCTGTGTGAATCTATATTCCGGGATTGAAAGACACTGGAGCAGGAAGGCAGGGATGGGTGAAAAAGTCCTGCCCCCGACTCCATGGCTGGGTCTCTGCAGAGCACAGAGGGGGCTAGAAGCCAGAGAAAGCTGGATGCCAGCGCCTGACTTTCCTCCCACATCTGCCGGCCCTGCCCTTCCATATCACATTGGAAAAAATTCATGCAAACATACCTCAGCTACTAGTCACCAACAAGTGCATATAAATAAGTAGAGATCATGTGTTCACAGGGCCCAACAAATCTTCCCAGTACAAATATTCAGTATTTGATCTTAAAAATATCCAAAAGAAACCATCTTTCAATTGCCATCCTTTATTGTGTTTCATGGACTCCATCTACTGTTACTTTAGGTTTGGACTAGTTCTCCTTTCGTAACCCCCCTGGTGAGATGTTCCCCTCGTACACTGGACTACATAATATTCTTTCTGTCCTTCGTCCCTTAGCAAACCGCAGCCCAGGCACAAATCTGGCTTAAAGATGGCTAGGTCATGGCTGATGCTGCCCCAAAGCTCATACCCTTATAGGGGAAATGGGTGAATGAGGGCTTCTGCTGGCTGTTCGAAGGTAGCCTCACACCACCCCAACTTCGCGGACAGACAGGGTGGGGCAAAAGTAAGTTTATGGTTGTGAGTATGCAAAACGCAGTTTATTCTTGTATTATTATTTTTTAATTATCATATTATTTTTCACATGAAAAGTTGTACGTCTACTATTTCCCCACCCTATATTTGAACAAAAAAACTGGGTAGAATTCTGAGAGGCAAGTGACAATTATAATGTGAGCTCCTTAGACTGAGGACTCCTTGTGGCAGACTTTCCTTGCCCGCTGGAGGCTCTAGTCTCTCCGCAGGAGACAAAGCTCATCCCACAGTGCTTGCTTCGCCTGCTCCTCAGTCTGCGTGCTGTTCAGACAGACGTTTAGCCCGTTTCCCCGTCCATTGACTAACAAACTCAACCCTGTCACCTACACCCAATATTTTGTGTTCTTGCTTCTAGATTGAATAAAATGAACTGAAGCGAACTCTAAACAACAGACCTCAATAAACTAAAATGATTTGAAATAATTGTTTTCATTTTCAATCTACTCCCCCAAAATGATGGAGGGATTATATCTTCTTTCATAGATGTTATTTAAAGACTTTACATTTAAAATAGAAATTAATTTGAAGTTTTTCTTACTATTTTGAAGCAATTTTAGGTCTTGTAAGACAATCAAATAAAAAAACATTCTATTAAGAACATTGTCCCAAATATCTCTGTGGTAGGAAGAATTCTTAGGTGGCTCCCAAATCCCTTTCCCCTGGGGTACATGCCCTGTGCATCCCTGCCCTGCATGTGGGCAGTGAACATGAAGGACGGCCCTCCCACAGCTAGGTCCATTACAAGGCAAAGCTGAAGGGATTTTTGCAGATGTAATTAAGGTCCCTAATGGGCTGACTTTGAGTTACTCAAAAGGGAGATTATCCTTTGTCGGGTAGGCCTGACCCAATCAGGTGAGCCCTTTAAAAGAGGTCTAGAGGTCAGAGACTTGAAGCATCAAAGAGTCTCTCCTGATGACCTCAAAGAAGCAAGTTGCCACGAGTTCTGCGGCTGCAAGGAAATGGATTCTGCCAAAAAGCACATGAGCTTGGAAGAGGGCCAGTCGATACCTTCACCGCGGGCTGTGAGACCCCGAGTGGAGGACCCAGCTAAGTGTTGTTCAGACTTCTGACCCGTGGAAACTCATAATAAATGTATGCTCTCCTTTCAGCTGCTAAATTTGTAATAATTTGTTGTGCTCAGCAACAGAAAACTAGTTTACTATTCAATGACTATTGGCCACTTTCCATGCACTGAGGACATTGCCATGGATTTTTTTAAAGTATAAGGATTAATGCATGTATTTGAGGGCCTTTCATCTACTGGGGACCATAATATAGGCACCTACGTGAGGACAAAGTAAAGCAGCATGTATCCTTATTAGTCGAAGGAATTCTTAAATTAAGAAAGTGAAGGAAGAGAACAATCAGAGAAGGCTTTGTGAAAGGGGTGGCACAAGCTAGGATTTGAGTCATTTTGTCAGGTAAAAATGGGGCGTATCAATATTCCAGGCAAAAGGAAGCACATGAGCAGAGCGGAGATGAAGTGCCGTGTCTCCCAGCGAGGTGCCAGGGCAACACTGGCTGAGCCACAAGCTTCCACAGGGGTGGCTGAGACTCTACGTGGTGGTCAGCGGGCAGCCGTGGAAGGGATCAAGAGAAGCAGGTCTGTGTGTTAGCTAAGGTAGCAAGCGTTTGGCACTCCTTCTGGACTGAAAGGGTGACTGCCTTCTTGGTATTGAAGAGGACAAGGGGAGATCCTTTGCTTTCTCCCGGCTGTTCAGATTTTGGTACGATTTCCTTTGCTTCCTACTTGCTATTCAGTAAACACTAGGGTTTCTTTTTTCCTACGATATCCCAGGTGCCTTGTTTACCAACAGAAAGGAAATTTCCACACTTTGCAACAGAGCACTAACTGCATCCATTTCTGCAGGCAGTGGAGGGGTGACACGCAGCAGCACAACCCATACAGCTCTACTGCTCTCTGTTCAGGACAGCTGTGCCATACCTGGGAACTTGACCGTGGTAAAAGGAAGACAATAATCTCAAAATCTCCTGTGATTTTTAGTGGATAGAGCTCTGAACTGAAATGGCCCTTGGCTTAGCAAAGACCCTTTAAAATTATTTATACATTAAAAAATAGGCCCAATCAGAAGTATACTTCATGAAAAGAAAATAATAATGGAAACTTGGAAGATGATAGCATGGCCTTTAGAAATAGTGAGAGACTGGGAATTAAAAAAGGCCAGTGAGACATTCCAGTGTGTGGAATGGCCCAGGAAGTTAACAGCTGTGACCAATACGTAATTTCAATGGGTGCCACACGGAACCAAAACCTCAGCAAAAGTTTGCTGTACATAAGTGCCTGGGGTAGTAGTGCTTTGGGGAAACCAAGAAGAAGGGACTGGGTTCCAGGGACGGCTGACTTGTGGCCAAAGGAAGGGAGGAGAGGTGAGAGAGGGCGTGGCCACTCGGAGAAGGATGGGGAAGGGCGACTTTGGCTTTGCCTAGAACACGGAATGAACCTTCCCTCTTTTTATTTGCATGTTAAAGGACAGAAGCCCTCCTATGGCTAGAAGTCTTGGGGATGGCAGATATTTCCATTATATTTTTATAAGTTTCAACCATAAGGGTTAACTATGCACCATACATTTTGCTAAGTAAGCACTTTATACACCTAATCGCATTGAATCTGAAGAGGTACTTGTTATTATCCTTCTGTTCAAACGAGGAAGCCAGGTCCTCATGAGAACAAAGGTAACTTGCTCAAGGTCATAGAAAAAGCACCAGTGTCCAGATTCAAACCCAGGGCTGCTGGACTCCAAATCGCACATTCCTGAATATCCTGCTGTGTATTGGCTTCTACTACACTGCTCTTCCTTGAACCACTCTGTTTCTCGGAGTCTCCTCTTCCGGATGTCTCATGACCTTCTTGCTAATTGTTCTATCAGTCTTCTTTGTTATCCCCACCGCCACTGCCAATGTAATCCTGCTGTTTCTTGAGGCACCCAGACACCTCCTGAGGGCCGCTCTCTCAGTCCATTCCTACGCCATGGATACCACATCACATTCACAGTGGAGTGACTCAGCCTTCTAGGACACGTTAGGGGATGTGGCTGAGGCCACACAGGAAAAGGCAAGGCTAGTTACTGATAAAGGTAATTTGTACATTGGGTCCCACAAACTAGAGGCTGCCCCAGGCGCCCAGCCCATGCCACAGATCAAAACCTGTGTCAGCCTGCTCTTATGGGAAACCTGCCCAGGAAACCTAACATATACCAATCACAACCCTCCAACTCAGCTGTAGCTGGCTTACCTTACTCTAGAAAACAGGACCTGCTAGGCTTATCAGGAAATCCCCAGCCTCCTAGCCAATCCTGCCTTCATTCCACATTGCCTCTTCCAACACTCTGGAAAACTCATTCATGCCCAAAATCCCCGGGGAAGAGTGCTCTGCTGATGGTGAGGCTTGTACTCCTCCAATCTGTGAATTGTTTGCCTTTGAATAAAGGACATCAAACTGGTTACTAAACTGTGTTATTTTTGTCATTTGATGGTGCTACCTAGGGACCCTTTTGCCCTGGCCATACTGAATGGTGAGCCTCTTAAAACTGTAAGTCAGACCATGTTTTCCCCTTGCTTAAAATCCTCCCATGGCTTCCACTACGTTGAGAAAGAAATTCAAAGCTCTTACAATGGCCCCCAGCCCCTGCGTGAGCTGGCCCCTGCCTACCTCTCTGCTGGTCTCGGCCTCATTCCCTTCCTCCTTGTCCGTGGTCTCTACCACCTGCCCAGGGCCTCTGTGCATGCTGCTCTTTCTTCTGCAGCGCCCTTCTCCCAGACAGCCACATGAGTCTCCTTCAGTTAATTCAAGCCTCTTCAGAGAGGCTTTCTGGGACTGCACATCCTACCTAAAATAGCAAGCCCACCCCATTTCCGCTCCCTCTGCTGGTGCTTCCCCACCCGCCCTGCCCCGCCCCAGCACCTATCACTCGCTAACAACATAACATATGATTTGATTTTGATGTTGGTCTCCCTGTTAGAACATAAGCTCCTCCAGACCAGGGACTTCAGCAGTCTTATTCACCCTAAAAACCCAGTGCCTAGAAGAGCTGGCTCATAATAGGCACCTCACACCTATGACACGAACTGCAATGACACCTACTGAATGAATGAATGCATTTCACAGATTTGTTCTGAATTGAAAGGCTCGAAGTCTGGCCTGTCCTGTACACAAGTGCCTGACTGGGGGACAAGGCGTGTCAGGCAGGTCCTGTGAGAAAAGTACAGGAAGAGTGGGATGATTTGATGAGCGCCTCATGTGTGTAGGACACAGAGAACCCCTGAAAGTAGTGCTGTACTCCAGGGCAGAAACAGATGTGAAGGGCAAGGACGGGAGCAGTACCAGGACCGGCAGACGCAGGGAAGCAGAGCTGAGAGGACACTGATAGGAGCTGAGCAGCGCCGCCAGCCCGCAGCAGCCTTGCAGCGAGGGACCCCAGAGAATCAGTGCCCACTGCACCTCCCTCCCTCTGATTTCCTTCTAGGACACCCTCACACTGACCCATCGGAAAGCCAGAAGGCCAAAGCAAGACACAGCAGGGTGGAGAAGGGTGGGAGAGTCACCCAGAAGGTCAAATGGAAGGTCTCCATCAGAAAAGACAAAGGACCTTGTAGGGCATCAGTAAGCTGAGCCTTTGCCTCTTGCTGTGTCGAAGGAGATGCAGATGACATTAGACAAAGGAGGAGTTGGAGGCCTCACCACCGTCCAGACCAGGACGGAGTCCTGCAGACCCATGAGTCAGGATTTCATTCTACTGGCTGCTAAGTACAATTACCAGCTGGAAAGGTGTTGTAATTATTCTCTTCATACACTTAGTTTGCCAAAGGGACAGAGTTCTTTCATCTAGGCTAAACTTTCACCTCCATTGTAGCAGCCACATATCTTTTAATACCCAAATCCTCTGGATAGCTGCAGGCAGCAGGGAGCAGTCCTAGCTTGGCTTCACACATCCCTTAAGACCTGGCGATTGGTTCTGCAATGAGATCTTCCCCGACATCACAACACTGAGAGGACAGATTTTCTAGCAATAGAAAAGGAAAAGAGCGATGATTCCCTACCTCACTCTACACACAAAGTATAACTAAAAATGGAAACATCTAAATATAAGAGCTAAAACTATAAAATTCTTAGGAGAAAACATGTGTAAATCTTGGCTACTTTGCACTTAGCAATGGTTTCTTATAACATGTAAAGTACAAGCAACCAAAAAATAGATAAATTGGACATTATCAAAAGTAAAAGCTTTTGTGCCTCTGAAAACACTATCAAGAAAGTGAAAAGACAACCCATAGACTAGGAGAAAATATTTGCAAATTACGCGTCTGGTATAGGGGCCTGGTGTCCAGAACTCTAATAATTCAACAATAAAATTACAAATAACCCAATATAAAAATAGGCAAAGGACTTACTGCTCCAAAAAAGATATACAAATGCAAACCCAAACCACAAGATACAGTATACTCCACACCCACTGGGACGGCTATCCTCAAAATGGTGACAGTAGTGTCGGCCAGGACACGGATAAGTTAGGACACTTAAACGTTGCTGGTGGGATTGCAACAAGTGTAGCCACTTTGCAAAACAGTGTGCTAGTTTCTCAAAATGTTAAACACAGAGTTACCATGTGACTCAGCGTTTTCACTCTTACGTATATGTCCAAAAGAATTGAAAACATGTGTCTGCACCAAAGCTTGCACACGAATGTTCACGGCAGCATTATTCATAATAGCCAAAAAGTGGAAACAGCCCACTGCTGACTGACTGATGAGTGGATAAACTAAATGTGGCACGTCCGTACCAAGGAACAAGGGAATGTTTTTTGGCAACAGAAAGGAATGAGGCACTGATACACGCTACCCCGTGGAAGAACCTTGAAAACATTATGCAAAATGAAAGAAGCCAGACACAAAAGACCACATACTGTATGCTCCTATTTATATCACATGTCCAGAATGGGCAAATTTACAGAGACAGAAAATAGGTTACTGGTCTCCACCGACTGGGAAAAAGAGAGGATGAGGAGGGCCTATGGGGTTTCTTTTAGCAGTAATGGAAACGTTCTGGAACCGGATGGTGGCGATGGTAGTACAACCTTGGAAATGCACTAAAAGCTACCGAGCCATTGTCTACTTTAAAAGAGTATATTTTATCATTTGTGGATGATTTCTCAATTTTTAAAAATGGATGATGAACAGTAGCGAAGTGAAACTCTTTCTAGTCTCCTTATGGCACCAGCCCAAGGAAATTAATGAAAGTAATAAAAAATCTGAAAATACAAGTGAAAGAATTATGGGGCCCTGGGACAATGCTGAGATGAAACATGTTAAGGCACCCTGTGAACTTTTTTCACGGTTGTTTCAGTGGCCTTTGCAGAAAGGGGAAAGGAAACAAGGGAAGATGGGAATGAAGGCCCGTGAGTGCCTCCTGTGAACTGGGAGCTTTAGCAGAGCCTGAGGGCTCCACCCGGGGGAGGGGAGGGACGCATTCAGCACGGGCCTCACATTCTTGAAGGGCCTTGAGTGCAGACTTGCAGGGTGTTTCTCAATGACATTCAAGACTCAGGTACACTGAAACAATAGCAGGAATTTTTGTACCATATAAAACTACACCTCATGAAATATAAACTATAAGATAAATCCTTACTTAGTGTAAGTCCTTATCTTATAAATTACAGAATTATATTGCACTATATCTGTGTGGGCTAAGAACATTAGTTTATTAAAAGTAAACATTTAGAACATACCATTAATTTTACAACCCTGTTTTTGGCATTTGTTCTTTTTTGTTGTTCTAACATATTAGAACTTTCTAAAATGGAAATGATCTAGGCCTGTCTTAATTTCTAAGAAGTCCTGATTATATTTGATCCCAACAACCACCCAGGAGGTAAGTATTATTGTCTCATTTTAGAAATTAGAAAAGTGAGGCTCAGCAAGACTAAATTAATTAGCTTTTCTCTCAAAGTTACTAAGTGACGTATAACTCATGGTGCCACTTTTACGTGGTATGGATGATGAAGGCTGCAAATGTAGGCTTGTCTCCACTTAATGCACCACAATAACCCCTGTGCCCGGGTCCCAGGTGCCACGTGGAGTCTTTGGGCACAGTCCTGCCTACAGCCAGGCTGCGGCAGAACCACTCATATCCCACCGGAACGCTTCCCCAAGACTCTGCTGCTCGTGCAAACGCATCAGGACTGCTTCGAAAAAGAACGTACAACTGAGAAAGTTCAATGAAGGCCTGCATTTGATCAGGAATGCAGACATATCTTTGCAGACCTTCCCTACCTCCTTTAAAGAGAGGACCACCCATTAAATAGAGCAGAAATGCCACCTCCGCTTCCTTGCTAAGCTGGAGCAGGGCTTAATGTCTTCATGCTGGACAGATTTTACAGGATCTGGAGTACTGGAAGTGAAGAGACTCTTGTCTCTGGCTAGCATTGTGGAGGGAGGAGTGTAGAGAAGGGACAGACAGGACCAAATGCCACCAGATGCACACCACATGAATACAAAAGCCCAAATGCATTTTCCTCATTTTATGGGGGAAGAGACTAGTGCTAAGTGTAACTTTGCCGCAGTCACATGGCAGGTAGAGCTGGCTAGAATTCATTCCAGGTTTACCTGACTCCTGAGAGGATGCCCCTCCCCGTACCATAGCTTGTGAGGCAACATGTGCAGTGGTCAGGAGCACATGTGAGCTTTGTTATGCCAGTTCAAATCCCACCTCTGACACTTACTAGTGAGGAACCTTGGGCAAGGTGAGAGACCCTTATTCTTCAGTGTTCTCACATGGAAAGATAAGAATAATAATTATATCTGCCTCATATGGTTGTGATAAGGATTAAATGGAGCTTCTGGGCTGGTAAACATGTGAAGGTCCAGGGAGAGTGAAGACGGCATGGAAGCTTCATGCTCTTCCCCAAACCTTGCCCTGTGCATCTCTTCCATCTGGCTCTTCCTGAGGTATATCCCTTCATAGTAAACTGGTCATCTAATTGACCCTAAATTGGGAAAAAGCTGCAAATGAATAAATTATCATTGGAATCAGAGTACGTGAAAATAAAGGACTCCACTTTCAATGAATGGAAGAATATTCGAGAGCTCAGCCCTTGGGAGGATTCTAATCTCCTCCAAAGATAAAATCCAAAATTCCAGAAGTCCTTAAGGCTAAGAAACTTGACTGCGCTGAATGTTTTTTTAAAAAATGTTATCATCAACGGGGATTCCCTCTGCATAGCCCTATGTAGTGGGAGGAGAATTCCAGACCTGCAGAAGCCTGCATACGAGTCACCTGATGGTAGATGACCTTTATAAAAAGTCAAATACAGGTCTTCATACTTCTCAAACCTTCCATTTGCAAATGAAAATAACGGTGACCAAATATATTTCATGAGGACTTTAAATAAAAATGTAAATACTGCTAAAAAATTTTCTAAGGACTAAACAATGACAATCAGAACAGTGCCCGTCATGTAGTAAATGCTATGCTATGTAAGAATGTGCTATTACTGTTGTATGTAGTTTCTCCTAATCAACACAGTAGAAGGTAATGAGCAGGGATTATAAAAATATCTCTGTATACACGAATGTGATAAGATGTTCATAAATGGGTGTGATAAAAGATAAAAAGATGTGATAAAATGGAATGCTTTCTGCTCAGTTCCAGCCATGCCTGAACATCTGAGAGCAAAGTGCAGGCACCAAATCCCTGCACATTCCGAAGTGAGGTGCAGGACACCTATGCAAGGACTTCCCGGGCAGGGTCTCAAGGACAGTGTAAGAAACTGTGAAGTGAAAAGGCTGTGAAGGAGATATCATTTGGAGAAAGCAGCTGGAAGTGGAGTTTTTCTTCCCCACTCTCACTTCCCCATGGAAGAAAGAGCACAGGGTCTTCCCCTTTCTCATGTTTAGTGAGGGGCATTTATTTAGGGGAACAAATGGAGAGCTTCATGTGTCTCCCTAGGAGGTTGGTGACACAGAGGACATGTTTCTGACTCATGCTTGAGACATCGAAAGGCAAGGACTGAGATTATTGGACTAAGGCAAAGAGAAAGAGGAAGGCATTGGTACTTCAAGTGATGGTGAAGGCCAGACAGAGCATGGGAGAGAAAACCATGAAACAGACGTGGACCCAGCTGGAGAAAGCCAGCCTGGAGCAGTCTTAAAAGACACTGGCTGAGAAGGGGGCGGTGGCAGAGCAGGGACAATGGGACTCTAATAGGGTCGGTGTGGGTGAACTCAATGCCTAAGGGCCAAGGGTAGTTATGAACAGTCAGCCCAAGGCACGGGCCGTCCTGGAAATTACAAGGAGATTTTTGTCCAACAGAGGAGCCCTAGAGAAAACCACAAAAGCCCCTGCAGAGAAGCAGCTATAAATATCCACTTACTACAGGCAACACCTTCAACACAAACACATGCCATTCCCCCCTACCCGCCCCCCCTCCCCCGCCCCCCAATCTCTACTCCTTCTGGGCCTAACCCACAACAAATGAGTTGCATGAACTGGGATTGAACTGGGGGGCGGGGGGGGGGGGACTGAAGGGCAGAAGGGCAAAACTGTGGAGCAGGGAGGAACAGAACAGAAGCTGACTGTACCCCTTCCTCACTGCAGGCTGCCCACCTGAAACCCACCCAGCCCGGGCAAGTGAGGAAATGTTCACTTGAATGAAATTTAGAGTTTTAATTACTACATTCAACGAGACATTTTACTGCCTGAAATAAAGCTTTTTACTTTCTAAGAGTTTGCGATAAGTCCAGGGGATGGAAAATAAATAGTCCATAGTTTGTGTTTGAAGGGAGAGGGATGGCAAACAATAAGGTTGATTTCTGCTTTCACATGTTGAATTCCACCCATTCCAAGTAATGCCACTCATGTAAGGAACCATCCTTAAAACACGGAAAGTCAGCCTGGGTGGGGGCGCCAGCTCGAGGGGATGACCTGGGCATGAGGAATGCACAAACGATAATAGAAATACCTCCTAGATTATAGGGAGAGAAAGTGTCTGTACATGTTATGGTCCCTCATATGCTGCCCCCTTGCTCTTTGAAAATGAGAGGAAGAGAATGATCATGAAATCATAGACTATGTGTAAGACATCATGAAGGATATGCATGTTTAATTGGTGGAAATGATATTTGATTAAAGTATATGCTCTTGATGTGAAGGCTCACGAGAGTTGTGTTCATTCATTCATTCATTCAAACATTTACTGAGCATCAACCTTATCTAGGCAAGGTTTCTCTTGGCTTGTGTTTATGTCTAATTCGAGGTGCATGCTGATTAAAAAAAAAAGCCTCTCTTAACTATAAGCTGGGAAAGGCATGATTCCAAAGTAAAGCTGTCGTCAGTATTCAAAGTAGGAGGCGTGTGGAACTCACATGTGTTCTATAGAAACGGTATGTTTGGGCAGAAAATACATTTGCCATGGGGACACTTTCCCTTGGTTTGTGCTCCACCAAACAGCATCTGTCCTTAGCAGATGCAGGAGAAGCACAGCCCAAACCTTCCGGTGTTGCCCCACATGCCAATTACTTTCAGCAGAAGGTTTTAGAATTCAGTGTGTGCCTCAGTTATAGATTGAAACTGGCCTCAGCCAAAACCACAGCTTAACTGGCTTTACTGAGTTACAAACAACTGGAATTAAGGTGTAGAAGAAGAGATAAGATAGATCTAATTTTCTTGACATCCATACACACTCATTATTTTCTTCCTCATTTTTGTGTGCCCTTGTTATTGGGGTGCTCTTTCACAGTGCGCAGGCCTAACCCAGATGGCAGCACGTGAGGGGGCAGCCTGGGATCTTGTCATCCTCAAGGAGCAGAACTGGGGACCATCGATGTCCCTCCACAGAGTGTCTCCCATGGCAGACAGCTACCTCCCCACTCAGGGCACAGTCCTGGCACGGGTGCTTCTGTCGGACTCCCGGCCAGAGAGAACAGCAGGGCCCTCCCCCTTTGTGTAGGGACAGAGGACAACACTGCAGAGTTTCCCTTGCCCTAAGGGGAGGGAACCGGGCCACAGTACACCCCTTTCAAAGGGTCCCCTGCCCTGCTCTGGATCAAATGAAGAGAAAATGAAAGACCTTTTTCATAGCTTGAGATCCAAAACTTTCATGCCCACTTCTGATGAGCCTCATAAAAAAATGGATCTTTCTCAGCTGAGGAACAGAAAGACATCAGAATAACCCTGGCAGAAAAACATCTGCCAGAAGGGCAAGAGTCTGAAGGAAGAGTGGGGGTGACAAAAGACCCGATGGCCACATCCCTCCCTCTTTTTTCTCTTTGCTGGTTGTTGGGTTGTACCTCTGACCTCCAGGGATGTCTGAGAGTGAGATGCTTTGCTAGGAGTGTTCTAAAACTCAGACAAAGCTTAATTTGAGATACTCTGAGGTAATTCAGTAACTGTTAGTTGAAGACCAACCTCAATTTTTTATCTAAAATAAAGTAGCCTCCATAGGACTAACTTAGAAACCAGGACTCACTCACTGCTTCAGCTGAACTTGACATTTTAGTTCCTTGAACCACAGCAGACTGTCCCTTCAGGAAACACCATTTCAATGAATATTCACTATCTACTGAAAACGCAAAGCCAACCTAAGATCCACTTCCTTCATTCACTTCTGCCTCTAAACGCTTTTCTTCCTGGACTTCAGTTCACTTAGCACATTCCTCCTTGAAGGAAAGTGTGTGCCCCACACAGACAAAATATATTCGTGTTTAGCAAAATACAAGTGTGATGAAACAATAATCAGAATGATGCCATTTTTTCTGACTTTTGGAGAAATTCCAAAAAACATTTCAAAAGTGTCTGAACTAAAGAAAAAGATGTGTTGGTCCACGTCATTGTGCCCTAGCTCCACATGCCAGGATGTTGCCTTGTCGAATAATAATAACACTTTATCAAATATAGCAAATTTCACTGATTTCCTTGTGGGGGTGGTGTTCTGAGTGCTTAATATGTAATCAGCTCCCTTAATTCCTATAACCTGATGAGGCAGATGAGTTAACTGAAGCACAGAAATGTTGAGCCTGAGTTCATACAGCTATCAAGTGGCAGAACTTGGATTTGAACCTAAGTTGATGTGCCTCCAGAATGCATGCTTTTAACCAACCTCCACACTCTCTCTCAATGTTTTCAAAAGTGCTTGTTGTTTTACATAGGAAATTGGCCTCACTTCATGTCTCTCATGGACAGTCCCTAAAAAATTCACAGAAGGAATGTTATCTATTAAATCCCATCTACAAGCTAATTCATTTTTAATGGTGATTTATGGATCTGGGAAAATGTAATTTCATATACAGAATGACGTAATAATCTTAATTCATGATCAGCATTTAAAAAAATCCCCTCCATAAGTTTCCCACGAATATTAATCATAGATAAATCCATAGCCACGTCATTCACTGCTGTTGTAGCCAGCAGGAAATTCAACCAGAGAGTCTGACTCAAAGTATATTTGAAATCCATTTTATGAAATGCTCTTTTGGTGTTAGATCTAACCCACATAATTACAGAATGTTAGAGCTGAAAGGGGCCTTGGAGTTTATAGAATTTAAGCTCCTTAAATGAGGCTGTCCAAGGACACATGAGTTGTCCCAGGTCCCAGAGCCATGCAGTGGAAGGACTGTCATGAGAACCAGCTCACAGACCTCCCAGGTTCCAGTGCCCTTCTCCCCTTTACCATGCTGCCTGCCCTGCCCCACATGACGTTTTCCATAAAAGAGTAACACGTTTTCATTGCCTGGGGCTAAAGACACTTCCCTGTGCTCTGTACAGACAAGTTTAATATCATTATATTCCACCAGCTGAATTTTGGAAATATACCTGATCTACTTGAAATACGAGTTAGGTGGTGTTTACCATTTCTTCATTTAGAGAAGCAGACAAGTAAATATCATAAAATGCTAGCAGGAGATGAAATAGGAGCGTGGCAAGTGAAAAAGGTTATTACTTTTCATCCTACTTACATGGATACTTATTTCCTAGCATTCTATTCTATTTCATCATCAATCACTTCTTCTCCATGGAAGTTGGTGATGTCTCTGAAAACCATAGAAAATGTAAGCTTTGTGAAAGAGAAAACATGTCTATTTTCAAAATATTAGCTCCTCGGCCTCCTGTCTGGTCCATGAGCTCAAGACCTCTGCAGCCTGCCTGCTCTCGGTTTCTTCTGCCAGAACACCTGGATGTAACCATTTGTTCCTTCCAAATCACAGACTTTACCCTATTATCTGTATCTCAGAAACCTTCAGCAACTACCCGTTGACTCCATGATAAAGCCCAAAGTTTCAAAGCCCTAAACAGACTGCAAGTCTGTTTATATAAACCCTTCAAGCACATTTGCCTTTTTGTACCTACACAGTAACACTGATTTCATATTTGCTGTTCTGTTTCATTTTAATTTTTCCATGTATGTTTCTCTTACCTTTTCATCCATTTCATAAGTTCCTTTAGAGCAAGGAACATTTTTTACACTAAAAATATTTCCTATGTGCCTTAAACACATAAAAGAACTAAGTAAATATCACTAGCTAATTATTTATCTTCCATAATTTCCATTATCTTCCCCTTTTGCCAATATTCTTCTTGAAGAGTTAGCAGTTAAAATATTCAGGGTGATTTTATTCTAAGAACCTAAAAGCCATGAAAAGTATCTTTAGGTAGAGTTTTTTACCTATAATTCATGGTTAAATTCAAAGATAACCTGTTAAAGTGTTTAGTAATAGTTTAAGATAATTAAGAAAATAAGAACACATAAATTCAATCTTTTTTTGTTTTGTTTTAAAAACTGACCTAAGTTTGCCACAACATTGGTGGTTAAAAGGGAACAAAAATATAAGAACAAGAATATTAATGGAGCCTCACATATCATATGTTTAAATATTTCAAAGATATAAATCAAGCTGATAAACTATTAAAGTACATTTTCATTTCTTGGATTGAAAAATACACTTCAAAATGACCTCAGATTTGCCTCTTTCTCTTCTCTCTCCATCTCCTTTTGGCACTACAAGTGGCTTCCCAGGTCTGCAAGTGGAGTCCTAAGCTTGCATATTCAATTCAGAACACACGCCCTGCCACCTCACACGCTTGGGAATATCCACCCTGGGAGCAGAACCTGCCCTCAGAGGGACAAAGAAGAGGTTCTTTTTAAATGGGGTCACTCTTGCCCAGGGCTAGGGACTTACTGAATCTACACTTTTAAAAAATTTTTTAAATGAATTCAATCAGAATTTTTAGCTTCATTCAAAATAACAAATAAAAAGTAATACCTTTATGACTTGAAAAAATCAGTTAAATTGTTAAAAGGAGTTTCATCTCTTATAATGTAAAAACACATAAAAGAAAAACATATAGTACAATTGTAAAAATTTTCAAGTTACTACACACTATAACTATTCCCAGTAACACATCAATATTTTACTAGCAAGATGGTTTATATTAAAAACACATTGGCAAAGATCCAAGATAGCAGCAGAGTAGGTGGGAGCTACACTAACCTCTTCCCAGGACCAAACTTGAATTACAACTAAATTATAGAAAAATCATGCTAAATAACTAGCTGGAGAGAAACCTTATAACCGAGGATATTGAAGAATCCACATTACCACATTGAGACTGGTAAGGAAGTGTGGAGGCACAAGAGGGCTGGCTGGGCTCCCACAGGTAGTAGCTTAAGTTCTGGAGGGATATTTCAGTGGCTAAGGGGTTCCCACAAAGAAGTATGAGGTCTAAACCCCAAGCCAGGCTCCTAACCTGGAACACCAGACCTGGGAAATGTGCCCATATAACATGTGGCCGTGAAAAGCATCAGGGTTTCTTTCCAACAGGGAGAGATGGCTAGAGACACAGACACCCTCTTAAAGGTCAATGCACAAAACCTCATTTGCAACCACTTACCCTGGGCTCTGGCAGAGGGAGGATAGAGTGAATGAGAACCTCCTGAGGAGAGTCGGTGGTTAGTGGATTGGGGGAGAGAGCTGAAGGATCAGCCACCAGGATCTCTCTGCTCAGTCATTGCTCATCTTGCAGTAGCCATCTTTCTCAGGCAGGTACTCCCCACCATGTGACATCAGCCTGTGGGAGAGCAATGCCCCACCCACAGGAATCCTTGCCCTACCCTGTTGATCTTAAGCCCTGCTGAGGAGTACACCTGGAGGCCCTTTTAGTGATTTAGCCTAACACACAGCCTGCAGGTGGAGGTGGGTCACTAGGAGCTTTGACACTTTAGCTGACTCTCCTCCAGGTACTGGTGCTGGTAAAAAGCCAGCCCCATTCTTTCTGCACATAAAAACACCCAACAGAGGGAGCCACAAGCTGTGGATCACTGAGAGCTCCAAACAGGTTGCCCAGGGCCAGTGACAGGCAGCATCTGACATAGGCCTTCACCAGAGTTTTTGCAGACCTGCCTAATGCATAGAAACAAACACTAAGAGGCAGCCAAAATGGGAAGACAAAGAAACAGGCCCCAAATGAAAGAACAAGAGAGTTCTCAGAAGAAGAGCTAAATAAAATGGAGGCAAGCAATTTATCAGATATGGAGTTCAAAGTAATGATTATAAGGATGCTCAACAGTATGAAAAAAGATATAGGAACAATAAAAAAGGACCAATCATAAAAATAAGACAATATCTGAAATAAATAATAGAAAACAGTTGGTTAGATGAAGCAGAGAATAAAATCAGTGATTTGGAAGACAAGGTAGAAAAAAACACCCAATGGGAGGAGCAAAAAAAAATTTTTTTTAATGATAGTTTAAAGGACCTTTGGGACAACATGAAGGATTACAACATCTGAATCATAGGGATACCAAAAGGGGAAGAGACAGAGCAAGAGATCAAGAACCTATTTGAAGAAATAGTGACTGAAAATGTCCCCAGTCTGGTGAAAAAAAAAAAGATACACAAGTCCAGAAAGTGCAGAATCCCAAACAAGGTGGACTCAAAGAGGTACACACCAAAACACATCATAATTAAAACTACAAAGCCTAAAGATAAGGAAAGAATCTTAAAGGCAACAAGAGAAAATCAGTTAGTTACCTAAAAGGGAGCTCCGATTAGACAATCATTTGCTTTCTCAACAGAAACTGTTCAGGCCAGAAGGGACTGACATGAAATATTCAAAGTGATGAAAATCAAGGACCTAAAAGCAAGGCTATTTTACCCAGCAAGTCTATCATTTAAAACTGAAGGAAAAATAAAGACTTCCCAGACAAGAAAAAGCTAAAGGAGTTTGTTATCACCAAATCAATATTGCAACAAATACTAAAGAGTTTGCTAAAGAAGAAGAATGAGGAGGAGGAGGAGGAGGAGGAGGAGGAGGAGGAGGAGAAGGAGAAGGAGAAGGAGAAGAGGAAGAAGAAGAAGGGGAAAGGGAAGGAGAAGAAGAAGGCAGCAGTGATGACAGAGGAAAATAGTTAAAAATAAAATGGCAATAAATATATGTATTTTTCAATAACCACCTTAAAAGTAAATGTTTTAAATGCTTTAATAAAAAGACATAGGGTAGCTGAATGGATAAGAAAACAAAACCCATATATATGCTGTCTTCAAGAGATGTACCTCAGAACAAAAGATATACATAGACTAAAAGTAAAAGGATGGAAAAAGATACTCTACACAAATGGAAACGGAAAAAAGCTGGGGTAGCAATACTTCTGACAAAATAGACTTTAAAACTAAGGCTATAGTAAGAGACAAAGAAGGACACTACATAACGATAAAGGGAACAATCCAACAAGAGTATATAACCCTAGTAAACATTTACACACCCAACATAGGAGCACCTAAATATATGAAGCAAATCTTGATGGACTTAAAGGGGGAGGTGGATAGAAATAAAGTCACAGCCCTGGCTGGTGTGGTTCAGTGGATTGAGCTCTGGCCTACAAACCAAAGGGTCGCTGGTTCAATCCCCAGTCAGGGCACATGTCTGGGTTGTGGGCCAGGTCCCCTGTAGGGGGCACATGAGAGGCAACCACACACTGATGTTGCTCTCCCTCTTTTTCTCCCTCCCTTCTCCTCTCTCTAAAAATAAATAAATAAAATCTTTTAAAAAAAGCAATACAGTCATAATCAGGGATTTTAACACCCCATTGACTTCAATGGATAGATCTTCCAGTCAGGAAATCAACAAGGAGACAGTGGTCTTAAATCACACACTAGATCAAACAGATTTAATTGATATCTTCAGAGCATTTCACCCCAAAGCAGCAGAATATACATTCTTTTCAAGTGCACATGGAGCATTTTCTAGAATAGATCAAATGTTAGGACATAAAATGAGTCTCAATAAACTTAAGATTGTAATCATATCAAGCATCTTCTCTGACCATAATGCTATGAAACTAGAAATCAATCACAAGATGAAAACTGAAAAAACACACGAAGACATGGAAGCTAAATAACATATTATTAAACAATGGATGGGTCAATAATAAGATTAAGGAAAAAATCAAAAGGTCACTGAAACAAATGAAACTGAGAACACAACAATACAAAACCTGTGGGACACTGGGAAAGCAATCCTAAGAGGGAAATTCATAGCAATACAGGCCTATCTCAATAATCAAGAAAAAGCTCAAATAAACAATCTAACTTCACTCTTAAAGGAACTTGAAAAAGAGCAACAAACAAAGCCCAAAGTGAGTAGAAGGAAGAAAATAATAAAGATCAGAACAGAGAAAAATGAAATAGTCTAAAAAATGACACAAAAGATTAATGAATACAAAGAGCCGGTTCTTTGAAAAGTTAAACAAGATTGACAAACATTTGACTCATCAAGAAAAAAAGAGAGAGGACCCAAATATATAAAATCAGAAATGAGAGAGGAGAAATAATAACTAACATCAAAGAAATATAAAGGATTGTAAGAAAATATTTTGAACAACTATATGCCAACAAATTGAACAGCCTGGACAAAATGGGTAAATGCCTAGAAACATACAGTCTTCCAGAACTAAATCAGGAAGAAGCAAAGAATCTGAACAAACAGGTTACACTTAGTGAAAATGAAGCAGTGATAAAAAAAACTAACAACAAATATAAGCCCTGGACTGGATGACTTCACAGGTGAACTTTACCAAACATTCCAAGAACTAACACCTCTCCTTCTCAAACTATTCCAAAAAATCCAAGAGGGAGGAAGACTCCCATGCTCATTTTATGAGGCCAGCATTATCCCAATTCCAAAAACAGATAAAGATACTCCAAAAAAAGACAATTATAGGCCAATATCCCTGATAAATATAGATGCTATAGAATACATAGTTAAATCTATCCCTGATAAATATCAATCCTCAACAAAATACTAGCCAACTGAATACAGCAATACATCAAAAAGATCTTACACCATGATCAAGTGGGATGTATTCTGGGGATGTAAGGTTGGTACAACATTCTCAAATCAATAAACACGATACTCCACATAAACAAAATGAAGGATAAAAAGCACATGATTATATCAACAGATGCAGAAAAAACATTTGATAAAATCTAGCACCATTTATAATAAAAACTCTCAGCAAAGTGGGAATGGAGGGAACATACCTAAATGTAATAAAGTTCATGTATGAGAAACCCACTGCCAGCATCATACTCAATGGGCAAAACCTACAAGTGTTCCCTTTAAGATCAGGAACAAGATAGGGATGTCTGCTTTCACCTCTCTTATTTAACATAGTATTGGAAATCCTAGTCACACCAATCAGACAAGAAGAAGAAATAAAAAGCATCCAAATTGGAAAAGGAGGAAGGAAAACTGTCATTATTCATAGATAATACAAAGAACACTAAAGATTCCACCGAGAAACTACTAGAACTGATAAATGATTTCAGTAAAGTAGGGCACAAAATTAACATCTGGAAATCAGTTGCATTTTAATATACCAATAATGAACTAACAGAAAGGGAAATTAAGAAAATAATCCCATTCACAATTGCTTCAAAAAGAATAAAATACCTAGGAGTAAATTTAACCAAGAATATAAAAGACCTGTACTCAGAAAATTATAAGACACTGAAGAAAGAAACTGAAGAAGATACAAATAAATGGGGATCCAAATACTGTGTTCATGCATAGGAAGAACTAACATCATTAAAATGTCCCATACTGCCCAAAGCAATCTATAGATTCAATGCAATTCCTATCAAGACACTGATGACATATTTCACAGAACTAGAACATATATTCCAAATATTTATGTGGAGCCACGAAAGACCTGAAATAGCAACAGCAATCTTCAGAAAGAAAAACAAAGTTGGAGGAATCATGCTACCTAATATCAAACTATAGTATAAGGCCATAGTAATCAAAACCATATGGCATTGGCATAAAAACAGACACATAGAATCAATGGAACAGAATAGAGACCCCAGAAATAAACCCACATTTTTATTGTCAATGAATATTTGACAGGAGGCAAGCACATACAATGGGCTAAAGACAGTTTATTCAATAAATGGTGTTAGAAAAGTTGGACAGACACATGCAGAAAAATGGAGGTTGACCACCTTATTACACCGCACACAAGAATGAACTCAAATGGATTAAAGGATTAAATGTTAGACTGAAAACCATAAACATCCTGGAAGAAAACATAGGAAGTAAAATCTCAAACATTTCTCATAGCAGTATTTTTCCGGATGTATCTCCTCAGACAAAGGAAACAAAGGAAAAATAAACAAATGGGACTACATCAAACTAAAATGTTTTTGCACAGCAAAGGAAACCATCAACAAAATAAAAAGACAACCCACAGAATGGGAGAACATATTCTGCAATACATCTGATAAGGGGTTAATATCCAAAATTTATAAAGAAGTTACAAAACTCAGCCCTGGCTGGTGTGACTCAGTGGATTGAACACTGGCCTGCAAACCAAAGGGTCACTGGTTCAATTCCCAATCAGGGCACATGCCTGGATTATGGGCCAGGTCCCCAGTTGGGGGTGCACAAGAGGCAACCACACATCGATGTTTTTCTCCCTTTGTTTCTCCCTCCCATCCCCTCTGTCTAAAAATAAATAAATAAAATCTTTTTTTAAAAAGAAACCCTACAAAACTCAACACCAAAAAAACAAACAATCTAATTTAAAAATGGGCAAAGGACCTGAAACACTTCTCCAAAGAAGGCATACAGATGGCCAATTGACATGAAAAGACGTTCAGTGTCACTTATCATCAGAGAAATGCAAATTAAAACCACAATGAGATGTCACCTAGGACCTGTCAAAATGGCTATGGTTAATAAATCAACAAACAAGTGCTAGTGAGGATGTGGAGAAAGGGGAACACTTATGCACTGTTGGTGCTGGAATGCTGATTGGTGCAGCCACTGTGGAAAGCAGTATGGAGTTACCTCAAAAAATTAAAAATGGAACTGCTTTTTTTTATAACCCAGTAATTCCACTTCTGGGGATTTATCCAAAGAAACCGAAAACACTAAATCAAAAGAACATAAACACCCCTATGTTCATTGCAGCATTATTTACAAAGGCCAAGATATGGAAACAGCCCAAGAGTCCATCGGTAGATGAGTGGATAAAACAACTATGGGACATTTGCACAATGAAATTCTACTTAGCCATAAAAAAGAAGAAAATTTTACTCTTTGTGACAGTATGGGTGGATCTGGAGAACATTATGTTAAGTGAAATAAGCCAGTCAGAGAAAGAAAAACACCCTATGATTTCACTCATAGGTGGAATCTAATGAACAAACTGAACTAATAAGTGAAAAAGAGACAGGCTCATAAATAAAGAGGAGGCAGACAGCTCTGGGGGTGCTTTCGGGGGTGGAGGGATTGAGCAAAATGGAATAGGACTCATGGACACAGACAACAGTGTGGTGATTGTGGGGTTGGGGGGGAGGTGGAAGAGTCTATAAGGTGGATGGATAAATGGTGGTAATGGAAAAAATACAATAAAAATAAACTATTAAAAAACTCTTTGGAAAGGTGTAACATTACAACCAACAACATCATAATGTATATTTTTTAAAAAGACAACAAATATATTGCTTCTGTTACTTAATGAACAGCAAGACAGTTTCTTTTGTCTTTTTGTTTTTTGTGTGTTTTTTTTCAAATTTTCAATCCTTCAAGTTAGCTTCTGAGTCATGGTTAGTTTGATAAATGTAATTACATCCTCCATCTTTTCTGAGTAAGCAGTGCTCTTCTTAAACAGATATAATCATATGTAAACTCCTCATGAATTTGATTCCTTAGTGAATAAGTAAATACGTGTTTATCTCAGTTTATGTAGGAGAAGCCTATTTCCTGGTTGGTGCAGAAGATGACAACAGAGAAACATGAGTTTTAAAGTTACATGTCCAGAAAAATCATCTTATGTACCATGAAAGTGAAAGAAAAAAAGTCAGGAAAAAGGACTCAATCTTATTCTGACAATTTTTAGTTAGAATTCAGAGTAAATAAGGAACTCAAGAAAGCGATAGCACAACAGAGGTTGTCTAGGTCA
>CM052541.1:149640498-149739156 GCA_028533065.1 Trachops cirrhosus | reverse complement strand
GCATTATGCTAAGCGAAATAAGCCAGGCAATGAAAGACAAATACCATATGATCTCGCCTTTAACGGGAACCTAAACAACAAAACAAAGAAACAAGTAAAATATAACAAAGGACACTGAAATGGAGGACGGGATGTCAGTGACCAGAGGGGAGAGGGGAGGGAATTTCAGGGGAGAAGGGAAGGGTTTACAGGAACAAATATAGAGGACACATGGACAAAATTACGGGGCTTGGAAATGGAAGGGAGGTGGGGAGGGATGGGTGGGTGGGCTGGAATGGGAATAAAAGAAACTGTACTGAATAATCTAAAATAAAAAATTAAAAAAAAAAAAAGAAAAATCCCAGCCATAAATGAAATGAGTTCGTGCATCCAGACAATAGGCATCCAGGCTGCTAATGCAGGTGAAAGGCTTTATAAAGATGGGTGAAGGTGGGAACATCAACCTTACATCACAAAAGAGAGAAACCATATACAATGTGTGATGTGGGCAATAGTATAAAGTGTAAATATGTATAAAGCACCACCCTGTGAAATATTTTTGCGAAAATAATCTAATCAAGATCAAATTATCAGGTTTTTAATTGCTGGTTGTACTGAGGATGGAGGAAAGTGTTAAGTGTCACCATGAAGATAAAACCAAACAAAGTCAGAAAGTGGAAAATTCTACAGAAAAGTGATATAATTTCTTCAACAAATAAATTGCAAGAAAAACAAGAGGGAATAAGAATTTACAGATTAAAAGAGGCTTATGAGACATACTAACCAAATGTGCAGATTTGGTTTTGATGCCAATTCCAATGAACCAACTGTAAAAATACACCTAGATAATCAAAGAAATTAGAATACAGGATATTTGATAAAATTAAGTAGCTATCTATGATTTATTTAGTGTGATAATGATATTCTGGGGTTTTTTTTTAGTTTATTAGCTATATATAGTGATGTTTTTATGGGAAAAAGTGATATGCCTGGGGTTCACTTTTTTTAGTTTACTAGACTTTATATTTTAGAAAAGTTTTAGATTTACAGAAAAATTGAGAAGATAGTAAAAAGATTTTCCATACATGCCACATTCAGTTTTTCTTATTATTTAACATCTTACATTACAATGAATGAATGAATATCGATACATTATTATTAACTGAAGTGCGTATTTTATTCAGCTTCAGATTAACTAATACTCCTTCTTTGTTCCAGGATCCCTTCAGGATACTACCTGACATTTAGTTTCATGCCTCCTTAGATTCCTCTTGGCTGTGATCATTTCTTAGACTTTCATCAGTTGGATGACCTTGACAGTTTTGAGAAGTACAGATCAGGTATTTTGTAAAATGAGCCTCTATTGAAATTTGTCTTGTGTTCTCATGACTTGACAGGGATTATGGATTTTAGGAAAAAAGAGCACAGAAGCCAATGTGATTTTCATGACATAATATTATTATATCAGGGCTATACACTATCAACATGATTTATGGGTGTTGATGTTGACCTTGGTGGTGTTTGTCAAATATCTCCACTCCTTTAAAGTTACTCCTTTACCCTCTTCCCATACTGTACTTTTTGGAAGGAAGTCATTATGTAGAGCTCACACTTAAGGAGTGGGGGTGTTATGCTCCTCTCTCCTTAAGGATGCAGTATCTATATAAATTATTTGGAGTTCTTCTGCATAGGAGATTTGTTTCTCTGTTTATCTATCTATTCAATCATTTGTTTCTATCGATGTGGACTCAAGGATATTTATTTTATACATGCTTCTTTGTTTACATTGTTGCTCAAATTGTCCCAGTTTTGGCTATCGAGTGTTATTTCAGTTAGCCCCCAAATCCTTTGGCATATCTCCATCATTGTGTTTTTTGCATGTTTGGCATTTTTTTTCTATATGGCACTACAAGACACTCCAGGCTCATCTTGTACATTTTGCACTCCAGTCCTAAAAGCAGCCATTTTCCAAATAGCTCTGATTCATTTTATTGGAGAATGATATTGGAAACCAAGGTCTAGTTTCTAGGTATCCTCATTCCCACTGGGCTGTCATTGCTTCTACGTCTCCTCAACTGATAAAGCAAGGAAATATAACTATGTGGTATGTATACAAATATGTCTGAATATTTCCTTATGTAGCCATCTGTATCTATATTAAGCTAAACATGAGTTCATACTGAAGTTGGGACTGGCTTTTAATCCAGCTAAAAAGTGAAAGAGCAGAGGATGAATGGAGGAAATATGACTGCACAGAAGTTGGTAATTGTTGAAACGGAATGATGTATAAGTGTGAAGAGGGATGGTGTGGTGGTCCATTACTCTACTTTTCAGCATTATGCTATCATTTATGCATATGTTAAAAATATTTTAAACATAAGACAGTTAGAGTTAGAGAGGATACCTTTGGACTCATTTCAAGCCCATTACTCCTCCTTTATGCATTTGAACAAACATTGTTAGCTGGCTTCCAAACATAGAGCTAACTGAAACACTAAAATTTTTTGAAGATTATTTGAAAATATACAGTGAAAAAGTAAAAAAATAAAAGGGCAGGTAACAAGGAGGAACTTTCTAGAAAAAAACTATTAAGAATAACTCAGAAGTGATAATTTACTGTAATAGCAGATAAGAACATATACTTTCATGAGCTCTGAGAACATAACTGTATGTCCATAAAAAAGCTGTAATCCATAATAATCATGCTTCATCAGGAAGAAGCTAAATAATGTTTAGTGTATTCTATTTTTAAACAAATAGAAAAATAAATAAACATGTATTTAGATAGCCTTTTTTTATTTAAAACAGTAACATTTTTAAAGTTTCTTACCTACAAGGGAGACATTAATTCATCTATAAAACTCAGTTGCCTAGACAACTCATTTTCCAAATTTCCAGACAACAAAGTATTGCAATTCAACTGTAGACATCCAGTCCTCCAAAATATTTTTAAGTGATTTATATTTCCACAGAAACATACACTTAGTGTTCATGAGACTCTTTGATTTAACTTAAAAAATAATTCAACAAAATCAACCCCTACTCTAATTACTCTTTGAAGAAAAAATACTACTTAAAAGATTTTTTTTCAAATTCCACTTCTCATTAAAAGAGTAAAGAAGGAATCAGCTTACATTTGCAAAATTTTTCATAGACTACTGTGATCTTTTTCTTTCCTTGCAAAAGAGAAACTAAAGCCATACTGATATGCCTAGTGTTCAGAGAGTAAATGTTTTTCTTAAAAATATCCTGAATCAGTAAACTTTTTACTGGTCAGCCCCCTCTATTGAAAATAAATGTTTTGAGAATTACTGTTAAACTTTTCTCCCTAAATCAGACCAAAGATAAGGGACAGGGGGCAAAAGAGTCTATCTTTTTTGTCTATTCCATGATCTGTTTCTGTTTATTCTATCCTTTTTGCCAATGACATGCAAATAAATAGGACTCTTTTTTTTTTTATGAGTGTCTTCCATAGGGCTTAAACATGCTTTGGCAAGTGGGGAGGCTGGGACAATGGAAGTAGCCCAGAGGCCACCTCCTCACTCCCAGGAGGACCCACACCCCGCTTGTCACCTGGCTGTTAGTGCACAGACTCCTTGAAAGAGTAACCTGCATTAAGAGATTGTGTCACACACTCTTTCAGAAGACTCTTCTTGGGGTATGATGTTCCAGAAATTAACCCCTAGGTACTTCTTTATCAATCTGGTGCAGAAAGGCTTCTGGGTTGGTTTAAACAATTATAGTAAAGACTAAAATAGATATAATCTTGTGGAAATGTGGATAGTAAAGAAGACCCACACATGGATGGGTCTTCTCTGTGTTTTCAGAGCTCTTTGTTCTGCCATTCCTGGTGCTAGAATACTTCCGTTAAGGACAGGATTAGTCTGAATTTTGCTTTTAGATTTACTGGAAACATTCTGTAAGGGGAGGCCAAATTGCAAGTTCAGCCCTGCTCCTTGAAGACTCACATATCCTTCAGACTTAAGAGACGGCCTCAGAAAGCCAAGGTCAGGTAACTTCCGTCTAGAGACTAGAAATCATGTGATGCATCTCCCTTCTGTTTTACCATGCCATGCTCCCCCTTTCTCTCTAGTCCCTCCCACCCAGCCTCCAACCCTGCCAAGCAGAGAGCAGTCTCCTTTCATGTAGAAAACCACAGGGGTGGGACTGAAATACTGCCAGAAGGACCCAAACATGTATTCGGGTCATTCGCATTTGGCCATGCCAATAATATAACCTAATGATTCAACAGTGCAGGAAACCCAAGTTCAGGCAGAGAGTCAGGAATTCCGGGATGCTTTATTGAGCCCAGCAGCACACAGCTTGGAGTCTGGGCACCAACACCCTTGCTTTTTCCCTGTTTGCAAAACAGAGATAATGATACCTACTCAGGGGCTTATGTTTGCGCTAATTAATAAGTACACAGTGCTAAGTATAAAGACGCTTCATGGTATAGGCAGGTAATACGTCCCTTTAGGAGTGACACATATTAATTATTCTGTGAGAGCCCAGTTAAACTGTCGATCATTCTGAGGAAGGTGGTCTAAGTAGACCCATACTGTTTCATTTTTATAATTATATACTTGCTTTTTGGATTCCCTATTTAAATTCATCTTTTTTAATATTGCAGAATTATTTTATTTTATTTTTTATTTAATTCCTTACCCATGGCCAGCTTTTCGTCAGTTCAGTGTCCCCGGGTGTGTGTTACAGGCACTGTGTTCCCCAGGCTGTTGCTGGCAGGCTGGAAGGAGTGACTGCGCCAGCACCCGGGGAAGAGCTCCCTGTCCTTGAGGAAAAGTCCGGGACTTGGCCTCACAGCATGAGTGCCCAGCAGAGGTGCTGCCCCTTCCCCACCGGTGAAAGGGACAGCTTACCGTCTCCATACGGGAGGCTCCATGGGCCTGGAGGTGGAGCTGCCTAAGCTGTTTGTTACAGAACTGGTTCCTGACCCAAAATACTGACTTTCTGTTATGTAAACAAATTTTTTCTTTTAATGCCATTAATTGGGGCAGTGGATGGGAGTCATGGCACAGGAGAACAAGCAGGTTTGGGGTTTGGCTGCTTAGGCAACATTGCAGGCATGGCTAATCCCATCACTTACGACATTATAGAATAGAGCGGCAATGTTCTATACTTACTGTGTCAAATTGAAATTAATAAGTCAAACCAAATTAAAAAAATTGAACTGCTGAATACCTACTAAATACTAAGTAGTCACTGAGAAATAAAATAGTTAAGGAAATTAAGTTGAAAGTAAAAGGTACAGAGAAACATTCATTCATTCATTCATTCATTCAACACACATTTATTGAGCTCCTAATATGTGGCAGACACTGTACTAGGAATGGTGATACAGCAGTGAAGAGACAAAAATCTCTGTTTCATGGAGTTTACATTGTAGTGAAGAAAGACAAACAATGAACAAAGAAGCAGTAAAATATATAGTAATACGTATCATGCAGCTAATTCATGAAGTTTCAGATGATAGTGACTGAGTGGCCTTTCTGCAGAGGTGACATTAAAGCCAAAATGTGAAGGACAAGAAAGAATCAGTCCCATGAGGACTGGGGAAAAGCAGTCCAGGCCAGCAAACAGGTAGTGCCAAATTCTCAAGGCAAGAAAGAGTTGGTATGCTTAAGTAACTGCTCCGGGTGGCTGGGGCAGAGCAGGGGGCAGGTGGTGAGGTAGGTAGGGGCTAGTTCACAAAGGGCCTTAAACCCACATAAAAACTAGATGTTTTTCTTATGTGATGGGAAGCCATTGGAGAGTTACAAGCAGAGCAGTAGTAGCATCTGATTTATGTTTAAAACGTGGTTCTATGCAGAAAGAACTGTAGGGGGTAAGAATACAAATGAGGCAGGGGAGGCAGACCATTAGGGGACTATCACAGTATGGCCATTCTTACCTTAAACAGTCCTGGGATAACTACTTGCTCATTATTGGGAAAACTAATGGCAAATGATCATTTTGTGTGCATCATTTTATGTGCCACATCTACATGTCTGCTGGGAGAGTGAAATAATATCCCAAAAGCAAGAACAAGAGAGTCATGGCCAAACAGGACTTTGCCCACATCTGGATGGTAGATTTAAGGGGTTAACTCATCCTGGCCTTGTCTACAGCCTTCAGTTTCCTGTTGAATTCCTACAGTGGTTACTCTAAAACCCACTTTTAACAATTGGCAGTTCTCCCCCAGACCCATTTTTTTGGTTAGTAACTGTATTTCTTTCTCTACAAAGAAAAGTAAAGCAGCCCTGGCTGGTGTAGCTCAGTGGGTTGAGCTTGGGCCTACGAACCAAAGGAATGAGGTTTGATTCCCAGTCAGTGCACATGCCTGGGTTGCAGACCAGGTCCCAGCAGGAGACGCATGAGAAGCAACCACACATTGATATTTCTCTCCCTCTCTCCTTCCCTTCACCTCTAAAGATAAATAAATAAAATTTAAAAAAAAAGAAAAGTAAAGCTCTTTGGTGTGAATTCCTTCTTGTGTCAACTTCACATTCGGGCACTTTCTCTTTGTTTGAGAATTTGTGTCTCTCCTCTTCTCTGAAACCATGGTTCACCTGTACTCAAGATCTGCCTGGGAACCAGTTTTTACTCCCAAATGGTTCCCTCCTTCTGAAGCATTCTAGATTGTCCTTGCTCGTCTTTTCTACTTCTGAAACTGCCTCGTTTTTCCTGTCTTAATGAGCAGCACTTCCCTCTGTCGAAGGGGAAGCAGCCTCTCAGCTCCCCCTTCCAGTCTCTGCCTCTCCCCCAGCCTGCATCCCGTCTCTGGTTCCCAGTGCCCACCTTTCTCCCACAACCTTCAGGAACAGTACGAATTCAACAACATCTTTCTTTTTGTCAAATCCAGTATCCTCATCAACTTACCTATTTGCCAATTTCCTCTTTTATTTTTTACCTTCTACTTGTGTGAATTATTATGTCTTTTTAAGTTAATCATTTGTTATAAGTCTCCCACTGGGCACTGAGTACATGTGGATGACTCTCAGGTATGTATGATTGTGTAGGGCCCCTCCCTGGCATTCTTCCTCTAAACTCACGATACCATCCCTAGGAAAGCCATTGGGACTAGAAGTATTTTAAAAGTAAGAATCTTCAGATTTTGGAAAGGTAATGGGCACATACACCATACTGTATTAATAGTTCTACAGCAAATACGTATAATGCACTCTGAGAGGGGTAATTAAAGATACTAAACTGCTTCATGAAAGTTCAGGTCAGATTTTGTTGTCAAATGAGTTTTGATGTCAATTTACAAGGAAAAAAAAGGAAGGAAGAAAGGAAGGAAAGAAAAGAAAAACCTGCGGAAGTTTTCAGATTCTAATTGGTTTTGTTGTGATCTCAAATCTACTTCTCCACACTGCTCTCTCTGTTCATCAGAAACTTTCCCCCTGGTTTTCAAGTTACTACTTCAAAGTCAACATTTTCTAAAAAGAACAAATCAGTTTTCCTTGCAAGAAGTCTCTCTTTCTGAAAAACTTCATTTGTCATCAGGAACACCATTTTTCTAGCCTCCTAAATTAAAAACCTTAAAATACTTTCATTCCATTTACTTTGCCTCTTAATGTACTTTATAATCAGACCTTTGACTTCATCCCATTCAACAGCCTCTACCTTCATATGAGCCCGTACTGTTCTAATAGCCCTTTTGGCAACTCTGAGACTCCGATGTCCATCTGCACCCACAGCTTTCTATTTCCCTATACCCCACCCACCGTCCATCACACCAGGATTATCAGTGCCACAACCTCTGAAATGTTTCACTCACCATGAATGTTTCTTTGCTCAAGACCTCACAATTTCTCTGTATTTAAAAATTGAATCCCACCTTGCATTTATTCCTGAAAGAAATTCTACTTCCTAAGGTTCCTTTCTGTTCCATTCTTTCTAACCAAACAGATTCCACTTTGGTTAATTTCTCCCTTTGAGTTCACCATCACCTTGATTCTGATGCCTTTCTTAATTATAAGCTAGAACAACATAAAATCAAATGTAGCTGATACATTGTATCTTTTTTAGTCTCAACTAAAATTATTTAATAGTTTGTCTTTTCTTTTAAGCTTGTTTTCGGGTCACACAAGTTGGTACTTGCGTGGCTGAGTTAGTCAGTGTACCACCAAGAACTCCCCTTTCATTGCCTTCTATTTTTGCTGAAAGAAAAACTCCCAAGGTACCTCATTAGCAAACATGAAATGAAAAAATAAACAGCACATATACCAAACATAAGGAGCAAAGGATAAGCCACTGGCAGAATGTTAGCATTAAAATTGCAGAAGCACTAGGGACCTAATGAGCTCTGAATAAATGCTGAGCACATGGGTATCTGAATTCCTTCCATTATTTTGTGCACTTTGACCTTCTAGTACTCCTTTTTATCCTATAATCTACCTACTCATTCCTTCGATACTATTGATGCTTCAAAATATGTGATATTCCATTTAGTACTTTGGATGACAGTCAATAAATATTTACTCACAACCTTGAAAATATTTGCTGTTTCAAATATTGCTCCTTAAAAAAATGAAGGTGGAAAAGACAACTCACTGCAAGATCTGCTAGCAAAATAGAAAAGTCAGAACATCAGTTTATTGATATTCTGACTACCACCCCCCAATAATTCCAACTTGATTATCATTCCATTCAGTAACTTTATAAATGACCAGAGGAAGTGATTAAGAATATCCTCATCAGATTTATGGATGAAAGCAGATGTTCAAGGTTGCTAATGCTCAGAAAAATATGAATTAAATTTCAACACAATTCATTAATGTGAAGAGTGATTCTACAAACTAAAGGAAATTCAATGGGGAGAAGCAGCTTATTCAGGTTAACTACAAGATGTACTAGACAAGTCTAGGCAAAAAGAAAGAGAACAGCCTGCTGCGGGGTGGGGGGCACATATAAATGACAAGTTAACGAGAGCAAAATGCTAAAGTTTATTTTTTAAAGGCATTATGACAATGAGATTAATTAATTAAAGTGTTACATAAAATTATAGATGATAGAGGTGAAAGAACATTATATGAAATCTCATCTGGATACTTTCATGATTTTTCCAGCAGCAAAATATTTTTTTCAAAAGAAATTGTACACGGTCCAGCCATAAGCAGAAAACAGAAACAAGTGAGCTTTTCTAAGTGACTACATAGCATGAAGCTTACGAGCCTGGACTCCTGCTTCATCCGGCTTCCCATTCACCCTTCCTCCCTGCTGTAGCTTCAGAGGAGCCTGTGGGCTCCACAGCACCTAGCAGGACCTACCTTCACCGTACTTACTTTGTTAGTTAAGCTCTAACCATACACAAAAACAAACAAACAAACTGAAAAATAAAAGAAAAAACAACCCAAAATCCTGTTTAACACTCAGAAAAAAGGCAAGTGAATATAGTCATAACTAGTGCCCAGAACATTTTCAAATATATGAGACTAAAATGGCATTAGCCCTGCATACCAGTACTAGAAAATGATTCACAGCAATGTGCCTCATTCTCAAACATTCTTAAAGAGACATTGGACAAATCAAATGACTCAGAAGGATTCCCTCAGCAAGGATTTACCTCAAAATCCCGATCATGGAACCTGTTTCTGGAGTTTTCATTTCTATTCCGGGAGTCAAGACACCTATTTCGAGGGTCAACACTCCTGCTACGGTTGTTGGCACAGCCGTGACATCTGCCACAGCCACACCTGCAGCAGGTTTGACCCCCCATCAAAGTTCTGAGTTGGACAAGTCTTCCGATTTTCCTCAAAAGACAATAATCAATACTGCAGAAGAAATGGAATGTCCAGAGCTACATACGCAGCCAGATACGGTTCCAATGGGCTCAAATGTCGACAGAGTGCAGCCAGGGGCCTTTGTTCTTGGCAGAAAAAGGGATCCCCAATGAGGGATTTCACCAAAGCCAATATTCTATTATAGTTTTTAAAAATCCTTCATCAATCCAAAGGAAGACAAGCCCCTAATTGCTCATGTCGCCAGCTGACATGACGATGTGATCCTCCCTTGAGGTCCTCGGGAAAACAAATGAGCATCACTGGCCAGAGACTCCTCTTTATTATGGGGATGAAGTCACAAGAGCTTTAATTTGCCCCTGTACCGCATTAGCTGGTAGGAATTCAGCTTGGAATATAAGGATGTCCAAGAACAATAACAGTAATTAGTACTTCTATAGAGCTTTGTAGATGCTCTGAGCTTTACTACCATAAGTGATCCCTTCCAGCAAGACAGGCGTGCTGGTCAGAATGGTCACCGCTTGAGTACTCCTGAAAGAAATGGATCTCTGTTGACTAGAGATCCCATCTGGAAACAGAATCCCACAGGACTTTGTTTAGATGTTTTCAGTCCTGGATGCTTTGAGTCTGAGACTGTTGTAAATATTTTTAATAGTAAGTGCAAAAAATTTATTTGAACAAAGGGACTAAAAGATATGCAGGAACAGAACTGGGGTGAGTGAGAGGCAAGGGTATGATGGTTATTCTTCCAAGCCCTTCATTTAATCCCATTGCATGAGTGACCAAAACGATGATTCCCAAAGTCCTTCTCCTGCTCCCCGCCCACCTCCTCTGATACTCCTCCCTAGTGAGGGCAGAGCAGCATTTCGGTTTTCTATTACTTAACAGTCCCCACCCCTCTACCCACAACCACACAACAAATTTACCCCTGCTTGAATGCCAGAACATAAAGTCATTCAAAAAGAAAAAGAATACAGAGAAGATTAAAAGTCCCATAGAAAAACTCATTTTTTATCAATTCTGAATACAAATGGTTATCACTTTATCACAATATCTTCAACTAGACAAACAATCCAACAAAAAAAATGAGCAAAATGCATGAAAAGATAATTCACTGAAGAAATACAAATGGCCAATAAACATAGTAAAAGAGTCCAACCTCACTCTTACTTAAAGAACTGCAAATTTAATAAGCGACATACCAAAAGATTGGCAAAATGAAAAATATTGATTACGTACAACATGCATAAAGTAGTAGGAAAATAGGCACATTTACTCAATGTGTTTGTAAACTGAGGTTGATTAAATGATTTTTGTGGTAGTATCTATAGCACTGAGAAGTAAATGTGCTTTTGCTTCAGTTTGATTCGGTTAATTCAATTTCTAGGAAAATTATCACACAGAAATACTGACCAAAAAAAAAAAAACCCCACAAAGAGAGCATTGTTTATAAAAGAAAGTGGAAACAACTTAAATGTCCATAAAGACTGGTAAAAAAACAAGTTGGAGAATTACATGCAGTGTGTGATCCCGTTGGTAGCATAAGTGGACTCGTTTATATAGATATATAGGGAAAGAGTCTGAAAGGACAGATACCAAACTAGTTACCTTCAAGGGTGAAGAGAAAATTTGTCTTTATTTTGTATGTGTCAGTACCGTTGGGAGTTTTCACAGCAAGCAAATGACATTTGGAAGAAAAATTAATAAATGTATTACTACACTCTTTAAAAAACTCTTAAAACCCAACTAGAGACAAAGCCTTCTAGTGTGGGTTAATACAGAAAATGAACTGGCTGATATATATTTATTTGTTTATTTATACATACATAAATAAGCAGCACCCACAGTCACTACCACAAAGAAAGACAACACACATGCTTGGGGTGGAAAGAAAAATAAATCACTCTTTGATTTCCTGCTACATCTGGTGATGATGATACCTCAGCCCCCTATATGCTCATTTCCCCCTGCCCGTCACAGGTAATAGATTGTTGGTTTTCCATGTACTCTTCTACAGTTTCTTAATGCATTTACAAGTGTATATATATTCTAATACTCTATTTTTACACAAAATGTACTGTGCTATACCTACTGCTGTCTATCCTGATCTTTTCCCCACTGACACTATAGTCTTTTAGGTCAGTACTGATAGAACATAGAGAGAGTTCTGCCATGCAGATGGTCTGGAAAGGGCTGAGAAATTGCAGCTTGATGGTAAACCTGCCTAATAGGATAGGACAGGCCCTGGGCAGGAGGGATGGTGGGGTAGGGGACAGTGGGGAGTGTGTGTAGCATTGTGTGAAATGATGGCAAGATTGGACTAATGATGGTAGCAGAGATTTGCAAGAAGACAGGTCCGAGAGCTCAGCAGTCTCTAATCACTGTGCCAGTAATTTAAGATAAAGTACCAATAGGAAGGTGGAATGAATGGATGATACTAATAAGTCCATTAAGGAATTCACTGTCGGGATGGTCCAACCTTACCTGGTAAATGATGCCTCAGTCTCAGGGCTAGGGTTGGGCGTAGACTTCAGGATTTGGAAGGTCCTACTTCTTGCATGATGCTGTTACAACTGTCCTTGGTGAGATTAGCAGCCTGGGTGGCTTGCGACAAAATATGCAGCTCAGTGATCAGTGTTCACATCCTGTGTCCTCGCCAGCCCAGCAGTGGAGAAGACACACTGCCTTGCCCCATGGATGAGGCAGGGCTGGGGTGGAGTGTGAATGAGCCTGAGGCCTCTTAAACACTTCATGTTTTGAACTTGGTCTGATCTAGCAAATGGCGTAAGGCTGTGAATTGGGCATTCAGAGAAAAATCAGTGGGCCTGTGTGAAGTAAGAGCTACAGAAAGAGAAAAATGGGGAAATAATGGAAGTGGGAAGGGAAGTAGTAGCACATCGCCACTCCAGGTGGCCAACCACCTGGGAAACCTGGGAAATTAAAGTGTTAGAAAATGTTTTTTCCTCTCTGCTACCTCAACAAATGCTTGTCAGGTTGAATTGTTATTCTCATTGACTAAACTAGAATAACCATTCAGGAAACTAGGAAACTCTCCCCTTGACAATTACAAGATTAACTGGGTGACAAAAAGCTGTCAGAAGTGATTGTGGTAGAAACATCTCTGGGATGGTTGACACTAAAGTGGATACCTGTCTGTGCTGGATGATTTGGGAGCATTTCAATCTCGGGAGTGAAACTAGAGAGTCACAGATGTCTCTTGAATGATGGGGCAGAGAAGCTTGAAGAAGAATCAAAATCTACACCACTGACTTCACAAGGAGCAATACCGATTTGGCAAGATTTCTTCTCCTCTATAGATTAGTTACATTTGTTTTTTGAGGGGTTTTTTTTTGGTGGTGGGGAGGCTTATTTTTCCTTTTAGAAAGTACACATACACACACACTTATACATATGAACACCCACACACACGTGTAGGCAATAGGGAACAGAGGCTTCATCCAGGTCATCAGGAATGAAAGAATCCAAATGGTTAAAGCAAAATTGTGTTTTGCTTGAATTAATAAAATAATTGCTGTACCTGCTTATTCTATTTTAACTTCTTGAGCTTGTTTCCAGAATGAGTAAAATATGACAATTTCATTTCTAATTGTTTGTTACATAAAATTTTCTAGATCAGAATAAATTTTTAGACCTGAAGGGAAATTTTTATACTAGAAATCATTGAAATGCTCATGAAGGTGATTGTCTTTTTGAAGATGCTATTTTTATTAACAACACATTGTCCACTATTCTTGTTTTATTTTTGAAAGACATACTTTAATTAATAAAATATTGTTTATTATTTCATGTCCTAGAAATACTTCCATGTACTGGAATTAAGACATTTTTACTTACAAAATAACTTAAGCCATATTCTACTCTAAAACTGACTAAACACTTTATGTAGCCATTTAAAGGACAAATTGTTTTGTATAAATAAATATGAAATCCCTGGTGATCTTTTTGCATCTAAGATTTAAATTCTAGTAATATTGTTTTGATTTATAGTTACACTTTTTTCCTAGTTGATGCACATATGCATTTGAGAGACAATACTGTCTTTGTCATTATAAGTCCATATTTTTGTTTATCCAAGCAGGTATGGTAAATGTGTTATTTGAATTGAAGGAGTCAATATAGTACAGTCAGCTTTAAGGAATGTCTGAGGAACTTTAATAGCATATTAAACAAATAAACAAATATACTAACACAGAATGTACAGAACAAATATAGCATGTGAATAAATTCTGGTTTTCCAAGGAAAGGCAAATTGCTTAACTTTAATGCAAATAAAAATTTTGAACATTCATCTGAAAAAATAGATATAACTTAGAGGGCTAGAAGAACTCAGGAATCTTAAGAAGAATTTATGGCCTTCTACGTGGGAAAGACACAAAGGGTGTTCCTGCTATAACTACCCAGTAAATCTGCTGAACCTCACAGGAAATGACAGGCTCATTGCGGAGAGTGGGCTAAGAGAAGGGTACTTTTGAAGATACGGGTGGTACCCTAGCACTCACAGCAGGTATAAACTACCCAGAATCTAAGTGGAGTTAACTTTTGTTTCCCAGTAACACCCGCCAGGCTGGTGGTGTGGGGGGGTCTTGCACTTCTGAGAACGGTCCACTCATCCTCTCAGCCAGGATCTCAACAGACATAAAGGTGAGAACACATCAATAGGGAAGACAAGGTCTGTTCCACTGCCTGGTCCTTTCTCCCAGTCCCAGCAGAACATTCAAATGAGAAAGATCTAGAGCCAAAGGCCAGAGAGCAGGAGTGTGAAAGAGGGGTGATGGAGGGGATAAAGGGAGCAGGGAGAGGAGGAATGAGACTGAGGCAACAGGCAGATCCAGAAGTGGACCCTGGAGCCGGTCCTTCCTGTTCTATTTGACCATCTCTAAGGGGGAGGGTGAGTACAGGTAGAGAGTACAGCTGTGCTTGGCTGACCCCATGTCAGGTGACACCTGGAGACACTGCAGACAGAATGACATACTGCCTCTGCTTGCTCCCTTCCAGTTCCTGCCCTACTTTTACCTGCTCTGGCTGCATCCTACACTGGGTTCCCAGTTTATTGTTTTCTGGCTCCAAGCCTGTGCTTTTCCCCCTGGGCACCACCTGGCCTCCTTCCCCCTGCCAGTCCTCGCAGGACTGACTCCCTGGCTGGGCTATGGGGCCTCTCCTGTGGGGCACTCAGTGGCCAGGGCTCCTTGACTGCCTCCTGGGAGAGTGAGCCAGGGTGGAGAGACTGAGTCCAGACAGGATGTCAGCAGCGTGAAGAAGACACAGCCATTGTTTGGACTGCAAACTAAGGGAGGGGGCACAGTAGACCCTTACCTCCATCCCTCTCGAGGAATTTACTTTGGCCCCAACTCTAAATACTGCCATCAATTGTTACCTGGACTTCAGTACACATTATAGGATACTTAATGGCATGTTACTTACAGAACTATTTTTATGTTAAGTTATTAAAGGACAAACGTGGGAAACAGCTTGAAACTAGTGAGGGCCAGTGACTCCATTTACCAGGTTTTGTTTCCAGTTATAAACTGTTTCTTAGAAAGAAAAAAGAACAAAATGCAAAACCAATTTGAAAGTAAGTATAAATTACAGTAAGCCAAGTCATTTAATTGTTCTTAATTTAAATTTGAATTTTTATTTTGACATTTTACAAACTTTAATTTTATATTTTGGGTACTCTGATTGACGTCAGACTATTCTGAGTTAGGAAGCATTCTTTGTTGAACTTCCCTACCCACTTTGATCATGTTCTAATAAAATATACAACACGAGCTAATAATCTCATCATGTCCTTCTTTCTTAACTTCTTTCCATAAGCTTGGGGAGAATTCTTCTTTTAAAGCAATATAATTAAGTAAGAACTTTCTGTGCAAATATCTAGATATTAAGAAGTAACTACTGATATAATAACAACTCTAAATGTCAGGACAGCAGGAAGTAGTAAAAATGCTTTTCAGTCCTGGCTGGGTGGCTCAGTTGGTTGGAGCATCAGCCCATGCACCCAAAAAAAGGCTGCAGCCCATGTGCCAAAAAAAAGGCTTCCTGGTTGGCATGCACACAGGAAGCAGACGATCGATGCTTCTCTCTCACATCAATGTTCCTCTCTCTCCCTTCCTCCCTCTCTCTAAAAAATAAATAAAAACATATGCTCAAGTGAGGATTTTTAAAAAATAATTAAATTTTTAAAAAATGCTTTTCATGGGAAAGAACCACTAGTTCCAACTATTGATGCCACCTTACTTTGTATAGCTTCAAATTAAAGCACAGCCTGTGTAGAAAGGAAAGAGGCAGCTGTGACAATGGGGAAGAACACCTAAGGGCAGCAAAGAGCAAAGGTACACACTTATCCCTTGAGACTCCTTATTTCTCATCACGGCGCTTTGATATATGATATGCCTTTTACCATCTACTATTTTACCATTCTTTTTGTGTTTTTCAAGCAGAGGGGTTGCTTCACAATGTTTTAATTCATTAAAGCGTTAATTCTCAGCAGCCAAATATTGGAAATAACACATTACCTTTTTAAACAATCCAGCCTCTGTAGGTAAGGGGGCAGGCACCTCGTTGGCGGTATGAGAGAACTGGGATTCCCCGCCGTGCAGTGTAGACTCCTGGTACTCTTGAGCCAGCTGTCCTCCATCCACCACATCCAAAGCTCTGGAAAGAGTGGAAACAGTTATGTCAACAACCTGTCAAGAATGCTGGAAAGTCATGAAACCCAAAGGCATATTTCTTCGTGTGTACAGCTGACCCTGGAATAATACAGTTGGACTTATATGCAGATTTTTTTCAACACAGTCATCCTTCTGTACCCATTGGTTTCGCATCCATGGATTCAACCAACCACCAATTAAAAACAATAATTTCAATGTAGAGAACCAATTGTATGCATTGTTTTATGCTATTTTATATAAGGGACTTGATTATCCATGGATTTTGGTATCCAAGGGGGGTCCTGGAACCAATCATTCATGGATACCAAGGGCCAACTGCAGTTAAGTTTTGGGGGGCTCAAAAGTTATATGCGAATTTTTGACTGCATAACCCTTGTGTTGTTCAAGGGTCAACTGTATTTCCAATCAACCAAAATAACGAATCATTCTTCAAAACCTATGAAGGATTATAGATAATTTGGTATTCCATAACACATTTATAAATGAATCTTGATGACTTCACATGTGGCTAACAAAATTTTTTAAATTTGATTTTTTAAAAATAACATTCTTTTAAACTCTACACAGAAAACAAATTAGGGATAGGTAGGTAAATAGCTGGATAGATTTTGGCATGCAAGCAGTCCAATTTCATTTTATGATGTCTTAGTTATTCTGTCATTGCTCTTACAAAAAAAATTTTTAAGTTTCCCAAAAATTGAAAATAAAGTGAAAACCAAAGCTCAGTTAGGGAGAAATCTAGGTAATGCCATGAGAAGGGAACTCTTCCCAGAATTATAATATTTATTAGACTTACAAAAAAATGAGAACCAGTCAAGTCACAGAGTTCTAGCACTTTGATGGTTGCTTGCCCAAAACCCATTTCCTTTATCCAAACCCCCAGCCTTGCCTCCATTCTCCATCCCCCACATTTTCTTTGCTGATGACCCTGATTTTGTTCAGCTATTCATCCTCCACGTGCCTCAGAGGAAGAAGCTTCTGGCCTGGGAGTCAGTTGTGATCGATCTAATCCAGGTGTCCCCTACCCTCGCCAGCAACTGATTTAGACCTATACCCAATTGATTTAGGTCTCCCTGCCCCTCTAGAGAGTTGTCCTTTCCCCTATTTATCTGGTGCAATTCAGCCAACGGGATGTGGGCAAGTCTTCGGAAGGAACCAGTGGAAGGTCTTTCTGTAGGAAGAAGGACTACAGAAAGAAGCACTTCTTCCCTGCTGGCCAGAGTCATGCCAGCATGTGACGAAGGTGATAGCTACCTCAGGACCATGAGTGGCATTACCTTAAGGAGAACAGATGGAGGAGAGAGCAGGGCAGAAATATGAGAGCGACTTGAGCCTTTAAATATATTGCTGAGCAGCTGAATTAACCAATCCTAGACGTGCCCTAGCTCTGAAGGTCTTGCTATGTTTCATAATAAATGCCCCATTTGTTAAGTCATTTTGAGTTGGATGTTCTCTGTTATCTGCAATTGAGCATCCTAACTAATACAGAGGTTGGTATACTTCTTAAGTATATTATTAAGGCTGGGGATAAAAATACTGGAGCAAGATATGGATGGGCTTTGAATGAAGAATGCTAATGAAGTGGAAAAAGAACTAAAAAATCCAAGGCTTTCATATTTCACAGAGGAAATAGAAGATTTTGTGGACTTTCTACAATATGCCAATGACAAAAAGATAACTAGGGTAGAATACTAACACTGTAGAACAGCAGCTCCCTGCTGCTCTACATAAATCAACAGGGTAATGTCAGCTAGAGAGAGACGTATGGCGTGATCTGGAGAACTCGACTGTGTACATCTTTGTTTTGGAAAACATTCTATGTATTATAGAAAATGTGAAGGTATATTAGCAGCAAAAATTTCTTTTTGTCTCCCTCCAATTACCATAAAAGTAATATTTGTATAGAGTAAAGGCAATTCAGTCAGTATCAAAGGGAACTGAAATGAAAAATAACTTCTTTATCCACATCACAATTTCATTCTGCATGGCTAACCACTCTGAACAGTTTCCTCCTGCAACATTTTATGCCACATGTAAGCCAGTTTGAGTCAGTAGGCATGAAGGGAGAGAAAAACACTCTCAGAAAAGTTTAGATAACCACTGGAATGCATCTTAAAGTAGAGAAGGTGTTATAGTCTTAACGTGGGTGCATCAAAACCTATTTTTACTATAGTAATTGTTCCACTGACCCTGTACCACAGGGCTCACCTGTCCTCTGCTCACAAATAAGCCAAGAGGGGCAACAAGCAAGAAAAAAGACCAGTAAGACTTGAAAACTGATTCCAACCACTGTAGTCTTATAAATTGTAGAAGTAAACCAGAAGTTCATAGGAAGTCTGCCACTTTTAATATTTCTTCTTTCTGGGGGAAAATACACGTGCCCACTGAGTGAACTGAGGGAGTGCGGAGATAAACACAGCTATGCGTGTCGTTGCAGGTGGGCGCCCACACGGAGTTCGATCTTCCTGCTGATACTTACGTACACGCTGTGTCATTAAAAGTTGGCAAAGGTGTGCTTTCTATACATTTTGTTTGTGATCCAATCCCTGCCTATAGTATAGGATCCTTTTGCCTGCAAGTAACAAAGGCCAACTCATAAAAGCTTCATCAAAAATGAACTTCATGACCGCACATAAAACAGGAGGGGTGAACGAAGTTGGTTTGATCCGTTTGTTCAGTTGCTGCTGAATCAGTAGCTGGGGCAGTTCCGGTCATCACCTATGGATCCGATAGTTCCAGAAGATGAGAAGATGATCCCCTCCTGTGCACCTGGCTTAGTGGTGAGGAGGTCTCCCCAGAAGCCACCTCGCTGACTTCTCTGCATGTTTCATCTCTATACCAAACCAATCACTGCACTGACCCCCTCAAGGCTGGGGCCTGAAAGACATCACTGTGCAGAGTGGGCACCTGAACACACGGGCCATTGGGGAAAAAGTTGTAGGGGAGGGAGTGGAAGTGAATGCTCGTGTGTGTTACATCACCTCCCTAACTTCGTCTTGAAACATGTCCGCCACACTTACTAGACCATTGGTAGAGGTAGAGCGGATACATATGGTTGAATTTGAGTAATCGAAGGAGAAACATTCATGATTTTAGCCTCATAGCATGTTGGACCCAGGGAGCCTGCTTGCCCTCCTGATTTGGGGGATAAACTAACAAGGCAGCATGCATTCCAAGGGTCAGTTTTATGTGCCTGGGGTCATGATGAAAGGTAGGTTTCTTTTCTCAACCACCAGAAAAAGGGGAAGACTATTACTGATCATCCAGGGAAGGTCCTTGCTTCACCCATAATTCTGAAACAGGAAATGCTGAGCTGTGGTACAGCCAAGAACCTCTGACCTCCCTTTGAGGTGAGGGGAGGAGGAGCAGGAGGTGTTGGCTGACTTCCCTTTCCTCTTGACCCACATCCAGGCCGTGCAGCTAGGCACCTGGTCACAGGTGCCATTATGTCAAAGTCTGTTCCAGGATTTTGTTGGGAGGTAAAGAAAGGCGGTGGGAGGGCTAAGGGGGCTTTGCAAGCAGATTCTGACTTCAGGACAGCTTCCCACCCAAGCCCAGAGAGATGCTCAGGCCAGCCGAGGACCATTGTCCAGTTTCCCTCTCGTGTCAGATGCAGAACTGCTCACAGCAAACATATTGCACGGATTTGTCTCCTGAAGCACAATCTTCACAAAATGTTACATGGAAATAACAGACCTGGAATCTGCCAGAGGGTCTCTAGGCCCTACGTTAACCTTTTAAACAATATCCAGCTTTCATTTTTTCAGAAAGCACGTTTAGATCTCCTACTATGTGCTAAACGTCAGAGGACACAGCAGAGAGCAACCCCACTCCCTGCCCTCAAGGACATTAGGCCTCTTAGGCATAAAGGCCCATCGAGAGGGCAGTGGCAGCTTAATTCTAAATAATAGTTCCATGTGGAGCTAGACATGGATCAGTCTCCTTAGCCTGCAGACCAACCTTTATAAGTGTTCGCCGACAGGAAAGGCCAGCTGGAAAGTTCATTTTGTCTATTCCAAAGAGCAAATGTTAGTTTAGCTCCTGATGAGTGGGAGGCAATAGGTGGTCCCTAGCAAGGCTAAGCTTGGCTACCTGGTAAGAAATTTAAGAGTTGAAATTGGAAGTACAGTTTCTTTTGTAAATAGTTACTACCGGTCTTCTATTAAGGACATCACCTCTTGGGTTAACAAAAAATAAGACAGAATAAAATAAAATCCCCCAAACACTGCCTACTGGTCTGGAGTTTCAGTAGAGGATAATTTATTAATTTGCTAATTACAACCTGTACTTTTTTTCATTTGAGCACAGAGAGTACATTGCCAGAAGTGAAAGGGCTTCAGTGTTCAGTACTTTATTTGACTCAGACTCTTAAGTAAGTGGAATATTGGCCAGCTTGCTCCATTATGGACTATGTTTCTTTTTTATTTTTAAAAACCAGATTGCCCTTCTCCCTGGAGATGAAGTTGGTAGAAAATTAATAATGGCAAGATTATTTGCTCTTTCCTAAGTTAAAAAGAGCCATTTCCAAACAAATCCAAGCTTTGTGAGGCTGAAACTTACATAATTTGGGTGGCCCTCTCTAAGAAAAAGAAAACTAAATACCTTGCTTTTTCAATGTTTACAGCACAAAGGCCTCTCTGCGGCCTTGGGAGTGGCCCCTGAAGCTTCGGTCTCTTTTGCTTCCTATCCAGCCGCTGGGGTTTCCTATTTTGGTCTGCTCTACCCGGTGGGTCCTCCTGCATTGTTACATCTTGGGCTCAAGATAAAGCAAGCGAGTTGCGTGTTCCTATGTAATGGCCCTCGCTTCGGAGATAATGTACTGTAAAAGAATGAAGTGAGATACCCACGGAAAGGTTCAGGGCTACCTATCGGGTGTAAATTGAGGCTGCACTGCCACCTATTGTCCACTCAAACGATTATTAGCATGTTCGAATAGTTGGAGCTGTGATTCAAAACTTCTGAGTTAAGGCAGTGACTGTAAGACTCCATAAGTTTCCTGGCCACAAAGAAGGGAGAAAACCTAATTCACTAACAAACAGCATTGATAGTATGAGCAGAATTTCTTTGTTCCAACTACTAAACAGTAGAGAGCCACCATTTACTGAGCAACTTCTATGCTGCTCACGTTGTACCCTGCATAAAAGTACGGACATACACCATTAAATAAATCCAGGCCTGCAGAGGCCCCTAGTGATGACCTGATGCAGATCTGCAGAGACATGGGCTCTGAGAGCAAGAGACTGACCGAGCTGAGGGCCTGCTGGCTACCCATGTGCATGGAGTGGGAAGCCAGGCTCACAAAGAGGCATCTGATGACAGTGTGACAACAGAGACATGTAAATCTGTCCTGTCTCCAGGGGCGGAAAAATCCCCCACAGATCTATTTCCCTTGAAAAATCAAGGGTTTCCAATTTATAGAATGTTTTTTTTTTTCCAGAAGCAATGTTGTATTCAACATTGTTGTATTAGCTACACAATCTTGGACTAATTACTTAACTTCTCTAAGCCTCAGTTTCCTTTATCTGAAAAATGGGGATTATAATCAAATTGCCATGAGAATTCAGTCGGGTGATACTCTTAAAACGCTTAACCTAGCACTGGCACATAGTAAGTGCTCAATAAGTATCAGCTGTTTTAATTATGTATACAGATGCCAGCTGACATTTCCTAGATAGTAACTTGCTAGATACCATGTGTTTGACCAGGGAATTTATCAGGCTCAATTACAAAGTGATATCGAAATGAGAATGTCTGAGTTGGAAGATACCTACAGATGATCTAGTGACCCAGCATCTCCTTTTGCAGGTGAGCTCACTGAGGCCCAGGACATTCGCTGATCAGAGTCACAGGGCTAATTAAGGGCAGAGTAGGCGGTAAAAAACCCACCTCATTCCCAGTTCAGAGACTAATTTCAAATTCTCTGCAGATGAGTTTCATAATTAGAAAATACTCAGTTAGATGGAGAAATAAATAAAATTTCTTATGCTCAATCAAGTTTTAAAAATTCAAAACATCTTTATAATTTTACCTGTGTAAGAAATACTACATCATTAATACAAGTATTTAGCAGTGGCAAATGGTATACGTTTTTAATGCAGAAAATCTGCCATCTAGTGGTTGTATAAGAGCATCAATCCTTTTTAGTAGTAGTGTTTTTGTAAAAAGTAACACTCCAGTGCCACTGGCCTCCACTCCTGGCTGCCTCCATCTTCCCCAGCCTCCTGATTTTTTTTTTTTTTAAAGCAAGAAAGGTATTTACTATCATGCACTGCCTACTGGACTGGTAGACGCCACTAACAAGTGGTAAAAAATTCTTCTACGGCTCATTATTTCTATAAAAAACAATTTTCCAGTTACCACTTATAAAATGGAATAGAAACCTATCGAAAAATGACCAAAAAATACCGTGTCCATTAAACCGCAGTGTGGTGTGCGTCTAACCTGGATGCTTTAAACAGCGGCTCAGGCTGGAGGCCATCTCCCAGCGCACTGTGGGGGGGCAGAAACGTCCAGCGATCCGCTGGCCCGCGGATATAAGCAAATCGCCTCTTCGGCAACGGCTGGGCCTTTGCACCATGATTCCACTGTGTGAAATCGAAGCTTCGAGTGCCACGGATTCTGTGAAATTTAACCAAGCTCTCGCAGGACGAATAACACGTAGATTTTAGTTGTTATTTACAGCACATGACTAGCAAACCACGAAGCCCACCCAGAACAAGGTGTGGCTTTGTTGGCGCTGGTCCCAGAGGGAGAAAGGATCTCATTCTGGGCAAGAGCAAAGAGAACTGGGGACCAGCAAGACTCGGGGAATCATTGCCCGGAACCCCGGGAGATTTGGGGAGTTAAGGTCTGGGACTCAAGAACGGGCCCAGGTCCATGGGAGTCTCGTGTTCTGGGCATGACTGCACACGCACCCACTCGGAGCAGCTTACGGTCACAGCATTTGTTCAGTGTTCTTTATAACATTCAAGTTGGACGAGTTTAGTTTTCAGTCAACAAAATATATAAGAGAAGTTTTCTTGATTGCTGGTATTTTCCTTTTAAGGCTACTCAAATTCCTATCATCTAATAGCAGTGAAAAGAGAATATAGCTTTTTTTTGTGACATATATAATCACCAAAAAAAGACAGGCTGTTATCTTAGCTCATAAATAACACATTAATAATGCAACAGAGGGTATTTTACATTGCTCTCCTTCACAACACAAAGCAAATCTGTGGTGAGTATACTGCCATGGAGCAGGCAAGGAGCTGGTTGCCAGGCAGAATACGGTACAGGTACAAGGGTAGAGAAGCACCAACTCGGAGCCCTCTGGTTTCCGTCACCCCACCTCTGATCACTGGCCAAGTGACCCTTTGTCATCACATCCGAGCTTGCTTTGCGTAAGAAGCCTCTGTTGGACATGCTGCAGGGAAGCCAAGTAGGGTGTTAGCCACCTTACTTCATACAGATGGGCCCTGACTTACGATTGTTTATGGTTTTCACCTTCACAATGGTGCAAAAGTGAAAAATATTCAGTAGAAACTGCACTTTGAATTTTGCATATTGATCTTTTCCCGGCTAGTGATAGGCAATATGAACCCTCGGCTCCTAGATCCTGAGTGGAAATAACTGATACTCTACAGTGTATTCATTATGTTAGATGATTTTGCCCAAGTGTAGGCTAATGTAAGTGTTCAGAGCACATTTAAGGTAGGCCAGGCTAAGCTATCATGTTCAATAGGTTAGATGCATTCAATGCATTTCCGCCTTGCAGTATTTTCCACTTACAATCAGCTTCTGCAGAGGTAGCCCCATGGTAAGTCAAGGAGCATCTGTATCTTATGGGGACTGAAAGGAGACCTTTCTCTCATCCTTAAGTACTAAAAAAGTTTTCTTATTTTCACCTGTTATCTTTCAGACAATGTGGACTGTGTACCTGATCATGAATCAATTTCAGTAGTTATGTAAAACTTTATGAATGTACATTTCTATAAAGAATTGCCTCTCTGGCCTTATCACATTATTATTCCTCTGGTTTTCTGATCTTTCCCTATTTACACCTGTTAATTGGATGCAAATAACTGTAAATCCTTTGGAGGAAAAAGTGATGGGGTATTGGTTATAAATATGAAATGTGTCGCTTCCACCTCCCCAGTATAACATCCTGGTTATCTTTGTCCATTCCAACTGCCACTGTCCTATTTCCAAACCTTACTATCCCTTCCATTTAGAGTTTTCCAGCTCTTTTCTGCTATTTAGTCTCTCCTACACCCTCTGACCCATGCTCACATTACATATAGAACAATCTCCCTCATGTACTCTCCAGCTTGAAAACCATTCAATGTTCAGCACTGTCTATAGAACTACGTCCTAATTCACAGTCTCCTATTGAAGCTCCTCCACCTTCTGAACCCAGTCTACCCTTTCAAACACAGTTCCCCTTACACACGCTTTGTTACAGCAGGTGTGCTCTATTTTAGTCTCATTATAATCACTGGTGACCCTTTCTCTCATCTCAGAGACTAGGGTCCTTACGGGATTCATGTGTATGATTCCCTCTATTTCAGCGACAGCATATAACCACATCTGTCACATCACAGATGTTTAGGAGGGTTTGCTGGGTGAGTAGCTGCAAAGCTCCTTCTGCAAAAATGGTCTGACTCATGCCTACAGCAGCTGCTGTGGGCCTGCTGCTGTTTATGACTGTTTCAAATAACTTCAATATAAAGCTTTGGTTCAAAATGCCTCTTCCTAATCACGATCGTTGCATGCTAGGCTGGCCTGTCCATCGTCATTTTCTAGATGTCTATGGTGATGTCACGCACTTTGAAGTTACTTTATAGCAGCTTTAATATGCACCATCTGCTTCCCTTGTCTCCTTTTGCCCCACCTTAGCTCAAAAGTCCAAACCGACTGTGCTGCCAACAACAATCAGTAAAAGTCTGTGAGACTCTGAGGTCCCTAAGAACCTGCCACCAAACTTGTCTGCCTTCATTAGCCCCTTCCAGGCACTCCCAGTATTAGCTTCCTCATCACTGAGCTTTGATCATACTTGCATGGCTGCAAATACTGCTTCATAGCATTTTGAGATGCAATGAAACTTGATGAGAAATTATATAATTATTCCTTGTATCAATTTTTTAGCACTTACTGTATTTGCTGAACTTATAAATACCTACTTTCCTTACAAATCAAATACTCTCAAATTTCTCAGAACTATAATTCACAGATATAATGGCCCTACTCAATGTATTCTTACCTTATGGTGGTCTGTAAATCTTACAAACCTAGAAGTGAAAATTGACTCTTTAAACATTACTTGTGAAACATCCAAACCATAACATATGGTGCTATTAGTAAATGCCCATGATGATAATGTGAAACTAGAGAAATTATTTTAAAATAAGAGAGTCTTCATTGTTTTTCACTTTTTCAAGATAATTCTTATGAAAGCTAGTTTTTACAGCAATTTTCATAACTGTCAATTTCATCATGTTTGACTTGCTCAATTTCCAAATACCTGGCAGTGGTTCGATGATTAATGTAAAGTGCTCAGTAATTAGTACATAATTGTCTGAATCAGATCTTTAAAGGGCCTCCCCCACCCACCTGCACCAGGTGGGTAAATTCCACAAGGGACCAGAGTTGCTTAAGGTCCTCTTAGATACATCCTTTAGTAGTGACTAGAATTATCATCATGTACCTAATGAATAAATTCAATTAGTTTTTTAATTGGTGCTAATGTTACAAAAGAAAACTCTAATTAAAAATCATTTCTAACAAAACGTAATCTCTATTAACCAATGTCATCCCAATAAACTCAATTAAAAAAGGGAAGTAATAATGCAAAACATACTACAAACACATCAGGAATACAGGTTTTTTGACTGAAGACAATGAAAAGGTTATGAAGCTGAATCTGAGAATAGACTGTTATTTATCATCTCAGCTCTTACCAGCTGAAATCCCCTAAGGTGTGTGAGGCAAAAAGAGATGATCAGTGTGTCTCCATTCTCCATTTAGGTTAATAAAGTTGTCCTAGCAAGGATTAGTAACAAGCTCCAAATGTCCGCTTCAAATCCCCCATGGGGTTGGGGTGGAGAGCTACTCCAACACCACTTTAACCTCCTTTTCCCCTCTCCACACTCAGCCTTTCAGTTGTGATCAGGGAGATTTGTTTGTCCTTCCCTCACACACAACTGTGCTTCACTATTTATATATCTCCACTCGGGCTTCCTGTTCATTCTTTCCCCTTTCTTCTTTGGAATCTTTGGCTATCAAATTCTGTCTTTCAATTTCAAAATTCACTCCCTCCAGGGCTTCACTGCTTGTGGTGAATCTTGTGTTTTTACCCCTTGGCGATTCAGTTTATGCTAAAGGAAATCCCAATTTACAACAGGACCATGTTCCAAAACTTTTTTTATGATAAAAAAAAATGGAAAGGAGAAGAATGCCAGCATGAATCACAGAATAATATTTCAATATTATTTCAACTTAAGAAAGCAATAAACCAGTCTCAGATACAGTATTTCTTTTCCTTGAGTATAGATTATTCTCTGTTTGGAATAAGAATTTTTGAGAAAGAGCAGCTTCAATTAGAAAGAAATGATGGCTAGAAAAATTTTCAGAGCTGACAAAGAGGGTTTACAGGGCTTTGCTGTTACCAGACCTAGATTATTATTTTTTCTAATCTCACATCAAAACACATGGTTTTCCCTTTCCTTCATACACACATATCCCTACCTGTACCCTTGGGCTATACAACCACCAATGAGGGATCATAAGTTATTGTGGCATGAAAAGAGACACAGGGGATGGAAAGAAAAAGAAGAGGAAAGGTGGTGAGGGAAAGGGGAAATCGTTTCTTTGGCCAAGACTAAAAAGGAAGAGGAGAGGAAAGTATTCAAAATAAGGCGGGGGATGTGCTTGGGAGGACAGAAAATTTCCACATGTGGACATCACGGAGCTGAGGAAGGAGAGCAGAGGCAGAAGAAAAGAGGCAGCTTGCGCCCAGTTCTCTAAGGGAAACCCACGGCCCCATGGTTCCCCAGGCTGAGCACAGAGCCGTGAGGCTCAGGGCCAGCATGCAGACCAGACCGGCATTCGTGCCCAGCAGCTCTTCGTACCTACAGGACCCAAGGGCATGCAAAAATCAGGTGAGTGACAGTAACTGGTCTTGAACTTTTAGGGATGATAGTTATGAAAGACCATTTTTCTAAGTCAAAACCAGTTAAATATGACAATTTCTTATGGTTTAACCTAGTTTTATTCATGAAGGGTTCATATTAGATCTTCTGGGAATATATATCATTTCTCAATTCAGTTACAGGCTTTTTGGGAGTTATCAGCTTCTATCCCTATAACCTGAACTCAGTAGTTATAAAATAAATGCTTTTTCTTGGTCAGGGATGATATAAAACAAGTTTTTTCTTGAGGCACTGACTGAGAACCCGGGCTGTCATCACTGAGAGTTGAATCACTAAACCACAGTGCATTCTGTTCCAAGAAAATATTTATTTTGTTTAATAGGATTTTAAATTAGGGAGTGTTATCTCAACAGGTAGGATGAAGACTTGTGAGTCAATAAGCTCTGTGTACACAGACCTTTATTTTTGTATTCAAGATGAAGGTAGAAAGTTTCACTGTATTATTGTTATTGTTTCACTGTATAGGCACAAGCTAACACAAAGAAGTGTATTCATTTTTTTCACTCAAAATATCTTCATATGGCTTTTGTAATAAAAGATGTTTTAATATTGCCAATACTTCAAAAAGGAAAAGACCTTGGCTTTATAAACCAGATAATAGGACACATCAAAATGCTTCTAAAAATGAGCAATTCATAAAATCCAACAGTAGAAATACAGTTATTACAACTTTTCACTTGGCATATTGTTTAAAATGGAAGAAAATGGCTATTGGCATTTTCCCAGCTTTAGCAATTGCTTTTTACTAAAAAGAATCAAAATAACATTATTAGCAAAATTAATTTTCTAATCTATCATCTTTTCTTTTTTCCCTTTAAAATGATAGAATCTTCCTTCCATTTAAGAACTAATTGAGATGAATTTTTTTCTCTTGCTACCAAATTTAACAGTTACAGCTCATGTCATTAGACTTCAAATATGAGCTAACCATATAATTGCAATTATTATTAATTTATATAAAATATTCTTGAAAACAGAAAAGATATGTCATTAAACCGTTACATAATCATTCCAAGGACTCATTCATTGTATCCTTTTACATCCGCATCAAATAGTTCATGTGCATTACTGATAGAAAAGGAAGCTATTTGTCAACCTAATTAAACATTGGATCCCCCACTTAAAAGGCAAGCAAGTTACAGAGAAAGCAAAACACATAGGAGCTTACTATTTATCTGGTTATAGGACCAGCCATAGGTGAAGGGGTGAAATCTGACAGTAACCCCTGTCCCCCTCCCCTGTGGCTTTCTCTGCATTTTCTGCCTTTGTCTCCTCACTGCAGATCTCAGGGTTTTCTTGTGGTTCCATATCCACAGTTGGACAGAAAGGTGATCTAATAAAAGTAAATAATATGAAAGATCTATTCACTTACTGCATGTGCTGGGATGAAGAGTGGCCCCCAAAATTCACATTCACCTGGAACCTCAGAATGTGACCTTATTTGAAAATGGGTCTGTGCAGACATCATTAGTTAAATTAAGGTGAAGTCATAATGGATTCAGGTGGGGACTAATACATGACTGGTGTCCTTACAAGAAGAGGGAAGTGGACACAGAGGCAGTGACACACAGGGATGCAGGGGAAGAAGTCCATGTGATGCTGGAGGCAGAGATGGGGGGATGCAGCTGCTAGCCCAGGAACTCCAGGGTTGCTCCCAACAACCAGAGGGGAGGAGGAGGAGACCAGGTCTTGCCTGGAGCCTGCAGAGGAACCACGGCCCTGTCAATACCTTGGCTTCCAATGTCTGGCTTCCGGAACTGTGGGGGAATACATTTCTGTTACTTTTAAGCCATCACATTTGTGGTAATTTGCTGGGGCTGAACTGAAAGCATTAAAAAAAAAAGACTTCTAGGAGAGGGCAATGTTTATTTTTAATGCAAAGAAAAGAAATAACAGGTATATCTGGCATTAATAAAAACCCAGAGAAGAGATTTTTTAGGGAAGTGGGCCTTCTGAGTTCCTTTCAAATGCAACTTGGCATGTGCCAGCCTCCCTGCCAGAGGTGTGGGCCTGAGTGGGCTGAGTGGAGCCCTTTACTAAGCGTTATGGAGGGAAGAAAAGAAATGAAAAGAATGCATGCACTTCGGCATCCAGGGCACTCCAAAGACACCAAAAGCCCTGAGGTGAAAAATGCTGCCCCGGGTAACAATAAATGCTGACATAAAACCAAGAGCAACAGGAGTAGTAAGAGGGAATCTCTGAGTTTGAGAGAACTGCTTATCTCTGTACACAACTCTTTCAAATCCAAGCAAAGTTACACCACACATCAAAATTAATTCCAGGTGGCTGAAAGAATTAAGTGCAAAAATATCAATTCACAAAGTTTAGAGAGCACAATATAGCATGTTAGGAGATAATATAGGACACAAAACAACTTCCTAAGAATAATAAAAAAAGAAATAAAAAAGAAAAATACTGGTAATTTTACTAGGCAAAACTTTAAATTTCTTATACTTTGTTACATGAATGGTAATAACAAGCCAAAAAATATATTTTCAGCAAAAATATCCAACAATTGGTGAAGAGTCACACTGGGTAAAGAAACCATACAGATGTATAAGAAAAATACTAGCAAACCCAGGAAAATAGAAGAAAGAAAAAGTTAATGAAGATATTTTGCCACACTCAGTACTAATCAAAATATGCAAATTAAAGTAACAATAGATAAAAAAATTTAAATTAATAATTCACAGTGCTTTTACATACTTCTGGGAGACATACTAATTGCTATGGTCTTTTAGTAAGTAATTTACTAGTACTTACAATAAGACTTAAAAATGTTAATATACCTATATCCTGTGATTCTACTTCTAGGAAACGTTTATAGAGCAATAACTAAAGAAGCAAAGATTTACTTACAAAAATGTTTATGGCAGTGTTATTTATGATTAAATTTGCAAAGAACTCAACCAATTCATGTAATTAAATAAATTATGGAATATTCATATTATAAAATACCTTTCAGTCACAGAGGTAAAGCCTGTGATATAATAACAGGTTGAAAAGTAGAATAAAAAATTATGTATCAAATATGTTAAATAGCCAAGAACATACAGAAAGAAAATACACAAAAATCTTAAGAGTGGTCACCTCTGGCTAATTGGATTATAAGTAATTTACATTCTCTTCTGTATTTTCCACCACTGTTATACATTCGCTTATAATAAGAAAAGTATTTAATTAAAAAGTTTTAAAACTGCTAATAGGCTCCTTGGGGAAGTCTAAATTAGGATTTTGAGTGGCAGTAGCAGAAAGTAAAACCCAGATGATGGAACAGACCGTTTTACATCATCTAATAAAATATTAATGCACAGATTCTACCTGCCAGTCTCAATTTCTTTTTCCCAATTCCTTAGGCCAATAATTCCCAACCTAGATTCTGGAACGCCCCGGGTTATTGTCAATTATCTCACGAGAGTCACATCTTTTTTCTTGGCTAGCTTCCAAGACACCATTTGTTTTTAGAATTTGTAAGGAAAAAACATACTTGCAGGGAACTTCACCCTGTTGAAGGCGACCAACATCTGCTCTGATGTTTGTCAGAGAATTATAAAGGAATCTTGGGAAGGTAATTGTGCAGTGGTGGCAGCTAGACTGAGATGGAAACAGGAGAGCAAAGAATAATTTTGTTTGCTTTCCTCTTATGCACAACTTCAAAATCATTTATTCTGCTCCAACAGAGGTCAGGGTGCAGATAACCGGAGGGTTTCCGGGTCCATTCATTGCATCTTTTCTCTGGGCTCTGTATCTTTCAGTCCTCATATAGCTTTGGCTTTTTTTTATAATCTGCACACATTTCAAAGAACAAATCAGTAAATGTGTAAAAGGGAATTGGTAGGGATTTACAAGTAAACCTTTTCTTTTTCACCCTGATTCTAGATAAAATCCTCTGATTTAGTACTCTATAGTTTTCTTTTAGATTGGGAACAAGCAGGCCATGGCAACATAGGCCACATCTGGCCCACTGCCTGTTTCTATAAAGTTTTATTGGAACCACCACACCACTGTATTACACCACTGTAATACAGAAGTGTCTCCGGCTGCTTTTGTGCCACAGTGACGGAACCGAGCAGCTGCAACACAGACTGGATGGCTGACCCTGCCTCAAATACTCGCTGTCCAGCCCAAACAGACGGCATGTGCTGACCCCTGACGTAGGTCATAGACTCCTACAAGCTTGCTTGGCAGAGTGTCTTCTTTTAGCATTTGTATCACCTTCATTGATGAGGAATAAGCACTCTTAAAACACTAATAAATATTAATAAAGATAATTATAATGCAATATAAGCTCAAGTATATCCAAGTGTGGATAAATTCAAAGACATGAAAAATTCACCCGTAGTCCTAGATGTAGGTCCAAATCTGAATAATTCTTTGATCTACTTCATCTTCTGGACTGTTGTAGTTCTCCTCCAAGATGTCCCCCTTGACCCTCTCCCTCAGGTATCTATGCCTGTGTGTGTGTTCCCTCACACACACAGGTGACACTGTTTCAATTCCAAGATGAGGTCACAAGCCTGTGACTGCTCTCTCACCCACGGCTCGCTCCAGAGAAAGGCAGCTTCTGTGTCATCCTGTGGAGACGCCCACATGGCAAGGGACTAGGATGTCCAGCCAATAACCAGGGAGGAGCTGAGGACTCCTGAGAAGAGCCACGGAAATGAGCTTGGAAATGAATCCTCCAGCCCCAGGCACCCTTTCGTAAGGCTGCTGGCCTGGCCGACTGCTTGACTGCCGCCTGTGAGAGACCCTGAGCAGCGACCACCCAGCTAAGCTGCTCCTGAACTCCTGACCTGCCCAAACTGGGAGATGATAAAGGTGTGCTGTTTTAAGCCCCTAATTGCAGGGGTATTTTAGAAATGAATACACATATCTCTGCTACCACTTACATATCCCAGTTTCTAGCTGTTAAGAGTCACCTGCACAAAGACTGTCAGCCACCAAGTGTGGTCCTAGAAGTGAAGCATGACTGAGACTCAGCTCAGGCCACATGATAAATGTCACGGGCTGCAAACAAATTGGAGGCTTTCCCGCAGACTATAAAAGCTCCAGGTCCCTGCCAGCCGTTAAAGCGGGTTCTTCCACTCTATGGCTATAATGACACGCATCAAAAATTGAAATGACTGAGATACTGTGTGGGCCCCCAAAACAAGACGACGTTCACACCAGGAGGACTGAAAACCCACCAGAATGTGTCAACAGACAAACTCCCAGCGTGTCAGGGGAACCGAGTTCAAACTTCTCAGACCAGTTTAGGCTTCCAAACAGCTTTCAGTCCCCTTTCCACTTTTACCAGAAGAGTGAGTGATAACAAAAGTACTTACATTTCTGTAGCACTTTGTAATTTGAAAAGTAATGTTTTTATGTGTGTTATATCTTTAATCCTCACAGCAACCTGACTCGTAGGTTTAAAGTAAGAGTCACCTTATTTTTTGTAAAAAGACAAAGAGAATATTAGTATAAGATTAGAGAAATAGCATCTAACCATTTCTGAGAAGTATTGGGATGTTTCAAAGAGAATATGTAATGCTCAGAAGGTTAAGGGCCTCATTACCAGGATTCCACATGAGAACTCCCTGTTTTTTCCACTGGTTCAGTACCCAGAGTACACTCACCAGAATAACTTCTGTGTTTGTACTGGAGTATGACATTCCTGACCCACAGTTGTTCAAGCCCTCCAATAACCTGATAATGACCCTGAGAACGTACTCAATCCTTACAGGGTGGGTGCTGTGTGTCCTTCATCTCTGTGCCCCCACAGCTTGTCCTACAGTGAATCCACATAGAAGGCACTCAACTGTCCCATAAAGGGAAGGAGGGAGAAAAACAGGAAGGGGATAAAGAAGAGGTTTGAAGTACAAAATGGTTTTCTTCAATCTACAAGACCTATTGTCTTACAAAGCATATTTTAAAAAGTTGTGTAATTTCTTTGCTGAACTCCTTCCAGTTTAACATTTCTGTGGTGAACAAAATCAGGCAGGAATCATTAATAGAAGAATAAAGTAGGGGAGAAAAGCTCCTATTTGAATTAAGGGTGACTCATCTCCTAGGGAATCTAGGTTATGAGGTACAATTAAGAGACTATGTTTATTGAAATATTTCAGTCTCAAAGAGCTTCAGGAGACAAGAGGCATCTAGAAGACAGCAATGGTTTTGCCACGCTGAAGTTAATATTCTGGTCCAGTACGAACATAATTGGTATTTATAGTGATGTTACCTATAAAACAGGGCCTGGCCCACAAGCACTTGTAATCTAATTGATGCGTAAACAAACAATGTAAAGAAACCCCTCCGTGTCAACACAACCCGTGGGTGGCAAACTCAGCATGCCATCTCACCCAATAACAACATCGGATGCTGTGAGTCCAGAGTGGCCCCACACAAGCTCTCGACCCTGACAGAATTCCCAGAAAGCCAGCCAAACCTCGGTACAGTGGGTGCTGAAGGGTGCAGACATATTCCGAGTGAGCCTGAGCACCTTCACAGGACAAGCCCGATGACCAAACATTTAAAATGCTCAAAAACAAAAATACGACAAACCACAAAGCAATGTGGTCATTTCCGCATACTCCTTCCCTCCTCCTGGGATAATATTCCCACCTGTATGCAGGATATATTAAGTCAGTAACATAGAACCCAATGCCATGTTCGGGTTGGTGTATTTGTTTAACAGAAACAAGAAATTTTTGTGCCCACGTGGGTTTATAATCTCCACATCTTACAGTCCCTCTCAGGCATAATTCCCAAGATGGTTTGGAATCTGAATGTTTTTGCTTAGAAAGTCTAGGTGAAGAAAGTATTTGAACGGGATGAAAGATTCAAGTGCCCACCTAAGAATGTGAGCATATGTCACTTAGGAAGGTAGTGGGTCGTTTAGAGAGAGGTATTCCAAAGTAGGGATTGGGACACTAAATGGGAGGGCTAGATGGACACATTTTTAGGAGGCTGTGGTAACTAGTCTCCAGAGACTGCACCTAAGATTCTCCATCTTGGTACTGCATTGCTTCTCACATCAAGGGGTGGAATTCTTTTCCCCTGTTGAGCTGCCTTGTGAGAGGTGCAGCTCCCCTGGGGGAGAAGCCACATGGAGAGCAGTTGTGGGGAGAACCCTGGAACCTAACCAACAGCTAGAACTGAAGCCCTGGACATATGGCCGCAGCAGAACTGTCCCCACCAGCTCCCAGCTGTTTTAGCTGAGTTGTCAGGCATGTAGCTAAAAGAGCCATCATCGAAGGACCAGCCTCAGCAGACATCACATAGAGCAGAGACACGCTGATCCCACATGCCCCATTCAATTTCCAATCATTAAAAGCAATACAATTATTGTTACTGTAAGTCACCAAATTTGGGGATAGATGTTGTACAGCAATAGACAACCAATACAGGCTAAAGTCACATAGTCTTCTGCTATAACCACTTTTCAAAAAAATGTTACAGTTGGTCATTTTTTTAACTGAAATCATCCACAGAAAACTTAGTTGTTCTAAGAATTTATTAGGAAAAACCTAGAGTCTGAGTAGATACACTATAGAAAGGATAGAAAAATCCATGTTTCTATGATACATACATTTCAATATTTTTACCTTATTTTAAATGAATAGAGCAGTAGGGCAGGACAAACAGAGAATCAGCCATGGTAAGCACTTAAGATAATTGCAGTTTAAATATTAATAACTACCTTTCATTGGGTGATCACTATATCCCAAGCACTGTGCTAAGTGCTTTACATCTATTATCTCATTTAATCCTTACAACAAACCTTTGAGATAGGTGTTATTACCACATTTTATTCAGATGAGGAGACTGATGCTCAGAGATTAAACAATTTGCCTAATGCAAACGTCACACAGCCAGGACATTGTGGAGCTGCGATTTGAACTCAGCCAGCCTAACTCAAAAGCCATTTAACTATCTAATGTATTATACAGCCTCCACTTTAACAGGGAAATAGTTTCATTATTCAGATACTTTTATGTTCAGAAAGGAATGTGTCCCACAGTAATTAGAGCTGCAAATAGAAGCCATATTTTGGACTTAAATAAATGACTCAAAATATTTTGTATGCAATTTGATATCCTTGTGCATTATAACTATGGTATTTGGTCAGATTTATGTTATATAATTCCGGCAGGGGATAGGAAATGTCCCAATACAGAGTATGGGCATCTGTCTTTTTGCTAGTTGATATTTCATAAAAGATCTTTGGTATGTAAAAGGGACAATGGAGGCACAACCATTTGACTCCAATGATTTACCCCGACCAGCCCTCCCGTGAACTTCAGCATTTAAGTCGATCTCTGCTTTAGCTGACCCTGCCCACCACACCTATTTTCTCGCTTCTTTCAAAAACACACACTCACCCTCACACAAATACGTCATCCATTCATTATTCAGAGGGGACCCCAATCAGCAAATCTGTAGATGGCAATAAATGCCTTCCCAGAGCCAGAAAACGGAAGGGAATAAAAAGAACATTTTTTTTTGTCAAAGGGTAAAGTTATCAATGCTGCCAACCATACAAAATAAGGTATTTTTATTTTCAAAAAGTCTAAAACACTGTAAAAGTCCCCCAAAAGAGTTGTTCTACAACCAAGTGAATGGCTAGTTTTGGTTGCTTCTAAACCTCAATGAGCAACTTCACAAAAGATCAAGGGAAAGTATACTCTTACTTGTCTGATAAGAAGTTGGAGGAGAAGCCACCACACCTCAGAACACCGTATCTGTTACATCCACAAAGAAACCCACAGCCTCTCAGCTTTGCCAAATTGCACTCGAATTTAGGATGGTGCTTTGATGTGTGCAAAGGACAGTGATCTGAAAGACTGATACGCTTGCTGCGAGCCAAACGTTTGTGTGTCATTGCGTCTTTAAAGTGATAGGAGAATCTGATTTGGTATCAGAAGACCTTACTTAAAATACCATCTCTGCCACATCTAGTATTTCCTTGGCCAAGACACTTAATCTGACTTTCAGATTCTTCACCTATAAAGTAAGGATGATGATATGACATACCACCAAGTTGTTATAAGATTTAGATGATACGGTACTTGTGAAAGCACTTTATCCTCCTGGTGATGCACTCCAAGTTGCAGAGGACACAGTGGAAGAACTTGGGGGGAGTTCAAAACAGCATGGAGAGAAAGCTCTGATGATGAAGGATGACCTGAGGGGCTGGGTTTCTGTTGGTGACTAAGGCAAACAGGTGGGTGGGGCCTGACAGCGTTGGTAGTAATTGGTGTCTTTAGGAGAGTTGGGTAATCAGATCTCACTGCAGCCTCCTTTAGGGTTGGTCATCTAGGTCTCGTGCAGTGGGGATGGGGGCAGGAGGACAGGGAGCTCTGCATGCTCCCTACACACTTGTTAAAATACGTTCAATGAGTGAATAAATAGAAATGATTCTGGCTTTTCACTGGAGCAGAATGGTCATGTGAGTCTGTGTCATCATTAGATTTTTACTAAAATGTGCATAGTTAACTTTTGTATTTTTATTTGGAAGTTCAGGAAAAGCCAGTTGATTGATTAATTATCCTTCAAAGAGGGTACCAAATAGGAGGAAATAAACCACATTTTATTGTGCTTGTACTCTGTGTTCCTAGAAAAATTGTTTGGACAAGGAATTTTATAAACCAAATATTATTTACAGCTTGCTAGCTAAAGGAAGTAAAGTTATATTGCAAAGTGGAGAATCCTTTGTAATACAAATGGTACTGGATTGCCTTGTTTCTGTAGTTTTGCTTTTGATATGTTAGATTATCTTAAATCAAATCAAATGAGAGGAAGGTGGAGGAGGGAGAGAAAGGAGGAGAAAGAAGGGAGAAGAAAGTTAAAGTGAATTAACCCCCCCAGTCTTTTACAAACAGCACCGCCATAGTTAAATCCAAAGACTCACTACGGCCACACTTAGATCACTTTAGTGCTTCCGTGCATCTCTCCTATTAATGAATAGGCATGCTCCCTGTTTCTGTTACAGAGCTTTACACGAAAATTGCTCAATACATAAAACGTTTTTCCTACAGAATTAATCCCAAAAAGATAAAGGAAGAAGTTGAATGAACTATGGCTGGGAGACACCTTAGCAAAATCTATTTGTTATGGAAATGTCTTGTTCATAAAGACAATCAACTCCAGCACTTACTTCAACAAGTCCAGCTCTTTTTAGGCTGCAGGTGAAATCAAGACCCTCTACTATTTCAGTCCAGGCTGTGATTCTCCAAGATCAGTTCATTATTTTCCACAGATCCAGGGGTCATTAAAAGTTCAATGAGTTTTCCCCCCACACCAAGATTACAGGAGGGCAGCAAAATACCAACTGGTGGCATTGTGGTCTCCAAGAGTTTGTTGAACTTGTCCACAGGAACAACTCACTTTGAGAGTATGCTAGTCACCATTCACTTTAGAAGGCCTTTAAAAAGTACCTACCTGCTTTCCCCCTCCTTTACCATTCATTTCAACACCACTACACAGACGTGAAGCTCCTGAAAAGGGTGATCCCGTGAGTCACATTATTTTTAGAAACAGTCCCCACCCTTGTTGATAGCATTTTCACATCTTTATCTGCCTGTTGAATCAGTCCCACTACTTGAACCGCAGGAAGGCAAGGACCATCTTTCATCATCTGCAGCAGTCCACATATTAAACACTATGGAAGAGACAGTAAATGAAGGTGTGTATGAACTGTCCCAAGTTACACTGATGGAAGGACTGAAAATATGTGCTTTCTGTTCCTGAAAAAATGGAACAAAAATCTACCTACTAGACAATGCTGACAATTCTTGACAACGCTGCCACCTAAAGAGCTTTATTTGCCGATGTTGCCTAAATAATATTTAACGTACTTTTTAAACAGGGAGCTTGGAATTCTAAGCTTCCACATTACTTTTTTTTTTAAAAAAAGGGAGATTGTGATGGAGGAAAAATGGAATAGGTCAGATTAGCCACAAAAAGGGAGCAGAATTATCTGGAAAAAGGAGAATTATTTTTTTAAAACTGCTATAATTTTAGCTCTGGCTAATGTGGGTCAGTGGATTGAGTGCTGACCTGTGAACCAAAAAGTCGCCAGTTTGATTCCCAGTCAGGACACATGGCTAGGTTGCAGGCCAGGTTCCTTGGAGAGGCATGCAAGAGGCAAACACTGATGTTTCTCTTGCACATCAATGTTTCTCTACCTCTCTTTCTCTTTCCTTTCTCCTTCCCCATCTCTGAAAATAAATAAATAAAATCTTTAAAAAAACTACTACAATTTTGAATTCATAAATATACAGTTTGCAACACTAGTAAGAATAATGTTGACAGGACAGCAAATGAAGGGCCAAATCATGAAGCTATTTATATGACTCTACCTAACTTTTAAAAAAAATTTTTTTTATTTTAGTTTTTCAGTACAGTTTCTATCCTTTATTCCCATTCCAGCCCACCCACCCATTTCTACCTAACTTTCAAAAAAAGATATTATTTACTTACTTTTAGAAAGAGGGTATGGAGAGAGAAAGAGGGAGAAAAACATCAAAGTGTGGTTGCCTCTTGCTCGCCCCCTACTGGGAACCTGGCCCTCAATTAGTCACTTGGAAAATTCTCCTAATACATTTTAAGTGAAAGGTGAAAGTCCTTTTAATATATGCATATATTCATACAGAATAATTCTATTTACCTCCAAAAATATACAACATAACATGCATAGGGCGAAAAGCTAAAAAAAACAAACCTACAAAAATGTTGAAAATGATTCAACAACTATCTCTGAAGAATGGGAATTTTTTCTTTTCATCCCTCTGCATTTATAAAATTCAAAAATAAGTACATGTTATTTTTATGGGACAATATAATTTAAAAGAGTGGAACTCAAAAGATCTGTCATTAAGGCTTCCAACACATCCTACCAAAAGCAAGAGAATCTATACTACACTCCAAAGTCCTTGTCTTCTTTTGATTACCAAACTTGTAAAATGCATCATTTACACATACTGCCTGCATTTCCTCAGCATCTACTCACATCTTACCTCCTCACTGGCCAGTTCCTGGCCCTATCACTCTATGAAAACCCAACTCTCAAGTGTTTCCAATGATCCCTTCATCACTACATTCAAGTCTTTGCTCAGTCTTCATTCTTCTTGAACTCACTGCACTTTTTTTACTTCATCCTCAGAATTCTTTCCTCCCATGGCTCCCACAGTGCTGTGGGTCCTGGTTCATGGTCTGATTTTGCTGATAATTAGGCTTTTCAGTTTCTTGCCCTACTCCTAATTCCCATCTCCAAACTGGGCTCCTCAAGGCTCTCTGGCCTCCTCTCCTTCATCCTCTTCTCTCTGATGTGTTTAGCCCAGGCTCTGTTCTGCCTCACCCTGAAGCATCCCCTCTGAGAAGGAAGTATGGAGAGATGAACAGAAAACAGGGAAATAGGGGGTGGACTTATTAGATGCCATTCAGCCATTCTGTTGTTCATCAAACCTCTTTTGAGATCTTCTGGTGCCAGGGAATATATTAGGCACTAGAGATTCAAAAACAAGGCTCCTGCCCTCAAGAGTTTACCAACTGAATTCCAGCCTAGATATGCTTTGCTTCCTCACACAACCAAAAGAAGGATAACAACAATTTAAAAGCAAAAAAACCCCAGAACTTCCAGAAAATCAAACTGTATGGAAGTCCAACAACCAAGGAGTTAAGAAACATTCATGCAGACTGGTGGGAGGGGCAGAGACGGGAAGCTGCAGAGGAACGTGACAAGGTGCTGGCTGGCAGACAGGCAGTCCCACATTTGTGTACAGATAAGTTGATAAGCAGATAAGCTGGAAGGAACTTCTGGGGAGTGAACAAACCATACAACCCAAGGATCCAGCACATGGGAAATAAAGCCTCAAAACCTTTGGTTGTAAAATCCTGTGGGGGTTGCAGTGGTGGGAGAAACTCCCAGTCTCATAGGAGAGTCCATTGGAGGGACCCACTGGATCCTAGAATGTATACAAGCCCATTCACCCAGGAATCAGCATATGAAAAGGCACACAATCCACTAGTGGGAAGTGAGGGAAAGGATGAAAGTGGGGCAACAGCCAAGTAAGCTAGCAAGTGGCATTATTCCCTCTGTGATCTCTTCCCCATATACCTCGTCACAACACAGCAAGTTGGGTTGCCCCATCCTGATGAATACCTAAGGCTCTACACCTTATAGCATAACAGGTGTGCCCAGACAAAGAAACATGCCTAAATGAAAGAACAGATCAAAACTCCTGAAAAAGAACTAAGCAAGGAGGAGGTAGCTAACTTATCAGATGCAGAGTTCAAAACACTGGTAATGAGGATGCTCACAGAAATAATTGAGTATGGTCACAAAATAAAGGAAGAAATGAAGTATATTAAAAGTGAAATAAAGGAAAATATACAGGGAACCAACAGTGAAGGGAAGGAAACTGGGACTCAAATCAAGGATTTTGAGAGGAAGGAAGAAATAAACATCCAACTAGAACAGAATGAAGAACAAGTGTTCAAAAAAATGATGAGAGGCTGAGGAACCTCTGGGACAACTTTAATCATTCCAACATCCAAATCATAGGGGTGCCAGAAGGAAAGAGGAAGAGCAAGAAATTGCAAACTTATTTGAAAACATAATGAAGGAGAACTTCCCCAATGTGGCAAAGGAAATAGACTTCCAGGAAGTCCAGGAAGCTCAGAGAGTCCCAAACAAGTTGGATCCAAGAAGAAACACACCAAGGCACATCATAATTACATTACCCAAGATTAAAGATGAGGATAGAATCTTAAAAGCAGTAAGAGAAAAGGAGACAATTACCTACAAAGGAGTCCCCATAAAACTATGAGATGATTTCTCATAGAAACCTTGCAGGCAAGAAGGGGCTGGTAAGAAATATTCAAAGTCAAGAAAGTCAAGGACCTACATCTAAAACAACTGTATCCAGCAAAGCTATCATTTAGTATGGAAGGGCAAATAAAGTGCTTCCCAGATAAGGTCAAGTTAAAGGAGTTCATCATCACCAAGCCTTTATTGTATGAAATGTTAAAAGGACTTATCTAAGAAAAGAATATGATAAAAAACTATGAACATTAAACTCACAAGTTGTGAGTTTTTGTGAGTTTATTGTGACTAACAAACTCACAACTAACAACAACTGAACCTAAAAAAAGCAAAAACAAATACAAACTAAGCAAACTAGAACAGGAACAGACTCACAGAAATGGAGATCACATGGAGGGTCATCAGTGGGAAGGGGGAGGGGGAAGAATGGGGGAAAAGGTACAGAGAATAAGAAGCATAAATGGTAGGTACAAAATAGACAGGGGGAGGTTAAGAATAGTATAGGAAATGGAGAAGCTAAAGAAATTATATGTATGACCCATGGACATGAACTAAGGGGGGGTAATGTGGGTGAGGAGAGTGGTACAGGGCATAGGGGAATTAAGGGGGCAAAAATGGGACAACTGTAATAGCATAACCAATAAAATATATTTAAAAATAATTTTGAGATCCTAGTCCATAGATTAATAGGATAAGACATATCTGATGATGTCTTATGCATAGTTTCCTGCTTTGGAGGGCCTCTTATGAAGAGTAGAGGTTCTACTCTCTCAGGCTTAGCTCCAGTGGTCCTAAGGACAATTGATACCCAAACTCCCAAAAAACACGTCCACAGGTATGAGTGTCTACCACCTTGAAGTCATCACATATAAAATGTGGTTTTCACCACCCGTCTCTACCACTGACAAAAATGATTTTACATCAAGTTCCATTAAGAATATGGCAAGGGTGACTTCATTGCCCAAACCTGAAACCCTGAAATCATTTTCTAATTCTCTGTGCTCTCATTATCCATATGCAGTCAACTGCTAACTTGTAGTGATTCTCCCTTCATTGTTTGCTGATATATGATTCTTTTAAAAAAATATTTTATTTATTTATTTTTAGAGAGAGAGGAAAGGAAGGAGAAAGAAAGGGAGAGAAGCATCAATGAGTGAGAGAAACATGGATAGGTTGCCTCTCACATGCCCCCAACTAGGGACCTGGCCCCCAACTCAGGCATGTGCCCTGACCAGGATTCAAATCAGTGACCTTTTGGCTTACAGGATGATGCCCAACCCACTGGGCCACACCAGTCAGGGCTGATACATAACTCATATTTTCCATTGCTGCTGTAGCCTCACCAATCCAGGATCTCATACTCTGAGGCCTGAATAGTGACCATCCTCTCTCCTGCTCACCTTCCTGGCCACCAGTCTACTTCACTGCTTCTCTTTGGGTGTGCTGACCTCCTCAGTTTTCCCAAGTGGGAGGGCTTCCTGTCTCCACTGCAGCTCAGACTCTGCCCCTGGTGAAGTCTGCCCACAATGCCAGGAAGCCTCCTCAGAGAGCAATCCTTTCTGCTCATGTCTATGGTTCTCGCTCTTCTCAATGCTGTGTGGGCACATCCTACTCTTACTGTAATGCCACTGGTCTCTGGCATTATCAGCAAACAGGGCTTTCCCCCTAAGTGAGGGTACTAGAAAATGGATGCTTCCCCCAAATTTAACTTTATCAAAAACATAATCATTTTTGACAGCAGTTTTTGCCAAAGGGCATACATGCTTTTTGCCCTTGGTATATGCTGAAAGTAGTTCACCTTTTCCTTCAATATTTGGAATCATACTGAAATGAACAAAATTATTACACTATACAGTCTGAGCTGGCTGGGAGAACTTCTGTATGATCTCAACGCTTATTGTAAGTTGCTGTTAAAGGTTTCCAATCTGTTAGACTTTGGAAGAACTACAGAGTAAATCAGAGAGCAAAGTTTATTAGATCTGCACCTGTACAGACACAATTTTAATTCTATATGATCTGACGTTAGGGATGGCTTCTGCTTCTTGTACAAATAGGAATAGAGACTTCTGAACAGCTCTATTTTCTGCTCAGAGGATTTTTTTTCCTGCCTTGGGATTTTTTAAAAGTATAAATCACAGTTGAGCTTGCTAGAGGCTGTGTTTGGAGTTAGTGGAGAAACATTTCTACATTTAACTTTCTATGACTACCTTGTCACTTTGAAACTTGGAAGGAAAATTACGTTCATCCTTATATTTCTTTATCTTTCTCATGGCACTATGTTTACTGTACACATGTGATAAATGTCTACTGAATCGATAATTATGACCCCAAGTCACTGCCAAACTCCTGTTGTCATTACAGCAGTTAACAGGTTGGGAAAAGAGCTGTTAGTTGGTGAGGTTGTTCAGGCTGAAACACAAGTGGAATTTGGGAAAGGAATTTAGAATTAAATTTGAGTTGTTAATGATAGAGAATTGGTAAAATATCCACTTCATCCTTACCCCAATGATGGAAGATAAAGCAGCAGAGAAAGTCTAAGAGCCTTTGATTACCTTTACAGAAATTAGATTTTGGGGCACGTACATTTGTTCCCCTGTGTATAGAGTGGTAGTCTGAGGACAAACAGAGCAACACCTTCCACAGCTGGCTCTGCTGGGTTTGTTTCTGACACACAGGGCCAGGACGAGGGTGAGGCAAGAGGGGCACGGGCCGGACAGTGAGCATCCCTTCTCTCTTCACACTCTGGGTGCCTCTCTTGACTCACCCTAGTCTTGGCTCTGCTGCCACATTTTCTCCCTAGCTCTACTGCCAGTCTGTAGCTCTCCTTCTAAAATATTTTTTAAAAAATTAAAAAATCAACTTTTAAAAAATATAAATGCTATTATAGCTTTTCCTCTGTTTGTTAAAATAAAACATGCTCAATGTAAGACAGTCCAAGAACCACAGTATATCACATATGGAATTTGAAAACAAAAACTCATAGAAAAAGAGATATATTTGTGGTTACCAGAGGTGGCAGAAAGGGAAGTGGATGCTGGTAGTTCAAATGCACAAACTTCCAGTTATAAGATAAATAAGTACTGGAATGTAATGTACAACATGAGGACTGTAATTAACATTTCCATATGGTATATTTGAAAGTTGCTAAGAAAGTAGATCCTAAGTTTCTCTTTTGATCTGTATAAGATAATGCATGTTAACTAACCATATTGCAATACATGTAAGTCGTCATTATGCTGTATACCTTAAACTTATACAATGCTGTATGCCAATTAAATTTCAATAAAACTGAATGGAAAAAAGAAACAGAAATGAGTTGGGAATTAAAATCTCCATAATGCCACACCTACAGATAACCATCATAAAGAGTTTTCAGTGCACATACACACACACCTATTCTCAACAAAGTGAGATTAGATTACACACTCTTATTTACTTAACAGTGTATCATGAGTATGTCCTATGTCCCTAAAACCATAATATGCTTCCTGAATGCCATCATCTATTTAGTAAATCCTTGACTGAGGAACTTTTAGGATGGTGCCTGATTTTTGCTTTTATAGACATTCTGAGATCAATACTTGCTTATTCAGTGTTTATAACTTCCCTCCTTTCCTCAAAATTTCAGCTGAAGCTCCGCATTTAAGAACAAGGGGCAACATGTTCTGAAGAAAGGTATCAGAAAACCCTGTGCCAGACTTTCTAAAACTGCAGCAGAACCAGTCGAGCAACTATCAGCCCCCGTCTTCTACCTCAGGCTTGTGTAAGACAGACTAGAAATCTGAGGAGGCTGAGGAACACCATCCAAGTAATGTCTATGCTTGGGTGTCCTTCCCCTCCCCTGGGACAAGATGGGGGAGAGAGTGCTTCTCACCACTGCAGCACACCAAGTGAGGAAAGTCCCAAGAAAACCAGAAATAGAAATTAGGAATGCCTGCAAGAAGGAAAGGCAGTACTTCTTCCCTTGACAAATGTTTACTGTGAACTTTGGGCCCTGGAGCAGCCATGGGTCCACAGTAGGATGCCCTGGAGTTGGGGACATGCATGGACACAGAGGACAGTGCTGGCTTCTTGCCAGGAGAAGTGGAATCACTCTCAACAGTGAGACCAAGAAAGTGGGCAGCAGAGAGGACAGTCTCCAGTCAGTCTGCAGTGTTTTATGGAATAGATGGCAGCGCTGCAAAGTTGCCAGGCTTATGCTTGTCTTGATCGGGACCCCTAAGACCTGTGTGCTCTGGCAAAGGGAAGTCTGCAATAAGAGGTTGTGGTGCTAAGAGGAGAGTCCCATCGTTGTCCACATCAGGGAAAGCTGCACACCTGTCAAGTGTTCCCAAGAAATCCACAATAACACCTCAAGAGAGAAACAGCCAGCGTTTGAATGCCTGGCACATACAGAGGCCAAGAGGAAACAGTCAAAGTGTACCGGCTAAGTAGTACAATTTGTCCCTCTTCCGCCAACCCATCGCCCCCAGCCCAACCTTGAGGGCAGAGCTGGAGAAAGAGCCGTGGAGATTACTTTCATATACACAGGCTTTTAAAAAACATTTTTAAATAAAGAATTATGTCATCCACTATTTTTTATGCAAAAAAGTAATGGCTGTTTCCTGAAAACAATTAAATACATCTAAAATGTATAAACAAACATCTTAATGAGATACTTGATGTAACTTAGCCCAAGTAAGAAGTTGAAATCATGAGATGGTCTTTGATGTTCTATCAATTTTGACTTTGCATATGAATGGCAATCACAGCTGAAAATCTGGACTCATAAAGTTTTGTAGCAATGGGTAGAATCAAAGCTTTTTTTGTACATTGATTATATAACAACAAAACTAGGAAGAATTAAAAAAATCCCTCATCTCTCACTTTGCCAGATTAAAGACAAATTGATGTGAAAAAAACTGTTGGGATTTCTTCAGACTTCTGGCAGGTGAATGCATTTGCATTCTTTCTTTTGTCCTGAAGTCACTAATGCCATCTCTGGCCAGGTCTCCATACCTGACGCTGCCTCTGTCAGAAAGGAAGGGATTGTAAATCCAGTTTTAAGTCTGTTGAAGTGAGTTCAATAGTATTTCCAGGTGATCTCTGCCTACAGAGAACGTAATGAAAGCTGCCCTTAACTCCACCTCCAGTCCTGGAAAGTCCGGGTGGTTTTGTGCCTCCAGCTCCTTGCTGTTTACCTCTGCTCCAGCAGCAGCAACCTTCACATTGCCTGCAAGGTTTTGAATAACGAGGGTCACGTGATTGATAAAGCCAAAACTTCCCACCAAGGTAAACCAAGACAAACATTTACTGCTCCCAGTCAGTTTGCCCTGAGAGTGGGCTTTCCTTCTCTCTCTCTCAAGAGAAAGTGAAACCTTTGAAGAAAGCCAATTAAACACTTCAAACTTGTCTTCCAGAACAGGGCCCTCTGGGTAATAGAGAAAGACTTGGTCTGCTTCTCCCAGTTCTTGGCAAAAACTTCCCAAAGAAGAAGTACTTCCAGCCTCTAGGTCGGGGGAGGAGATGATAGTAGATGAGCCCTTCTTTGGCCAGGGGTGTGGTGGTGTGGGGACGACCCACGGCGGTGCAGAAATCAGCAAGTTGCCATGGTTTAGAGTTTCTTCCTCACCAAAGGAGCACACCGGTTATGGTGCTAAGCGTGAGAGAAGGCCCACTGGTGCTCAGAAGGTCAAGATTTGCTTCCATGTGGAGTGTTGTGCAGAAAAGTAATGTGTCGTTATTTTAAAGATAACGGAAGTCTTTGATGTGTCCAAAAGAGGCTCACAACACAGAAATTCTTATCAGGTGAAAGAGCACACACAGGATGAAGGAAAACCAGGAGCAGGTTGTACAAAGAGCAGTTTCACCAATTTCATTCGGTTGGATGCTAAAGGAAATGAGGTAATTGCCAATCTCTCCAAAATCTGCTTTAAAAATCAGAAGATATATCAGGAATTCTGGAATTAAAATAATTATGAGAGAGACTCTTCCTCTACAACAAGCCCAAACTAGCCTGTAAATCTTATGATCACACAGCTTCACCTCAGTCTCTCTTACTGAGTGTGGCTTCTTTCAACCAACAGCGCCACCTAAACTTTCACCATGCTTGAAGACAGGGCTTTTGCGACAGAGTGAATCCAAATTTTGATTCAGTTAAACCCTTTTAAAATTTACTCTTTCTTCATGTAGAAGATCTGCTCCATCTGTAGCAGGCATCTGTTCGTTTTTGCTGACCCAGAATTTCATCTGCATTTCTTCCAGCTACAGCACATTCATTACTCTCAGAGGGATCACCCCGCCCCCACACTGATGAAGTGGCTTTGCTGGGTGGGCACAACCGCTGTGGCCAGGAAAACGGAATATACTGACTTTACACGCATGGATACATAACATATCCCAAACCAGGCCAATGAGACGCAAGACCCAGTGTTGCAGAACAAGTAGGGAAAAAGGGGTTCTCTTTTTGCTGGGAGGCGATGTAAGACTAGAGCTGAGGTGGGCACTTCGTGGCAGGGGGTGGGAGCACGGTTACCTGAGAATGTTTCCCTCACAGAAGAAAACAGAGCCAGGAGAGGATGACGTGGCTTGAGCTTCTAGACCCAGCCATTCCTACAGCCAGGACCACCCTGGAGTTTTCAGGTGTGTGAGCCAATAAAGCCCTTTCCCTCACTCTCACTCCTTTTTTTTTTTTTTTTTGAGAAAAGATTTCTGTACTTACAACTGAAAAAGCCATGTGTGATATTAAAAGCCCACCTCACTCTTGCCCTCTTACAATCTTAGATGGACAGGTGAAGGTGCCCCTTCAGCTTAGCTGGCTTCAGGTGTCCATTAGTGAGAACTTTGCCACACACAAGAACTGAAATCTGGAGACCCATCAGGTTCAGAGTTGAAGGCGAAAATAAGGGATAATGCCATTTGTCTTATCTTCTTTGCTTTAACACTTCCCAGCTCACATTAGGCCAATGTAAAGAAAGACAGATGTCCCTAATCATAAGAGCAGGGTGTGAGTGCTTTGGTCCCTGTCAGCTGCAAAGTACTCTAGACAGCATAACCTAGCAACAAGGAGCCCCTCACCCCCAGTGACAACTTACAACAGTCCCCGCCACCCTACGCACGTGTGGGACCCAACAGTAATTCATAAATATTTTTTCCTAACAAAGTCAAATTCCGAAGTAATAGAAAAGAAGTTAGTTGAGGTGATGAAATGATACAATTTGAGAAGCCACTCTCCTCCCACTCCAAATACACAGAAAATCTGGATAAATTATAATAAAATATTTAAAATACACTCAAAAGCATGGGAGAGAATTTTAAGGTGCCACAAATGAAGAGGTAACTCAAACCATCTGCATGAGCAGTGTGAAGCTGCCTGGCATGGGGGTGGGGGCGGGTATTGGGACCAAAAATACACTCCTTAGTGCCAGGTCTTTAATGCCAGCACCAGGATGGGCATGGAGGCCCCTGGCCTGACAGTGGGGAAGGTGAAATTGGGTATGAGTGCTGAAAAAAACTGTCCTATCTGTAAATAAGGAATAGAAGAATTTCACTTGCAGGCCTAGAGACAAGATGCAAAAAGAACTACTGGTGGGAAAAAATCATTCAAAAACAATTTAAACTCCAAGATCCTAAATCTATATAGCTACAAGTATGTGGTGGCAGAAGCTCTGCGCTAACACACTAAACTAACAGTAAATTGTCCAGTCCTGGGAGACCAGCGGGCAGATGCTGAGCTGCCTCCTGGGTACACCTCCACAGGCCAGGGCACACGGGGACTCCCACAGAAATCAACCCCTGCTACAGACAAGCTCATGTCAGAAATGTTTTCCCAGTCAAAGGAGGTCAATATTGGCTGAACACCTTGTCGTGGCCCAAGGTACACCATGGCAGCTCGAAAAACCAATTTCCTCTAGAAAGCCATCAGCTTTTGGTAGAAAAGTATACCTCAAACTGATCTTATCTCATGTCAACATGCAAAGATGCTTTCTGGTTTATATACATTACTTATTAACCACATTTTATCTTTCATCTTTTCACCCAGTTCTTAAAGATAAAAGTCAGTCTCCCAGGGGCTTCCTACAATTAGCATTTTTCTGATAAATACATTCCCTAATTTACCCTCCTACTCTTTGAGCCAAGATATTAATAAAGATATTATGTGACTGAGATTTGGATGTTCTTATATAATTATTCTTTTTATGAAATAGATGAACTATGATGTTCCTAGACTTTCAAAGAAGCAGTTTTTACTGCTCAATTTTCATTTTAATACAAAACTGATTAAACAGTATTAGTGACAGAACTCATAGTTCTAGCACAGAAAAATATACCTGTCGAAATGCTGCATCATCACTTTACAATCCTAATTCTTTTTTCATGCATATGTGTAAAGCAGTACAGTATAAAGGAAAGACTGCCTGACCAGTGATAAGGAGGCCTGGAATCCAGCCCTGCTCTGTCCTCTTAATAGTCATCTAACCTGGAGGTCACATAACCTCCCTAAGCTCCAGTTTACAGATTTATAAAATCGTGGTAACGTCACCAAACCGCCATGCCTCACAGCTTATTGTGAAGGCACTGATAGGGGAGCCTGAAAGGTCACAGACGGGAGAGAAATCCGGGTGCTGGTCCTCCTCTACTGGTACTCTCCTGTGTTGTCCTTCAGCAGGTTTACTCTACTCTGATACTTGTCATCTGGATTTTTTAATTCCTAAAATCCTTCCCATACCTGACATTCTGCTGAGCTCCCCTGAACTAGCATCTCTCCAGATTTGTGTTTTGCATACATCTTCTGGAGGGTGGGCCCCTTGTAGTACAGTGTTCTTCCGCTAGGTGAGTGTTCTAGGAACCCATCTGCATCAGTGAGCCAGCTGGCATTGTTGTGAGAGGCTGTGTTCAGCTTCAGTAACTTTTTTTTGAAGACTCTTTCAACATGTTTGCCCATTTCATGATGGGTGATTTACGAGTGCACCTGCTCACACTGTGCTAAGTGTTCAGCAGTTTTAGACCAAAAATGGCATGATCTCCATGCCCGGCCCTCTCTATTCACCCAATCTTCCCTGAGCAACAGACATTTCTTTCCCCAGATGAAAAAGTCCTCAAAGGGAAACATTTTGCCAATGTGGAAGAGGTGAAACAAAAACCAGCAGAAGCACCAAAAGTCGCTAAAATTGATGAGTTTAAAAACTGTTGCGAGCAGTGGAAAAAACGTCTTGATAGGTGTATTGCATCTAATGGAGAGTACTCTGAAGGTGACTGAAGTTTATTTTATTTTTTCTAAAGATTTTATTATTTATTTTTAAAGAGAGGGTAATGGAAGGGGAAAGAGAGGGAGAGAAACATCAATGTGTGGTTGCCTCTCACATGCCCCCAACCAGAGGCCTGGCCCACTCACTACCTAGGCATGTGCCCTGACTGGGAATCAAAACCAGCAACCTTTCCATTTATAGGCTGGCGCTCAATCCACTGAGCCACACCAGCCAGGAATGAAGGTGACTGAAGTTTAAATGTGTAAGAATAAACACACATTTTTTTAAAATAAATAAGCCCTGGCTGCTGTAGCTCAGGGAATTGAGCGCCAGACTGCAAACTGAGAGGTCACTGGGTCAATTCCCAGCCAGGGCACATGACTGGGTTGCAGGCCAGGTCCTCAGTTGGGGGCATGTGAAAGGCAACCAGTCTATGTTTCTCTCGCAAATCAATGTTTCTCTCCCTCTCTTTCCCCATTACTTCCCCACTCTCTAAAAATAAACAAATAAAATCTTTAAAAAAATAAATAAATCCAGGTTTATTGGGTTCCCCCTCTTATCTACCTTTGTTAGCTCACCTAAAGTTGTTGGTTTCTGTAGTTTTATTCATATACCCTCCATTATTAGAGTATCCATTCTCCATCAGAGTATTTTGCTGACTCTACTTAGGACCCATGAGACCTACTAGGTTTGATCACCACTTTTTAAAAATACAGAAAAGAATGTAAAATAATGGAGCAAATCCTATTTGCTCAGGCTAAGCATTGCTCATCATAAAATTATTTCAGTTATGTGTGTCTTATTAGGTTACAATACAAAATCTATTTCTGACTATTGGTCACAATCAAAAAGTTGGAAAGCATCCTGCTGGTGTGGCTCAGTTACTTGAGTGTCGTTCCACAAAGCAAAAGGTCATTGGTTCAATTCCCAGCCACAGCCCATTCAGGCTACAGATCAACCATTCAGGTGTCCTGTCTTCAGAGTCACCTTCCCTGACATGTCCCCACCATCCATTGAATGATTCTGAGAGAGTCTTGAAGATTTGTTCAGGAGACAAGACACTGATGATATTACCAGTGACAGAAAATGTGACTGAAAATTTCTCAAAATCTAATATGCTATTAAAGGGAAGCAAAATGGAGATTAAACTCCTGTAGTAGATAACATAAACGAAATACTAGTAAAGTTCAAAACATTCACCAGTTCTTACTTAAAAGTCACTTGTTACAAATGAATCCAATTCCATTACTTGGTCTGCACGTTGAAAAGAAGTTAAGAGTATCTTCACAGTTTAAGCCCTGGCTGGTGTGGCGCAGTGGATTGGAGTGCCCGCCTGTGAAGCAGAGAGTCACCAATTCGATTCCCAGTCTAGTGCACACACCTGGGCTGTAGGGGGTGCACAAGAGGCAACCATACATTAATGTTTCTCTCCCTATCTTTCTCCTTCTTTCCCCTCTCTAAAAATAAATAAATAAAATATTTAAAATAAAAAAGAGTATCTTCACAATTTTAGATTTAATATCAACAAAAAATTTGATCTTCCCTTTGCACCTCTTTTCATCTGAAAACTCAGTTACGATCATGATGTTGTTAGGTGAACTTGGAGCTTAGAGGAGAAAGGTAGTGCCTGCCAGGCACAGTCAGAGCACAGCACTGGGCCACTGACCAGCATCTCAACTAGTTAACAGTAAAGGTGGCTCCTCAATACACGATGCATTTTTATATCTCTGGTCACATTGCTTTCTTTGCTTAAAGTGTTCTTCCTCTCACGCTTCTCTACAGAGCAAAATCCTGCTCTTACTTTGAGATTTAGCTCACATGTTTCCTTGTGAATCTTTGACTTTCCTTCAAAGAACTGATCACTCTCCTCTATGTCCTCATAAACACCACGGCTGTTGTAATTTTCATATGGCATTATAGGTAGTTGGTCAGTGTCTGTCCATCCCACTGGATCAGAGGTCCACATAGGCAGAAATTGTATTGCGTTCATTCTTCTCTATTTCCTTCTGGTTCTTTGCACAGTCCTTGGCAATCACCAGGATTTATTCTTTGTTCTATAAATATTTGTTGAATATTTATAAGAGTCTTATTTTAAATGGCTCTACTAAATCATTCATTTTCTTTCAATGCCAAGGCAAATCCTTTCATGACTACCTAAAAGTATTCTTGCCTTTCTTGTGGATCAAGCTTCTCCTCCTGTTGCACTTGTTTCTATTCCTAATCCTCCTGGAAAAAATTTTCTATCCATTACTAGGATCAAATAAAGTAAAATAAGAAATGGAAAAAACACAAGCACGATTACACTAATATAAAAAAAATGAAAGAAAAGGGCATTGACTTAAGATTCAGCGATGTCTGTTGTTACATATGCAGGTGAACGTATTTAATGGTGCCCTAAAGGGCAGATCTGCAAACCCTAAACTTAAGTAATCACGCAGAAAATTTATTTCCAAACCATTAGAGATTACTTGAAGCTTATGCCCCCAGACCTACACTGTCTGTACAGATTTTACCATGTCTATATTAAACATCCAAAATGTTGTTCAAATGGAGGCTCTCAGCAAGTTCAAAACTGTCTAACAGAAACATTAACTGTTTGAGTTCTTTGATATTTAATAATTGAGATGAATGAGGGCACCAAATAAGTTGTAAGGTGCCAGCAAGTTATTTTCTGGTCTAGAAAGTTAGAAGGGCAAACCAAAGCATGCAACAAATCATAACTTAAAAATTAAAGGTGAAAAACAAATTCCCCTTAAGCAGACTGCGAAAGCTGACTACAGTGTTTGACCTCTTGACTCATGCCAGGCTTCGCTACGTAGAAAATTGTCAGAGTGCTGACCAGAAAGCTCTCTACAGAGGTGAAAGAGGTTTTGACAGGAAGTAGTAAGATGATTCATCAGGCCTCTTCAGTTATTTTTTTAAATGCATGGACTTTGGTTGGAATTAAATTGAACAGTTTTAAGCATTCATATACAGTTGTTGGATGCTTGTACTATACAAAATAACTCAGCTGTCTGGGCTAACTTCCTTACTGAGAAAGTTTAATGGAAAGCTGAATTTAATAGAAGCCAGGTAAAAATACACTAACACTTATTCTTTGTTAGTTCACTCAACCAATCTTCATGGGGTGTGTACTATGTGCCACGTATCATTCTGGGCACTAGAGAAAAAAGGTGGCACTAGCCTTTTAGGAGCTTATGTTCCAGTAGAGAGGGAGAGGCATATAAACAAACAAATTCAAGAAAGCGTTATAGAAGTTGTGACAGAGGAATTTAGAAGATATGATAAAAAGAAGGAAGGGGGTCAATTTTGCTTGGAGGAAACCAAGATTTCATGGAAGAGGCGACACTTAGAAATAATAACATTGCAGCAACTGAAAAGTGGGTAAGAAAATGAATACATAAAAGTTCAGGACAGCTTAAAGGTCAGAAGTCTTTAAATATTAGATATTTTCATATTCAAAAGAATGTACTTCCTGTATATTTTATGGAAAATAGATTTTTGCCATCAATTGCTAAAATGGCTTCTGGATTCCCTGATTGTTGGTTTATTGGAGTTTTGCTGTTCTATTCTATTCTCTCAGCTCAGTATGCCCACGTCTACCAGGCTTGGAAACATTTAAAAGTAGGAAAGGTGGGCAAAGGTTCGATCTATATATTGTACTTCCTGATTAAAAAAAATATTGTGTAAAATAGCTCAATATGACTCAGTATTTTAGTACTTAACAATGAACTACAAGCTGCGTACCTCTCAGGATGACACCGATTTCCAGGGAATGGGGGGCCATATAAATTTGATGTGGAGGTGGTCAATACCCAAAGGCTCTGCTGACACAGAGATACAACAGCTCAAATTCCCACTTATACCGGCAAAAGGTAAAACTTGAAATTTCCTGGAATTATACAGGAAGTAGGTGACTATTAAAATTTATCTACCTAATCCTTTGTTAGAAATGTTCCAAATGGAGAGATTATCCCTGGGTGGTCAGGGAGTTAGTGGTGATACGCCCTGCTGATTTCATACAGGCAAGCACGGCAGTAGCCTTCCACTGACCCCAAACCATCCCAGTCGGGGCATAATGCCCGACCCCTGAACTGTGTTCTTTGGTCACACCCTCTCCTTTATCAGAGATGAGTGGCCTAAAGCTGAGGATTATAGAGGAATTTTGTTGCAGGCTGTGAAATGAATCAAGCTTATTAAAAGTACCTAATCCTTATAACTCCTAAACTCTGACCTGATGTTTGTCTTATTTGAGACAATTTCTAAAATGATGATTCCAAGTTTTCTTGAATTTATAGTCACATACATATTAAAATGAATTAAGTTAAAAGATATTTGGAAAAACCTAGCTTTTAAACACATGTATGTCTTCAGACCCTGGCTGAGTAGCTCAGTTGGTTAGAGTGACGGCCCAATTTGCTAAGGTTGTGGGTTTGATCCCAGGTCTGGTATTTACAAGAATCAAACAGCAGACCTGGTCAGTGTGGCTCAGTTGGTGGGAGCACTGTCTGGTAAACAGAAAGTTCCTGGGTTCAATCCCTGGTCAGGGTGCATTTGGGAGGCTGCCTATCAATGTTTCTCTCTCACAACGAAGTTTCTTTCTCTCTCTTTCTCTCTCTCTCTCTCTTCCTCCTTCCTCTTTCTCTAAAATCAATAAACATATTTTAAAGAAAGAATCAACCAGTGAGTGTATAAATAAGTGGAACAACAAATCGATCTCTCTCTCTCCCCCTTCCTCTCCCTCTCTCTAAAAATCACTCAATTAAAAAATTAAACAGTATGACTTCATGTAATACCACAGAAACTTTGCTTTTGATGTCTTTATATATCATGATGCAATCAATTGAAAATATCAGTGTTCAAATAGTGGTTGTTGCCCAGAGGTCTTGTTTTTCTGGATGAACAGGGTATCCGTAAATCCACAGTCTGGACATTTGGTCAAGAGGCCATACCATTAATTTTGACCTTTCCACTTACCCATGCTAACAGGAGCATGCCAGAGATTTTAAGTGCTCATTTTTCTGACTCCAGAGCTAAAGTTGTCAAAGAGGATAAATGTTCTAGTTGAAATGCTAGAAATGAAACTACATATTTCAACAAAATGTTGTAGAGTTCCCCTTTGCTAGACATTGGTGAGGTCATACACATAGATGATAATATTATAGTTGCTCGATGTTAAATATGGAATGATTGTGGTGTGCTCTTTGCTTTCCACTGAATTTATGAGTTAATTTAGTGTTCACACTGAAACAGGGATCAAAGTTCTGTTTGGAAAGGACTCTGGGAGGCTAATCAAAGATTGATACACTTTCACTATAAACACATAGAAATGTAAGAGAAAATTTAATAGATTACAATTCAAAAGAGCTCAAGAGAAAGAAAAAGAAATACCTCGACATCAGAAATGAAGAAAGAACTCAAAGTAAACATGGTAAGTGCACAAACTGGCACCTTGGCATCCTACTGCACATAGCAGAAAATGAGCTCTAATATCTACACACTGTCCTTCAACCACCCTGAGGAGATGAAAGACACAGCCGTGGGATCACTCGAGGCAGAGAACTGGAAATAAGACCCTGTCGTTAAGCTGGATCCATGAAAACGGAAGCAGAAACAGTCCCCAGTGGCCCAGGGAAGAAACAAGGAGGCGTGCCATGTGCCCAGGGCTCAGGACAGGGTAAAAGTCTGCCATGAAAACCAGAATGCCAAAGCCTGTGATCCATCAGATGTGGGGTCTGAATTTACTGTATCTTTGTAATGCCAAGCTGAGGCATTAATGTAAAAACTAGTTTTGAATAGCTGAGACTCCTGGAGGGAGGGCAAAGCCAACCCACCACTTAAAGAAAACAAAAAAAACTTTATAACTATAAAAATTTATAATCACAGAGCCAAGAAATTATAATTGAAATGATAAAACAGAGTTAAACAATGATGAAAACACTATACAACAAATTAAAGATATACAGCTAAAGCTGCATTTAGAAGACAATTTATAATATATATATATAAATGAAAGACCAAAAATTAATAAATAAAAGCATTCACTCTAGAAGGTAGGAAAATACCAGGATAAACTCAAATGAGAAAAAAGTTAATACAAAGATAATATCAGAAATTAATTAAATGGAAAACAAAAATAATTGAGAGGAAGAAGAAAAGTAAAAACATTAGGAATAAGAACAGAAATCTAAGTACAGAAACAGAAATGGTTTTTTAAATCATGAAAGTATTATACCAGTATGTTTGCAAATTTATAAATTACCAAAATTGACTCAAGATAAAACAGAAACACTGATTAAAGTTCTCCTAAGTTAAGGAAGTTGAAATAGTACTTCAAAAATACTCAAAAACTATTAGGTCATGATATTTTTACAGTAAGTAATCTTTACTAAAATTTCAGGTAATCTCCATCTTATAATCCCTTTTTTAATATATTTAAGTATATTTTATTGATTATGCTATTACAGTTGTCTCAATTTTTTCCCCTTTGCCCCCTCCACCCAGTACCCCCTTCCCTCCAGCAATCCTCCCCCTTTTAGTTCATGTCCATGGTCATGCATATAAATTCTTTGGCTTCTGCAGTTCCTATACTGTTCTTAACATCCACCTGTCTATCTCATACCTACCAATTATGCTTCTTATTCCCCATAACCTCCCCCCCATGCTTCCCCCTCTTTCCCCACTGATAACCCTCCATGTGATCTCCATTTCTGTGATTCTGTTTCTGCTTTAGCTGTCTGCTTAGTGTGTTTTTGTTTTTTTAGGTTCAGTTGTTGATAGTTGTGAGTTTGTTGTCATTTCAATATTCATAGTTTCTATCTTCTTCTTTTTCTTAAATAAGTCCCTTTAACATTTCATATAATAATGGCTTGGGAAGCACTTTATCTGCCCTTCCATTCTAAATGATATCCAGCTTTGCTGGATAGAGTAATCATGGGTGTAGTTCCTTGCTTTTCATCACTTTGAATACTTCTTGCCAGTCCCTTCTTGCCTGCAAAGTTTCTTTTCAGAAATCAACTGATAGTATTATGGGAACTCCTTTGTGGGTAACCCTCTGCTTTTCTCTTGCTGCTTTAGATTCTCTCTTTATCTTTAACGTTTGGCATTTTAATTATGATTTGTCTTGGTGTGGTTGTCTTTGGGTCCAACTTGTTTGGGACTCCCAGTGCTTCCTGGACTTGTATGTCTATTTCGCTCATCAAACTAGGGAAATTTTCTTTTATTATTTTTTCAAGTAAGTGTTCAATCTCTTGCTCTTCCTCTTCTTCTGGCATCCTATGATTTGGATGTTGGCTTGTTTGGAGATATCCCAGAGTCTTCTTATTCTGTCCTCATTTTTTTTTTTTGAATTCTTGTTTCTTCATTCTGTATAGGTTAACTGTTTATTTCTTCTTTATGTTCCAAATCATTAATCTGAACCCCGGATTCCTTCCCTTCACTGTTGGTTCCCTGCAGATTTTTCGTTATTTCACTTAGTGTAACCTTCATTTCTTCACTTACACATTTGCCATACTTGATGAGTTCTCTGAGCATCCTTATCTCCAGTGTTTTGAACTCTACATCTGATAGGTTGGCTAGCTTCATTTAGCTTATTTTTTTGTTGAGGGGGAGTTTCAATCTGTTCTTTCTTTTGAGCCATATTTCTCTATCTCCTCAATTTGGCAGCCTCCCTGTGTGTGTTTCTGTGTATTCAGGTAGAGCTGCTTTGACTCCCTGTCTTGGAGCACCTGTTACATTGTAAGAGGTAGAACCTTACGTATTCTCCAGGATAGGGCAACCCATGAATGCTACTTTGTGGTGCTGTATGTGGAGGAGGGGTTGGAGAGGGAATAATGCCGCTTGCTTGGCTCTTGCCCCTTTTTCCAGTCACTTCCTCCACTTTCCCATACGTGACTGGCACCCTTCTAGTTGCTGCCCTGGTCCTAAATCTCAGAGTGGGTGGGTTTGCATACATTCTAGGACCATGCAGTTCCTTTAAATGGACTCTTTTGAGAGACTGGCAGTTTCTTCTGCTGTTCCAACCCCTGCAGACTTTAACAGCCAGAAGTTATGAGGCTTTATTTTCCCTAGCACTGGAGCCCTGGGTTGCTCAGTCTGGCTTGGGGCGGGGATCACTTGCTCCCTATCTGGTTTGTATCCACCACATGTGAATGTGGGACGGCCTATTCCACAAGCCACCACCGCCACTGCCTTTCTGCTGCTGCCTTCCCACCGCCACACTGCATCCTCCCTTCCCCGGCTCCCTGTCTCCACTCCTCTTATCCGACTGGATGAATATTTCTTATTTAAATCCTTGGTTGTCAGACTTCCCTACAGTTGGATTTTCTGGCAGTTCTGGTTGTTTTGAAGTTAGTTGTGATCCTTCTTATGATTGTTCAAGGAGGCAAAGCATGTCTACCTCCATCTTGGCTGGATTATAATCTCTCTTATATAAATGGTTCCAGAGAAACGAGAAAGAAGAAAAGCTTACCAATTAATTTTATAAGGGTCACGTATCCTTGATCTCTAAAATGGACATGAGTTATAAATTAAGGGAAAACTGTGGAACAATCTCAATTATAGTCATAGCCATAAAAATGCTAAGTAAAATGTTAGCAAAATAAATTGATTAATGTACTAAAAATACAATGTATCTTGCCAAGAAGAATTTATCCAAGAAATTCCAGCCTGGTTTAACATTAAATGATTGATGTTACTGTTAACAAAACATAACAGAGTAACAGATTAAAGGAGAAAAACTATATGGTATTCTCAATACACACAGAAAAATCTCCTGATAAAACTCAATGGCCATTCATGTCAAAATCCCCTAGAAAACCCAATGAAGAAATTCTTGTTGAGAGAGGCAGTCTGCCATGGGTTCCAAACATTCTTACATGTCCTTTCTGAGGATGCGCAACCTCAAGGCCTTAACTAGCCTGTCCTCGAGTCATTTCTGAAGCTAGTCACGTTGTCAATCATGTGATATCTAGCCACCGTAGGTCAAAGCAATTATAACATGAATACAGTACAACTACTGGCTCTGCAGGAGAAACTGGCTTGTTCACTACTTGATACATTAAGTGCTAGGTTCCCCAGCTGTGGCACATGGAGCCATCACGTTGCACCAGGGGACTTGGGGTCAAGACAACTGGTGTTGCCATGCTGATGCTCGGGCTGTTCGCATAATAAACTGTGTTGCTCCGATCCACTGAGTCTCGTCATCTACTTTCGGCATCTATGAAGTTATGGCAAGACAGCTTGCTCGCTTACGTCTCTTTTGGAGTCTTATCACCTTTCGTAATTCTGAACGGGGTTGGAGTTCTTCCCTGAAAAAAGAGGATCTACAAAAAGCATACAGCAAGCATTAGACAGCAGTGAAATGTTAGAAACAGTGTCTTTAAAGCCAAGAATAAGACAATGATGCCTTCTATCACTGCATCTATTCACCACTGAACTGGAGTTTCTAGCCAGAGCAAAAGATTAGAAAAAGAAATGTTGTATAAAGATTAAAATAAAAAAAACAAACTTGGCATTATTCATAGGTTAACTGATTATCTAAGAAAATCCAAGGCAATCTACAAATTATCAGAAATAATAAGAAAGTTTATCAAGGTTGTCAACTTAAGATTAATGTATAAAAATCAGCAGTATCCTTATATACCAAAAACTATAATTATAGAATGTAAAAAGCTTAAATCCTAATCACAACAACAAAAACTAAAGGTAGCTAGTTATTTTTTAAAAAGCTGGTCAAAGTCTTTATTTTTATTTTTTAATTTTAATTGTTCAAGTACAAAAGTCTTGAAATATAAAATTATAATCTCCCCTAAAGGACATAAATAAAGACCTAAATAAATGAAGAGATGTAATTATGAATGAGAATAATTCACATTATAAAGATGTCAATTTTCCTCCCAATTATTCTATAAACCCACTGCTCGCCTAATAAAGATGCCATTAGATCTCAACAAACTTACCAAGCTGATCTTAATTTATAATGGACAAGCAAAAAGCCAAACATAGCCAAAGCAATTTTGAGGAAGAATAAGAAGAATTCTTACAGGCAGATATTAATAAATGTTATGATATTAAAAATTTTTTACTTTTGTGTTACACAAGGAATCATTAAACAGTAATAACAAAAATGCTATAGGCTGAGAGGAGCTATTTACAATATGTAGAACAAGCAAAGAGTCAATACTGAGATTATAGAAAAAGCTCAATAAGGAAACTCACTAGAAAAATGGGCAAAGAATGTGCATAATTAATTCACAGAAGAGGAAATTTAAACAACCAATACCCATATAAAAAGGTATCAACAGAAAAAAGTAGATTAAACTACTTTAAAACCAAAAAAGTGAGCCCTGGCTGGTGTAGCTCAGTGGATTGAGCGCGGGCCTGTAAACCAAAAGATCGAGGTTCAATTCCCAGTCAGGGCACATGCCTGGGTTGCAGGCCAGTTCCCAGCAGGGGACCCACGACAGGCAACCGTACATTGATATTTCCCTTCCTCTCTCCTTCCCTTCCCCTCTAAAGATAAATAAAAAAATCTTTTAAAAAAATGAAGAACATAGTAAAACATGAGGACTATATATATTCTTCAAAACAAACAAAGGCTGAGGATCTGATCAGATGAGAGCAGACTGAAGACTTGTGACAATCAAATGCTACACGTGGTTTGGACAGGGAAGATCACTGCTATACCGGATATTATTAGTCAATGGACAAAATTATGGGAAGCAGATAAAAGTATTTTGTGTTAATTTTCCTTAAGGTGATCACTGTAGTGGGATAATATAAGAGATACTCTTATTCTCAGGAAGTATACATTAAAATATTTAGGTGTTAGAGGCATAATACACACAGCTTAATCTAAAATGATTCAGGAAAATATACACAGAGAATGCCAAAGCAAATGAGGCAAAACGCTAACAATAGGTAAATCCAAGTAAAGGGTGTATGAGAGTTGTTTGCACTATTTTCCCAACTTTTCTGTGAGTTTTAAAATATTTCCAAATAAGATCTCAACTGTTTCTGCACTCTTCACCTGAAGTCCAAGCATTTTCAGAAAGAACAATATAAAACGTGATTAATACCAATTTCTGCTGTGCGCACTTTACACAACACTGCTCTGACCTCTGTAAAGCATTGCACTGCCAATTAAGAAATATACTTTTCTCCCTCTTCTTTAAAGATTAAGACTGTCAAGTTTTTTTAAAACAATGTTTGCTCTTAACTTAACATTCAAAAGCAGACATTATATGGCTCATTGAATTTGGACGCTCTATTATGAAACAAACTTAACTTACTTGTTTAGAAACTGCTTTGCTTTTAAAAACAAGCTCATATTTTGGAAACAACTCAAAATCCCTTTACTTCTTTTTTGCTAGATAAAGTGCTTAACAATGCTAGGAATGAAAATTAAGGTGTCTCGATGTCCAGTTTTCTTCTAATTTAGCCTCTAAAACAATCCCTTGCTAACAAACTTTAAGATAATTTTACAAGAACATAAAAGACGCTTGGAAGTTTGAAAGCAAAAACAATGTTTACCAATATATTCTCAATTATCTGTCATAAATGATAATGTACATGGCACAGAACACACTGATATTTAGTAAGCACTTGATGAGTAACAAGCACCCATTAAGTAAGACACTGTTTAATGTATGTAGGGCAGAAAAAAAGGACCCTTCAGAAAGCATTAGTGAAGAGGACAAAGAGAAGGATAAAGGATGCTAAAGACATTTATTAACAAGCTGTGTTCGAAGATGCCAAAGAACTATGGTGTCAGGAAGGCTGGATGAAGTGTATCTATGGGTCTGTGTCCTGCATGAATTTTTAGTGCATGGATGAGAGGTAAGAGACTATGCCAGGCAGTTCTAAAACCTACTATTGGCCAGATACTCTTCTGTACAATATCTGATAAAAGTGCTAAAAATCAGTAGCCAAATATCCTAGCGGCAGGAAAAGGAGACGCAGAGCAAGGAAGTATTACACAGCCTTATGAATCCACAAATGGAATAAGTAGTCAACAAAGAACCATAAACCCTCAGAGCTGAGAGCAGGGGTGATAGTCAAAATATTAAGCACAGGTAGGGGAGTGAGCACCATTCAGTCCCTGCTGTGTGGCTCCGACAATGGTGGTGCCCCCTGCAGGCCGAGTCAGGGAAAGTCAGGGGGTCAGGACAACCAGGGTGCAGAAGGAACACCCAGAAGGCTCCAGACAGCATCTGCTTGCTCACCTGCGTGTTAGTGTTATAACATTTTAACATCAGTGAGGCTCCACAGGTGCATACAGGTCAGTGCTACCTGCCTCGATGAAAAAGGCTTTCCTCCTGCACTCTCCATGGAGCATCACGCCACCAGGCCTTGCCTTGTAGACTGAGGTACCTCAGCTCTGCCAGGCTCCCTCTCAGAACTCTGAGGAGCTGGGCCAACAGCTACAATTTAGAAACCACACATATATTCTGGAACTAAAACAGTATCTGTAAATGAACAAGATTCTAGTGCAGATATTTTGCTGCTTTGAAATCTAAAAATTGTAGGTGTAGTTTAAATAATACTGTAATAATTGAATTTTTAAATTCAGCCATAACATTGTTAAATAGCACTATGGAAGTACTAACAGTAAACATAAACAGTTTAGTCAATAATAAAGAAATGGGGGAAAAACCTACTGTCCACTAGAGTTCAGCAAATAAAAGAATGATGATTATAATATTCATTTTGCATAAATACTATAAAAGTCTCAGCTAGTCAGAGTTTCCAGGGCTAGAATCATTTCTGCATAGCTGTTTTTTAAATAGTTTTTTTAGCTAAGTATTTAAGATATTTTTCAATGTAAATATTTTAAAAGAAAATCCTTCCCAAGTGTTCCATAAAAATTTCCCACCTTCTCAAAAAGGACAACTTAACCTTTCCTCAATAATTCAGGATAATCTTTATGAATGTGAGCTACAATAATTCTCTTTAATCAATACAATGAACAACAATAAAACTGTAGAAACAAAACCATCCTACAAATAGAATTTGAACATCCATGCAATCCTTCACATAAAATAATACCAATAAAGTATTTTTCTTTTTCTTATATAAAATACCACCTGTGAGGTACCTAAGAATTGATATAATAAGAATCCCAAGAGTGATGATGGAGATCGTCACACAGACCCCAGTCACTCAATGCACAACATAAATATGTATGTGTTAATTACACTCAGCATAGTTAGAGAGACATTAGGATATCGTTCAAATCATGCCTTTATGCTGAAAGGCAAAGAGACATTCCCGGTGAGCCAAAACAAAACCAAACAAAAACAAACTTCACTTAATTTCTTTCTCTTTCAAATAGCCAAAAATTCTGATGCAAGGCTACCCCTTAGCAAGGCTACCCTTTGCACAATGGTGACATTTATTTTCGGAAGTTCTCACTGCCATAATCCCTTTACCCTCATCTTCCTATTTTATTTTACAGGGAGAGAATTTAATCTTACATAAATGCATTGTGCTTGATTTAATTTTCAAAATTTCAAACTACTTTCCCTCCCATCTTGTCTCCTCGTGCCCTTTCTTTCCTGTAACCCCCCTTCCCCTCTTTTTCTCTGTTCTCCCTTTATGATGCTCACTTGCCTTCTCGGGACTCTGTTCTCCTACTTCCTCACTCTGTACGCTTCTGTACTGAGAGGAGACAGAGGAAGGGAGACTAGACCATGGAAAATGTGGTATCGAGGGAATGGTAGATTTCCATTTCACAGCGTTGCCTTTTTCAAGAGGTTTTCTCTGTTACTAGTTTGGGTGTGTGAAGGGGGAGCAGCCGGCTTGGGGAGTGTAGGGAAATACCGTACACCACACAAACAGACAGAAAGGTTGGGGTGCAGAGCAGGCGTAGTCCAGTTCCTCAGCCTGTCTGATTCCCCATCAAAACTTCCAGAAGCAACAATTTCCTGGACTAACTCCCATCCCATCAAGAGTTGTCTTTGCATTTTCTCTGGTGGTCATCAGCTAATATGATGAATCAATCTGAATGCTCACAGCTGCATTCAGGAAAGAAGGTACTAAGCTCCCCCGCTTTCCTTCACTTTCCGGGAAACACACACACACGCACACACATGGTTTAACAATGAGCTTCTAGAAACAGCCCCACCTTTGTGGTCTAGTGACTAGACTTCTAATGCTGGGAATTCGAAGTGAAAGAATGAAACAAGGGCAGTGTGCTGGCAGGACTGAGGGGAGCCCTGCCCCTTGGCTTCAGCACAGTTGATATCAGGCACCAAGGCAACAGTGCATTTCTCTCTCCTAGTCCTGGGACCAGCCTGGCCATCTTACTCTCCCTTCCCTTTATGTGGCCAAAGTGGTAGTCACTTCTAAGAGATGATCTAAAAGATGATCATGACATGGAACTCAAAAATTACGTTGGTCTTTTGTAGTAGCTTTATTGAAATATAATTCACACACCACACAATTCACCTATTTAAAGTGTATAATTCAATGGTGTTAGCATTGAATTATTTAGTATTCACAGCTGTGCCACCATCGCCACAATTTTAGAACATTTTTATTACCCCCAAAAGAAACCCTGTGCCCATTAGCAGTTCCCCTCTCCCTCAGCCCTAAACAACCACTCATCTACTTTCTAATGCTGGACATTCATATAAGTAGATTTACATAATGTGTGGTCTTTAATGACTGGCTTCTTTCACCTAGAATGATGTTTTCAAGGTTCGTCCTGTTGAAGCATGTGTCAGTAATTCATTCCTTCTTGTGGCCGAGTAATATCCCATTGTGTGGGTGTGCCACTTTTTGTTTACCCACTCATCAGCTGATGGGCATTGGGCTTTTCATATTTTTGGCAGTTATAAATAATGCTGTTATGAATATTGTATACACATTTCTGCATGGGAATGAAATTGACTTTAGAATGAAATTTTATTTTAAACTGAGCCAGGACCCCCTCCTGTTCCAGGCCCAAAGCTGTAGAGGGGAAGACTGTCCTTGACTTCCTGCGTGAATTTTCCAAAGCAGCAGTGAAGAGAGCCATGTCCCTCCAGGGGGCTGGTGGCTGGCCTGCTGCTGTGAGCAGCAGTGCCTGGAGGCTCAGCTGTTCCTCCCCTTCCTCATTTCCATCATTATCTTCTGTATCTCAGAGTCAGCATTCACAGTCAAGTATGGGAAATACCAGCTCACAAGTAAATGAATCAGAATTTGGAAAAACTTCCAGGAAAAGCAGACTATTAGGAAGTGGAACTAAACAAATGGGAGAGACAAAAGGGCCAAAGGACTGACCTCATCGGTGTATAACTGCAACCACCAATTCTACCAATATTTGCCATGAAATGGGTGTATATTTATGTTTCCCAAAGGCACATACAAAAATGTCTATAGGACCTTTCTTCATAGTATTAAGAAACTGGAAACAACCCAACTATCCAGCAACAATAGAATGAATAAACCATGACACAGTTTTGCAATAGAACATTTAACATCAAGAACTATTGACAAGCAAAATATGGATGACTCTCACAAATGTAATATGAGTGAAAAAAGCCAGATACTTTCTGTATGATTCCAATATGAAGACAAAAACAGGAAAACTAATCCATGGTGAACAGAGGTCAGAAAAGTAGTTATTTTCATGATGGGGGGAGGGGGAGAGGGCAGTGCAGAAGAAAGCCATTTCTTCTGAAGTCAAAGTTCTGTATTTTTATCTGGGTTGTGGTTACATGGGTGCATACATACATAAAAATTAATTGGGACTTCTGGCCAAAATGCAGGCGTAAGTAGATACACTTTGCCTCCTCGCACAACCAAAAGAAGGACAACAACAAATTTAAAAATTAAAAATAACCACAACTGCCAGAAAATTGAACTGTATAGAAGTCTGACAACCAAGGAGTTAAAGAAGAAACATACATCCAGACCAGTAGGAGGGATGGAGACAGGCAGCTGGGGCAGAGAGGGCTTGTAGCAAGGTGGCACCTGGAGAACTGGGACATGCGAAGCATTGGTTGGCAGACCAGGCAAAGCAGCTGCTGGCAGAGTGGGCAGTCCCATATCTGCAAGTGAATAAACTGGGAGGAACAACCGGGGAGTGAGATAGACCATACAACCCAGGGTTCCAGTGCAGGGAAATAAAGCCTCAAAACCTCTGGCTGTAAAAATCTCTGGGAGTTGCAGCAGCGGGAGAAACTCTCAGTCTCACAGAAGAGTTTGTTGGAGAGACACACAGGGTCCTAGAACATACACAAAAGCACCCCCACCCCAGGAATCAGCACCAGAAGGGCCCAATTTGCTTGTGGGTAGTGCGGGGAAGTGACTGAAAGCCAGTTGAGAGCTGAGCAAGCAGCATCATTCCCTCTGGGATCCGTTGCCCACAAACGGCAGCAATGTGGGTTGCCCCGTCCTGGTGAATACCTAAGGCTCCACTTCTTACTACATAACAGGTGCACCAAGACAAAAAAATATGAGCCAAACGAAAGAACAGATCAAAGCTTCAGAAAAAATACAACTAAGCAACAAAGAGATAGCCAACCTATCAGATGCAGATTTCAAAACACTGGTACTGCCCTGGCTGGTGTAGCTTAGCGGATTGAGCGCGGGCCTGTGAACCAAGAGATCACGGTTCGATTCCCGGTCGGGGCACATGCCTGGGTTGCAGGCCAGTTCCCAGCAGGGAATGCACAGGAGGCAACCATACATTGATATTTCTCTCCCTCTCTCCTTCCCTTCCCCTCTGAAGATAAATAAATAAAATCTTTAAGAAAAAAAAAAACACTGGTACTCAGAATGCTCACAGAAATAATTGAGTATGGTCACAAAATAAAGGAAGAAATGAAGGCTATGAAACGTGAAACAGAGGAAAATGTACAAGGAACCAACAGTGAAGGGAAGGAAAATGGGACTCAAATCAATGGTTTGGAGCCGAAGGAAGAAATAAACACTCAACCAGAACACAATGAAGAAATAAGAATTCAAAACAATGAGGAGAGGCTTAGGAACTTCTGGGACAACTTTAAACATTCCAACATCCAAATCATAGGGGTGCCAGAAGGAAAAGAGGAAGGGCAAGAAATTGAAAACTTATTTGAAAACATAATGAAGTAGAACTTCCCCAATCTGGCAAAGGAAATAGATTTCCAGGAAGTCCGGGAAGCTTAGAGAGTCCCAAACAAGTTGGATCCAAGAAGAAACACACCAAGGCACATCATAATTACATTACCCAAGATTAAAGATAAGGACATAATCTTAAAAGCAGCAAGAGAAAAGGAGACAGTTACCTACAAAGGAGTTCCCATAAGACTATGAGCTGGTTTCTCAAAAGAAACCTTGCAGGCAAGAAGGGGCTGGAAAGAAGTATTCAAAGTCAGGAAAAGCAAGAACCTACATCCAAGATTACTCTCTCCAGCAAAGCTATCATTTAGAATGGAAGGGCAGATAAAGTGCTTCCCAGATAAGATCAAGTTCAAGAAGTTCACCATCACCAAGCCCTTATTATATGAAATGTTAAAGGAACTTATCTAAGAAGAAGAAGATCAAAAATATGAACACTAAAATGACAACAAACTCACAATTATCAACAACTGAATCTAAAAAAATCAAAAACAAAAATGAACTAAGCAAACAACTGGAACAGATTCACAACTAGAACAGGAACAGAACCCCACATGGAGGGTTACAAGTGGGGAGGGGGAAAGGGGAGAATGGGGGAAGAGGTACAGAGAATAAGAAGCCTAAATGGTTGGTACAAAATAGACAGTGGTAAGTTAAAAATAGTATAGGATATGGAGAAGCCAAAGAACTTATATGTATAACCCATGGACATTAACTAAGGTGGGAGAATGATGGTGGGAGGAGGGGTACAGGGCTGAGAAGAATAAAGGGGAGAAAAAATGGGACAACTGTAATAGCATAATCAAAAAATATATTTAAAAAATGATTTTATAATAAAGGGGTGTTATTTGTGCCAGATCCTGTGCCAGAACTCAATTTTTTAAATGGATAAAAGTGTACATGGTACCGATTTTTCTCCTACCTAGTTGCCTCTATGGCTATGACCCAAAAACTACCTCTTATATAGTGACATGTTACTCTAATTGTCAGGAAAGTGTGAAAGATAGGAAGATGGAAGGGAGGAAGGAAGGAAGGAAGGAAGGAAGGAAGGAAGGAAGGGGAAAGAAATGGCTTGAAAAATAAACTTGCCAATCTGAACCTATAAAGAGAAAAGTGTAATTCACAAGGCCATATATCAGATGTTATTTTTCTCTGTTCTGATGGCTGGTACCAGAAATTGTTATTCTGCTCTAGAATTAAAGTGTATTCCCCATTTTAAGGGGCTTCTGCTTAAAATAAAACCATTTAATACACATAAAACATATTTAAGATAGTTTTAAACCATAAAAGTCTTTGCTCTTAAATTGCTAATCATAGAGCTAGAAGCAGGTAATTCAGTTAAACATTTGCCAACAATTCATGAATAATGATTAGGCCCTGGGCTGGGATGGAGGTTAAGCACAGGATGGGAAAGGGAATCGAGCCTCCCCCTCCTTTCTTACATTTAAGTTCAAGGTGAAAACACTCAGTGCTCTTGCATTAGCCCCAAGATAGTTTAGGACCCACAAATATTTGGAGGTGCAAAAATTGAGAGAGTGAGAATATCCATAAAGTGATTTTCAGACTTCTGGGGACGTTTTTCAGCGTACACAGAGAAGAGCACTGGGATTTATCACTCTGCCAATGTAGCAGCAGGGGCTTGAGTTTAACTTAGAAAAAGCAGCCATGGTGACCGGTCAGGTTCAGGGGAGAATGACCTTACCACTTATCATCTAAATGAGGATCTTTTCAGAGTAAAAACCAGTGCTAGCAATAATTATGCTGGGATAATTAAACGTGCATAAATCAGGACACGTGGCCATCCCACTAGTGCCTGGTCAGTGACTGGCACACCAACAGCTCAACGAACATTTCCAGGGGGTCAGAGCAGGGAGGGCGCCTGTAGGGTCAGCTGCAAGTATAGAGGAAGGCATGCTCCAGCCCTCGTGAGGGAAGTGAAGCTCTTTTATCTCTCCTGCACCTGGAAGGCAGGTTTATCTTCCTTTTTTCTCTTCTTCTCTTCTCTCTGTATTCATATCAAAATGTTTATTTCTATTTAAAGTTCAAAGTATTTTGCAATTCTAATAATAATTAATCTCACTGTGAAATTCTGGTAATTCCACACATTCTGTTAAATCCCTATAACTTCATATTAACATTTTATTAATTTGCACATCCATTTCTAGATTGTTTTGTATTGGCCCCCTGCAGAATTGCCTTAACTGAATTAAGCTCCAAGTCAATATTAGGGGCCATCAGACACATCCTCAAGAAAAATTAAGTCTTTTTTAAGACTTAAGTCTAAGTCTATTAAGAAAGTTAAGTCTATTTTAAGAAATTGTCAGTAACATTATTCCTGAGCTCACAGAATTCTCTTTGTAAGGATGCCGCAGAGAGAATTCTGATCTTAGTAGAAAGAAGTGTTGTAGTTCTCTCAATGAGTCTGTTTATCTTAAGGACAGACTGTGTAACTTGGACCATTTGTCGTTTTACTGAGAGTGTTAGAAAACTTAGCACTATGTCTGAGACTCTGTCATAGTAGTGGCTAGGTCATTACAATCAGCAGGGTTAGCCTCATTTCTTATTAACCTGGGTCCCACCTTTGTTTTTTCTTTGTGGTTTTACTGTATTTGTGAATCATGCTACCTTGTCATACTTTATGTTCCCTGGTGAGTCCCCTGAAATCCTTACTAGATTAAGGTACAGTCATGAGAATAAGAAGGAAAGGGAAGCAAGAAGGAAAAAGTAGAGCTATTGTCTCCAAACTGTTTTTACTTTAACCCATGTCAAAATCAACCCTGTTTCAAAATCCACCCTGTCTCAACTCTGTCTCCTCTAAAGATGAGGAGGGGGCTCTGCTGTCCTGTGAGAGTCTGCTGGAGAACCAGTGGGTCACAGAGGAGTCTCTGAAGTCTTGTTTTGGGTCAGAGTTTAAACTCATGCTATTTCCTATTCTAAACAAAGGTGACACTAACCATCCACCATCAGCAGGAAGTGCCCTGCAAGCTGTCTCCTCCCAGAGGTGATGTGCTGAGCTGAGCTATGCACTTGCTCTCACCTGGCGCAGGCATGGCCAACACTGCACACCTTTAGCAAGACTCACCTTGTGAGAAATGCAGTTTATGAACGAGGAAGCATTTTGTTCTCTCTGTGCATGGCTGACTGGCCACATACAGGAACGAGAACCACAATTATAGCTTCCCCAACCCCACATACTAATCACGAAAACTTACCAGCCTGGCAGTCATCAACTATCAAGCTCCAGGCAGTGGTTGGAACACGTAGGATTTTGAATATGAAAAACTGCAGCAGGAAGTTATCTGTGGCAAACTTGCCAAATATGAATAATAGATGTAGAAATGAAGAAGTGATCTGAGGAAAAATATGTGTGACAAACCACATAATACATTCATGTCAGGGCCTTGTAAGAAAGCTATTCATTCCAGAACTTCTCATTTGTTGTGTTTTGTGGGTTTTTAGAATATAAAGCCCAGACTTTCAAAACTGTTCTTATTATTCTAGTCTGCATACATTTCATTTACATGTTGACATATATAAAAGGGTTGAGACTTTACACAGCTGATTCTGTAGTAAATTATTACTTATTACTACTTACGCAAAGAGTAAGTTTGGGGTATGGGCCCAAATATTTATGAAACTTATACACAACATAAAGAAAAGATCTTTATACTCAAAAGACCTGGGTTTGGCCCCAGCTCTTCCACCAGGCTGTGGACTGCCCTTGGTAAGATCATCTCAAGATTTCTGTATTCCACTCTCCATTGGGCTAGATCTGTGGTTTTCAATTTCAATGACTTTAATAAGAGGTTGGTTAACAGGCAGACTCCTCGTCCCCGCTCCAAACGTGCCAAATTTGAATTTCTGGAGGTAGGGACGGAAATCTACTTTATTCTCCAGATGATTTTTACTTGGATATTTAAGTGATACATTTTGAGAAACACTAGACTACAGACCTCTTCACCTAACTTTTAAAAATCCACAAAATTCTGGTTCCAAGATTAGGTCAAGTTGAATTTTCAACATCCTTTCCCAAAAAGCTACCTAAGTAATCCAAATGTCCTCTTGATTTCTCATCTGCTTTTCATGGACATGGAGACGTAAGAAAATAAATGCAGGAATTTCCATTAGTCCTATTTTGATATCAGTAATTTAAGCAGGTTACTTAATAGCAATATAGTCATGATGACTTAATTATAATTTTCTTTTGCAATGTGGCTAACTCAAGGACAATGATTCACCAGGTCATATTATTGTTAATAACACATTTTTTAAATAGTTACAAGTGCATAGATTATCAAACATCTTCTGTTAGCTTTTGTACACAACTAGTACAGAAACCATTTCTAAACATTTAACTTTTAATTTTGGCCTACATATTAAAAGTAAAATCCAAGTTATTATAAAAATATGAAGCAAAGTTGCATTTCTAACACATATTTTTCCACTGTATAAATAGCAACATGTAGAAAAATTGATTTTTAAATGACAAATTTACCTAGAAAATAATGTTTTTATAACACTTTGTGTGATGCTGAAGGAACAAAAATGTAATTAATGCTCATGCCAAACTTTCTATTTCAAATCACAGATATTTCAAATCACAGATATTTCAAAACCAGTCAAGGATGCTGCTCAGAGCTGGTTTGATTCTCCATGGAAATTGATAGAAAATTCTGCATCTCTGAACATGCTTTTATTTAATAGCACATCAGAGAATTTGCTTTCTCTATCAAATGAAGGGTTTCACCCTTTGCATCACAAAGTCCTCCAGGATGCTGCTCCCTCTAGAGCACATGTCGTAGGCGTGGTCCGACATTAGGCTCTGCGACTTTGACAACACTGGCTGCACGTGTTCTGTCACCACGTCTCTGTGCAATGTCCACAGTCTACCTCCTAGATCTAAGGCTGATAGGCACTCAGGGGCCTGCCCCTCCCTGGCTGCTACATGTCATTGTGTTTAGACATAAGACAGGAAATTGCTACAGCCCAGAAGGACTGCTTGTTACTTCCTGGAGCTTCAGGGTCCCTTAGTGGTGTTTCCTTCTAAAGTGAGTGCAGATCTCCCTTCAGCTGCGCCCCACAGTGCAGTAGTCTGGATGCAAGGCTCTGGCTGGGCCTCTGGAACCAGGTCATGGCAGGCACTGGAATGGCCCGCACCCCTCAGGATAGTGTAGTCTGGGACCAGTGGACTTCCAACCACCTGGGGGCTTTCTGCCCAGTAGGAGTCTATGCTGCCCCAGAGAAACAGTGTCCTGCAGGAGCAGCTCTTGACCAGTGACAGGCGGAACTTGGAGTTCTCAGGCTCCAGTCTCTCTCCCTCAGGGATGCCACAGCTCTGACTTCTATACTGACATTTCGAATTTCCCAAGGGGATTAACTTCCATTTATGAACAATGGAAATGAGCACAATAATTGCCCTCCCCCACTGGCTGGGTTCCTTTTCCTTCTCACCTCATCATGCCTGATGTGTATTTCCTAAATTCCATCTGTATTTGTTTTTTTAAAAAGATTTTATTTATTTATTTTTAGAGAGAGGGGAAACGAGGGAGAAAGAGTGGGAGAGAAACATCGATGTGTAGTTGCCTCTTGCGCACCCCTTGCTGGGGACCTGGCCTGCAACCCAGGCATGCACTCTGACTGGGAGTTGAACTGGTGACCCTTTGGTTCACAGGCTAGCACTCAATCCACTGAGCCACACCAGCCAGAGCCCATCTGTATCTGAATCCTTGTCATGGGGGCTGCTTCTGCAAGAACCCACCTAATATTCCATATGCTGGGGAACCTTCCTTCAGTAACACTGTCTTTCACCACATATGGTTTTCAACAGTTAGAATTGGCTGGCATGTGTAGTTTGTTAACATTTTTAAATCTCCTCAACAGAAAGTTGGAATCTCTAGACAAATAGAATGTAAAACCTGGAAAGAGATCGATAAAGATCACTTCATTCTCCCACAGGTTCTTTTTCTTATTTAAGGGAACTGAGCTGCAGAGAGGTGACATGGTTTACCTAAGAAGGTAACATAGCCAGCCAATGACTGCACCAGAGGCAGAATTTAGTTTGGTCACAAGCTGAAGAGTGAAAACACTATGCCTCAAACCTATAAAGAAAACGGTATGCTATTTTATTAAATCAATAGACACATTATTACCACATAAGAACCAGACAGAAAATTTCCAAGTCTGTTTTTTTTCTAAATTATTATCATTAGCAAGGCCCTCTAGGCTACAAATAAGAGCGTCTTCAAATACTTCAGTTTAAAGTTTATGATTCTATGCTAAATTAGTAAAATGATGACCAAACATAAAGACATAGATGTATACATCTTAAGAGAGTACCCAAAATAGCATTCATATGATTCACCCTTCATGATATGTCTAAATTAAATGAGTAACTCGTGCCCTTTTCTTCTTTTCCCTGTTGCAATTGTACAAGATGTACGAAGTTTTTACTCAGTGGGGTTTAGAGACTCTGTGCTTGCCAACCAACCGCGTGACTTCGAAGGCTCTCTTCTTTTCACCAAGGCACGGCCATGCCCACTGAAAAGGGTGGACATAGAAATTACTCATCATTAGACGCAATTCAGTTTCCTTATGTATTAGACATGGCTGTTTATTGTATTTATGCCTTGACCAACTTTCCTGAAAAAATTATGAACACAAATATGTGATTCAGAGGACTTAGTCAAGACCAAACCTTCTGAAGGAAGACCAGGTTCACTGCTCCTACTATAAACCAGGAATCTAACTAAGCCCCAGGAAAGTCAAGTGGTTTTACTGAATAACACAGCTAATAAGTACAGAGAGATCCAAGTCTTCAGATTTCTGGTTTAGTTCTTTTCCCAAATTGTTATTATTCATCTTCTTTTCTCAGTTCATCCACATATTGGCAGAAACATCCAAAGGCTGTGATAGAAACAGCTGCGTTGTCTGATCACAGTCTCCTCCATGCTAATAAACCATCAGGCGCGTGTAAGTGGCAGTCCGTCAGCCCTCTGGCCCACCACCGAGCTTTGATGCCTCAGGGAACTTGGAGGCAGCCTGGTTCCTGCCCCATGGCCCAGCGCTGGCTTTGGGGCTCCAGAATCTTTTCCGAATTCATTCACAGACCTTTTCAAATCACAAGTTCCCAAATGAAATTACTCCAAGGATATTTTAAATTGTTCAATACTTGAATTTCCTAAATACATTGTGTTTCATGCTACTCAAATTTCCACCTAAGAAAAAAACTGAAGGTACATGTTAGGGCCTGAACATGAGGAGCTCTGTCTGGTGGGGTACCGACGTCTGGGGATTTGCTCCACTGAAGTGGTACAAGTCGGAGCAGTGTCTTTGGTGATCAAACTCCAAACAGTGAAATGCCCTAGGGACAAGTGTCTTTCAAAAGAGTGTAAAGTAGGTTAAGAGTCAAACTTCAGGATTCAATATACAACCATCTGTTACTATCAAAATTCCATTATTTTCTACATGTAGAATTTTCATAGAAATCTTTTGTTAAAAATTTAATATTTGTCATAGCATGATCTTTAACTAGAATGTAAAGATCAATATCTTACTCAACTAATCAAATAAATAGTTTTCAATTTCTTCTTCTACTTCAATATCAATTTTGCTTCATGAAGTTTACCATATTAAATTTATTTTAAGAAAAAGCAAAGCAGAAGGAAGGACATTGCAATAAGCCAGTAAAGCTACAAAATACTTTTTTTTTCTCTGTTCACTCTGTCGGGATATTTGTGGTGCTCGAGTGAAGAGAGCACTGGCTCAATTTCAGGGTCCTGGGACGTAGTTCCAACTCTCATCAAACCACTTCGTGCTTCAGTTGTGAATCTGCACAGTGGAGAAGACCAAACCTGGCCACCTCTCTGAATGATCTTGGAAGGCCATTTGAGCTTCCTCTGTGGACTATGTTGTGTTTGTAAGAAAAAGGCATCATGGCAGCAGCAGCTGAGAAGGAAATACGGGCATGTCCGTCCAGCTGCAGCAATTCCCACAGGCATTTAGGTGGCGAAAGACTGAGATGCGTGGGGCAAAACACTGAGAAGGCGGGGCCGTGTGGGGTAGCAGCAATGGGATCCACAGAACCCTCCACTTACACCCTGTCACTCTGCAGAAGGACATGGATGGGAGTCCCATACCAGCTTCTGCGCAGAATTCCAGGGCTGGGGAGAAATAGAGAAGAGACTAAGATGGAATAAAGATAGGGAAAAGCGAATACTGGCATGTACCCACTCATCTCTGAAAAGACGACATGACAAGAGAAAAGAATTTACAAGGCTTCCAGAAAAGAAGTGGTGAGAACCACGGGATGAGTCACAGGGTGAAGGTGCTTCCTCGGCCTAAGGCATCACGGTTTTTATGGTTCTCACGGCACTGTCATACACTGTTTCAAAGGAGCCTCTCAACTGCTTGGTTGAGGGCCAGGCAGATTGGTACCATCCCCATTTTGTTGATGAGTAAATTCCCTGAGGAGCCAAGAGTTTGGATGATTTGCCTAAAGTCATCTGATTCGCAACCGAGAAATCTAGGCTTAAAACCCAAGCCCTCTCATTTCTCTATCAGTGGGTTTTTATTATTTTTGTTTCTTCTTTTTTGTCATGATGGGTCATTGGTAAATGGTAAGAAGTTTATATACTGGATTTTAAGTTCATCATCTTTATTTTACACCTGTAGTAGAATAAACTCATAGTTATTCATAATCTGAGTATAAGATCAACAAAGACACTTCCTACAATAGATAAAGTTTATTTAAAAAGAAAAAAGAAAACAAGCATTAGGACATTTTGACAACCTAGTGAATCCTTGGATAAGTCTCAATACTCTCTGTCAGTCAGAGATCTTGTGGGCGATAACGCAGTAGCCATGGAGTATATTATCGTTTGAGTTAAAAGATCTGAGAAGCCTTTATAGCCCCTGGTAAGTTAGTTGACTGCTTTGCCATTTATTCTGAAAATTTATAGACTCTGAGATTTAGAACTGAAGCAAAAGTGGATGAGGTTAACTGTTTGCTATATGTTTTGTTTTTCATTTAAAAGTTAGAAAATTAGTACTCATATATGGAGGAATGCCGAAAACATGGTATCCATTTAGCTCGCAAAATCCTGAGTGTGCTTTCTATAAGGACGAGGTCATGAGCACACAGGTGGATGAAGAAGGAATATATAAATGGATTTAGAGGACTGTGTATATGAATATGCAAACTGCCAAGAACAAGAGAAAAAATATAAAGGTTGAGTCATAAATATCCCTGAATGCAAAGAAAAATGATACAATTAAACCAATAATATACAAATGAAACAAGAGAACTGGAAATATTTAAGGTATCCTCCTTATCCTTTAAGTAGACGTGTCAAACACAGTGCTCAGAACAATTTATCGCTTCCTTCTTTCTGTTCCAATAGCAATTTGCTGACATCTCTATGAGGGTACTTTAATTTAATCTATCTTCATTTTCCACCAACACCAGCTCAGACCGACCTGATTTAACTCCCCTACTCAGTTCTGCATTACTCAAACATAAAATATAATGAGGAGAGCATCCCACTCAGATTTAGATGTCAGTCAGAATCCCTACAGGGGACATGGCACACACAAAATGGATGACTGGAAAGTGTTTAAGGAACTGACTACTATTTCCAAGATGTAGCAGATGAGGGGACATTGATAAGAAATGGTAGAGCAGCTCAAGGCTCCCAACAGCAGGAAGACACAGAGACAAAGGAGTGCTGGAATGAGCAAGACCTGAGCTGTAGGAGAGCTGTTCCCCCGTCAAAGGCTGTGGCCTTCAGGGCAGGAACAAAACCACTACCACACTCCAGCATGACCTCCCACTCCTGTGCCCTCCTCCAATATTCCCCACTGGGTGAACCTAATTAGAAACTAGAGAGCAGAGAGCTTGGTCCATGCAGTCTGTCGATACAGCTCCTGGAGTACAGAGGAGGGTGGGGAGTGGATCTGGAAGGGCCAAGAGAGAACATCCAGAGACAGGTTTTCTCTTTCTTGTGTGAGACTCTGTGTTCACACAAGAAGACTGTGGGAACACAGAGATGTTCATAGCAGCATTATTTATAATAATGAAAAATTAGAATCTAAATGTCTAGCACTAAGAAAATTATTTTATATATTTTCATGAAGTGAGAAAATGCTTGTGATATAGTGTTAAGTGAAACAGGATACAAAATACTCTAAATTGCTGCCTTTGTAATTTCATCTTTATTGCTAAGTATATGGAAATATACACAGAATGATAATAGTGTTATCCATAGATAGTAAGATTATATATTATTATAACTATATGGTAAATCTGCCAAGGCAAATGTGGACTACTACATCGATAAATAAAATTAGATCTTCAAGCATTAAAAAAAAACAGTCCCCTGCAAGTTTCACTGCCTTGGTCACTTGAAGAGAACTGGGCAGGACATTTAAAAAGTGACGTCAACCAATTAAGTTTCCTCAAAGGTAAAGTGGTACTTTCAAGCCTGGAGTCCCACTTTTGTGAGGAACATAAAAGTAAATGACACATTTTCCACAGTTCACATCACTCTTTCTTATTTCCCCCCAGCAGCTCTTTAAACAAAGTATATGAAAAGGTCATGACCCTCCTAACCACTAAAAGACTATGCCTCTCCCATCCCAATAGATCATTTAAAATAAAAACAACTCTTAACACTAAAACAAAATCTTAATATAATGAAATAACATAAAATTCTAGGTGTATTCTGGATTTTTTTTCTCTCCCTCATTTCTGCTTTGCTGACATTGTAAACACATGCTTAATTTACCAAGTAGGTGATCGAGCACTGAGTACATAGGTATATAAAGTACCTAGTGCTGGAGTGTGTGTTTGTGTATACATACATACACACACACACATACACACACACATGCAAGACATATCTTTAGGTTCCAATACAAATATAACCGTCAATGTAGAGACTCGACATGCACATAACTGGACTGCGTGTATCCGCACATACACAAACATCTTCGAGTGTTTGTTGGGATTCCTTCATTAGTAACAGTGTTGAAAGCTCTCAAGACTTATCAGTCCTCAAAAAACAAAATAAAATAACAACAAAAACTAACTACAAATAAATGAATTATCAATCCTCCATCCTCTGTATCTCTCAGCCTCTGTTTTGTACATGTTTGAATATTTTATCTTCTTCCTGATTATAACAGTAAGTATGGAAACTTTTCAATATTTTAATGGTGGATATTGGGCTTCTCCAGAAGACAGAATAGTGAGATGCAGTTTCCCAATGATAGGACTTGAAATGGTTTGCCAGCCCACCACCCAGGGCCCCACACACACCACATGCCTGTAAAGTTTGTTTAATAAATGAATTACATTAGAGCAGTTCCACTCTCACACATACCTTCTTGAGTGTGACAGACACAGTCACTGAAGACCACGGATCCCGATTGCTTTTGAGAAAGGTAACCTGTGTGCAGTGACTGGAGCCCCAGGTGAAAGAGGCAAACCTGATCCTTCCGTTACCATTATCACTCAATAATTGTTTTTAAAATTTGAGAAAGTAAAATAATATAAATAAATAAATAAAATTAGAGAAAGTCAATAATAAGCAGAGTTGAGCAGAAAGTGTAGCTTAAGATAAAGTAGCAAATTTTTAGTTGTACTCTCAGTGGCACTAATGACTATAACAGTGTACCCTGGCTGTTGTAGCTCAGTGGACTCAGTGTGGGTTGAGAACCAAAGGGTTGCTGGTTTGATTCCCAGTCAGGACACATGACTGGGTTGCAGGCCAGGTCCCAGTAGTGGGTGTGCAAGAGACAACCACACATTGATGTTTCTCTCCCTCCCTTCTGCTCTCTCTAGAAATGAAATTTTAAAAAATCTTAAAAAAAAGAATTGTTCCCAATTTAAAAAATAAAATAAAATAAAATAATATATTAAATCTAAATACCAGAGCATATACATTTTCAGGCTAGTATAATGGAAAAAGATATTTACTCTCTTCTATGACCTACTGTGAGTTAGTTCTGTGTATATAAAACTCATAGAAATTTATGAGTATTCTTAAATTTAAATTATTAAATCTCTTAAAAACATAAAAGTGAAAATAAAATTCCATTTTGAGAGAAGTGGACACTAAAACAAATTTACTAGATCCTATAAAGATAGAGATTATTCAAAGTGTTTTCATAATTCTTTCACATCCAACTCTCTAGACCCACACCTTTCAAGCCAACAGTATTTCTTATAAACTTGAAATGCTGGTCACTAGCATTTTCTTTCCTCTTTTAGGGCTGTGATGAATCTTTATGCAGAGTGAAAAACCCTCACACTTTTCACCTTAGGTTCCTTTGCATACTCTGTGAATCATCCCAGCAGCAGGTAGTAAGACTTTATGACTTTGAGAGTAGACTGAAAATCAGGTGTAACAAGTTCAGTTACCACTTTACAGACTGAGTCACTGATTCTCAGCAGAATGATCTCAAGGCAAAGATTCCCCTGAAAGCAAGGTGCCCCGTGGACTTCCCAATGCATATGAATTCTTTGTTCCTGAATATTCTCTGTCTCTGCAGTGGACCGAGGTAGGATGCAGATAATTCTTCCCTCTTGATTTTGAGAGGGTAATTGCTCTGAGAATAAATGGAAGACTACATTTCTATTGGATGTGTCTAATCTTTATCTAGTTATCTCCTCAAACATACACACTCTACCAATGGCTCATTCAATGATCTTCAGTTTTCTCATGGTGCAGTGAAAATATTATGAACCTTGGAGTTGGAAAGATCTGGGTTCAAATACTGTTCTGTCATCTGCTCTTTAAATCAGCTTGGACAAGCTACTTTCAGGTTCTGTTTTCTCAAATGTAAATATGGGGAGGGCAGAGCTCTATGCCAATTGGCTCTAGCAGAGCTATTGTGAATACATGAGAAACACCGAATATGAAAGCAACTGTTACATACTGCATAATTGTTTGTACCCTTTATCCTGTTTGTTCTTGATAAAAATTTCTTATGTTAATTTATGGGAGAGGTGAAGGATTATCTCTCTGAAAAGATCCCTCCTCCTCTATTCCCCCATGCCACATTTCCTTAGAAAATGTGCCCAAAGTCAACTAACTGGCTGTCACTTTTGCTGATTGATCAGTTATCGAGTGTCATAAAGATAAAAATTGGTGCTCCTCTTTGTTTGACATCACTGGCTTTGTAAATTTGTGTAATCGTAACACACACAGACAAGCAGCCAGGAATCCAGTAGTGAGCAAGGAAGTTGATGTATAAACTGCTGAGGAGCTTCTCTGCAGGAAGAAAGTACCTGATGGTGAAGGAGACAAAGTCTTCCTGCATCTTCAACAGTTATCCCCCAAACCCAAGACTGTTGCCCCTTATGAGCATAAAAAATAACTTTTAATGAAAGTGAAATCACAGGGAGGGTACAATTAGATGCCAACAATGCACTGGCTACTAAGACTTCTAGGTCAAAGTATTTGAAACTTCTTACAGGGTGAGATTAGACAATCACAAAATGAAAACTGGTAAAACTCAAAACAAATGCCAGGCATTCAGTCGTACCTTGATTTTCTCTTGAAACACATCCAAAATCTAGTTTTAGATTAGCTTGTTTAAACATGTTTACTGACTCACTGGGGAATACCAACGCTCTTGTTTGTCTAAAATATGCTCCAGTGAAGGATTCCTGATCGATAACTGAGTCTACCCCACAAAAAATGGTTTTGGGTAGACTAACTACTAAAAAGAATAGTTTTGTAATCCTACCTTGGAGCAACTATATTTTCTTGTTTTGCAAATAATAACAGCCACTTAGTTCATAGGAGCTAACCAGTGGAGAAGCAAGCCAACGTTTGCCAGGCAGTAGAGCCAAGAAGGGCTGGCAAGGCCTGGGGGAGGCTCCACTGTACAAGCTTGAAAAGGGTTTGCACATGGCATTCATGATAAAGGAGACACTGTATTTCAACCTGAATGTCAACAGTTTGCTTCAACTGTCGTATCTTTTTCAAAGAGCAGATGCAAGCACAACCAAGCTGTGCTTTCATAGGATACTGAAGAATCCATCAGTACTATCAAAACATTTTAATCGTAGATAAAATATATATTGCATGTCATAGCACCAGCATTACTTGAAGCCTTGTAAAGAGAGTTTTTACATGTGTACGATATGGATCCATGCTACAATTATAAAGGACATTCTATTATTATAAAATAGGCCATGTACAAGCTTTAAACTTTTTGAAAACATGAATTAAGTTAGTTTGGGTTTTTTTGTTTGTTTGTTTGTTTGCTTGTTTTTGGTTAGTAGGTGAAGTACTAATTAAGGAGGAATCCTGAGAGCATTCACTATGTTGTAACCAGTCTACAGTGTACTCACCAGCTGAATAACTAGCAACTCAATAGAGGGATCAGACAGTTTCATAGACGTTGGTTTATGAAACTAGAGGGAGATTTCCAGAGGAATAGTCATCAGGAAGTTAGATGAGTCAACTGGGCTCCTGTCAAAGGCTGGTATAGGCCGGGAATGGAGAGGCACAGTCTACAATCCAAGGGAACCCAAAAGAACAGCTGACCAGAAACCAGAAAACCTGAGTTTTGGTCCTGCTTCCTCCATCTGCCCTGCCTCCTTTGAACTTCAATTTCCTTCTCTACAAAATGAGGGTGTGGGCTTACTGCACAGAGTGTTCTGAGCCTCCAGCGGGATAAAATATCAGCAATGGTTTATAATCCTTGAAGTGTAGATCAACATAAGGTGAAACTTGTATTCATTGCCCTGGAATTGTCAATGATCACTCAGGAAGTAAAACCAAAAGATGCAAGCAGCAGGAGTTCTAGAGACCTCCTAGAGGCCTCTAGACCTCTTGAGCTGTTCCTAGCCCAAGCAGAAACTGTAAATGTTCAGGACCACCTATCTGGCCACTTATCTCTGACCTTGCATTCTGCTGCATATGCCAAGACTGTGGATAAGGAAGGAGGGGGTGCAAACTAGGACCACCTCTTGTTATGCTGTTTCCTGAAAAACCTTGAGCAGAAGCCCCAGACTTGGGATTTAGACACAATACTTTTGTATATAGCATACACTTTAGAATTTCTGATTTAAAATTGTTATTTTCTGGAGTTCTGACCAAGATGGAGGCATAGGCAGAAATGCTTTGGACCAAAAATTATCTTGATTTTCTCTATATATCATAATTTCTGCTTGCCAAATCTAGACACTAAATATACTTGATGTGGGAATATAAAGAAAGCAGATTAACCACAGTGATGCCAATTTGCAGTGATTAAACTGCAGGACTCAAGACCACAGGGTGGGGCGGGGGTAGGAATCCAGCCCCAGCCCTTATGAGCCTTATGGTCAAATTACCATACCCCTCTGTGTCTCATTTTCCTCAAATTAAGAAAACAATAGTACTTATTTCTTCAGTATGTTATGAATTAACTATAGTGAGTTAATATTTGTAAAGCACTTAGAACACTATATGCTAAATAAAACAGCATCTTTCAATCAAATCTTGGTGGAAAACAGTGTTTTCATGGACATGGTCTGACGTTCTTATTGTAAACTCAATGCATCCTCTGTTGGCTTATCTGTTCATAGCACATTATTTTGCCTCTTGACACCAATTATGAGATAAAGAACAATCCATGTAGAAATCCACCCCCACCCCGCCAAATATAAAAACTTATACTACTGCTTATTAACTACTTTGAAAAAATAAAGAGGTAAATTATGTATGGTGTCTTTCTGTAACTGTTGACCAAATCTCTTATTTGAGCTGCTGAAATTACCTTCAGGATACCATAACCCTAATTTCTAATAAATGAGACTCAGCTAGTGTCACTGGCTTGAAATGGCACACAGCAGGAATAAATACAGCCGGCAGCCAACTCTTTCCACTGCAGAATATTATGGCAAGCCTAACAACAACTTACTTTTACTCATTTAATTGCCATCTATGGGAAGGTTAGAAACAAAAGGCACTTGTTAATTCTGTTTCATTTTTCTGCGTTAGCTACAGGCTCTACCTGTACTCACTTTGTTTATAATTGGTGATGAGAGAAGCTGGGGACACTGTGAGTGAACTCTGAATCCTACCTGTATGTCCCTGGGGTCCCTTGGCACTTTGTCAAAATGATCCCTTATTTTGAAGGGTCCCTCTCATTGCTTCACTTCCACTGAACAGGCCCATCCAGGAGATGCATGGTGCTGCAAAGGCAGCACTAAGCAAGTGCTGGTTCTCTAGAATGAAGACTTCTCGTAAGTCTGAATCCACACAGGTATTTTGATGAGGAATTTGGGTTGGCCCAATGCAGCTGTGCTTTAAGGGAGCTATAAATGAGCTAATGAGACTCATAAACAATCGAATAGCCTCTCTGGCCAAAATCCCCACAAGTGTCAGATGTTCATACATCCCTTATCTTGAAAACTCAGCTCAGCGAAAGAGAGTGAATTTACATTCAGAATTCATTTTTCTAAAGTGAACATATGGAAAGACACCTGTTGGATGTGCCAGGTGATTTGGTATAAAAATAAAGATATGTTGTTTTAAAGATCCCCTTGCTTTGAGATCATAGGCAATGCTGGACTCTCCTGGACACAGACTCCAAACCCATTTTGACAAACAGAGATTAGACACCAAACTAGCCACACACACAAAATAACAATCTTCTCTGGATCTTTAAATCTATCCAGAGAATGTCAAGAATCATTCTTTTTCAATCTATAATTTCAGAGTGTCAGCACCATATTCACTGATCATTTCAGCCAAGGTTTTCAAGCCAGGGTGTCACACTCCTGGCAGCCATTACTCTTAGGTACCAAAATATGACAAAAGAACAAAAGTAAAACAATCTCAGGCTTCAGATTTTAAGAACTGGAGAAAATGATTTATGCATAATCCTGAGTAAATGATTCTTTTTTCTTTGTTTTAAATGCCACTGTGAAAATAAAACTTTCCATGATTTTCCTTTTGGTCCAGTGTCGGATATAGTCTAAGATGATGGTAACCTCAAGAGATCTGGAGCTTTGATGATCTCCATAGCAGAGAGTAAAATTTCTTATTAATTATTCAACATGAGTAAAACTTCTTTAGGAGAGAAAAAATTTCTGCTCTTCAGGTTAATCCTTCTAACCTCAGTGTATTTGATTAAATCTTCTATTTCTGCATTTAATGCATCATATGCTACTTTATTCATCTTCACCCATGTGCCCCACCCTCCACTATACTGCAAGTTTCCTAGGGATTACTTCTGATTTCATTGTTCTATTTCCCAGTGTATGATACAGAATAAGTGCTCAGTAAGTGTTTGTTGAACAATAAAAAACTTCTCTTATACATTTGATTGATAATCATTTCAATAAGACACAAAGAGAAATTTGTGCCATGGAATGATCTATCATTAATCCTAGAAAAGCTTTTCTATAGGTTAGATTGCATTGCTTTTCATGACCAGGATCTCTAAATCTTCTAAATAATAAGTATAACATGAAATGGAGGTTAAGCAGTTATTAGGTAAAGTGTTTCAAAGTAGGCAGAAATGCATACTTCAAATAATCTTCTCACCAGACACTTTTTAAAATTAAATAATCACGTTTTTCTACATGGATATTCCTGAAACGCAACTGACCCCTTAGTTAAACTCAAATTTTAAGACAGATTTGTTTTTGAGAGAGAGAGAGGGGAAGCAGGGAGGTGAGGGGGTGGGCAGAGAGAGAGAGAGAAATAAATATTGATTTGTTTTCCTACTTATTTATGCATTTATTGGTTGATTCTTCTATGTGCCCTGACCTGGGATTGAACCTACAACCTTGGTGTATCATCAGGACAACACTCTAACCAACTGAGCTACCCAGCCTGGGGTCATATATGTGTTTTTATTGTTCATAGTAAATGGATATTTTGAATAAATATTAGGAGTTAGAAAATGAGTTTCAGTAGCTAATATCTATGCTGCATTGCTTTAATCATCGACAAATAGTAAAGGAGTGGTCACTGTCTCACCTCTACAAATAAGATTTATAACTGAAAGACAAACAAGGAAAAAGTGAACCCAAGCACAGAAGTTCCACTAAAGGTCTCCACAAGCATTTACATCATTTGCATATGGGCTACAAGAACAGTGACTAAGAGCATAGAAACAGAGGGTGGATAAGTGATACGATGACAGAGATAAGTAGCAAAGAATCATCCCACTCTAAACTTAGACTTTCAAATCACTTCAGGAGAAACTTTTCTAACTTACAGTATAAAGTTTTTCTGTGGCTTCCCTAGTCAGCTACGTGAAGATTTTTAATTCCCCGAATGCATAAGAGGCCACCCTTATGCACGCCCAGATGCTCAAAGTACTTCAAGGCTGGACAGACCTGATTACAACTTCTTCTGGGCTTCTGAACTTGTTCGACTCCACTTACAGAGTAAAAACGTATCTATTCATGCTGCTACCATTACTATGACAACGACAGTTACAGCCATCACTGCCACTATCACTCCTGTTTCCACCTGCTTTGGGCCGGGCCCCGTGCCAGGTGTTTCACACATACAGCATCAAATCCTCATAGCGCTCCATAAGAAAAAAGCGATTTCCATTTTACAGGTCAGAAAGCTAAGCTGAAGACTGAGGCTTAACAAAGCGCATCCACATGGCAGAGGCAGATTTGCAACTGAGTCTGTCTGACACCACAGTCTATGTTTTTCACGGCAGCATGCTCTCAGAGCTACTATTTCCTGGGCATCTGTCATCTCCCAGGCACCGGGCTAGTTAGTCATTTGAGACACGTATTTGTAACCCTCAAAAACAAAGCGAAGAGGTAGGTCACAGACCATGAAACTGCAGTTAGAACTGTAAAGAACTTCCCAGGACCTGACAGCTAGTAAGTGGCAGAGCTAAACTTAAAATTCCTCATGTATCAGTGGCTAAACAAAATAAACCTTAAATTTCAAACTCTTGCCTTTGTCATAAGCTAAGTAAGAGAAATAACCCAGTATTAACCTGTTTAGATATAACATTAGATAAAACTAATACAGACTAACCACTGTGTCCTTTATGTTAGAAATAATTAAACCTGTTTAGGGTATAAATGATTGCTCTTTTTCTGAGGAATAAAACAATAGTTTATCCTCACAACACTCTAGTGCAGCACTTTTCAACTTTTTCTATCTCATGATACACATTAACTAATTACTAAAATTCTGCGGCACACCAAAAAATATATTGTATTTTTTGCCGATCTGATCAAAAAGTACATATAATTTAAATTCCCTCACACCAGACCACTATTGTTGTGTTGGCTGATGTCATTTTTTATTTGGCAATCTAAAAGACAAGAGGCCAGTGCCCCTGAATAAAGTTAGGTACTGCATGTTTTAAAAATTCTTGTGGCACACCAGTTGAAAATCGCTGCTGTAGTGATGTAAACAATAAGTTGTTTTCCCTTTATAAAAGGAAAAAGTGCAGTTCAAATGCAGAGAAACAAGGGACTGCCTGACTCTGACGTAGGTCTCTAGCCGCCCAGTGAGGTGCCTCTGCCCTCTGGCGCTAGCTGCATTTTTTTTTCTCTCCAAATGAAACCAGGTCTGCTGATTTTGGGAGGATTATCAGGCCCACTCACTACTTGAGTTTGGCTCTCCTGAAGAAGGCATTAATGCTTACTTCTAGGTTTGGGGTTCGATTCCGATCCAGAGTGATCATTTTTAGTTTATTGCATTGACCTTTGGTTAAGTGCCCATTTCTAATCAAAACAACACTGGGTGCCTTAATTAGAGAAAGTAAAAAGAAAGCACCATTTCCATCATATAGCAGAAAATAAACACAACATTACTACTCAAAAGGAGGTTTGGCTAGATACTAACAAGAAAAAAGAGAAATAACTCCCATTTATTGAGTGTTTACAATATGCCAGTCACGGTTTGGGGCACTTGACATGCATTAACCTGTTTATTTCTTTTTTAAGTATATTTTGATTATGTTATTAAAATTGTAGCAATTTTTCTCCGTTTGCCCCCCTCTGCCCGGTGTGCCCTTTCGCTCCAGCAATCGACCCCTCCCTGCTTTGCTCACGTACATGGGTCATGTCTGTAACTACTTTGGCTTCTCCATTTCCTATACTGTTCTTAACATCCCCCCTGTCTAGTTTATACCTACCAATTATACTTTTTAATCCCTGAACCTATTCCCCCATTCTCCCCCTTCTCCCTCCCGGCTGATAACTCTCCAAATGATCTCCATTTCTATAAGTCTGTTCCTGTTCTGGTTGTTTGTTTTAGATTAAACTGTTGATAGTCGTGAATTTGTTGCCATTTTAATATTCATAGTTTTGATCTTCTTCTTTTCCTTAGATAAGTTCTTTTAACATTTCATTTAAAAATGGCTTGGTGATGATGAACTGCTTTAGTTTTACCTTGTCTGGGAAGCTCTTTATCTGCCCTTTGATTCTAAATGATAGCTTTGCTGGATAGAGTAATCTAGGTGGTAGGTCCTTGCTTTTTATCACTTTGAATACTTCTTGCCAGTCTCTTCTTGCCTGCAAAGTTTCTTTTGAGAAATCAGATGATAGTTTATGGGAACTCCTTTGTAGGTAACTATTTACTTTTCTCTTGTTGCTTTTAAGATTCTCTCTTTATCTTTAATGTTTAACATTTTAATTATGATGTGTCTTGTTGTGGTTGTCTTTGGGTCCAACTTGTTTGGGACTCTCGGTGCTTCCTGGACTTATATGTCTATTTCCTTCACCAAATTAAGGAAATTTTCTTTAATATTTTTTTCAAATAAGTTTTCAATTTCTTGCTCTTCCTCTTCTCCCTCTGGTACCCCTATGATTGGGATGTTGGCATATTTGGAGATGTCCCAGGATTTTCTTATACTATCCTCATTTTTTTGAATTCTTGTTTCTTCCTTCTCTACTGGTTGAATGTTTATCTCTTCCTTATGCTTCAAATCATTGATTTGAATCCAGGCTTCCTTCCCTTCATTGTTGGTTCCCTGTAGATTTTTCTTTATTTCACTTAGTGTAAACTTCATTTATCCCTCTGCCATACTCAGTGAGTTCTCTGAGCATCCGTATCAGTGTTTTGAACTCTGCATCTGATAAGTTGGTTATCTCCATTTCATTTATTTCTTTTTCTGGGGTTTACGTCAGTTGTTTCATTTGGGCCATATTTCTTTATCTCCTCAATTTGGCAGCCTCCCTGTGTTTGTTTCTTTGTATTAGGTGGAGCTGCTTTGACTCCCTGTAAAAGCCACCCATCTGCATGAACATGGCTTCTTTAAATCCTTGGTTGTCAGATCTCCACGCAGTTCGATTTTCTGACAATTCTGGGTGTTATTTGTTTTGAGATTTAGTTGTAATTCCTTTTGGTGGTTGTGCAAGAAGGAGAAGTACATCTACCTATGCTCCATCTTGACTGGAAGTCAACCTGTTTATTTCCATAACAACATCTTATTATGCCCCTTTTGTAGATTAGAAAACTAAGGCACAGAAAGGTTAATAACTTGCTCAGGATGACACAGCCATGTGTCATAGTAAGTAGAACAGGGACTTAACCCCAGATAGAGAACCCATGCTTGAATAAATTGTTACAAAATGGAGTATAATTCAAAACCCAATAAATGATAGTGACATCAATGGCTGCTAAGTGAAAGTCTGGCCAGAGCTCACCATGCCCTCTCCACACACACAACTGGACCCTCTGATGAAACGAGACCAAGGGACTAAATAAGAGATGGGGCTGACTCAGGAGGCCAATGGCTCTATTTCTATGAAAAACAACATTAACACATTTACCAAAACCAAGCTGAAGAAAACCTTAAGGGTATATTCTAGGAAGAGAGGGAGCCATGTTCAAATTATTTTATGTAAAGAAAGCAAGCAGCCATCATTGATTTTTTAGAACATCTACACTAAAAGCCACAAATATTTGCAGAGTACAGAAATCTATCATCAATAAACTTTGAATCATCATTGGAGTTTTAAGCTCTTCTAGAAAGAAAAGCATTTTTCCCCATTTAATCCTATTTTTTCCATTTCTTCCATTAGATCCTTGCATTTATAACACTGATGATGGTGGTGGTTTTACATTTACTGAGTTTCTACTTTGTGCCCAGAACTGTTGTAAAAGTTTTACATTTAATGACATAAACACTCATTTGATGTTTGCTACAGCCCTACCGAATCAGTATTACTATTTTCTCCATTTTCCAGATGAAGAAACTCAGAAAGATGAAGATACGTGCCCAAGGTCATACAACCATTTTGTTGTTGTCAGCGCTAAGACCCCTTAATATTGACTGTCTATGTTCTGAAAACATGTATGGCACCTGACTGTCCCATCCTTATGTAGAGATGAAGGACCCCGTATCCTCTGCACCTTCTAGCCAAGTTGTACCACCTCCAGGTCCTGGACAGAAATGAATGGAGCCACACTGGCCAATGACTGGCCAGAAACCTCAGTGCACTTTAATCACTCTCCTTGAATTTGAAACAGGTACATTCTCTCAGAAGTAAATAAAATATTTATAAAGATGATCTCACTAGAAAAACATCCCCAAAACAGACCAGTATGTTAAGTTTTCAGAACATTGGTTGGTATAAAGTTCATCATAGTTCTGAAGGAACGAATGGAGTGCTTCAAGACGGAACTAAAATACAAGCAGCTCAAGGAGAGGAACAAAAGCTCCTAATTTAAGTTTTATTCTAAAATGCACTTGTATTTGAATAAATTGTCCATAGCTGTGAATTTTGGTAGCCAGGAAATGATGAGACTAGGTCAGATAAGAACAACCACAATGGAAACGTTTAAAACATTTACTGAAGTAGTAGGAAAAGTACTTCTACACTGAGGACATCATAATTAATATACTTTGTCAGAAATTTCAGTTCGTAATTAAGCACAGTAAGTCTTCAAATAAATAAAAATACGATAAAATATTAGAAAAAATAAAATGCCTTCTCTCGTAGCACTCCTCTGCCTACATCCTCACGCCTAGACCTTCCCGAACTACTTGTGCTTCTCAGGAAGTACCATGCTATTCCGAGGCTTGGTGATGTTCATAGTGCAATCTCAGCCTGGAACTCCTTGCTTCTCCCCTTTTCCCATCTGACTAAGCCACTTCATCCATCCTCCTCCAGGAAGGCTCCCTGGATCCCCTCCTCTGAGCTAACATCTATCAAAGCATTTATCCCACTCTTTACTTTTTGGTCTCCACAAGAGACCAAGAATTCTTTGATGACAGCGAACACTCTTACTGTTTATTTATATCCCAGAACTTAGTTAAGGCACTCAATAAAATATATATTAAATGAATAAAAATATATTGCAAAATTAAGACATTTTTAGAAATAAGAGGAAAAATGCCTAAACTGCAAATCTTGCACAATTTTATTCTAGTCCTCATTGTTCATAACAGTGTGTCTTAAAAACACACAGAAGGAATTACTTAACTGTCCTTCATTAAAAACATTTTACACGTCCAAACCACACGTAGATATACTGTCACTTCGACCTGAGTTTTGTTCAATAACGTATCAATTTAGATAGTATAAATAAATAATTACAGACAGAATAAAGCCACCACAAGATAATAAGTATTTAAAAAGCGCAATGACAACTACATTTTTAAGTACTAGATGCCTAGTTTGGCCACTGATTCCAATAGGAACAAGCCATTCGCCCTTTGGTCTCAGGTTCTCTGCCCATAAAACGGGGATAACCATCCCTGCCACTTTCCCATTCAGATCTTATAAGCACAATGTAGATATATCTTAAGAATGAGGGTGGTGGGTCTTCACAATGAAGGCACCATTATCGAAAGTATTATATAATCCCAAGGTAGAGTTCCTACCATCATTCATTATGCTGATACCCCTTCACTATGCTCCTGCTCTTGTTAGTAGGTTGATAGTGCAGACTCTTGCATAACTTCATTGACAGTCAAAATAAAGAACACATCGGGCGGGCACAAGTTTCCCTCGCTGGTGCTTGGTCTGAGCCAGAACCCGCGAGGAACCCACCCGCAGAGGCCAGACTGCGCCCCTCTGCACCCTGTTACACTCGTGCCAGGTGAAATGGATCCCGAGCTTTTGCCCTCCCCCAAGTGGGGTCGAGTGAGGTTGATGGTGTAGAGGACTCAAGCATCAGCGTAGCGGGAGTAGAGGAGAGGAGGAGGAGGTGAGGCTGGAGGTCGTGGGCGAGCAGCTTACCTGGCCTCGCTGAGGGGCGCCGGGGGCGGGTGCGGAACGAACACCCCGCAATCAGACGGCTGAGGCTGCTGCTTCTTCTTGGAGCGCCAGATATGGAAAGGGGTGTGCTTCTTGGAGGTCCTGGACCGGCTGGACTCCCCGGGGTCGTCCTGAGGTGGCAGCGAGAGTGGCATCTTCTCCTCTGCCTCCTCCACCCGCTGATCCGACGCTGCTCTCTCGGCCGCCCGGCCCTTGTGGAAGAACATACCTGGCCTCCAACTCGCCTGTCTCTCCCAGCGCGCCGTCGGTCCCCGCCCCCTCGGCAGGGAGTTACAGGACGCAGACAGAGTCGAGCAGGAGCAGCACCACAGCGGGTGCCCTCCGAGAGGAGGCGGCGGCCTGGCCGCTGCACAGCGCCCCAGCGTGGCGAGGGAGGCACAGGGCGCCAGCCCAGGTGAGGCGCGCGGGGCAGGAACCCCAGGTAAAGCACACACTGTTCTCCGCCTCCCCGCGCGCGGCAAATGCGGGGCAACGTCACCTACTGGAACCCTTGGGAACTGCGTCTCCCGGCGCTGCATCCCCTTTCCTGGGTTGAAAACCAGAACTGGGTCTGATTTCGAAAACGCCTCCGGTACATCTGCCATCGGTCGCCCGTGGAGTTGTTGGCCGCTCGCGACCTGTACGAGCAAGCCGTCAGGATAAGTGGCTTAACCATGAGCCCCGCCTGAAAAAGGATGGGAGAGGCGCATCCCATGGTCGGGCCACCCGGCAATTAGGACTATTCCACTCAGGCCCTTGGGTGGCTTGGGCAATATCATATACTGGGTGGTTTCCGTTTCTGTTTGTAAACAAGGGTGCCAACTTCTCATCTCTCCCTTCAAGAGTCTAAATAATTAATTTGTACTTGCATCTCATAAAACACAAAAGAATAAAAACCAGAACGTAATTAAGCATATTACCCAGTTCCCAAAGGACTTAATAGGTCACTCACAGTGAATGAAATGCCAGTACCACAAGGTTCTCCTCATCTGCTTTACAGTTAATGATTTTCTTTATTAACTTTACAGTTGTGATTAAATAGCAAAGGCAACTAATATTTAAGCAACGAAAGTACATGAACAATTATTTTGGGCATTATTAGAGTATAAAAAGATCAAGAACCAGCTTAAAAATTCAGTGCAACACAAAGTCCCTTTTACACTGTAATACCTTCTTAATTTTCTCTTGAAAGATCCAGCTCATTCATTCAAGGAACATTTATTTATTTGTTTATTTTAATTCGTGGCCAAGAATATGTTTTTATTGATTCGAGAGGGGAAGAGGGAGAGAGAGAGAGAGGCAGAGAGAGAGAGAGAAACGTGAATGTGAAAAGCCTCACAGGCTGCCTCCAGAATGCCTCTGGCCAGGGATGAAACCTGCAACCTGGATATACAACCCATGACCTTTCAATGTGTGGGATGACGCTCCAGCCAAATAAGCCAGGGCGAGGAACATTTATTTTTATTAATTATTTTTACATTTCTATTTTTATCAAGGTATACCCTACATACAGTAAAAATGCACAGATCATCAGTATAAAACTAAAATTTTACGTATTTATGTGGTTGGGGGTGTAAAATGACTTGAATGAAGGGTAGTTGACATGTCCCGGAAAATCCTTTGTATGTGGCTTTTAAAAGTACCATTGTAAAAATAAGGAGTATTTCCAAACTTCAAAAGTCTCTCTCCTATCCTATTCAGTGCCTTACTGTGCACCCCCAGTCCCATACATACCTGTTCCATAAAAGTTAACCATTGTTTCAGCCTCTAGCACCAATAACTAATTTTGCCTCTTCTTGAAGTTCATTTAAGTGTAATTTCAATATGTAAATTTTTGTGTTTGGTTTTTTTTTTGCTCAGTATTGGTCTATGAGAATCACTCATATTGTTACATGTAGTAGTTTTTCATTTTTAAGAAAAGTTATTGTGTATTATTCCATAATATAAATATACCACAATTCATCCGTCCATTTTACTGTAGGTGGACATTTAGATTGTTTCCATTTGGGGGCTATTATAAATAAGGTTGATATGATGAATTTTCTTAGACATAAGCATTCATTTCTTTTAGATATATACCCAAGAGTTCAATCTCTGGGTAGTAGAATATCCATGTGTTTAGCTTCAGAAAATTTTGTCAAACAATTTTCTAAAATGGTTGTATTGGCCCTGACTGGGTGACTCAGTCAGAGTGTTGTCCCAATATGCCAAGTGGTAGGCTTGATCTCTGGTCAGGGCACACACAAGCATCAACCAATGAAGCATAAATAAGTGGAACAACAAATCAGTATCTCTCTCTCTCTCCTCTCTCTCAGTGTCTAACCCTCCCTTTCTCTCTCTAAAAATCAATAAAGATAAATACATAAAATGGTTGTATCCATTTATGCTCCTTTCAACAATGTTTGAAATTTCCAATTTTCTACATCTTTACCAACATTTAATGTTACCAATCTTTATCATTTTGGTCATTCTGATGGGAGTCTAGTGGTATCTCATTGGAATTTTAATTTATTTTCCCTTGAGAAATATTTATTGAAAAAAAGCAAAAAAAGAAATAAAACATGAAAACAAAAAGAAACAAAAAAGTGAAAATACAAGAAAAAAAGGAATTTTTATTCAATACTGATTATTAGCCAGGCCCGGACTTGGGGGAGGAGGATGACTGACAGAAACATAGGTGATATACAGCAAAGGGTAAGAGAATTAATAGAGGTATGTACAATGCATTGTGAGAGTTTGGAAACATTACTAACAGAGCCTGGGAATTTGGAAAGGAAGAAGAGGAGTGGTCAATATGGGTTTATTACAAAACTCGTTCTTGACTTGAATGTTAAAGGACAAAGGGAATAGCAAGAAAAGGAGAAGAGAAGAAAAGAGGCAAGAAGGGAAAAGAGAAGCAAAGGGGGAACAGGGAAGAGGGAAAAAGGAAATCTTATACACACTTGCTCAAACATTTACAAGTTCAGTAATTCAGTCTTTCATTCCTGAACCCTCCAAGCAGAATTCTTCACATATACCGCTTATTATGCCACCAGTGAATCTGGGACATATTTCAGTTATCACACTGTTCACATTGCATGGACATTATTTATTTACAAATCTGTGTCTCCTATTAGCCTGAGAGAAATGTAAGGACATTTCTCATTTATTTTTATATTTTTAGGACATTAATGCCCATCAAGAGAAATAAGATCAAGTGAACTGGTACACTAACTTAGTTGAATACCTAGACTGTTTCAGTCACAGAGACCTTTTACACTGTATACTTTGTAAGAGTGAAGATCACATGTGCTCTTTGACTAATGCAGTGCATGGCACTTAATACATATTTTATATAAATTATGTAAAAAAATTACAAGTATGCATAAAAGCTGAAGATTACAGTGCTTGTGATTAGTCTAGTGAGCAAAACAAGCACCCAAATATAATAGAACTTGATACAATAAAATACAACTTGCATGATAAATACATCTTACAACTTGTGTTTGAATCAAAGTGGTTTTTTTCTTCAGTCATTGCAAAAACAGATCCACTCAGGCTTGTTTAAGCAATAAATTCATTTATCACAGCATATTAAGTGTCTCACAGAATATCCCAAGAGCCAGAGAAGCAGATTCTGAAGCCCAAACATGTCCAGTGCCCCCACAGAGCTGATCTAGCAAACACCACTCTCACCATCTCCCTGCACTAGAAGCTACGCACAAGCAGCTGTGCTGTGTAGCATCACCCCAACAGGCACCCCCAAGAATAAAAAGCCTGTCCCAGAAAGTTCCATGCAGGTACATCTTATTGGGGGAGCCTGGGTCATTTAGCAGCTTCCCAGCTGCAAGGGAAATTTAAATTTTCTGGGTTCTATCTCAGAGAGATAGAATACATGTGGTTAAAAATTTGCCACATAACACAGGTCTAGGCAGCCAAAGCATGAGAGATGGTCACTGCTAGAGGAAGAGCAAAAGGCTACAGGAGCACAGAAGAAGTGATTAACTCTGGATGGCTCAGGGACATCATCAGCAGGGAGGTGACAGGTTCATGAGCTGTGCTTATGAATAAGAATTTACCGGATGGAAACGAGAGGGCTGGCAATCCAGGAAGAGTACAAAACATCACAACATGGGCCAACCTCAGTGAGGTTGGAGAAAAGGGGGTGGGGTGGGGCAGTATGGCAGGAGATGACGTTGGTAAAATCAGGTGGGACCAGATTGCTGAACTCTTGGTAAGCCATGCTTTTAAGAAATTGGGACTTAGTTTTGTGGGCAACAGGGGCAGGACTCAGCTTACATTTTTAAGTAGAGGAGTGACACGAACAAAACTAGGGTTTTATAAAGTATACCCTGAATGGAGTAGAGTCAGGAAAAATGAGTAAAGTGAAACTCTTTAAGTAAGGCCAGTCAAGAGGTTGCTACAAAAAGTCAGGTGAGAGGTGATGATAGCCCACACGAAGGCAGTGGGGTAGGAATGGAGAGGAGGGTATGGATACAAAATACACAGGTGGCAAACCCAAGGCCCACAGGCCAAATCTGGGCTCCACCTTGTTTTATCTGGCCTAGCACCTTGTTTCTACCCAGTGGCAGTGGTGAGCTCTCATTTAACTGTTAAGGAGTAGTTACACTTATATAGCACTAAAATTACTTTCGGCCCTTTGAAGTCGACTGTGAGGCTGATGTGTCTCCCAGTGAAAATGAGTTTGACACCCCTGAAATACATGTAGGAGATGAAATCATCAGGAATTGAAGCAAATGAAAAAGAAGCAATCTAATAGAACTATAAGGTTAGGTATCCAGCTTAGGTACATGGATGGAGGTGAAAGTACTAACTAAAAACAGGAAAACAAAAGAAAAATCTAGTTCTCTGGGGATGAAAATAAATTTGGTTTTGAATGTATTGAGTGTGAAGTGCTTGGAGGCTACATAGCAAAGATGTTCAATTCATTGAAAAATATGGTTCTGCAGATCTCAGCTCAGGGCTACATATGTAGATTCGGACATCATCACTGGATGAGATAACACAGAGGAAATGTGTAGAATAAGGATAAAAGAGGAGCAAGGACAAAACTCTGAGTAACACTAACATTTGTGAATTTTGCTGATAAGGGAGAGCCTACATACAACAGAGTCGAGGCATAGCAGCTGAATACGTAGGAGGGTATCTAGGGCAGAGTGTAGCCCTTAGGCAATGTCATGTAATTTCTATCTTTGAGATTTTAATAGATAGATAGAGGTGGGGCGTTCTACCATATAATGTACTTTGCACTCCTCTCTTTCTGTCCAGCAATTTGAGGTCCATTTCAAATCTCCACTCATCCTCCAAAAGGTCAATTGCCTCCAATTTACACTGATTTGCTTTCTCTTCCTAGCCTTCTGTTACACTTCTATCTGAATTTCACTTGACGTTGTGGTAGAGTGTAAAAATGCCCAAATTTTCTGCTCTTCCCATAAAGAAGCAGAGTTTATTTTCTCACTGCCTATATCTGGGTTGACCATGTGACTTACTGTACTTTGGCACATGAAACATTAGCACATGTGACGCGACCAGGACTTGAAAAGAACTTGCACAGTGGGCTTATCTCCTTGCTTCTCTTGGAATTTTCTTGCTCTATGAACCTCCCTAAACTACCCTTCTGAATGGTAGAGATTCATGGCCAAGCCATCCACACCATCCCCAGCCAACAAGTAGCCAACCATCACACGTATGAATGAGACCATCTGGGACCAGCCAGCCCTCAGTTAAGCTACCAACTGGTCCCTGACACATTTCAAAAGAGGTCACAGAGATCAAGTGGGACTGTCCCAAACCAGAACCACCCAGCAGAATCATGAGCCAACTAAATAGTACTATTTTAATAGTACTATTTTTTTTGTCTAGAAATGTTTATTTTTTTAAAAAGCAGTGACCTGGCATAAGGTCAATAAATAGCCAACTCCATTTGTGTCTTACCTTCAGAGATGTTCAATAAATGGAGGCAATGGAAAATCCTGGACTACCATATGAAAATTTAATTATGTTTAAACTACTTAATAAGAAATTGCATCTTAGACAAAATCAGTTGCAAAGTGTTTATTTGAATTAAATAAATAAAAATATACTTTAAAATAATTTTAATAGATGGAACAGGGATTCTTGAACTAGTATCAATATCATAACCATTTTTATAGTATACTTGTACTATATTAGAACAATAGTATTGAATTAAGCCACTAAATTTTGGTGTAGTTTATTATGCAGCAATAGACAATAGAAAACTGTAGAGAATTAAAGGCTGTTCTCTTCAACTATGATTAAAGTCAAGTCCTATTCTTGAACCCCCAAAGTAAAAATTAGCTGTATTTTGTAAGTCAGTTGTATGAAATTTGGAATACACTGTCTCATAGAAACAGATTTATTTAGAGGCCCCTTCATAAACTAGACCAGAAGAGTCAATTTAACATATGATGGAGATTAAATACTTTATTTTCTTTTTTTAATATATTTTATTGATTATGCTATTACAGTTGTCCTATTATCCCCCCTTCATTCCCCTCCACCCTGAACACCCTCTCCCACCCACATTCCTCCCCTTTAGTTCATGTCCATGTGTCATAAGTTCTTTAGCTTCTACATTTCCCCTACTATTCTTGCCCTCCCCCTGTCTATTTTCTATCTACCACCTATGCTACTTATTCTTCGTACCTTTCTCCCCTCTCTCCTCCTCCCACTCCCCTGTTGCTAACCCTCCATGTGATCTCCATTTCTGTGGTTCTGTTCCT
>CM052541.1:149569492-149639998 GCA_028533065.1 Trachops cirrhosus | reverse complement strand
CTCGGTGAGGGAGTTTTAGCAAGAGCAAGTCTCAAAGCAGCCTAGGTATAATGCAGGCCTGGTCTCCCACGGGAGAACAGATCTGTGGGTTTGGTGTCCTGCATACCACCACGTACCTATTGGCTTTCCAATAGGGCTGGGCTACATTTTCCATTCCACATGGATAGGTTCCCTATACTTTATCATGTTGAGGAATGCTCCCTCTATTCCCACTTTGCTAAGTGTTTTTATTATAAATTGGTGCTGTACTTCGTCAAATGCTTTTTTCTGCATCTATTGATATGATCATGTGATTTTTGTCTTTCCTTTTGTTTATGTGATGTATTATGTTTATTGATTTGCAAATATTGTACCATCCTTGCATGTCTGGGATGAATCCCACTTGATCATGGCTTATGATCTTTTTGATGTATTGCTGGATCCGGTTTGCCAATATTTTTTTTTTATTTTAGATTATTCAGTACAGTTTCAATCTTTTATTCCCATTTGGTTTGCCAATATTTTGTTGAGGATTTTAGTGTCTGTATTCAGCAGTCATACTGGCATGTAGTTTTCTTTCTTTGTTGTGTCTTTGTCTGGTTTTAGGATTAGCATGATGCTGGCTTCATAAGAGTTTTCTAGTCTTACCTCATCTTGGATTTTTTGGAGTAGTCTGACAAGGATAGGGATTAGCTCTTCCTTAAATGTTTTGTAAAATTCTCCTGTGAAACTGTCCAGTCCAGGGCTTTTGTGTGACAGGAGTTTTTTGATTACTACTTCAATATCACCAGTTGTTATTAGTCTGTTCAGGCTTTCTGCTTCTGCTTCATTCAGTTTTAGAAGATTATATTTTTCTAGAAATTTGTCCATTTCACCCAGGTTTTCAAATTTCTTGTCATATAGTTGTTTGTGGTAATTTCTTACAATCCTTTGTATATCTGTGGTATCAGTTGTAATCTCTCCTCTTTTGCTTCTGATTCTATTTATTTGTGTCCTCTCCCTTATTTTCTTGATGAATCTGGTTAAAGGCTTATTGATTTTGTTTATCTTTTCAAAGAACTAGCTCTTGAATTTATTGATCCTTTGAATTGTTCTTTTAGTCTCTATGTCATTTAATTCTGCTCTGATCTTGATTATTCCTTCTACTGGCTCTGGGCCTTGTTTGTTGTTGTTCCTGTAGTTCTTGTAGATGTAAGGTTAGGTTGTTTATTTGAAATGTTTCTATCTTTTTTAAGTAGGTCTGCACTGCTATGAACTTCCCTCTCAAGACTGCCTACACTGTGTCCCATAGGTTTTGGACAATATCCTATTTGCTATAGCAACAAGAAAAATAAAGTGCCTAGGAACAAATCTAACCAAGAAGGTAAAGGACCTGTACTCAGAAAACTACACAACACTGAAGAAAGAAATTAAGGAAGACACAAATAAATGGAAGCATATACCATATTCATGGATTGAAAGAATTAACATCACTAAAGTGTCCATACTACCCAAAGCAATTTGTAGATTCAACACAATTCCTATTAAAATACCAATGACATATTTCACAGATATAGAACAAACATTTCAAAAATTTATGTGGAACCATAAACAACCTGGCATAAAAACAGACACATAGATCAATGGAACAGAAGAGAGAGCCCAGAAATAAACCCAAGTCACTATGATCAATTAATATTTAACAAAGGGGGCAGAAGTATAAAATGGAGTAAAAATAGCCTCTTCAACAAATGATGTTTGGAGATCTGGACAGCTACACGCAAAGAAAATGAAACTCAACCACCAAATTACACTATACACAAAAATAAACTCAAGATGGATAAATGACTTAAATATCAGTCATGATACCATAAAAGTCCTAGAGGAGAACACAGGCAGGAAAATCTTAGATATCCCATGCAGCAATATTTTCAATGATATGTCCCCTAGAGAAAAATACATAAAGGAAAGAATAAACAAATAGGACTTCATCAAAATAAAAAGCTTCTGCATGGCTAAAGAAAATAGCAAAATGAAAAGGAAACAAACCATATGGGAAAATACTTGCCAATGATATCTCGGACAAGGGTTTGATGTCAAAAATATATGAAGAACTCACAGAACTTCCTGGACTCCACTCCACGAAGACAAACAATCCAATTAAAAAATGCTCAAAGGACCTGAATGGACACTTCTGTAATGAGGGCCTACAGAGGGCCCAGAGACATATGAAGGTATGCTTAGCATCACTAGCCATCAGAGAGATGCAAATTAAAACCACAATAAGATGCCACTTCACACCAGTCAGAATGACCATCATTAACAAATCAACAAACAATAAGTGCTGGCAAGGTTGTGGAGAAAAGGGAACCCTAGTACATTGTTGGTGGAAATGCAGACTGGTGCAGCCACTGTGGAAAACAGTATGGAATTTCCTCAAGAAACTAAAAATGGAATTGCCTCTTGACCCCAAAATTCCACTGCTGGGATTATACCCTAAGAATCCTGAAACACCAATTCAAAAGAAATTATGTACCCCAAATGTTCATAGCAGCACAATTGTAAAAGCTAAGTGCTGGAAGCAACCTAGGTGCCCATCAGTAAATGAGTAGATTAAAAAACTATGGTACATTTACACAATAGAATACTACACAGCAGAAAGAGAGAAGGAGCTCCTACTCTTTGTAATGGATGAAACTGGAGAGCATTATGCTAAGTGAAATAAGCCAGGTGGTGAAAGACAAATACCATATGATCCCATCTATAAGTGGAACCTAATAAAAAAAAAGAAAAAAGCAAGCAAAATAGAACCAGGGACATTGAAATAAAGAACAAACTGACAGTAACCAGAGGGGGGGGCAGAAAGAAGGGGAAGGGTTGTCAAGGAATATGTATAAAGGGTCCATGGACAATGCCAAAGCAGGGAAGGACTGAAGGTGGGAGGTGCACATGCGTGGGGTGGGGGAAAGTGGTGGCGGGAAAATGGAGACAACAATTAAACAATTGAACAATTAAAAATTAAAATAAAATTTTATTATTTTATTTTTAAAGTCAGATTTATTGAGGTACACTTCAGATTCTGTAAAATTCATACTTTTTGTGTACAGTTCTATGAATTTTGACAAATGCACATAGTCATGTAATAACCACCATAATCATGATATGGAATACTTTCATTGCACCCCCATCCTCTTATGTCCCTTTTACATACATTATTCAATCCTCCTGGTTATTTTTTAGTGGGTAGTCACATTTATCAATATTATTCCCATTTTTGGGGGGAAGAAAAGTTAAGGGTAAGAGCAGTTGAATAATTTACTCGGGTTTACATAGTAAGTTGCAGAACTTGGACTCTAAGCTAAAGTCTGTTGTACTCTAACTACCATGATTTAAGTATTCCACCATGCCATTATTATTTTGTTTTATTTCATTTGTTCCCCATTTTGTGACACAATGACATGGTCATAGAGCTGTCAAAATAAGAGAAATAAAAATGAATCTTTCAAAAACACTCCAAATAGGATAAATCAATTACAAGATAAATTTCATGTCAAACTACAGGTATACACTTGTTTTATTGCACATGATTAAAAGCAAGTAAATTTTTAGTTCACTGACATGGTAGTAAATACTTCAGTAGTTGTGAGTTTTAATTTTACTTCATAATTGAAGAGTCCATTAGTCCTTGAGTCTAGAAATACCCTAGGATAAAACTAGGGAGCTGGAGGCTGCCTGACATGTCTGACCCAGATGGTCCCTGCCCTCAAGTAGCCCGCCTTTGAGTGCCACAGATAAAATCACTATGTGCATGATGGTTCCATTTAGAGTTCTGACATGATGGCACCCATAGCTAGACGCTGGCACTGCTCTGGTCTCCCTGATTTTCAAAACCTCTCTACTAACTGTTGCAGAACTGAAAAAGTCACCAAGGCAAGAGATTCAGCCTTAGAGAGCCACTTTTATCACATCCTTGCATGAAGTTGGTCTCAAGCTGGAGGAAACAAGTTAGTTAATAGCTAAAACCTAGTCTGTTTTAGAAATATATGTTACAAGACTTAAAACATGTATTTTATTAAGGAATCTTTTAACACTAGGAGTGGACAAACATTTCCACTGCATAATCTGAAGCCAAATATAGTGCTTTGAGCTAACTATATATTCATATCAACACATATCTTTGTACCTAGATGTTTGCTTACAGTCACAAAATTTAGTTCTCCTACATACATTCAATCAAACCTCTAGGTTGCCTCATGGCAACTGATAATGCTATTATTACAAACAATTATTAACCAACTTTGAGTCCTAGAGACACATGCTAAAAATGATCTGCTTTATTGGTGCATTATTAATATCAATGCTTGAGCAAACTTAAGAATGCCTAGGGAAAAGAAACAAATGAAGGAAAAAAAAGAATGCCTAGAGAGAGTGGTTTAAGGGTTAGTTATAGACAGTCCTCACTACATAAAGCCTGTGCACACAGTTTCGGATTTCTTCATGGGGAGATTTAATGTATTAGAATGATCCTATGTTATGTTTATTTCAGTACATTTAATCAGTGAAAATTTATTTTTCAAGGACAACTTTTTTTAACACAGTGAAGAGCTATCTAAAGCCATATATGGTGAATAAAATATATGATCCAAATAAGGTTTATTTTTCAGGAGGGGGAATAAAAAATAAGCTTTATTTATAAAATAATGTGAATTGTTTTTCTTGTGTTTCTTTAACTGGATTCAAAAGCAATTGCCAAGGAGTTTGTTGATGCTTTGATTAACTACATTACTGTTCAACAAGTGTGTAGCCTTCTGGCATTTCAACTTCGAAGAAGGACAACATATTTTTTATTCTATCATGCTTGTTTTAAAAAAAGTCACCCAACTTTATAGTTATACCTTTATACTACTGCCCTTAATTCATATAATTCTTTTTTGCTATGAAGAGAATTTGCTGGTAATTGGGAGCTAACACTGGAATTTTTCATAAATACATTCTTCAGCCAATCAATAAGCGTGGCTCAGGACACTGCTGGTGTTGCATAGGACCCAACACTTTCTTTAGGAGTTTTCCATCAGCTTAGCACATACGACTAATAAATATTAGATGATTAGAGGATAAAATAAAGAAGTTGCTGCTTTACTGTGTTTTAATCATTATTTTATCATTATATTAGTACTCTAATGTATAAAAATTAAATTTTGTTTTTATCTTCATCTTTGGCTGCACTTTAGTTTAGTATTACTCCTCCACTCTTCCTAGCTTGTCCTAAATAACTATCAGGACAACACCCATACTTGATCTGCTGAAACTTCAAATTGCTTGGATGAGGTCCCATCCTGGAACCAAGACATAATAAATTTACATAGCACCCAGGTAAAGCCCATTCATAGTAGTTGAGAACATTATATAATTCTTCTAGATGAGTGAGGACTTTGCAAGAGATGACATGATTATAATATGAAGAAATACAAATAACAATATTTTCTCTAATTTGCAATGCTTAAGTTGTATGAATTGTATATTATTAAATTTTTTTATTCATACTTGCCACATTCTGAAAAAGGATTTAAAGCAGGTGAATAAAATGTAAATTGTGTATAAGCAATGGGATGTGTAGGCTCGTTTCCCTACTCAAAACATAGGATATAATTTCATTCATTGTAGTAATAGCATAAAAAAGGAGCTCAAATGTTTAAGCCAGATTCACACATTGCTTAACTTGCTAGATATGGGTAATTTGAACATGGGAAAATTAGCCCATTAGTTACTATATTTAGTACCCAGAGCAATCCATGCCAATGTGGGCTAATTTCTCTGATTAAATAGATCAATGTAAGACAAAAGTTAGTATAATTGTTTTTCCTCCCACTGAATTAACATTGACTGTTATATACCCATTACCTAAGTTATTATATTCTATATTCAAGCTTATAGTATCAGATCTTAAGTGGACTGCCATTTTAAAAAGTAGAATTAAGTGAGAAGGTCACGTAACAGACATGGCTAGCTGTCCACCCAAATATGTTTCCCCTTCTTCAACCTTACCCTAATTATATTAGAAGTGAGAAATGTACCCAAATAAAAATACTTGATATCTCAGTCTGTCTTCCAGCTGGGGGTGGCCATGTGACACTGTTTTGTCCAGTGAGATACAGGTGGATGTCCCCAGGGAGGGTTTGCCTTCTTAATAAAATAGTAAACCTTTGAAAGAAAAATGTCCTTGACCTCCATCCTTTCCATCTTCTTTTCTCCTGGGACATATGTTATGTGAGAGAAGCCATATCCCTCTTACAACTGAAAGGACAGTGGGGCAGGACAATGGAAGCCTTGTGGGGTAAGAATGCTGTCATGGAGCTACCACCCCAGCCATGGTAAACAGAAAATTGTTTAGGAAAGCTTTAATTAATAAATAAATTAACACGCAAACTGGTGAGTGAATCCAATCACAAGGACATAAAATGAAGGGTAATAATTATATTGTTGAACACCCCATGGAGGATGTTGAAAGCCACCTTTGCTCTTTCAGGCCCGGGATTTCCAAACCTGTCCCAAGAACCCCAAGGGCTCCATGGCGTGGTGCTTGGGGACTGCTGGGAGAGGCAAAATGAAGGTCTAGCAGGCAGGGCTCTCCTTACCCTCTTTGACCCAAACAGCAGGACACAATATCAGCATTCTGAGTAGAGAATTCTTGGGGGAGTGTGGAAAATGGATTGGAGGAGGGGCAGTGGACAGATGCCCTAAACTAGGGGAGTGGAGGTAAGAGAGTAGAGGAGAGAGATGGGGGAGAATCTAGAGTCAGGAGAAAGAAAAGACAGCACCGGTGATGGAATTCTTGAACAAGTCCTCATATTTTACACTTGCTGTCTTCTGTTCCTTTTGCCTAGAACAAAGGTTCTTGATTTTATTATTTATTCCTTTTTTAGCATTAGACCCACTAGTCTGGTCAACTCTATGGAGGCTTTCTCAGAATAAAGTACTTACATGCATGAGCAGAAATAATCTTACAAAGAGATCCAACTACATTTATATGCAATTATAAAAGTATTAGAAAAAAAGGTTGGAAAGGGGAGGGAGGAGGGGAGGAATGGGTGGGTGGGCTGGAATGGGAGTAAAGGATAGAAACTGTAATGAATAAACTAAAATAAAAAATTAAAAAAAAAAGAAAAAAGTTTGAGTTATACCACGTTGTGGTTTCTATTGATGCAATAAATAATAAGGTCTCACACTGGGTCTAATACTCACTGTAATTTCAAAGTAGTGATGAGTATAAATGATCTTTTAAGAATCTGACTCAACTACACTATGAGTTGAATATACATGTGTTTCTGTTGGGGACAAGGTACAACTACTGCTAACACTACTCCAGTTTTGGGCCTATATTTATAATTTAAAAAATGCTAAATTTCACTAACTGAATGTTAGTGAAAATAAAGATGTAATTGCTTCCCATTGAAATTCTTTGACCCCCTGAACTTGATCCATGTACCCCTTAGAAAAGAGCCCCCTGGCTTAACAGCCCTTTCCTTCCTTGTCTGTCTATTGTATCCTATTTATCCTCTATGATTTCTTTTATACATTTTACTAGTTGCTCTTAAAAAACATGTTTTTCAATTACAGTTAATATTCAATATTACATTAGTTTCAGGTGTACAGCATACTGGTTAGACATTTATATAACTTAAAAAGAGTTCACCCCATTAAGTCTAGTACCGCCTGGTGCCATACATAGTTATTACGGTGTTATTGACTATATTCCCTGTGCTGCACTTTACATTCCCGTGACTACTTTGTACAGTAACTACCAATTTGTACTTTGTAATCCCTTCACCTTTTGTACTCAGGCCTTCATCCCCTTCCCATCTGGCAACCATCAAAGTATTCTCTGCTTGCTGTTCTGGAAGCTAGGTTCCCCTGACAGCTGTGACAGTCTGTGAGGGACTGTGCAGTCATTTGTTTACTCATCCGCTCTCTGCCACAGTGGAATGTGAGTTCCTTGAGGGAGGAAATAATTTCCGATGCATCATACTGTCTTGAGTACATTGCACAGCCTTGCACATAAAAGTCTATTAAGTGAATGAGCACACTGTTCTGTGAGAACACTGGTCATTTTATGGATTGCTGGGAAAGGGTAGAAAGAGGGGAAAAAATGATATTTTATTGTATTTGTCTCTCAATACAGAAATGTCAAGTTATGGCTAGTGGGTAAAAAGTCTGTTGGAAAATCTGCCTAGAATAAGGCAGTAAATAAAATAAGGGTACATAAGTGATAAATAGTAATGTGTGGCCAGCAGAACATGAAAGATTCCTGTTGAGTTATGCCCTTTGATCCAATGGCAATACAATCGAGATGAATCATTTTTCTATTAAGGAGATTAGATCATGGGCTCGGAGAAGTCTTAGAAGCTGAGACAGGTGAAGAGTCAGGCTGCCTGAAGGTTATTTCTTAACTTCAGTCTCTCAATGGTTACAAACAGGTGAGTTTACTGTGAAGCTAAACTTTCAAGACCTGTCACTAGAATGGGACCTTTCTAAGATCACCTAATTTTTTATTTGTACATTATTTGTGAGTATGTACACTTTTTAAAGAGGACCTCCCAGGTTGTATGAGCATTGAGACTCTGGTTAGGATTCTAGAAACATGTTCTAGAACTGCACCCAGGACACAATATGCTGTGCATGTGTTCACTGTTAAATAGATGCAAGGTGCATCTGTATGCATGGTGAACATCCTAACTGCCTGACACACAGTATCAGAATAAAATCCGCTCATTACGCCCAGTGTGAACGTAAGTGTTTCATCCCTGCTTTTGATTATTCTTTATTACTTTCTTAAAACATATAACTTAATTTTCTTTCTCAACTTCTTAAATCACTCTAGTCCTTTAAATCCCAAGATAATGAATGTATCTTAGAAACACAGTGTTAGTTACAGAGCTTCATGTGTAGTGTTTAGAAAAACACGGAGAATAAACCACGTCGTGTTTGTGGCAGTGATAATGCTAACAGAGAAAGACATGGGCTCGCTGTGACATCGGATTGGGAGGTGAGTATGAAAAGGTAAGGATTATAAAATGAGCTTTGCAAAAATTCAACATATGACAGATTATTCTATTAGTTAAACTGAATACTTTAATTTATTTTAAATTAGGTGTTTTAAACCATTTGCTTGTTCCTAAAAGTCAGAGAGTTCTTAGGAACATACCACCCCTGGAATGGCAATTTGGACAATTAATATAAGTAGGCAAATTATCCCACAGAAAGATCTCCAACAAAAAGTTGTTGAAAAAAGTCTGTATCAAATTTCAATTAGTATATTGTTAAGAGAGAGAGAGATCATCTAAATATTTAGCTCTGTGTAACATAAATGTTTCATTCAAAAATTTAAAATTTTATTAAACAAAACATTGCACCCTGAAAGACATAACAGAAACTTAAAAAATGTGTGTTACTACGTGAAAGAAGCCACTACAGAAGCCACTCTGCAAAGGCTACATACTGCATGATTTCAACAACCTGATTCTGGGAAAGGCAAAACCATGGAGACATCAAATGATAAGTGGTTGCCAAGGGTTTGGAGGCAGAAGGATGAATAGGCAGAGCACAGAGGATTTTCAGGATTTTAGTGAAACTGCTCCGTATGATCCTATAGTGGTGGACACGTGTCATTACATATTTGGCTAAACCCATGGAATGTGGACCTTAATGTCAACTCTGGACCTTAGGTGATTACTATGTGTCACTGTAGGCTCATTGATTGTAACAAATATACCAGTGCAGTTCAGGATATGATAGTGGAAGAAATTGTATGTGTGGAGACAGGGTGTATGGGAACTCTCCAGAATTTTGTTGTGAACATAAAACTGCCCTGAAAAATAAAGTTAATTTAAAAATACATATTGCCCCTCTTTTAGGTTTAGTGTTTAATGACATAAAAGTATGAATTTTATTTTTGAAAAATAATCCACGGAGCTATGGGTTTTGATACATATAACATATGGTCTATGCATCACATAGTAACCTTTAATAAACTATGAAATGAAATGCCCTACAAAAGTGCCCTTTCAGTCATGACCTCTACTTGTTCTGAACTTCCATGACATTTTTATCCTTGATCACTCCTTTTGTCCTGTCTTGCATTGTTGCTAAATCTCTGTGCAATATTCTGTTTCCTGGTCTAGATTGTAATCAACTCTAAGGCAGAGCTGTGACTCTGATTCCTGTGTTTTCCCTACAGCCCCAGGGAGAGCGCACTTTCAACAGAAGGAATGGGGTAAGCAAAAGTACCGGGTGTGAGACAGGTCACACAGAGGCCAGGGAGCCAGCCAGGTGGTAAAGCTGGTAAACTGGGTGAGGATTAGACCAATAAATTTAGATTTTTTTTCTGTAGACAGTGAGGATTGGAGTCTGTAAAACCAGGGCAGGGGCATATTTAGAACTGTGCTAAAGAAGATTACTCAGGCATAAAAACAACAGCTCTCATTTATTGAGAGCTCACTGTGCACGAAGCACTGTGACAAATGCTTTATGAGCATCATCCAATTTAATCCTCAGAACAAGTCTATGAAGCAGGTGGTATCATTATCTTCATTTTACCTCAAGAAAAATGGAGATGTGGAGAAGTTACATAACAGTCAGGTTCTTGGACAAGCGATCGGTCCAGTCGCACAGTGCTTGATATAACACTGTGCTGTTGCCATCTTGAAATTATTCTTCTTCTTAACAAAGGGCCCTCATTTTTATTTTGCACCAACCAGAGCAGACTGTGAAGCCAGTCCTGGTTGAATAATTTTGCCTGTGGCCCCACAGGTAACAGACGACAGATAAGGGATTAAGCGTCCATGTCCTATGCTATGCTGTACTAATTTATGATTCAAGAACAGGATGTGAAGGAGAAGAAAATGAATTTGAAAGACATCTTATCAGTATTAGAAAGGTTTAGAGAGTGGATTTTATTTTCCAAATTGAAATAATTTTGTTTTGAGAGTTCTTTAGGCTTTCACAAGCTCTCTTGAGGTAACCAGAGGTTTCCTGTTGGGAAACTTGATTACTTCATTGAGTGTGCTGTTAACTGGCCTCGCTGGCTGGGAGAGCTGAGCTCTTACATCAGGTCTTTTGTGACATCTGGTGACAACAACAGGTTATTGCAAGGATTTATTTTGGTGTTTGAAGATTCATGCTGTTGGGGGTTTTTTTATTTTATTTTTTAAGACTTCAGGGGACTTCAGTCAAGATGGAGGCGTTGACAGCTATTTCTCAAAAGAAACTTTGCAGGCTAGAAGGGACTGGCAAGAAGTATTCAAAGTGATTTAAAGCAAGGACCTACAACCTAGATAACTGGATATCATATAGAATGGAAGGGCAGATAAAGTGCTTCCCAGACAAGATAAAGCTAGGGGAGTTCATCATCACCAAGCCATTATTATATGAAATGTCAAAGGGACTTATTTAAGAAAAAGAAGATAAAAATTATAAACATTAAGATGACAACAAGTTCACAACTATCAAGAACAGAATCTAAAAACAAACTAAGCAAATAATCAGAACAGGAATGGAATCGTAGAACAGGGATCATTTGGAGTGTTATCAGTGGGAAGGGGAAAGGGGAAGAATGGGGGAACAGGTGAGGGGAATAAGAACCATAAATGGTAGGTACAAAATAGACAGGGAGAGGTTAAGAATAGTATAGGAAATGGAGACACTGAAGAACTTATATGCATGACCCATGGACATAAACTAAGTGGGGGGAATGCTGGAGGGAATGGGGGTACTGGGTGGAGAGGGACAAAGGGGGAAATATTGGGACAACTATACTAGGATAACCAGTAAAATATATTTAAACAATAAAATAAGAAGATTTTGCCTTAATTTTTACACTTCCCAGACTATTTTTCTTCTGTGCTCCTTGAAAAAACAGGTTGAAAACTGCCTGACTGATTTGCCCCAGTTTTTAATAAAAGCTTTTTATAAAAAATATTTATATGGGAAGAGTCAGATCATCTAATTCAAAAAATTTTAGAATTATGTTAATTTATGGAATGAAAAATGGAAACACTGATGCATAAAAGTTATGAATATATATATACACATATATATATTTCTAAAGGATATTTGGTGTATTGTTTTAATCCACTCTGATAGAATCCATCTTTGTAGACAAGAAGATAAAAAGTTCTAAGTAACTGAACAGAATATTTTCCATAGAAACCCACATTTTATATCTGTAGCAGTGATAGAGTTACATATGGTACATGACATGGTAGTCATAGAGATAGTGTTTCAAATCGTGACTTTAAAATGCATATTTCAGCCCTGGCTGGGTAGCCGAGTTGGGTAGAATGCCTTCCCAGTACACCAAAGTTGCAGGTTCCATCCCAGGTCAGGGCACATGCAAGAGTCAACCAGTGAATGAACAAATAAATAAGTGGAACAAGAAATCTCTCTCTCACACACATACACACACACACAAGTCAATAATTAAAAACAGAATTACTGCTACTAAAAATAAAATATCTACTTAAATTTGGGTATTTCTTTGCTGTCATTTAAGAGCTATTTTCACTCTATGAAGCACATAATATTTGAACTCAAGAAATGTTTGAATGACTGAATAACAAAGTGAATAAAAGGCTATCATTAAAGCTAAAAGAATATGTCTATCTAGCTCCTGGGTTGATTTTAGAATGCCAATTGAACAGATACAAATGGAATCCCTATGTCTGTTAAACACGGAAAATCTCAATATAATATTTGGATCCTCCAAATGTTCTTTCACCTCAAGGAGAAAACACTAAGTATGGTACCATATACGATGATACTTTTTCAATGTTCAAGCATGTGTCCTTAGAATTCCTGAAAAGTAAAACCTTAGAACCATAATTATATCATAATCACAATCAAATGTGTGTTAAATTTTTCAGGATAGTGCCTTCTGGACAGGTTGTTTTGGTCTTTGGTTCAACATTAATATCTATGTACAAAGAACTGAGGTCGGCAGCACATTAGAAACATGAAGAGCCATGCAGAAGTGTCAAGCTCCTGTCCCTCTAGTGTCCCCTTAGGTAATTTTATGTCCAAATAAGTGATACTGTGGGGACAGTAGTAAACTGGAGAGAGCACGCCACCCTAAAAGGGGGCAGCTACATCTCTACTCCAGCACATAGTTGCTATGTGGTCATGCGGGCTCAGGATTGTTGGATTCCAGGATAAGCCAGAAATCTGAATTTCGTGAAATATGTTACCATTTAAATTTTTTTAGAATTTTAAAAACATTTTAGGGGGCAAAGAGAATACAGTTGACCTTTGAACAACACAACTTTGCACTGTGGTGGGTCCACTTATAGAAGGATTTTTTCAAGAAATACTGTAAATGTATCTTCTTTTTATGGTTATCTTAACATTTTCTCTTCTCTAGCTTACTTTATTGTAAGAATACAGCATTTTATACATGTAACATACAAAACACATATTGGTGAATTATTTATGTTATCTGTAAGGCTTCCAGTCAAGAGTAGGCTATTAGTAGTCAAGTTTTGGGGTGGAGTCGAAAGTTTTATGCGGATTTTTGACTGCTCAGGAGCTGGCACCCCTAACAGTTGTGTTGTTTAGGATCAATTGTACATCTGCCAATTTTGCTAACTGACCGAGACTAACTTCCTCATGTATAATTCTCAATTTTTTTCAATAGATAACCATAGGCACAAAGAAATTGAGGTGAGTGAGGATTAATTACTTCCCCATAATGTGGATATGAGGTTATAATGGAAGCCAATCTTAAACCAAATTGTGATACATGTAGGCATTTATCAAACAAAACAGTTCATACAACCAGCTCTGTAACCTTGATGAGAGCCTCTAACTCTGCTCTTTAAGGTGTTCTTACTGTCTCCTTGCAAAAAAGGTTCTCTTAAGGCAGATGTAACATCGTTCTTGAGGCGGAATTCTATAACATTGATAGAGGTCAAGAAAACTTAGGGACTGAGCTGCAGGCTTCATGAATTCCTCTACTCTGTGCATCAAGGGTGGTAAGAATCTCTAAAATGTTTTAGTCAATCCACATATCTTAAATACTGCTAAATTCATAAATGAAATCCCATCCCTAACATTTATCATACTTTCCAGCAAGACAAAAATAAAAACCCATCTCTGACATTCAGTATGCTAATCAGCAAACCACGAGGTGTGGATCAAGATAGCAATAACAGAGGACATTGTGATAGCTGCTTCTGGAATGTTGTCTTTCTGATGTCGATCACTTATGGAGCCTGGAACTCTCAGTTTGGGCAACTAGAATCTAAGCTTAAACTAGTATGTGCATAATATCATAATATGTACGGCACAGTAGGTTTGAGTACATTACAGTGTCATACAGTAGCACAGTTCTGGCCTGTAGAGCTCCAGTCTGCAGCTTTTCATACATAGAAATTCAACCCTGCTTTTTAGGAGTTTCTATTCTAGCATCGTTTGAGAGCAGTCATTAGAGTAAGAATAAAAGGATAGAACACAAATGTGATTTTGTCTGGGGAATACAATGCAGAGCTCGCAGGGAGTGGAAGCAACAATGCCTTCCCCACGCAGATCACAAAACTGGCTTCGAGACAGAACGCAGTCCTGTCCGGAGGCCCTTGACTGCCAGGGGACTGCTGGACTCCCACCCTGCAAATCGCAGTGTACCTCAATCACATTCAACTTTCCTTGCTGATAATTTTGAAACTGACGAAGTTACTTTCTACTTAAACGCTAAGCTCTGAGGAAGAATTTGGTTACTAAGGTGAAAGTCATAGGAATCATGGAAGAAAGCTCATGTTCAGCTTAGTTTTTTTGAACATTTATTGACTGCTGGCATGGGGGATTCAAAAAATAAGGAAAGTGAAGAGCACCTAACCCAAACTGGGTGGATTATGAAAATTGTTCCAACACTTGAACTGAGTCATGAAGAATAAGTGGTGTATGCAAAGTGAGAAAGAAGGATGTATCGATGGATATAAACACACTTTGAAAACCAACGTTTTACTAAAATTATTCTGCGAGGGCAGGAGAAGGATGCTGCAATCAAGCTCCACGGAGGCATCGTCTGAGTATTTTTAAAACTCTGCTTTTATAGAACTGTTACATTAACCTCCCCAAACACCGATGACTACGCGCAAGGCGCCAGAATCTCTTAAAAGGTGTAAGTTGTGAACTTGCCACTCAAGCGACTCCACTCCGTCTGCGCATGCTCAAGCATGGCTCCTGCCTCCTCGCGAGGTTGGACGGAATTCAGGGGGCAGAGTGCGGACCACGTGGGGTCCTCTGACGTCATCTCCGGGCGCCGAGGGTGACTGGACTCAGGGTGGGCTTCCAGGGCTCCGCCGTGGCGCTGCGGCTTGTGTGTACTGGAAAGCGGAGGGCGGAAGTGCAGCCGGGCTTGGCTCCCACCAGCGCGCTGGTGCGATCTGCGGCTGCGCGGGCTCTGGGGACTCTCGGCTCCCCGGTCTCTGCGGGACACTGTGTCAAGCTCTGCGCCACCGCCCGTCCACAGCCGGGCGCCGCATCCTCTTCACCAGTGGGGCAGGCCGGAGGAGGAGCCGGTGTTTCTGGTAGGGTATTTGTATGTGTGTGTCCCCAACAGAGTGAGGAAATGCACGAAGGAGGAGGGTTGGGGAGGTGCCAGGCAGGTGTGGGCTAGAGGAGCGCTTCCCTGGGCGGCGGTGGCGGGTGAAGGAGGTGGAGGTGGCCAGACATCGCCCCCGGATCCCGAAGGCTGGCCGGAGGGTGTAGCCTGTGCGGTCTCTCTTGAGGAATACATCTGTTCCTTAACTAAGGTAGGAAGCCCAGGCTCTAGAGTTTAGTTCAGAACCTGCATTTTTTTGTGGAACAGTTATTTAAATTAGTTCTTTTACAGGCAGTTCATTCTCTCTGAAGTCGGTGGGCATTTCTTCCAGGTTATCTTAAAGGTATTCATTCAGACTCATTTTAATAATATTTAGTGCTATTTTCACGTACTTTAATTATACTTTGGATTATTTTCAAATCATACCTGAACTTGAGGAATCTAGGGAAACTAGATTGGTTCCAGATTTTTCTGAAGAGTGGGGAGGCACCGCAGGTCTTCACCAAGAATCGGAATCCTGAGTATTCTATAGCACTTAACTTTGAGGGCTTTCAGAAGTCACTTGGAAAATCTCAGAGTTTTGGGGACTGGGAGTACTTTGCTGTAAACTGAATTATTTGTGATTTCTATAGAGGGGGTTATTGGTTGAATTTTGAATTTGAAAGTAAAGATAGGCTGAGGGTAGTAGTTAAGGGAGGGGTATTTTAGAATTTTGCACTAGATTTAAGCATGTGCTTTGATCTTCAAAGTTGTGCTGGTTGAAATTGTGGGAAATGAGCAGAATAGTATTTATAATATGGATATACGTTTTTAGAATAATGTATACACTTAAAGTGTAGGTTATCTTTATTAAGTTAACAAATACAGAGTCCTGTTATGTACCAGGCACTGAACAAAACATAAACAAAACAGAACAATGAACAAAACAATAAAAATCCCTGCCATCGTGAAGTTCACCCTGGAGGTAGTGGGGGAAGATGGTGTACAAATTAATTAAAATATATATTAGGTGGTGAGAAGTGCTAGAGAGAAGAAAATAAATCAATGAAGGGGAATGCTAGTGGAGTGCACAGGAAATTCCAGTGGTAGCCTTAGGAGAGATGCTATTTGAGCAGAGACCTAAAAGTGGGAAAGAAGGGTGCAATATGGATGTAGTGGAAAGAGCCATTAAAGCAACCACAAAAGTCCCTGAGGTAGGAGTGTATACCAGTTAGTTTGGCTGGAGCTGAGTGTGCAATAGGGGAAAGAAGTAGCTAGAGTACCTAGGTGCTCATCCTGAGTTCGTTCTGGAACTCGGGATGAGTGCCCAAACCGACGAGTACCAAACTATGAAGCATTTTCTCTTGTGGGGCAGCGTCATGACTCATACAAGTTCTGGCAGGTGTGATGAATCCTGAGCAGGCACTGAGTGCAGAACATTTTTTTCTCATCAAAATGCGACAAATACAGGGTTTGGAGTTCTGAAGCCCACAAGTACTGAGTATGACTGTAATCAGGTCAGAAGGGGGCCAAGTCATATATAGCCTTGTAGGACTCTGTAAGAACTTGTTTTTACTTTGAGAATGGACAGATCTGACTTGTATTTGAAAGGATCTTTCTGATGGTTAGGTTGTCTGTCTACAGCAAGGGCAGAAATGAGACCTTCTCATTAGTAGGCTGTTGCATTTATCCAGGTTAAAGGTCAGAGCGACTTGGATCAGTGCTAAGAGTGGAGGTTGTGAGAAGTGGCAGATTTTTTTGACTTGTGTCTAACCTAGAGCCATCAGATGTGAAGCCATCAGATGTGGTCAAGGATGACTCCAAAGTTTAGAGCCTGATCCACTAAAGAACAGAGTTATCACTTAGTGTTTTGGTGAAGACCACAGAGTAATAGAGAGAGGAGGGAGGACCGTCTGAAGTCATTTGGTTTTGCAAACAGGCTAAATTTTTAAATGAAATGTCAGTATGGAGTAGTCAGTATGAAACTGGAATTCAGAAAAGTCTGAGCTGAAGAAATAAAATGTGGAAATTGTTAATGGATCAGTGATATGTAAAGTTGTGAGAAAGTTCCAAAGGTGTGGGTCAAAGGCTGAGCCCTGGGGCCTTCAACAGTTGGATGTAGATGAAATTTTTTTTGAACTGTGTATGCCCCAGGGTAGGGTGGAGCTGTTCATTAAAACCCTGTTGAGAACCACTGATCTGTAGTTATAAGATAAAAGAAAATAGAGGCCCAGGCCTTAGCTGAGAGAGAGTGAGGAAGGAGATGTGAAAAATTTGAGAAGATATGAAATGGTGATCTAGGACAATGGGAGAATAAATGGACTAGGGAAAAATGTAGGAATCCTGGCAGTAGTCAGGCCCACTTTAAAAAAAAAAAGATTTTACTTACTTATTTTTAGAGAGAAGGGAAGAGGGGGAGAAAAAGAGGAACATCGATTGGTTGCCTCTTGCACACATCCCAACTGGGGACTGGGCCACCCAGACATGTGCCTTGACCAGGAATCTAACTGGTGACCTTTCGTTTTGCACGACAATGCTAAACCAACTGAGAGCCACACGTCAGGGCAAGGGCCCACTTTTGAGGTTAGATTCATGAATTTAAAGGGAGATCAGCCAGCATAAATTATTATTTTTAGATGTTTACAGGTTTACTACTAGTAGGCATTTGATATTTTAAGTAATTTCTAGGTAGTTGGGGGGTTTTGTCAGCAAAACATCTTCAAGGAATAATTGGTTAGCCTTTATTGGTTTGTAGTATGAAGGGGACTGTTAATTGTACATCATATTTTTGTCATATTCTTTATGCTATTTGTTGTTGGTTGGACACCTGCTCTGTTCCATGCCCTGAGGTAGATGTAGAGAATACAGCAATCAAGAACTAGCTCCTCAAGAACCTTACTTCTAGTAGACTCAGTCATGGATTGGGATTTCTGTGCTTCCAGAACACTGCCTTCATGGATGCGTGATGATGACAGTGTGGTGTTTGTGTGAGACAGGAGAGTATTTTTCTAAAATTATGAAATATGATGAATTTAAAGTGTGATTTTACTGATTTGGAAAAGCATGTGGTTGGAAAAATTTCTGAAGTAGCTAGTTAATTTGGAGATATATATATGTGTGTGTGTGTATATATATATTTATGTATATTTTCCAGTTCAACAAAAATTCCAGAGCCTGCTATGTACTAATCATGCTGATATTGTGGATGCAAAGGTATCCAGTTTCTGCTGTCAAGGAACTCTCACTCCAGTGTGGGGAGAGGCTAGAGACAGATAAAGACATTTCTGCAATGCATGCTTATAACATGCTATTATAGAATTAATTAGATTGGAGGTTGCTTAGTAGAAAGCTTCCCAAGGAGCTGATGTTAAGCTGATTCTTAAAAGAGGATTAAGAGTTTGGCAAAAGAGGGAAAGGATGTTCAAGCAGAGGGGCCATGGAAGCACAAAGAAGCCATGTATTAAATGCATGTACTGTTTATTGAGTGGTTGCCGGGTTGTAAACACCCAAGAGCCCTCTGAAATTAGAATTATCTTTAGTTTACAGATATGAGGTTCAGGTATGTCAGATTTATTGTCCAAGGACACACAGCTGGTAGGTGGAAGTCAGGGTTTAACCCATGTCAATCTGATTCAAGCCCGTTAAATTCTTACCTTTCTGTGTTGCCTGCTGTCAGCATTGAAATCTTCCCTGTCCTGTTCTTTGTCCCTCAGCCAGTTTTCACCAACTTCTAGTCATTCTTCCTTGGAAAGACCTCATATCTGTCTCTCATTCCACTATAACCAGTTTAGGTCAGGCACTCATTATTACATGCATTAATTGCTGAAATTGCTTCCTGGCTCTGTTATATATGACTTGGGATCTCCTTTTGTCACTGCTACCAGTTGTTTTTATTTCATTTTAAAACTTTACAAGCTCTCTAGGCTTATTGGATGAAATTGAGAACCCACAATATTCCATTTGGTGTGTTTTATGATCTAGACTCAGTTTACATTTACAGATTTGACATTAAAAAAATTATTTCTTGCCCTGCTGGTGTGTCCAGTGGATTGAGCACGGGCCTGTGAAGTGGAGGGTTGTGAGTTCGATTCCCAGTCATGGCACGTGCCTGGGTTGTGGGCCGGGTCCCCGGTAGGGGACAGCATGAGAGGCAACCATACATTGATGTTTCTCTCCCTCTCTTTCTCCCTCCCTTCCCTTCTCTCTAAAAATAAATAAATAAATAAAATCTAAAATAAAAGAAGAAAAAAATTATTTCTCTTATTTCTCAGCACTTAGTAGGTGTCCAGGACAACATCAAACACTTTTTGGATTTTTTTTTTCCAGAGTAGCTTGGTGAATTTTACAGGTAAGGAAATTGAGGCTTAGTGAGGTAAAGTAATTTGCCTAGGATCTCCATGTGATATGAAGACTTTTACAATGTCAGCTTTTTCATTATCTACTTCCCTAACCCAGAGCTTCCTAAAGGGTTCGCACACATATCGCTTCTGCTCATTTCCTGCCTTTGTCAGTGTTAGTTTGCCCTGAGTGTAGTATTTGTCATCTTCTTTTTGCCTGTCTATTGTAGCTATTCCTTCATTTCCATATCGTTTAAAATTCTTCCCTGAACACTGTAGGATATATTAATATTTTACTTTTTCCCCTCCCTCTTTCCTTATGAAAGTCTCTGAAAGTAATGTTTCATTATAATCATGGACATATTAGGGTTGGAAGGCACACTGACAACCATTATGGTATGATAGAGAGAATATGACATTGGAAATCAGAGATAAAAAATCTTTACTGTAAGGTTATAAGTGCTGTAGTAGAGGAAAGTAAAGGTGCAGTGAGGAATGAAGGGGAAAGGGAAAAGGAAAGGGAAAGGGGAAGGGAAAACGGGTTCTGCCGGAGTCTTTGAAGAAAGGGTATTTGTGCTCGGTCCTGCAGGCTGTCTCAGTTGGAAGGACACAGTGGAGAGGGCTACTTTAGGGTAAGGAACCTCCAGCATGAGCAAAGCCATGGAAAGGACATGAACATGCATGGTGCATTTAATAGATTTAGATATATTACCTTCTCAACAGTGCCTAAGCTTTTAAAAATGTCGCTGTTATCACCATTATTATCACTTGTATGCCCTCAGGATCTGCCACAGAGCTGGGCATATCAAATGATCAAATATTTATTGACTTTATATTGATTATTTATGCAATGTTCAGTGCATAATTTTCAGTTATTTTCCTTTACTTTTATAATTCCTACTTACATTATATGATGCTTTTGATTATTCTAATTCTTGACATCTTTATGAATTTTAAACATCTTTTGAGACATACTTTTGTTGGTTCTGTAAATTATGATGATAGATATGCTTTATAGTACTATATTATAGACATTACTCTAAGTACTTTACATGTATTAATTTAATTTTTATATATTTTATGTGGTAAGTGCCATTATTCCTATTTTACAGATGAGAAAACTGAGAGAAGTTAAGTGACTTACTTGAGGTCACATAGTAAGTGGTGGAACTAGGTTTTGAGTCCCAGTGATCTAGCTTCATATTCTACATTTTGAACCCCCACATCATAGTGCCTCTCAAGAGTTCAGTTTTGTTTATGGATATATTTAAAGAAGTTAAAACTTCAGTGCTGGAAGGAGCACTGGACTCAGTTCATGTGACCAGAGTTCTTATGATGGTTTGACTTACTAGTGCTTTTGTTGGGCAGATTTTTTCATCTCAGCTTATTTACCTGTAGATTACATTGTATTCAGTTGACATCAAAGGTGCATTTAAGTATAATGATATAAATTTAGAACTTTACTTGAGTTTTTCTCTCTTTTATTAATTAATTTATGGCAGTCTTGATGTACTTGGTGTTGGTCAGTGGAAGAGAAAAGCACCTTGAATAATTCAGTGTTACAGTTGATATTTGGCTAAACTAATATGATTATTTAAAGTGTTTCTATAGGATACAGTGTGCTAAATCATGAATTAACTAGCCTATGAAAGATAGGAGAGTTATATACACACAAAATACATGTGTGTGTAGAAGGCTATTGAATCTCAGTATTCGGGAACCTACAGTATTTATTTCAGCATTTACTCATACAGTATATTGTGGTGTTATCTAGTTGTAGGATATTAGTACTGGAAGTCACTTGGATATTACAGAGGTCAAAAGCCATGTCCTTCTACCATATCTAGAATATTTCAGTTTGCAGACTTATTGCTATATTTGTGGTAAAGGGAATATTCTGTGTTCACAGTAGAATTTTACTATTTCATTGGGTCAGAGGATTGTGAGCTAGGTTTTCAGTGTTGGTAGGATTTGAACAGGTGAGAGAAAAGCATACTAGTCATTGGGTGTGTTAGTACAGAGAGCAAGACTTTAAGGGGCCAGTTTTGCTAGAGGGTTTCAAAAGAAGTATAGTAAATAAGATCGGAAATACTGGTGGAATCAAATCATGGTCATGGTGAAATTTAGAATGGAAATAGGTTTGCACAGAGATTTTTTTCCCCCGCAGATAAGATGCATGTGTATGTTTTCCTGGAAGAGAGTCTGAACTCTTTGGAGTAGCAGAGGTTAAAATATGGGGCAGGGATAATTGTGGGGATGATTATTTTGTAGTTGGGCTTTAAGAGACCATAGGGCATAAGTGAAGAGTTTGCTTTACATAAGGTTTGAGAGAATGATCCATCTCCAGTTTCACTTTGGCTGTGGTTCATTAGTGTGCATAATTTTGAATTGGTTACATCTATGAGCCCTTCAAATAAATATAGTTCTGCATTTAGAAATTGTTGTACTGATTTGGCATTCATTTTTTTAATATAATCTTTCTTTGTTTTGGAGCAGGTTTATTCATCCTTGCAAGGATCTGATTAATGATCTTAATTTTATTTTCAGTTTGGCTTTGGTTGAAAAAAGAATTTAGCCTATATGTACTGCTTTAACCACTGGAAGAATGACAGATGACAAAGACGTGCTTCGAGATGTGTGGTTTGGACGAATTCCGACTTGCTTCACCCTGTATCAGGATGAGATAACTGAACGGGAGGCAGAGCCATATTATGTAAGTGTGTTGTTGATAGTTGAAAGTGTGTGGGGTATCTAATAAGTTTGTTCTTTTGTAAATAGAGCTCTAAGAACCTGAAGGCTGTTATCCCTCCCACATTTTATATGCAATTAGCACATGCTTATTGTGGAAAATTAGAAAACACAAATCATCAAAAAGAATGAAATTAAAATGACCTCTGTTCTTACCACCTAGAGGGAAAAAACACTGTTGACATGTTGAGACCTTCTTGGTCCTTCTTGACTTTCTTATCATAGATATATCTATCTATATATATAGATATATAGTGAACATGTGAACATATGTGTGTTTTCATATGTCAATGAGCTAATATGTATTATATAAAATATATTTATGTAATAACATAAATTGCTGTATACAGACTTGTAGGTTTGAGTTAGTGTATTATCAGTTCTAAAAAAGAATATCAAGTATCTTCTCAATTTAGCTTTTTTTTTCTTCTTTTCCTGAGTGCATATACTTAACTTAAACATCTGTCTAAACTTAAGCATCTGTCAGAAATAAAAGTATCTTGCCTGTTTATTGAATAGTCCCAAATGGGCAAACATTCTTGGTTGTCATTGGAGTTTTTTTGGGGGGTGTGTGTCTCAGGTACATATAACATCATTTACCCAGGATAATCTGAAAAAGTGGGAAACTTCTTTGTGCTGCTGGACTGTCTCTTGTTTCACCTCAATAAAGCTTGCCCTTTGCTTTCTCCCTTGCCTCTTTGGGAGCAGCAATGCTGCTGAACCTGCCTGAGCTGTGGGAAGTCGGACTGCTGGAAAGCTCCACAGTTTTCTTTCCTGCCTTTAGCAAAACTTCTGTAGTTAAAAACAAAATGTGGCCGTGGTTTATTTTAGAAGAGTTTTATTTGTTAAATGTATTTTTCTCTCTCCTCTAATACGGGTTAGGACATCATTTATGTTTTGTTTTCACACTAGGGATTTTTATTTTAATGAAAACTTTTAACCTTCGCAGCTTTTCAATACTATCTAAACAAAGGAATGTATGTGTCTAATTGGTCAAAGTGGCAAAAACTGAGAAATAATATCATTTAAGTCTGTTTACTTTTGAATCAGAATATGGTGTTTGACACTTCCTGCAGTTAAAAAATTCAAGTAAAAAATACAGTATTTTTTCTTCTTTATATATAAATCTGTTTAAGTATGAAAAGACTTGTGAGAACCAGAATGTGAGTTGTTTTTTAGCTGTTTCTGGTTATGTCTGACTGAATGAAATCAGCAAAAGGTAGGAGGAAGAGAATTGTTTTACCTAATAGGTAATTGTTTTTTTCTTGAACTCTTCCAAATTTTTTACCTAATTTTTCAAAGAAACTAATAGTGATTATGATTAAGTTTTTGAAGAACATGGGATTACAGGCATTTAATAAATATTAAACAAAAACTAGGGTTTACCATCATGTAGCGTACTCCAGATTTTGCTCAGTGCACATGCAGTATACTTAAGTGTAAGTTAATACATACAGGAAGAAAATATACAAAAACATTAGTCCTAGAGGTATAGGTGAGCATTTTAGTACCCATATGGTTTTGGTTCACATATGTCTTGGTTGTAAATTAAGCTTGAAAGTATATTTAATTGCTTGGTTTATAATAGTAATGTTTTAAAGATTCTGGATGCAATGAGGTGTAAATATCATGGCCTGAGAGCCACTGTACCTCTTTCTCAGATGTTCTCAAAGCTCAGTCTCGTCACCATGACGTGAAAAGTCTGTTCGTGTTCAGGTGCAATAAGGACAAGTGAGTGGGAGTGTAGTTTACTTTTATAATGCTTATAGCTTATTTCTTAGAAACTAGATTTTAAAATGTCCACTCATACAAAACTTGTAAGTTAAGTAATTACTATTCAAAGAGTCTTCTGCAATTTTGTTTCCATTGGAAATGCATTTTTTTAATCCTCATGTGAGTATATGTTCATTGATTTTAGAGAGAGGGGTTGGGGAGAGAGAGAAAAAAAAAAGGAAGAAAGGGAGGGAGAGAGGGAGAGAAGGAAAGAGAGAGAGAGAGAGGAAGAGGGAGGGAGGAAGGAGCAGGGGGAGGGAGGGAAAGAGAAACATACATCACTGTGAGAGAGAATATCAGTCGGTTGCCTCCTGTACGCACCTTGACTGGGGATTGAAACCTCATCCTAGGCATGTGCCCTGACTGGGGATCAAACCCACAACCTTTTGGTGCTTGGGATGATGCTCCAATCAACTGAGTCACCTGGCCAGGGCTGGAAAAGCATATTAATGTTAATTTTCTGTTTATTTCTGCATTTTGATTTGTTGTCTCAGTATAAATCTTTCAGCCTACATCCTCTCACAAAGGTGGCAAACACAAGGCCCGAGGGCCAAATCCGACCCCTCCACATTGTTTTATCCAGCCTGGTACCTTGTTTCTCCCCAGCAGCAGTGCCGAGCTCTTGCTTAACTATTGAGTAGTTACGTTTCTACAGTCCTAAAATTACATTCGGCCCTTTGAAGGCAATTGCAAGGCTGATGTGGCCCCTGGTACAAATGAGTTTGACACTCGTGTCCTATCATTAAGAATTATATACTATTTGGCAGGGAATGTTAGGAAGGAAATTTGTTAAACTAGACAGCTTTTCAGTTTTTGTTGTTTCCATTGTATTCATTTAAACTGTTGCTTTTCATTTAGATTATCTAATGTAAAAACACAGTTACTAACTGAGATTCATATTTTATGACTTGTTAGAAGAGGAAATCACACAGCTAGACACGTGACCATCAATCTGAGTGGACCCTAAACATTACCCAGCAGGCCTTTCATGTTTCCTTAGTCAGGTGTCTCTGTTCTCCTTTATAACTATTCTCTGAGCTCCGATACCATCCTTCACCCTTAACAGATGACCTCACTCCCTACTTCACAAAGAAAATAGGAAACCTATGATAGGACCTCCTTAATTTTCTGCCACCAAGTCTGCAAATCCTGTTTGCAATCATATATGTTTACTTCTCCTGTCCTGTTTCAGTGGCCAAAGTATCCTCCCTCCTAGGCAAGGCCTGTCTTTCATCTGTTTTCTGGATCCCATCTCTTGCCTTTTCAGGAAGTTGGTGGTTCTAATAGTCTCCACTGTTGCCATCTCTGTTTATTTTACTTTCAACTTCTATCTATTGGCTGCTTCTTTTCAGCATTTATATTATCTTAAATCCTTCCTATTCTAAAACAGCCCTCTGTTGACTATTCTCTTTCAACCTCTTGCTTTCCCTTCACAGCCAGACTTTTAAAAGGTAGTCTGTATTCATTGTCTCCTCCCCTCCCACCATTTACTTCATTGGGATTACATTTTTACTACTACTACAACAGAATGTTCTTGCCAAAGTCACTAATGACATCTTTTTTGCCAAACCTAGAGTCTGTTTTTGAATTTTCATTTGCTTGAATGAATTATTGACAGTTTTCTCCCATTTTGTGGTTCTGTTCTCTCTTGCTCCAGTGTCTAATATTCTGGTTTTGCTTTTACCTTTCTGGGTCGCGTGTGTGTGTGTATGTGTGGTCTTCTGTGCCATGTTTCCCTCCTTTGCTGTTCCTTGTTGTTGGCATTCTTCAGCGCTTTGCCTGTATTATTTTTTGTTTCACCTTTTCCTTCTAGACCTCTTACTGGCTTTTATGCCTTGAGCACTTTTGTTTGACAACTCCCAAGATTTTTACTTCTGAACTCCAGATCTATATGTCTGGTGACTATCCTCACTTAGATGTCTTGAAGGAATTCAGTGTGAGAGTTTTTGAAACTGGGCTCATCATCTTTACCCCCAGACAACCTGGTCATCTGCCGTATTTCCTTCCTGTTATGGCAAGTAGACCTATCTTCTGGCTAATTAACTACTCCTACTGGTAATTAAAGTGCAGCTCATTGTTTGAATCTTCCTTTTCCCATATTCCTGTCATTTGATCAGTGACTTAGTCCATCTGATTTTTTATCTGAAATATCTCTCAGAGTTATCTAATTCCTTCCACTCCCTCCCAATGCTACCAGCCTACTTCAAACCACCATTTAAAAATTGATGGATAGCATAAGTGCTGACTGATTTTCCTGGTTTCAATCTGTCCTCTTTCTGTTGTCTAGTCTACAGTTGATATAATCTTTTCAAAACACCTATCTGATCTTGTTACCTGCCTGCTTAAAACCTTTAATGGCTCTTCATCATCTTTAGGGTCCTTAATATAGCTTACAAGATTCTTCATAATTTGGTCTTTCGCTTCTTTAGCACTATTCTGTCCCAACCCTCTACATTCCTGTCATATTCAACAACTTATGGTTCCTCACGTGTGCTGGCCTGCCTTTTTGTATTTAGTGCATGCCTTTTTGCAGTTTTTCCATCTGGAGTGAGGGAGCAGCATTCTCTCTCACCCCTGCTTATGCCCAGACACCCACGCCACCCATGTGTGGTTTACTCTTGTTTGCCTTTTCGACTCTTGCCTCCAGATAGACTTCCTGTCAGGGCCTTTCCTGAGGTCCTAGATTAGGTTATATTCCTTTGCTACGTGTTCTTAGAACATTCTTTACTTCCTCCTTGAATTTATCACATTTTAAATTTAGTTTTACTGTCTTCCTCACTAGCCTGTAAGCTCCACGAGAGGAAGAACTTTCTGTTTTATGCAGTGCTCTATCCTTATTTCTTGGCGTGATGTCTCACACATTGAAATGGAACAGAATTCTAGTATATTTTAATTCTTTTTTGTTCTAGATAAGTAAATCTCTAATTTTATAATGAAAATTGTTAAACAAAAGTAAGATTTAGCATGAACAAATATTACAGGCACTTTATAAACATAAGTAACTTATACAACTAGGTAAGACATGTATTCTCTTTACAAGTTATATAGAAGAAAATGAATCAATTTGTGCCATAGTCACTGAATATTTGACAAGTGCTAAAGGAGGAGTAAGAGAACTCTAGATTCCACATAGTTGACAGTATTCCCAGAGGGGGTTAATCCTTTTTATACTAAAAGAACTTAAAGAACCTTGAACATTTTAATAGAAATGAAATAAGCCAGGCACAAAAGGACAAATATTTTTATGATATAGTTATATGAGGTACCTAGAATAGTCAAAGTCAAAAGACAGAAAATAGGAAAGTGGTTATCAAGGGCTGGGGGGAGATAAAAATGGGGGAATTATTGTTTCTATGTACAGAATTTGAGTCTGAGATGATGAAAAGTTCTGGGTATGGATGGTGGTGATGGTTGCACAACAGTGTGAATGTATTTGATGCCACTGAACTGTACACTTAAAAATGGTTAAAATGGTAAATTTTATGCTAGGTATACCAGGATTAAAAACAAGAACTTAAAGTAAACCAATGAGATACAACTAAGAAAAACAAGTGGTACAATCTGGATGTATAAGGCAGGGTGACGTCCTTTTGCTGTTATTTTCTTTTCATTTTTACCTGTTTAAATATTTATTAGATACTTTATTTAAAATTTACTAGATAAATTGTATCTATTATAGTCATTTTTAAATCTTAGAGTTATTTCTTGGAGCTACTATAGGTATTTATATCAGTTACAGGCTACTCCCATAGGCCAATTTGAAACAGGTTTCAACTACAGAATGTTAAAGAGGGGCAGTCTTTATTAACTATTATTTTTGGCCTTTTGTTGCACTTTCTTTGGCATCTGTGATTCATTCAGCAAATACTGGGTGCTTTGGGAATGTAGCAGTGAACAAAACACAAATATTTCTGTCTTAATGGAGCATTCATTCTAATGTTCCTCATTTCCTTATTGTAAAGAAGTTTTTGTTTCATGAAAATCACTTGTGAATTTTTCAGCAACTTTGATGAAACTTAGGCATGTAGTACAGCACTCTCTGAAATCAGGAGCTGATGTCCATACTCATTAGTCCTAGTGTGTCTTCCTTCTTATGACCTCCATAGGTTAACCTCATTCTCTGCAGATTATTACTGTTTTTATTATTAAGGGCCCAACAGATACTTTAAGTTAAAGTTCTAGACTTATAGAACTTGCTGAACTGGTAGATTGTATGTATTTTTTTTAAATGGCCAATTTACCATGCTGCTTTAATTTCTTAGAGACTGTCCATGTTACATCAGTATTTGATGCTGTTGTTTTCTGACTCTAATGAATCTTTTCTTTGCCATTTATGTAATAGAATGTGATGTTGGAAAGTTAAGCTGATATAAAACAGTGGTGATAATACTTCCTATAAAACGACTAGTGCTTTTTCTTACACTAGTGTTACTCCCCTTTTTCCTTTCTTTCTAATCACATTCTAGTTGTTTGTAAAAGGGACCTTCCGTTCTGTTGAATCCACAGTACTATCTGACAGCTTGTTCGTGGTATTAGTTCCGTCCATTCCGTACATGAGCATGCCTCCTACACCCTCGTTCTCTGCAGCCCCTTGGATCACTGTTGTGTTCTCTCACCTACTTGAGGCCAGTTGTCTTGAGCTTCAGCGATTAAATAACACTTCCTTTAACCAGGATGTTTCTCTTTGTAAATATTTCCTAAGCCAGTGGTTCTCCTTGATTTATTGATCAAAGACATAACCTTGGATAAGCAGCATGACAAATGAGGCAGAGTTAGACTCACAAAAGCAGCTGAAAAAGAGCTTCAAAACAATTTTACCAGCAAAAGAAAACAGAAGCTTAGAAATGGCAAGAGTGACTACTGCCAAGGATGAAAAGACATGAATTCTCATCAGGTTTCTCCTTTTATCTCCTAACCAATTTTCCAAAATGCTCTCTTATGTTTTCTTTCTAAGTACCTTTCCTTGGGGGAAAACAGTGACAGCCTTCACAGTAACCCAGTTGAGGCTATACGCAGCCCAGCATTCCCTCCCAGACTTTTCTTTCCAAATTCCAAGGCCCGACCTTTGTAAGGACAGGATTGAGTGAGTTCGTTGACAGTGGCAGGATCACCAGGCTACCAGCATTATACCTTGAGCATTTTCTTTACTGTACGTTAAAGATTTGCATGTGTAGCTCAGAAGTCATTTTATACATCTCTTTGATTTCTTCATTAATAATCAGCAAAATCTGTTCTGCTTTCCAGATCCTCCCCACTTCTCCATTCTTTTTCCATCTCTTCATGTCATATTTCCGTAACAGATTTCCTGTCTATAATCTTCTTTCAGTCTTTTATGTACAACTGCCAGAATATTCCTCAAATGCTGTTTCTCCTCAACATGCCATTCTTTTATTCCTGGTACCATAGTGGGCCCCTGTTGTTCATCAAATGAAAATTTCTGTTTGACTTTTAAAGACCTTGTGCTGCCATGAGTATTTTTGTAAGTACTTATAAAAATACTTTTTTTTTACCTCTGTTTTAGCCTCATATGGGGGAGGACAGATTATATCTTTATCCTGGTATTCTTTGTTGCAACTAATTTAATACTTGGTAGATTATCAAAACATGAGAGACCAGTTGAGAAGTCGTGATCAATCAATCAAGCTGTATATTAGTACTGAATTGATTATCTTCTCAGAACAGTTTTATTAACTCAGATGAATCGTATTTTTTTTATTTTAATCATTATTCAAGTACAGTTTCTGTCCTTTACTCCCATTCCAGCCCACCCACCCATCCCTCCCCTCCTCCCTCCCATTTCCAACCCCCCCTAGTTTTGTCCATGTGTCCTTTATGTTTGTTCCTGTAAACCCTTCCCATTCTTCCCTGAAATTCCCTCCCCTCTTCCCTCTGGACTGTCAGCCTGTCCTCTATTTCAGTGTCTTTGGCTATATTTTGCTTGTTTCTTTGTTTTGTTGTTTAGGTTCCTGTTAAAGGCAAGATCATATGGTATTTGTCTTTCATGAATCATATTTTTAAGTTACATTTAGTAGAAATAGTAAGTCCTAAATAGTATGACATCAGGTTACGTTGTTCTTTACTTGGAGAAAATTACTATGGAGTAAGCATGTACTTAGATTTATGTTGTTTATTCTAGGCATTTATGCTATAAGCTGGACTTAAAGTAATGATCTCATAAGAAGTTTAAAAACATCTCAAACCTTTAGCCTTTGATTTGTTATAAAAAGCAGTTGACTTTGCATGGAATATTCAAAATAATGCAAAGAACATGGTTGTTTTTCCTTAAAGTTCAAAAAACCTATTTAGTGTATATATATTTTTACATAGTAAATAAATATGGTTTTGCAAATTTTCATTTCAGTTGCTTTTGCCAAGAGTAAGTTATTTGACGTTGGTAACTGACAAAGTGAAAAAGCACTTTCAGAAGGTTATGAGACAAGAAGACATTAGTGAGATATGGTTTGAATATGAAGGCACACCACTGAAATGGTGAGTGAATTCTTCTGCATTATTAAGCATTGAGTATATGCTAACCTTAAGAAGGTATAGTGCCCTGCATTTTTTAAAGGTTCTATAAAGAAATCACTGGTCTTGCTCATATAATACAGTAAATTTTAAACTTTTTTTATTTTTTATTTTTATTTTTTTCCAATAAATTTAAAACTATTATTAGATTTTTTTTAATTGAAAATGTTTCTGCCTTCTATTTGGATGCATGGGAGACTGGAGAGATTTTGTATATTTTCAATGTATTTTTATATAGCATCATGATATATTTGTTTATGGGAGCGGTTTGGAAAGTGTATTTAAAATCACTTTATGAACAAGCACTCTGTGACACTCTTCGGTTTTGTTTCTGTCTCCAAAATCTTCACAGACCTTTGTGTGGCGGTGACTTGATCACCGTCAGTGGTGTCTTGCAAACTGATGGCCACTTGAGTTGATCTCTGTGCCCTATGCATGCACATCTTACCTAGCCTTGGTTTAGTATTTAAATACATTGAATTCCTTTTCATGTGAAAATAGTTTTGCTGTTACATTATTTTTAAGAAATGTATTGAAAATAAATCCTAAATCTGGGTTTATCCATGTATAGATGATGTATTTTGTACTTCCTCTATTATTGGAAGTTTTGTTCATTTTGCTTCCAAAAGTATTTAATGAAACTGGAGAAATTATAGAGAGAAGAACATGAAAAAAAGGTTCAAGTTATGCTGCTGTGTGTTGAAATGCTGCCATATAGATACAGACTGAATCAAAATTTAAATGAAACATGAAGAGTAGAAATAGGTTAAAAACGGACTTGCTGTCTGAATCTGGGAGGATTACAATGAATTTTAAAAGAGGCTTAAATAAGAGGAAGCTAGTAGGTGTTTAATCAATGCAGCTGAATCCAAGGATTTCTTAGAAACCAGGAGGAAACTTTGGGAACTCATCTTGTGCTGACGAGTGAGCAAATTTTTCATAATGGTTCAGAAATATACAGGACGATGTTTTGTACTGAGTTATGGGCCACCTCTCTGCCCTTTCGAGGTGGTTCTAGAAAGGGATGATAAGGTTCTTTTTAATATTTAAATCAAAGCAGTACTGAGCTTCAGTACTCTAGCCCTAGGCAAGATAATTAAGTGTTTTCCGTGTCTATTTCTCAGAAGAATTGGAGGTTTTAGAATGGGAAGGTGGCTTAAAAGAAGTGTAACAGGAGTAAGGATCAGAAGAGCAGTGAGAAAGGAGGGAGGGGAAAGATTGCGGGTGAGTAGCCATAGGATATAGCTGTATTCTTGACGGATCTAACTATATTATAGTTGGATATTGTAATTATTGATTTATGTGTATTAGTTATAGATTATTGTAAGAATCCGTGTGACTGACACCAGGCTTCATTATTGGAAAGCAGGGTTTCTTAACAAGGGCCCTATTGATATTTTGATCTGGCTATTTTTGTTGTGGGAGGGCAACCCTGTGTATTGTAGAGTTTCCAGCAGCAGCCCTGGCCTCTACTCACTAGTGCTAGTAAACATTCCTTCTGGTAGTGATAGTAAGTGTTTTGTGTGGGGTACAAAACCACCCCCAATTGAGAAAATCTAGAAAAGACAGGAAACCTCAATTTAGCTTTTATAGTAAATGATTGTTAAGTTATCCAGCTGCTCTTTTAATCTGTCCTGTGTGGAGGCTGTTTTTTGTATTTGATATGATTTGTATTGTACCTGTGACCCCTGTTTCTACAGAGTAGTATTTTTGACTTACATATATCATGTTCCTACTTTGTCAGTATGTATCCCTTTGAATGTCTTTTATTAAAAAGTGAAATTATTTTCCTTTTTAGAGAGCTTGTATAAAAGTAATTGTGTTGGGATCTTCATTTTAGGGCTGTTAACTTTTTATGCATGATACCACTTGTATAGTTATGACTTATTAATAAGCTCATTGTATATAATGGCTTTGGATACAACTTTCCTTTAGTGTTGTTAGGAACCTCTACCTCATATATTTAAGGAATGAATAACTTCAGAGGCATGAATGTAATCCAGGACATCTGGGCTGTCTTGATCTTTCCTCTCTTTGCTACCAACAATAGTAATTTTCTACTATGTTAAAAAGAAATATCTCCCTGGGAATATACTGTCTACCTGGTATTTAATTAAGCAGTAGGCCTCATAGGATAGGATAATCTTTAGCAGCTACTATTGAAGCTTTGTAGGACTTGGGCTTTTGAGACCATACAAGTGTTTAAATGAGTTAAGGAGCATTTATTTGAGTAGGATGCTAGCATCTTTCTTATGCTTGATTCTTTGGAGTTTCAAATAAATTCCAGTGAGAAAGGAAATCAAACACCAGTTTAGACGATTAAAAAAAGAAGAAGGAAGGAAGAGCATGTACTGATATTCCTTCTCCCTCTTTAACTCCTTTTCCTTTTTGTATTTATTGTTATAATAGCTTAAATATCTGCGTGAGATGCTTAAGCTGGAGCTTTGTGCCTTGAGCGGTAGCATGTAAGAGATGCTAAGTCAGTGTTTGCTCAAGGAGTGAATTAGTCTCTTTTACTGAGGAAACCAAGGCTAAAATAAATAAAATAGCTTGTTTAAGTAAATAAGTAGGACCATATTTTGAGAGTCTTAGTTCACTATACCTACTGATATTCTATTTGTGAGTTGTTGTGTTTCTCCAATTCTATATTTTCTTTCTAGTTGCTTATGTTAATTTTCTGTATTAGAACAGAAAAACGTTTAAGAGCAGTGTCATACTTGTAACAAATACGTAATATATTGTTGATTTGTAGAGAGATTCCAAGGAGATTTTATCTGATTAGTGCTTTATCTTCTACAGTCTTTTGTCTATTTAACTTTTTAAAATTACCTGGGAAATGGAAAGTAGTGAACAAAGGCAAATGTAAGGATCTCTTTTTTTTTTTTAGAGTGATTTGAGTTGATTAGTCAGCAGAGGGTGCTCTAACATTGCATTTTAAAGAGTAAAGTTTCTTGTTACCATAATTCATGTGTTCAAAGTTTGTTACTTTTATATTAGACTTATTTTAAGAGAACAGTTCTTGGTTCTTCTAAAGAATAACTTGGTAGTATACCCTAATATTTGGTTTAGATCTTAAGCCTTCAGGTATAAAACTTAGAAAAGCTTCTTTTGTCAACTATAAAACAAGTATCTCTAACAGGATATTATTGTGTAAATTGACTTATTTTAAGGACTTGTTGAAAGAAGTTGAAACTACTTTTTGAGTTTTAAAAAAAAGAACCAAATACTTATGTTTATTTAAACACACATAACAGAATGATGCAGAATTAATACTGTACTATGTGATTTCAAAAGTAACTTTCAATACAATAACTTTAACATCTTCCATCGTAAATACTGTACAGCCTCTTCTTTTTTGTTTTAACCGTTTTTCTAAGGTTATAAATTTGTAGAATTTTAAAAATTATTCTGTAAACCAGATTTTTGAAATGTGGCTTACGTAGTAGTCCCTTAGTTATTGGTTATTTGGTACTTTTTTGTACGTAAGAATAGGTTTGGAAAGATGTAAAACTGCTCTGTCTGGTGTGGCTCAGTGGGTTGGGCATTGTCCCACAAACTGAAAGGTCTCTGGTTGACTCCCAGTCAGGGCCCATGCCTAAGTTGTGGACCTGGTCCCCAGTTGGGGACGTGTAAGAAGCAACTGATCGAGTTACTCTCTCACATCCATGTTTCTCTCCCTCTCTCTCTCCCTCCCTTCCCCCATCTGTAAAAATAAAATCATTTTTTAAAAAGAGAAAGGTGTAAAACAGTGCTAGTCTACAATTGTTTGTACCATAGGTGGGGTAAGGAAAAACTAATTATAATTATTAACTTATGTTGGTTTACATTTCATTTAAACCTGTAGCAGACTTATGAATGGGATGCATTTCAGTGAAATGGAATGGAACAATAGTCTTCTAGTATATGGGGAAGATTCTTTTCAATGCTGGTTTGCTCTCTGACTGCAGGTATTTAGAATGGTCACCCTTGGCTGACCTGAGACCATATCCGCTATTACTATGCTGTGTGCCAGTTGTATATGTGTGCAGAGTCTGGCACAAATAATGCCCCTTTTTATTACAAAATCATAAGCATGTAATTCTGTAACGTAATTAATATCACACTCAAGCACGCTATATGGCATTTTTGGTGAAATGTTCAAATTGCTGTCCATCTCATGTGAGACATTCACATACCCTGCCAACCACACTCAGGCAAGCCTTATTTCTGCTGGACCCCTTTCTAATGAAAGGGTAAAGAGAAATATTATGCAAATAAAAGTGAAGATATTCATTTTGATAACTGAATTTAGAAAAGGCTAGAGCATAGAGCAATTTAAGGAAGAGAAAGAAAATGAATAAAATGTGAAAATAGACATAACACTGAATATTCTGGTGCAATCAGTTTTTTAGGGCAATAGATCAAACCTTTAGCTAGTTGGATCCTCTTCTGGGATGTATTCCAGGTTCAGATCCTTACCACTTCCTTTGCTATTAAATTTAGCTTATGTTGGTAGGAGTAACAACCTAACAGCAAAATGGCTACATTATGATTTACTTTTAGTTATGGCTTATGTAGTTTCTATGTTGTGGATTAGGACCCTCCTGAAAAAACTCTAGAATATCTGTTTAGAGGAGATGTGCAAATTAGGAATTTTGAAATCTTTGGTATAAATCAGATTTTATAGTATAAGAGAAATTCAGTACCTTAAATTTTGCCGGTTTTCTTTTAGAGATGTTCTTGCATATTAATAGGTTGTTTAAAAACAAGTGGTCTTAGAACCAGTTAATTAAGGTAGTATTTTTCTTTGGAGTTAGTGTCCTCACATCAAAATCATTCTGACATAAACATCCACATTGAGCCACACATGAGCCATGTAATTTGACAATCTAGAAACAAGTAAATAATTATTTTACCCCTAAGTTCTTATGTTTTTAGAATGCTTCTTTAATAATACTTTGTATGTATTTAAATAATAAGTTTTAGAAACCATAATATTTAAATTTCCATCCTAATCCTTAGTATCTATTTAGGTCATTATTTTAAATAACCCAGAGCAGTAAGAATAAAGGAATAGTATATAACAACTTTATTAGAAATTTTAATAAGCATTTAAATATAACAGATTTATATTTTCATTTCTTATTTTTCTGGTTTTGATTATATGTACTTGAAATGGGCAACATCCTCTGACTGCAGCTAACTGCTCACTAATTGTTGTACGCTCAAATAGATCTTTCTGTTGAATGACTAAGTGGGTAAGAATGCCATACGTCTTTAGAAATACATTATTTATTCATTAGTTCTTGAGTTCCATAAAATTTATCTAGTATATCATCACCTAAGGACTCATAGTCTTGAGATTCCACTGAAATGATCGGTTTTACCATTGTCATTAAAGTCTAAAGTACAGCTGTCTCTGCACGAATCTCAATTTATCTAATCATCGTGTAACATTTTTCTCTCAATTTTCTTCTCTTTCCTATTATAGGTGGAAAATACAACATTTTGAATTTTCTGGTGTATTAATGATAGCTAAAAGCAGACTGCAAAGATCGGGTCTGCATCAAACATTTTATGGTGCGATATTTTAGATGGCACAGTAAGAAAATGGAAAAAGGGTGCATTATTGTATCATCCTTTTAGGCATGTCATTATTCTTCCAAAAAGACTATGCTAGTCTTTTTTAGCACAGTTGGGAATAATTGTTGAGTAGTGATGAAATAATTCCAAGAATGATGAAATAACAAAATGTTTTGAGATAGAGGGAAAAAATGAGATCACCAAGATCCCATAATATATCTTAGATTTATAAAAGGGTCCAGTGGATCCATATGAAAATGACTAGATGGGGTGTTTTTTATTTGTTTGTTTGTTTGTTTTGAGTGAGTTTTCTCTGATTTTTGATAAGAAAGAAAGTTACAAAGTGTCAAACCTAAAATAAATCTCAGAAAAAAAATTTGGAACCTAAAATTGGGTCCATTGGAGCTTCATGGCGTGCTGAGGGTTCACATTTCTGATTTATGCACTCACAGCTGTTTATTATCCACTTTGTTCAGATTCTGTGCACCTATAGTCATTTTTTTTATATTGAAGGTAAAAAATAATTAATGATTATGAGTCTTCTTACATTAACTTGTTATTCTGACCCAAATACTTATTATTTATTGTAAAAATTTTATTTGATGTTATATGACATTATCAATTGCTTTAAGATAGTATTTTATTTAACTTTAGAATGTGCATGCAGTTTCATTGTGACTGGCAGAGAATGCACAACAGTGGATGGCTAGCCATTTTATGGGATCACTGGTGAATCCCTCCAATAGGTTCACTCCTTAATGTGCTAAAGGGATTCTATAATTATATGTGCGGGACTGTGTCGAATTTGGAAAGCAGTATGCTCTGTTAGCATAAATATAGCCACATTCATTCTTAACTTAGTTGTGGATACCTAAGAGGAACAGTCTTAAAAAAAAAAAAAAGACTAAATAAGCAAGGTCTCTTTTGTAAAGGTACAGGCATTATGTAGAGCTTATACAAATTTAAGAGTTCAGAGAGAGGAACCAGAATAGGATAGAATCTATAATTTGTCTCTAGTGCAATATTTTTGTTTTTTAATTATTTTTATTCTAGGTTTTGATTGAGGCCAGTTTTTTCTGGTATCAAAATATCCTGAAGAGAAACATCCTGTTAATATTTAGGTAGTCCAAAATTTCCTTCAGTATTCATTTCTATTTATGAAAGATTTGCAGTAGATGCCTACCTTCAAATAGAAGTTTAAGGGTTATTATTAAGAAATACAACTCACGTGACTAAAGCTACCTGCTGTTTTATTTTACTAGCAGGGCATTCATCCTAAATACATTCTACATAAATATATAATCTCTAATGATTGATGACTTTTCCACAACTATATTATGTAGACATCAGCAAACAAATAGTGTTAGCCAACATTTGAATCTTGGTGAAAGAACGTATTGGGTCTCTCATTCTGAGGGAAGTAAGATGTATTTTCACATGTTTTAGCTCGTGAATCTAGGAGTAGTTCACTGATGCGTGGGAGACAACGGGACTGACTGCACACAACACCAAGCAGTCCTCTCTTTGCCTTTGTTAGGATTGTAATTTAATTCTGATTTACTGATTAAGCTACTGTAGATTCTTTAAAAGGGTGATTTAAAAATAAGGTTTGTCCATTGAAATTTGTGAGGTTTGTATTATTTTTCTTATTGCTAAATAATTTTCTTCTCTGTGAGTAAGGGTAATATTAGGAAACCTCTTATTTAAGAAGTTCCATTTATTTATTTATTTTAGAGAGAGAGGAAGGGAGGGAGAACGAGAGGGAGAGAAACAAACATTGATGTGTGCTCACATATCCAGTGTCATCAGCTGCCTCTCACATGTCCCCAACTAGGGATCTGGCCCACACGCCAGGCATGTGCCCTGACCAGGAATTGAATCAGCGACCTGGTTTGCGGGGTGACACCCAACCCACTGAGCCATGACAGTTGGACTCACAATTTTTTTTTTAATTTTGGAATTAGGTTCCAAATTCCAGAATGAATTATTCAGTAATTTTGGACAATTTTGACTTGTTATATGAAAAAAAGCAGGATATAGTGGTTTGGAAAGGAAAAGCCTAATCTGTATTTAGATATGTATGCATAAGTAAAAGATTGGAAATTTATATGCTGTGATGTTAATATTATAGTAATAACCACAAAATAGGCAATTGCATGTTCTTTTAGCTGTTCTTTTCAATTCCTAAAATTTTCTAAAATTTTAAGTTGTTTTAAAAGTTGAAAATATATTTAAGTAAGCTTTAAGAAACTGCCCAACATGAATGCTAGGATGATAATTAGGTATTACAGTAGTATAACATAACAGTGCCTGTGGCTGATAAAAGATGCCTTAGCACAATGTCCTTAGGTACATTGAGGCTTCCCTGGGGAATGAAATGATTAGAAGAAAAACCACCTGATGCCTGAATATTATACCACATCAGCCCAGGCAAGAAACGGTGTTAATTGTCACCTTTCTGTAATATGTGGTTTAAGTCCCCTGATACTGATGTTAAAACATGCTGGAAGTTTATTTTTGAGTTGTAGTTATAACTTTAAGTATTTATTCTTTCTTAAAATATACTCTTTCATTTTTAGGCATTATCCAATTGGTTTGCTATTTGATCTTCTTGCATCAAGTTCAGCTCTTCCTTGGAACATCACAGTACATTTTAAGGTATAGTTTAAATAGCATTTCCCATTTGTCCCACTTGTGGTACTTAGTAAGTAGACTTAGAATAGAATTTTTTTAAATGAAGCTGTTTATTGCTTTTCCTATGGCACGTTTTAATTGCTAAGTTGCCATTAGTGTTTATCTATAAAATACCTTTCCATTTCTTCCTAACCCTTGGCAGAACCATTTAAACATTTAATGTATAATACCTTTTCTTGTTGGAGCCAAATGTCCTTTAAAATTTATAATATTTTGGGATATTTATATTCATTTAAAAAATAAATCTCGAATAGGAAGAGTAAAATCCTCATAGTAGATGTGGGCATGGGAGTAGGGCAGGAGAAAACTTAAAACTGGGTAACTGTAACTCCTTTTTGATTGAGTTGAGAGAAAGGTTAGCACACAGAAGTCTAAATAATTGATCTAATTCTGTTTTGAGAAATTTTAATTCTTCTAGTTCTAAAGAGACCAGGCTAGATTTATTGTAAACTAATTTTATCTTTTTTATAAAGTGCTGGTCTCTCTTTCCTCCAAACCACCCTTATTCTCCACTCCCCCTCCCCCTTCCAGAATTCACAAACACCTCTGAAGGATTGAACCACCTCCATTATTTGATTAATAGGCACTGATTCTGAAATGGCAGTGGATAATGGGAAGGAGGCATGTTAAGAATCTGAAAAGTCATTTAGATGCTTGATTTGCTTTCTATAGGGACACATTCAAAGTCACTGTCCAAAGGAGGCTCAGTCATTCTTTTTAAGATGTTTTCCTTCCCATCTTTTGAAATTGAGTTTGTGAGTCATCAGAATTTATTTCTCTATTATTTGCATTAATGTGCTTTGCATAGTGACATGTTACTAAGGATTTTAGTTACCACAGAACCATGAAGAGTGAGGATGTGGTCCTGATATACATGGGTTTTGCTTTCCATGGTACCATGCAAAGTGAAACTCATGTCTGTGAGCCTAATAATTTAAGTTCAGAATGGTGTGAAGATAAAACTACTGTAAGCATAATAAGAGTAGAGGTCCCATATTTCCTAACAAGCCTTTCCCACTGTTGAAAAATAATGCCAATAATTTGTGTGTATGTGTGAAATACACTCTAAAAGACTTTGAAATTTATGTTAAAATATATCATGGCTACTTATTTATTCATTCATTCCACAAATATTGAGAGTCTGCTGTGTGCCATCTAGGCACTGTTCTAGGAGCTTGGGATATATGAGTGAGTGCCACAGAGGCACTCAGACACTTTAGGGTACATGCCTACCTGGCACTGCATACTGAGTCCTCCATAATTATCGGTTGAATGAGTAGATGGGTTGCAATAATGATAGGAAAGTCTCAGAATTGTTAGGATTGGTGTAATGTAATGGTTCTGAAAGGGGACTGTGGACCCATGGGAGTTTCCAAAATCTAGTCAAACTATTTCCTTAATAATATTAAGATGCTGTTTGCCCTTTCCACTCCATTGACATTTATACTGATCTAAAAAAAGTGCTGGTGGGTAAAACTGTTGGCACCTTAGCCCAATGCAAGGCAGTGAACCAAACCGTAGGATTCTCCACTGCCACATGCTGACTCTGCTGGCTGAAGCAGTACAGATTACTAATTACTATTAATCTTGACTTTTAAATACATGTATTTTTAATCTCCTATTGGAAGTCCACATAAAACACTTGCTGTATGCCCAACATTGTGGTTTTCTAAGGAAAAACACTTGGGCCCTTCTTTGAGTTGCAAGCAGAACAAGCTACTTTTTTCATGAAACACCAATTTTTATTTGAAAGAGTGACTGATAGACAAACTGTGGTTATTTAGACTTGGGTATTTATCAGACAGTTTCTTGAAAATAAACAAAGCGAGCCTCCCATTGCCAGTAAAATCACTGACAGTATTTGTTGCCAGTGACAAAATTTGAACTTTTAAGTGAAAATTAGAATTTTGGAAAACATGTATCTGCTACCATGAGTTTCACAGTTTTATTTTTCTTGAAAGAATTTTTTGATGAGATTTGTGGTCTGAGATAGCTTCCTGTGTTCTTGAGTACATTTCATAGTCCTATGCTTCTGATACCTGTACTTCTTGTTCTAAATGTTGATGGCTCTTTTATAGTATCTTTCAATAGTGTATGATATTAATTATCTATTACTGTGTGACAGATCACCACACATGTAGCAATTTAAGACAATAAACATTGTCTCACAGTTTCTATGGGTGAGACTTACCTAGATCTCCTGCTATGGATCTCATAGGACTACAGGGTGTTGGCTGGGCTACATTCTTGCCTAGAGATTTGAGGATCTGTTTCCAGGCTCACTCAGTTTGCTGGCAGAATTCATTGTGAATGTAGGACTGAGGGCCAGCTCTTGTTGACTGTCAGTTAGAGGCTGCGCTCAGCACCTAAAGGCTGCTTATAATTGCACACTGTGTAGACTTTCCCAGCATTTGAGTTTAGTCCATTGGGTCAACAAAAAGAGCCTCTAGAGCTAGTCTGGTAGCAAGACTGGAGTTTTATATGTGACTTAATCACAGAAGGGATATATGACCTTTCCACATTCTTTTGGTAAATTCAAGTCACAGGTCCTGCCCCTAATCTAGGAGATGAAGATCATGAATAGTCACATGTACTTAAAATTTTATGAAATACAGTTTGTTTAAGTCATTAATTTAATCATCAGATATTTATTGAGGTTAATGGCTGCTTTCAGCTATGATAGGTAACTGGATTGGATTTTTTCTCAGCCATAAACAGCTGTAAAACTGGACAATATATATGAAGTAGAGCTGTTTCAGGCCCTGGACATTAGAGAGAAAGGGAACAAACAAGATAAGCCCCACATTTAGCCCAGTGGAACTTAAGGGCAGTTCCTGCCTATGTCATGGGCCATCGGACTCAACCAGGGCATAGAAGTTCTATTGATCTGAGGATGCAGAGATTGGACTTCTGGACTGCTGAAGCCAGTAGAACTTGCTAGACAAGGTATTGGAGAAGAGGGAGCAGATGTGTAAGTGTGGGTTTCCCAAGAGTGCTTGGCTGAGGGCTGGGCTTCTCATGTACAAGTGATATTCCTCAAGGACCAGTACAGAGTACAAGTTAGGGGATTAAGAGTGGGACAAATCCCATGATGCCTGGAGATGTTGGATCCCAGCCCATCCACAGTAGAGAGAGACATAGTTAACACATTGGGGATTTATCTGAGACACCAGAAAGGACTTGCTGTAGGAGTAAGGAGCATACTTCAGAGCAGTGTTGGCAAATTGTGACCTGACCCCCGGCTGTTTTTGTATGGCCTGTGACCTAAGGATGGTTTTATACTTTTTAATGGCTGAAAAAAAATTAAAAGAAGAATCATTTTTTGTGACACCTGAGAATTATATGGAATGGAAATTCTACTGACCATAAATATAAGTTGTATTGAAGTTCAGCCATCCATGCTAAGTTGTCTATATGTTGCTTTTGGGCTACAATGCAGAGTTGAGCACTTGGTGTAGACACTCTATGGCCCACATGTCCAATACAGCTACTGTCTACCCCTTTACCAAAAAAGTTGGCCAACTCCTATTATAGAATAAAGATTGCTCAGGATCTGCCCTAATACAGTAAAAAATGAAGCTTTTTTGGGATCATGGAGAGGCACTAGGCAGAAAAAAACTCAACAAGAATGACAGTATTTATATGTCCAGCATACAATCAACTATTATTAGAATGTAAATAAGCAGGAAAACTTGAACCATATAAGGGGGAAGAAATGCTGCTAATATAAACTGACTCTAAGATGACCCACATTTAGAATTTGCAAAAATGAATTAAAGCAACTATTAAACACTCAGTGGCTTAAAATATCATGAAATTATAGAACTGAAAAGAATGATATCTGAAATGGAAAATTCACTTGATGGGCTTAACACTGAACTGGAGGTGGCACAAGAAAGGCTCTGTGAACTTGAATACAGTTCCATAGAAATTATCTAATGTGAAGAACTGAGAAAAGAAAATGGGAGGGACATAGGCCCAGTGACCTCTAGGATAATATCAAGCAGTCTACATACATACATGTAATTGGAGTCCTGGAAGAAGAAAAAGAGAGAATGAACTAAAAAAAAATATTATTAAGAAACAATGATTACACTCACATTTCTTGGTTTCAAAGCTACAGTAAACAGAACTGTGTAGTACTGGCATAGGGTAGACACATAGATTAACAATATAGGTGTGCGTCCAGATATAAACACATACATTTATGAGCAATTGATTATTTATTTATTTATTTATTTTTTTTGGTGGGTGTCAAGACAATTTAGTGAAGGGGAGAACAGTTTTTTTAACAGATGGTGCTGGGTCAATTGGATATTCACATGCAAAAGAATGAAATTGACACCTACAAAAAAATAAGTAGGAAAGAATCAGAGACCTAAATGTAAGCACTGAAATTAAAAAAAAAATAGGAGTAAATTTTGTGATCTTTGATTAGGCAGTGATTTCTTAGGTATGACACTTAAAGCACAAACAACCAAACAAAAAATAGATAAATTGGACCTCATCAAAGTGGGAAACATTCATGCCGCAAAGGAAGTGAAAATACAACCCATTGAATAGGGGAAAATATTGGTAAACTCATGTCTAATAAGGATCTAGTATCCAGGGTATACAAAAAACTCTGAATTCAATAATAAAAAGGTAAATAACCCAATTAAAAATGGGTTTTATATAGACATTTCTCCAAAGGAGGGATTTATAATTCACCAGTGAAGCTAGACAAGAAATTTTACTTTGTGAGAAAGTTGTTTTAAGTAGAAATCCATCTTCTTTATACATTATGGGGCTATTCATATCTGCTACTTATGCCAGTTTTAGTTGAATTTTATTGAGTTGGTTCGTTTCTCAAACTTGCTGGCATAAAGTTCATAATATTTCCTACTGTTCTTTAAATGACTGTAGGATCTGTAGCAATATCCCATTTTCATTCCTGATATCAGTAAAAAAATGTGACTTAAGTAGACATTTCTCCAAAGAAGATATATAAATGACCAGGAGGCCATGAAAAGATGCTCAGCATCATCAGTCATTAGGGAAATGCAAAGAGTGACTCACTTAGTAAGTCACTCCTACACACCCACTGAGATGGCTACAATCAAAAGTTGGACAGTTGGTGTGGACCGATTGGTATTCTTATGTTCATGTTCCTGTGGGGAATGTAATGATGCAGCCACTTTGTAGAACCGTCTGTCCATTCTTCCGATGATTAAACGTGGACTTGCCATGTGACCCACTAACTGCACTCACAGTTACATACCCAAGGGAATTGAAAACATGTCAGCCCCAAAACAGGTTCATCATGTTCATAGTGGTGTTAGTCATAATAGCCAAAAAGTGGAAGCAGCCCAAATGCTCAGCAACTGATGAAGGTATAAATAAAATGTGAATTCATGCAATGGAATATAACTTGACCATGAAAAGGAATACATTACTGATACATGGTATAGCATAGATGAACCTTGAAACATCATGCTGACAGAAAGAAAGCAGACACAAAAGGCTGTGTATTATATGATTTTTATATGAAATGTTCAGAATATGCAAATCTATAGAAACAGAAAGTATATTCGTGGTTTTCAAGGGCTGGAGAGAGGGTGGAATGGGAAGTGACTGCTTACAGATACAAGGTTTCTAGAGTAATGAAAACATGTAATTAGGTAGTGGTGCTTGCACAACCTTGTAAATGTATGAAAAACCACTGAATTGTACTCTTTCAAATGGTGGATTTTAAGTGAATTCTATATGAGCTATATCTCAATTATAAAGTAATGGTTACTGTCTGGCCAGTGTAGCTCAGTGGATGGAGTGCCAGCCTGTGAACCAAAAGGTTGCTGGTTTGATTCCCAGTCAGGGCACATGCCTGGGTTGTAGGCCAAGTTCCCTGTGGGGAACGGGACATGTGAGAGGCAACCACACATTGATGTTTCTCTCCCTCTCTTCCTCCCTCCCTCCCTCCCTCTCTCTCTCTAAAAAATAAATAAACAACTTCTTGCAAAATAAATAAATAAATAAAATCTTTAAAAACAAAGTAATGGTTACTAATTTTCCAAATTTGGGAGAAAAAATCAGTGTGTGTCAAAGATGCTCAGCAAATCCCAAGCAAGTAAATATATAAAAACTACAACGAGGTACATCATAATTAAACTGCTGAGAAATAACCAGTTTTAAATAGAAAGTTTTGAAAGCATCCACAAAAAAAAAATGACCTAAGAGAACACTAAGGTAAATGATGGCTGGCTTCTTATCAAACAGTAGAGATTAAGAGACAGTGGAATGACATCTTAAAGGACTGAAAGAAAGTACAAATAGAAATGAAGAGCACTGGCAATGGTAAATGTTTAAAATGTTACCTCTGTTAACTTTGAAAGAGAAGGGACTATTTAAAACAAAGTAATGCAAGTTTTGAAAAGACTTTACTTATTATTTTTAGAGAGAGTGGAAGGGAGGGAGAAAGAGAGGGAGAGAGACATCAGTGTGTGGTTGCCTTTTGTGCGCCCCCTACCAGGGACGTGGCCCACAACCCAGGCATGTGCCCTGGCTGTGAATAGAACCGGCAACCCTTTGGTTTGCAGGCCGTCCACTGAGCCACACCAGCCAGGGCACAAAGTAATATAATTTTAAGGAAGGATTAATAATGTTGGTATTGTAAAATAAATGACCACAATTGTCTAAAGGATAAGGCCATTAAATCCTCAGTTAGCTATGGGTCAGAGAAGGAATCACAAGGGGAATTTCAAAACATTTCCAACTAAATGATAATGGAAACACAACATACTAAAGTTTGTTGTTTTGTGATTCATCTAAAGGAGAGTTTAGAGGGAATTTAAAACTTTCTCCTATAGTAGGAAAACGCACTTGACTGATATCAAGACTGAAAAATGGGATATTGTTACAGATCCCACAGCTGTTTAAAGGATGGTAGGAAATATGAACAACTTTATGCCAGCAAGTTTGAGAAATGGACAAATTCAATGAAAATACAATTTACTAAAACTGACATAAGAAGTAGCAGATATGAATTGCCCCATAATCTATAAAGATGAATTTCTAATTAAAAACAACTCACAAAATAAAATTTCTTGTCTAGGTTCATTGGTGAATTATAATTTTTAAGGAATAAATAATATCAATTTTTACACAGTTTTTGCAGTAAATAGAAGAGAAGGGAATGTTTCCCAGCTTGCTTTACAGGCCAGAATAACTTCATACCAAAATTGGTTAAAGATATTAAAAGAAAAAAAATTACTGACCGGTATCCCTCATGACTATAGATGCAAACACTCTCCAAGAAACTAGCAGATCAAGTCCAGCAATATATAAAAGGACAATACACCATGACTGTATTGAGATCGTCCTAGGAATATAGGGTAATTCAGTTTTTCAAATATCAATTAATTGATGTGATTCAGCAAATTGACAGGAAAAAGGTAGAAAAATCATATGGTCAGATTAAATAGATATCGGAAAAGCTTTTGACAAAATTCAGTACCCATTTATTATCAAAATGCTTAGCAAGCTTTTGAAGAGAAGGGAATTTCCTCAATTTGACAGAGTAAATATGAAAAGCCTACAACTGAAAATCACAGTAAATGATGCTTTAATGAATGTTTCACTCTTAAGATCAAAAAGCAAAGATGCCTGCCCCCACCACTTCAACAGGCAGTTTTGTTCTGCTGCAAACTATGCATTTCTAAAAAGGACTGTGCCTTTAAAAATCACAGGACTTACGGGGAAAATGTGTTAGGAGCAAAAAACTCAAACTTCTTTAGTAACAAATGAAAAAGATAGAAAAAAAAGCACAGTTTATACATGTTAATTGGTTAGGAGATACTATAAAAATATGGCACTTTATGCTAATAAAGACTAGCAATTTGCTTGTAGAAATGAATGTTTAAAGGGTTAGCTGTTTGTCAGTTATTGTGAAGTGATGAAAGGAAGTTTATCTGAAATGAAACAAAATCGGAATATCAGCTGTGGATAGCTCATGATGTGAGTTGAGGTAGCAAGTCCGTTTCTGAGCTGTGTCTGTTTTGTGTATTCCTATGTGGCTTGGTTAGCCAGGTGCAGTTTTCTGTCTTCACCTAGTATTTCTTGTGGACAATATTTACAAAAGTAAACATGAAATTCACATTGTTGTAATTGTCTCCTAATATATCCTTCACTTGAACAGTTATATTTATAAGCATATAATATGCATAATAATATATTATTAGGAACTTTTGGGGGTGATGATAATATTCTATACCTTGTTTGGGCTGACAGTTAATGCAGTGTCAAAATTCATCTAACTGTACACTTAAAATTTCTGCCTTTCACTATCTGTGAATCATATTCCAATAAATTTGAGTGTTTTAGAAGTTCATTGAGAGAAGAAACACAACATACTAAATCACTGTGACTCCGCATGTGAAAAATGAATTAAAGGGTGTAAGACTGTGCAGGGGAAGCAGTTAGGAGGCTTTCAGAAAGGTCAGGTAGCTGTTAGTTTGTACTGGGAAAGTGGCACTGGGAATAGTGAAAGTGAATGGTTTCAGATGTTATGATGTAGACTCAATAGAACTTGAGTGGGTGTGGGAGAAAGGGAGGAGGAGTCAAGGGGGGAAATAATGTGTTTACTTTTGGATTTGTTAAGTTTCATATGCCTACCAAACATATATATACTAGATTAATGGATATATGGGTTCTAGGGTCATGAGAAGGGTCTTGGTTGGAGACAAATATTGAGACTCATTAGTTCATGGTATGGAAGTAGGTAGGCTTAATTCAAGGTGAGTATATAGAATGAAAAAAGCAAAGAGGTCCAAGGCCAGAAACTTGAAAAATATGAACATTAAAGGCATGGCCAGAAATAGTCTCTTGCAAATGAAAGTGAGAAAAAAATAGGAGAATGAGAAGTGTGGTAACACAGATTTGAGGATGACTGCTTCAAGGAAAATTGTCAAAGATGTTATTAGATATTTGGTGAGGCTTAAAACAATTAAGGATTGAAAGGTATCTTTGTTGACCTTGAAGAGAGCAGTTTCAGTGGAGTGATAAGTTAGCAGCCAGATTGCTTGGGTAAGTAAGAGCTGAACTCCAGCTTCATGAGTTTCCAGGTTGACTGAAGGGAAGAGCGAGGGCTCTAGCCAGACGGATGTTGAGGTTGAGGGGAGGGTATTGTTTTTTACTTTAGGGGTTGGATTTATTTTTAAGAACAACTAATGGGAAACAGTAATTACAAAGATAATGTTACAGAAAGAGGGGAATAATTAACTGAGCTGGGATTGAAAGTTACAAAAAACAGGATAGAAGATATACCTTAGATTGTACCAGGAAAGGAAATAATTGGTTGCGAGTAAGTTTGTAGATTGGATCTTGGTAATATTAGGAGATTTAAGGAAGTCAAGAAAGTTTTAAAAAATTTTAGTGCTGATTTTAGCACTGATACAGTTAACTTCTATTAGCGTCTTTTTCATAGTGTATTCTTTTCTCATCCTAAAAATGATACTTCGGAAGAAATATTTAAAAATTCTCCCTTCCCATTTCCACATACACATACAACAAAGTGATTTTGGACATAATGTTTTTATATTTTATAAAAGTAAGCTTTTAAACTATGGCCTCATCTTTTCCCTGTCAGAATGCTGAGTCTGCTATTAAAGGTGAATTGACAATGAAATCATATTGCTCTGTGTATGTCAGTTTGCATAGATTACCATAACAAAATACTGGGTGGCTTATACAACAGAAATTTATTTCTCATAATTCAGGATGCTGGAAAGTCCAAGATCAAGTCAAGGTCCAGTAGGGTTTGGTTTCTGGTAAGCATTCTCTGAGCTCTCTACTGTCTTTTCTTTTAAGGACACTTCGTCCTGTTAGATCAGTGCATCACCCTTATTACCTCATTTAAACTTAATTGCTTCCTTAAATGTCCCGTCTTCAAGTACAGCCACATTTTTATGAGTGTTGAGGCTTGAGTCCACAACACTATGTATTGGCAGCTTTTGTATTTTCGATGCAAAGTTAGATTCTTTATTAATAATATGGAAAATTTTTTGTTGTTATTTTGCTCCATTGTCCTAATAGAGCCAGCAGTATTATTAATAGATTGAAAGGCTTTTTTCCTCCCCACTTACCTTGTAGGTAGTTTTAGTTTAGTGTTGTTAGTGTTATTTGGTTTCTCTAATTTGGAAATATTCTAGACTGTCTGGATTAATATTTTAATTAAAGGATACAGTTAATATCTAAGTAAAAGGAGCCTTTCAGATCATTTCTATAAAAGTAAAATTAGATTTAGTTTATCAGGCATTCTGACATGGAAGATTCATGAAAGCAAGTAAACATGATGTCAAACTCATCTTTATTTACAAGAATTTGGACTGAAAAGATAAGCACTTATACACAACTGTTAATATATGTAAAAAGAGATTAGAAATGTAATGAATCAAGAGTCTGCTTGTAATTTTATTGTGAAGGTTTAGGGAAAAATATTTTCCATCTCCATCCCAAGCTAATCATGGAAAAGAGAAGCATTTCACGAGTAGGAGCCGAGGGGGCTTTGGCTGAGACATCTGTCACTTTATTCATTGTCACAATTCAACTGCTTTGGCTGCTTAATCAGATCTCTCTTTTTTCTGGTACTGCTCTCATGTTTCCCCTGACTTTATTTCATGAAAGACTTCACCCTCTTCCTGCATAGACTTAGAGCATTCTCTGTTGAAGGGTAGGTTTGCAAGTATCTGTACTTTTTTGCTATAAATCTCCCTTGTTTTGCTATAAAGACTAGTCATTTGTGTTAGCTGTCAATTATAGGTGTCAGCATTGGTTAAGTTTAGAAATCTTTAAAGCAAAGGAAGTCTAGGAAAAGCAAAACTTTTGGACTTTCCCTGGTTATAGGAGCCATTGAGAGGCTTAGCCTACTCTGAAGCAAACCAAAAAAATGGTGAGAGTCCCCCCTCACCCCCACCCAACTTCCCAAACAACTGTTTTGAGAGATCCTAACTCCTTTTTTCCATAATTAGCTTATATACAGTTTAACAAATTCTAACAGTACTTAAGGTTAATAGGTCATAAATTCACACTGTATGAAAATAATATTTTCTTTGAAACATGAACTTTTCATATTTTTTGCCAGTTATTCATAATCAGCGTGGATAATTAGAACAGAGAACTGTACAGTATCAGAAAGAGCTATTCTAAATTTGTAGATCAAGTGTAACAAAGTCAGTTTTCTTGAACAACTGTCATAATGCTAATTCATTTGAATAGAATTGTTATGGTATATGAGGTCTGTCCAGAAAAAGTCCAGCTATTATTAATATAACAACAGTTTCTGCAGTGTTCGTGTAACCTCGCTGCTAAGGAGAGTGGCCTGGAATGTGCATGCGTGAATAATGACTACGTCATTGTACTGGTCAGTGGGGGGCAGTAGATGCCGTTGAGTGAGCATGTGTACTGTGTGGCCATCACATTCAAAATGAGTGAGTAGAGTAACTGATCTGCATCACATTTTGCATTAAGCTTAAATAGTCCTCCGTGGAAACTGTTCGGATGACTCAGAAGTCTGAAGCAATGGGCAACTGGTGATTGGATTCATCACGACAGTGTGCTCCCTCATGCATCACATCTGGTACAGTTTTTTGGCAAAACATCAAATCACCCGGGTGACTCAAACCCCCTACAGCCCAGATTTGGCACCCTGCGACTTCTGGCAGGAACTAAAACTAAAATCACCTTTGAAAGGGAAGAGATTTCAGATCGTCAATGAGATTCAGGAAATACAACAGAGCAGCTGATGACAATTGGGAGAGCTGTGTGAGGTCCCAAGGTACTTACTTGGAAGGGGACTGAACATCATTGTCCTGTGTACAATGTTTCTCGTATCTTGTATCATCTTCAGTAAATGTCCCTATTGTTCGTATTACATGGCTGGATACTTTTTGGACAGGCCTTGTACATTTAATTCTTTGTTTTGGTCAGGAAGCCAGGACAAATCCCTTTAATCTAGCTGAAGCAAAGGAAATACATCTGATTATAAAGTTAATTATGGCAGGGACCCTCTCTCCATGCCACCCATATCCTCTCCCATTTTTTACTTTTGCCTTTCTACCTGTCATATTCTTTTGTCTTTTCATTTTTATGAATTTTTTCATTTTCTCATATTCTTTGCCTTTGTGTCCCTGTGTCTGAAAGCATGCACCTTAATTCTTTATGGACCTCTATTGCAAGAGCACCATGAATCCCTTTGTACCTGGAGAAATAACTCATTTGTGTCACCTGTCTCTGTCTGTTCCAGGCCACTGTGACCAGTGGGTCATTTATATAGTGGCTAACCTTGTACTCAGCAGAAACTATTAGATCAGACTCTATGAGAACAGAGGAAGATAAGACCATTTATTTGCATTTAAAGACTATACTGTAGGAAATTGCTATAGGTAGCCAACTGCCTTTTCTTTAGTAGGAGGACCATTTACTGTAAGTTTTTTAATTTATTTAGGAGCTTTCCATGACTTAAAAATTGAATGTTTTCTATTAATGTAGTAACAGTGTAGGCTATCACTTAATGCTATTTGTACCATTATTATTTGACTTTTTTTATTGAAGGACTTACAGAACAACATCTTTTTCTGTAATATAACTTTCGAATATAATCATTAAGTATTTAGGTGTTATGGAGAAAGTGGAATTGCATAGTAGTTAAGAGCTGGGAATCTGAGTCAGACTAATCCTAGCTTTACCACTTGTAAGCTGTATGGCTACTTCCTGAGCTTTAATTTTTTTTAATCTTTAAAATAGCAATAATAGTGCACATATCATAGAAGGATAATTTGGAAAAGGTATAAAATATGCCAGTAGCTAAATATTTTTAAGTTCATTTAAAAAAGTATTTGAAATGACACTACAATCTCTCTATTTGGAAGGTAAGAGATGGTTTACTAAAAATACTGGAAAATCTGGGGAGATACAGTTCTTTTTATTTTTTTTTACATATTTGATTTATTATAGCAATGGAACTGCTGGGTCAAAAGGCAGATCCATTTTTAGTTTTCCATACTGTTTTCCATAGTGGTTGTACCAGTGTACAGTCCCACCAACAGAGCACTAAGAACCCTGAAACACCAGTCCAAAAGAACCTATGCACCCCAGTGTTCATAGCAGCACAATTTACAATAGCCAAGTGCTGGAAACAACCTAGGTGCCCATAAGTAAATGAATGGATCAAAAAGCTATGGTACATTTACACAATGGAATTCTATGCAGCAGAAAGAAAGGAGCTCCTCCTACCCTTTGAGACAGCATGGATGGAACTGGAAAGCATTATGATAAGTAAAATAAGCCAGGTGGTGAAAGACAAATACCATATGATCTCACCTTTAACAGGAACCTAATCAACAAAACGAACAAACAAGCAAAATATAACCAAACACACTGAAATTGAGAATAGGCTGACAATGACCAGAGGGGAGGGAATTTCAGGGGAAAAGGGGAAGGGTTTGCAGGAACAAGTATAAAGGACACATGGACAATAATGGGGGGGAGTAGAAATGGGAGGGAGGTGGGGAGGGCTGCGGGGGTGGGCTGGGATGTGGGTAAAAGGCAGAAAACTGTACTTGGAACAACAATTAAAACTAAAAAATTAAAAATAAATATTTGATTTATTTATTTTTAGACAGAGGGGAAGGGAGGGAGAAAGAGAGGGAGAGAAACATCAATGTGTGGTCGCCTCTTGCATGCCCCACACTGGGGAACTTGGCCCACAGTCCAGGCATGTGCCCTGACTGGGAATTGAACCTGCAACCCTTTGATTCACAGGCTGATGCTCAGTCCACTGAACCACACCAGTCAGGGCTACAGTTCATTAAGAAGCTAATTTTACACTGCTTTTTTTATATATATAAATATTTTTTTCCTTTGATAGGGTTTTCCAGAAAAGGATCTTCTGCACTGTCCATCTAAGGATGCAATTGAAGCTCATTTTATGTCTTGTGTGAAAGAAGCTGATGCTTTAAAGCACAAAAGTCAAGTTATCAATGAAATGCAGAAAAAAGATCACAAGCAGCTGTGGATGGGATTACATAATGGTAAATACAGCAATGTTGAATTTCATAGTAACCCTGTATAAAGTATGAAAGTAACTGTAATTCTGTAATTGGCTATATTTTAGGATTGGTAGCACAAATTTCGATTCCAGTTTATAGACACAAAATTTTACAAAACAGGTACCTTTAGTCATCCCCATACATTGCACCCTTCCAACATCTCTCTCTTCCCGGATTCCCCAGCATTAGACTTATTGCTTTGCCCATAGCATACGCAGTAGAAACTTCAAGTGGAAACTTGTTTAGCTTCTAGAAAAAGTGCCCTTACTTTTAATCTTGATCCTTCTGGAACTGCAGTTGAACGCTATTTGCATACCAGAGTACCTCCATTTGGGTAGGGTGTGAATTCCAACCTCTGTTTACTCAGAACTTGCTTTGTGTTTAGATTCTGTATTGGCTGAGATTTAGAAAATACACTCAAGGGAAAACTGAGGGCTGTCTGCAGTTCACTATTCTTCATCTTTTAGGAGATACAGCTCCTTAATCTTGTCTGCACAGATTGCCCTCCAGTGCCTTCAAACAGTTCTGTACAGGAAGTCCTTGCTTTGCAAAAGTCCAGTATGCGTTATTTTAGTTAAATAGTACTAATCCCAGTTGCCAAGAGAGTAAATCTTAAAAGTTCTCATCAAAAGAAAAAAAGTTGTTTTGTAACTTTGTATGATGACTGATGATAACTAATAACTAGACTTTTTGTGGTCATCATTTTGCAGTATGTACAAATATTGAATTACTGTGTTGTACACCTGAAATTAATATAATGTTATATGATAATTATACCCCAACTTAAAAAAAGAAAAATACACCACCAGTTTCCCAAGAATATGGTTCAAATTTCATTTGCCATATATATTAACTGAATAATTACATAAAGTGCAAACTTTATTGCTAGCTCTTTAATCCACAAATCATTACGTAACAATACATATGCATCGTGATCAGTGATCAGTCACTTTACTTTTTCATCGTCTGTCAGTGAATCATGATTATGCATCTGTTATTTTCATCCACAGACAGCAGAGCATGTAATGCTACCTGCTTGTCTCCAGTGATACACCCACGGAACATTTTATAACACTGGATAATTGAAAGAGAGAATTGGCCCAAAAGGTGAAATGTTGTAGAAAGAAAAAGCGATCATTGTAGGAGTGAAATTTGGATAGAATGTAATGGAATTAGAGAAGACATGGCTGACTGTGAGAATGTGGACACTACTGCCATTTCAGAGAGTTTAGATAGCAGCCACAGGAAGTTCGTGCAGGTGAACGTTTCCACATAAATGTGGAAAGTGGTTTTGACGATTACATTATCTCAGAGGAAGTGATGCTGGCAAAAAATTCATTGAAGGGATAGATATTTCATGGCATTGAAAGCACAAATGATAGTATGTTAGGAATTGATCCAAACATGACGGTTCACCACAGTTTATGAAAGATGCTTTCTTGTAAGTTACATGTCAAGGAAGCAAGCACTATTCAAGTACACTTAAGTTTGGGTTTTTTTTTTTTTTTTTTACAAAGAAATAAAACACTTTAATTCTTTGTGCTTCTAATGTTTTATATTACTGTGTACTAAATAAATATTAGTCTTAATTATTTTTCTCATTTTTCTATACATTCATAACCATCAGAGTTCTTTATGTTTTTTTTTAAAGCTCACAGAATAATCATAATTTTTCCGATTAACTGTTAAGATCACTTCGTATGTTTACATCTTGCACGGTCATTTTTCTAGTCCTATGCTACTGTGCAAAGCACAGACTGCCTGTATTTTGTCCATTTTTCATGGTGGTGTTTGGACAGGGCATTAGTCCAATATAAGGTTCTCTTTCATGACAACAGTTAGAATAAAAGAGAAGCCTCCCCTCGCACCCCAGAAAAGAACTATTAATTTGAAAGATGTGATCCAATTTTATCTTTTGGACTATATTATTGCAATGTCAAAGAGGTGTTTGTAGTTATTCAGTGTTTATTAAACTTTCTTTATACAAAATAGAGAAGATTATGTGACTTCAGTATACAAAAGGCACATATTTTATGACCCTGTGTACTGTAAATTGAATTTTCTCATTTTTAAGTTTCTTAGATTTGACCTGAGTTGTAAGGAGTTGCTCCTTAGTTTCATATTTATACCTGTGGTATTTATCAACTAGATTATTGCAGAGGCAAGCACAAGGTCTTTTACCTCATTTAATATTACTGAATACACAAATTTTTATCAGATGATTAAAAGGGTTTACAAACCCTTGAGGTATGCATTTCCCTTTTTCTTGCTGCCTGTTTGAAGATGAAGTGACATTTTAGGAGACTTGTGAAATCAGAAGATTGCCTAAATGGAAGAAGACAGGAATCTTCTAAAGAGAACAGGGATCTGAGAATAATTTGGCTTTGGAATTGAAGTAAATAATTTAAGTGGACATTCAAGTAGATGTTCTTGAACTCTATTGTGAATGTGAGGAGTCAGCTATAGATTGCTTGGGGATTCAGCAGAGGATTCTAAAAAAGATTGAAATGTTTCATTTGGGGCACTGGAAGATTGGCTGTGGAGGGAGATGGTTAAGAGCTGTGAAAACAAAGGCCTGGTTTTTAAGTACCAGCTCTACCTAGTAGTTTTTTAGGACAAATCACTGTGTTCTTTTAGTTTCAGTTTCTTTATCTGTGAAATAAGAGAATATCTATTTCTCCTATAGGTGTCTTTAGAGGCTTTAATGAAACACTAATAAAGTTTATGTGAAAGCGTTTGAAAGGAAGTGTAGCTGTCTCGATAAACATAATTATTGAGAAGTCACTTAAAGACTCTAGAACTGGGGTTGGCAAACAATGGCAAACAAAGGGCCAAGCGCCTGTTTATATAAATAAAGATTTATTAGAACCCTGCCACGCCCATTCATTCATGTATTGTTTATGTCTGCCTTCATGCTACAACAGCTGAGTTAAATAGTTGTGGCAGAGACCATGTGGCCCACAGCCTAATATGTTTATTATCTTTGACCCTTTTAGAAAATATTTGTCAGCCCATAGAAGGTTGATCAAACCAACAGCTCATGTTTGTTATTGACCTAAGGCATGACTCAAATTGTCACACATTCAGAACTTGATGTAATATAATGTATCAGACTTAGTTTAATACTGCCTTCATGATATTTTTTAGAATAAAATTTATTTTTCCCTGTTTTTGTTTTAGCTCATATTATTTATTAAATTTTATAAATTACTTTTCAAATTCAACTTTATTAAATTTGATTTAAGCTGGTATGTGGTTAAAATATATTTTATTCCATTTTTATATTTAGCTATAAATTATTTTTGTAGCTGTGATGTTTGTTTTTTTTCATACTGATAATGATAGTGCTTATACACTCAAAACTGTATTTATGGTATCCTGTGGATACTGGAGACCTTGAGAGTTTATTCATTTAGAACATTTTTAGCTGGGTGAAAGTTATTTGTAGAAAATGTTATTATCTACATTAAGGTAAAGTGATGAAAGTTGGGTGTAGTAGTAGTAGTTAATTTGTTCCTTCATAGAATGCTCTTTCCCATATTTTTTGTCTGTGTCACTTCTACTTATGTTGTTTTGCTCATCTCTTTTGTCACCTACGTGAAGCCTTCCCTATTTTTTTAGCCAACAAATATTGAACATCTGACATGTGCCTGACACTAGACTTGGAGCTAGTAATCACCCCCCAGCAGTAGAACAGACATGGATCCTGTCTACGCGGAACTTGCAGACGGGTGGAGGCAGAACTGTCGCTTTCATACTGTCATGACTCCTTGTCCCTTTGTGTGCACTTTGGCTCTGTATTTCGTCCCGTTCTGGAGTAGTTATACTCCATGTATTCTGCTAGAATGTAAATTTCTCCTGATTGAACTGTGTTGCACATTTGGGGTATCCCCAGCACCTATTCCAGTCTTTCACATAGAATAGACAAAATAAATATTGATTGAATGACTTCCATTTTATTCCTTTCTAATACTATAAGGAAGTCACATTGATAGCTTTTTATGAGTAGTTTAATACTAGTATAAAATAAGGAAAGTGCCTTGTTTGAATTTGTTTACCGAAATAGATTTTATGTTTAAGAAATTTCCATCCAAAACAAAGTCCTGTTAATTTGTGAAGTCAAAGATACTTCATTTTTTGGTTAGTATAATTGCAAATCGGTCAAGATTGCGAAGAAGATGGTAAGTTTAATATTTAGAACTGCACCTGTAGAACATAACAACAAACAACTATTTAAACAATTTTTGAATACTTTCAAATGCTAATTTTAATTTTTCAGACCTCTGTGAAAGAGAAATAAGAAAAGCTTTTGAAACCGAGAAAACTCATTTAAGACAAACTCTGCCTTTCAGTGTTTTTTGGGGGTTTTCATTTTAGATATAAAAGTATTTAACTTCTCTGTGCAACAGAGTTAGTGACTACACACACACACAAAAAAAGAAAGTAACATTTTTATCATTTATGAGGCAGTTTTCACATGTGTAGGCTATTTTCTATTAAATGTCAAGCTGTTTTTTCTTATAAGCTAGAGATTTTGAGGAAACCTCTAAAAAATATTTATAACGTAAGAGTTAGTTTTCAGCCTTAATTTTCTGTATATACCAAAAAAGAAAAGTTGGCATTACATAAATTCCATAGACCTTCAAGTCAATGCAAGTTTTGACTGCTAAATATGTTGAATATAAACATTGTTTCTAAAGTGTGGTTCATCTCTTTGAGCTAAGTTATGTTTTAAAGAAATTATTTGTTTGTTATTGTACCATTCTAACTTAAAACTGATTTTTAAAAGGACAAAGCAATTAGTTAAAGATGATTTTTATAACAAGTCATAACCTTTTGAAAGTTTTGTTTGGTACAAGGTGATGTTAAAGGTAAATTCAGTGGTTCTAGCTCTTTGGAGGCTTGTATGACAGAGACTGTTGGGCCGTAATTACATTGCTTTGTTTTCATTAGTTGCATGTAGTAGAGTAAATATTTGACTGAGAATCTATTGCTCAGAGAAGAACATTGGACCTGATCTTTATTCGCCAGCTCTTATCGGTTGTGTGGCCATGGCAGGTCACTTTTCTCTGCAAGCTGGAGTTTCCTTATAAATGTGAAGGTGTTAAAACCTTACAAGGCTCAAATTCAAGAGCTATAAAGTGGTAATCACAAATACCTAATTCTGATGATTATTCACAATTGACTCCAGAAGGACCTCCTTGGAAGAATAAGTAGTGTTCATAATTTCTCTCCTTTTCCCTTTCTCCTTCTCTTTTCCCTTTCTCCCCCTTTCTGTTTTTCCCTCTAACCCCTTTGCCACCCTTTTCTCCCCAGCCCTTTTAAGTAGGACTTGGGTAGAAGATAATAGATAACTTGCCAGAAATGTGTGGTGTTGTAGTAGAAAGACAACTAAAAGAGAGACATGAGATTCTCAACTCTGCAAGAGTGATGTTGTAGAATGTGATGCAAGAACGTCTAGGCTGCTGAATGGAGAAGGAAAGAGGGAGCCAAGAGTGGAAATGATCAGGCGCTAGTGGTAGGTCCAGGAATAAGAGGACGGTGGCCTTGAGGATGAGAATAGTGTACCAGAACGAAATGCTTGGCCGCTCTGACGCCACCTTGTTCAGGCCTGCTTTGTTCCCATGGCCTTTAGGCTAATAGCCTCTGCTTAGTCTCGCATGTAGACGTGCAGATCATTAGAGGAATTCTGCTTGCGGCTTGAGTTTTACAAAAATAGTCTCTTATCAGAAGGTGCCTGTACCGAGGTGATAAGGAAAGTATGTACAAAAAAATAATGAATGTTTATCAAAGATTTGCAGGAACCTCCCACAAAATCTTCCTTGGACCCCTGGTGGCACCCAAGTGTATGTGGTTGTCAATCACCTCTTGCCCATCGCACTTCCCCTTCCCTCAGCACAAAAGAAGCCTGAACTCTGTATTTTCAGATGATGGATTGGAAGATTAGGTCTCCCCATCTTCTCAGTTAGTGTCTTCTTGATCATTAAGCCTTTCCTTACTTCAGGGTCTGATATTTTGAGTTTTGGCCTTTCGATGCACAGGGACACAGGGGACATTGGGGCACAGGGACTTCATACCAGTAACAACAGTAGAGATGGAGAAAAGTCAGTGAGTCTGGATTTTTTTTTCCAGAGGTAGAATTGACAGAATCTACTGTTATATCAGATGTCAGTTTAGGGTGAAAGAAAGGAAAGAATCTTGGGTTCTGATTTGGGCAGCTCGATGGATAGTGGTGCTTTTATACTGTGACGTGACATAACTAGGTACAGAATAGGTTTGGGATGGGGAACAAAGCTTAATTGAGAATGTAAGCTTTGGGTTCAAAAGTTTGAAATGTCTCTGAGACTACTCATGTAGAGCTGTATTGAGTCAGATGTTGAGTATTGTGCGTGCCAGTAGATGGAGAAAGCTTAATAGACTTGAATCAAATTCTATAGCTTCTAATTTCATATTTGTTTACTTTCACAATAAGTGCCATCTTTATTTTATTTTCAGTCTTCCTAGTGATACACAGCACTGAGACATGGAAAAGCCGCTTATATCCTGGATGTTTGGCAATTCCCTGTATCCACTAATCATCATGGGCTTTTCTGTCTGCATATAGCAGCTTGCCATTTCTGTTGTTTTGCTTGCAGTACAGTAAGGTGAAGAGGTTCAGTCTGAAGCTGTGTGTGTGGCATTCAAGAATCCACAACTTGGAGGAATTTGCTTAAAGCAAATTTGTAACCTGCTTGAGCATTCAGTTTTACTGTGGAACAAACAAGCATTTTACTATTTTACATGGTTTAAATCAATCTCTCAATATTTCACTTTCTGTAATTAAAAATAATGATGGAAATCTAAAAAGTTTATGCATGGCATTTTAATATAAAACCATAAAGGTACTTTACTAGGTTTCTGGAGAAATATTGCTGTTGGAAATTACATGATTTAAGCGAATAAATTTGGTAATAATTTGGATCATAACCTCTTCTTACAGTGCTCTGGATGTAGTTGGCAGTGAACATCACGGATAATAAAACTTGATGAAACCATTTAGACAGTTAATTTCATAATATACTACAGATTATACTAATGTAAGTTTATTGGGAAGAGTCTCTTAATAACAGTGAATGGTATATGTCCCAGAGTTCATCAAGGGTAGAGACTAACATTTTGTATATGAGATTCAGTTGATACATGTATAAATATGTATGACTAGATTGATACTTCAGTCTGTAGCCTGATGAATAATTGAAAATATTTTTAGTGAACTTGTGTTGCAGGAATATAAAGGTTTAGTTTATAATGCCCTTTTAAGTAAAATTTCAAATCATCTACAGTAAAAAGACTATTATATCTTTTATTTATATTTGATCTAGTTAAAAAACTTAAAAATTTATGCCAAAATGATATCATTTTTATTCTCAGTTTGGGAAGGTTTGAGATACTTTTCTTATGAATATGGTATACTCTATGGAGGAAATGCAAACATCTGTCTGATCAGCGGTTTTCACTCTTGGGAGTCATGAACATAATTACTGTTTGAATTTACACAGACGTCTGTACATGTGCATATATAGTTTAACTTATTTTAAAATGTCTTTTATTTTTAAGCATTGTTTTAATTTTTTAAGATTTAGGTATAATTGACATTTAATATTAATTTCAGATGTAAAACATAATGATTCAGTATTTTTATATATTGCAGAAATGGTCACCACAATGTCTAGTTGACTTCCTTTACATGGTTAGAAACATTTTTTTTGTTGTAATGAGAACTATTAAGATCTCTCAATGACTTTCAAATATGCAGTACAGTATCATTAGCTATAGTTACCATGTGTTACATTACATCTCCAGGACTGATTTATTTTATAATTGGAAATTTGCACCTGTTTACCCCCTTTACTCATTTCTTTGACCCCTTCCATCCCTGTCTCTGACAACTATGATCTGTTCTCTGTATCTGTGAGCTTGTTTTTTGTTTCTTAGATTCCACACATTAGTGAGATCATACAGTATTTGTCTTTGATTATTTCACGTAGCATAATGCCCCCACGATCCATTTATGTTGTCACAAATGGCTGAATAATATTCCATTGTATACTTGTACTACATAGGTTGTTTCCATATCTTGTTTATTGTAAATAAGGCTGCAATGAACGTACATCTTTTCTAGTTAGTGTTTTCATTTTCTATTTCCAGTAAATACCCAAAAGTAAAATTGCTGAATCATGTGGTAGTTCTACTTTTAAATTTTAGAGGAACCTCCATACTAATTTCTGTAGCATCTGCCCTAATTTACATTTCCACCAACTGTGCACAAGGGCTCCCTTTTCTCCACGGCCTCTTCAGCACTTTTTATATCTTATCTTTTTGATAATGGCTATTCTAACTGGTATGAGGTTATGTTTCACTGTGGTTTTGATTTGCATTTCCTTGATAATTAATGGTGTTGAGCATCTTTTCATGTACCTGCTGGTCATCTGTATGCCCTCTTTGGGAAAATGTCCTTTTAGATCTTCTGCTCATTTTAATCAGATTGGAGTGGGTTTTTTGTCTTTTCTCTTTTTCTTCTTCTTTTTTTCTTTTGCACTTGAGTTTTATGAGTTTTTATATATTTTGAATATTAACCCCTTATCAGAAATATAATTTGTAAAATATCTTCTCCCATTTGGTTGGTTGCTTTTTTGTTTGTTGATGGTTTCCTTTGCTGTGCAGAAGCTTTTTAGTTTGATGTAATCTCATTTGTTTATTTTTTGCTTTTGTTACTTTGATGTCTGATTCAAAAAATCATTGCCAAGACCTGTGCCAATGTATATATACACACATATATATATATATATATAGTTTAACTTACTTTGTTTTTGAATGAATGTTTTGTTTCAAACTTAATTTCATGATTCTCCTTAAGAGAGAGAATAGCCATTGTATTTACTTTCCTACTATTTGTTTTATCAGTTAGCTCCTCTTCACTTTTCTTTAACCCAGTTTTCTCAGAGTGTAGACAGTGGGCCAGAAGCATCAGCATTACCTAGGAACTGATTAGAAATGCACTCTTGGCTAACTGAACCAAACTCTGGGTGCGTCCCAGCAGCCTGTGGTTCAGCAAGCCCCCCTCCAGGTATCATGATGACTAAATTCAGTTTGAGAATCACTGCTCTGGAGCTGTATTTCTCAGCCTTGGCATCATAGATATTTTGGACTGGATAATTCTTTGATGTTGGGGAAGAGAGGGGGCTGTCCTCTGCACTGTAAGATGTTTGGCAGTATTCCTATCCTCCGCCCACTTAGTAGAGTCCAGGAGCACACTACTTCCCAGTCTGGATCATGACGTTAAAAATGTCTCTAGCCATTGCCAAATATGCCCTTAGTGGCAGAATCATCCCATTGGAGAAGCCCTGCTCTGAAGAGAGGTGAGGTGGTAGAGTTAACGGATAGAACTGCTTCTCCTTTAGCGAAGCGGTGACCACTTGTTGGATCCCTGAGTTCTATCCTAGGCATTTCACGTGAATTATTACTGTTAACCACAACAGTCTTGCAAGATATTTTTGAAAGTGTGAAGCTTGGGCCAGCCCATTTATAAAGTTTCTCATCTGTTTCACTAGCTCAGCCCTTGAGAACTAGTACGTTCAGTTGTTATAATGACTCATTTAGACTGTATTTGAAACTATATTCTTTAAAAAAAGAAATTTGGCATGTAAACTAATTAAAGTTATTTTAACCAGTTAACTCTTTCTTATATGTAAACCTAGAAATGATTGTTTCTGGACAATGGGGATTATTTTATTTTTGCTGAGGTGACTACTAAAGGAGAAATGAATCAATAGTATGCTACCATTTCAGTAAGACTGTTTGTTTGTGCTTACATTTTTGAAGTAACAGGTGTTGTCTTTTCCTTGCTTCCTGTCCTCTCCCTCTCTAGCTTTCCTTGTGGCACTTGATCTAGTTTTGCATATGTTAATAACACTTCTGTCTTTCTTACCTCTCATTTAAATTTACCTAGTCTCTGACCCATTCCTTCATGATCTTACCTAGTCTCTACCCATTCCTTCATTGCCTTTCATTATCCTTCATTTATCATTATGTACGTGGATGGCCAGGTGAACATTTTAGCTCAGCAGTCTGTAATTAACGCTAGCCATTGTGTGACCTATTCCCAGTTACCTATTTCACTCACTTTTTAACAAAGACATGGCAATTACTTTATTGAGAATTTCAGAATTTAAGCCATTCCTCTCCCAGCCTCCCACCCTATCTCTGTGACATTCTGTTTACTCCATCTCTGCCTAGACAGACCAGTCCTGATTAGTGGCTGTGAAAATGAGTTCTGGATGTCAGAATTCTCTGTATTAATGATGTCTTTTCCTGAACCAAAGAAGTAAGTGCAATTTCAAAATAGTGCTAATTTCTTATTATTCATTGCATGTTTCTTATTGCTTTAAAAACTATAGAAGATTCAGAAATTCTTTTATGTGAAAATTATATTTAAATATTAACATATGCTAGTGTTTTAATTAACATTCTGAGAGCTGCAAGGTTTTAATCTGAACACCAGAAAACAGCCCATTAAAAAAAGTGAGTACAAAATAAATACATTTGTTCATCTAAGATGGAGCATGTTCAGTCAAGTTCTGATTTTTATCTTCAAAGTGGCTTTCTACCTAAGCATTTTTTCCTACAGGGTCCATTTAGGATTCAGACTGTTCTTGATTCCCTGGCCTTTTTTTTTTAACATCTAGCTTATTTCTATCATTAACAGTGGACAGAAATATCTCAAAGTATTTTTAATTGGATTTAATTTACATAAAATATTTAATCAACAAGATTTCACTTTATTTCAGGTTACCATAAGCCATGCTCATAAGTAAACTTCAAGAATCTGTGGCTGTTTTTCTCAGTCTGTCTTCTTGCTTTTATTAATACATGTCTTACATTTTCTCATAGACTTGTTAAGGGGAAAAGCTTTACATTTAGAAGTTTTCCTCCCATTATTTTTATCTATCAAATTAATGATGTTACACTTAAAGAATGTTACTATACACTCAAAAGATTGTAAGATTCAGATATTTGAGTTGTAAGTGAGTAAGTTGAGAACACAAGTAGAATCATTTTTAATTTTAATAACTGTATTTTTGTTTTTACTCTTAGAATCTTTGAAATCCTGGTTAAATTTGTGTGCCTTATAGAATACATTATGTATATCACTAAAAGCTACTGAGTATGTTTAAAATAATATTTAACCCAAAATAAACTCATTACGGGAAGTTATAAAGTATAGTTTACAAAATATTCAGTGGGTTCTATTTTTGAGGTATATGTATAATTTTAAGAATCAACTTTGTTTTGGCAATGAATGAGTTGTTAAAATAAATTAACACTTCAGGAGTCCTACTGGCTGAAATTCAACTATGATTTTTCAGTTTCACTCATCATTGTCCTTGTCTTCTTTTAAGAGGAGTTTGTAATTGAGTGATGTTTTCAATTGATTATCACAGTGCATTTTCCCTGGTTCTCATCAAAAAATTATGACTTAGTGAACATGTTGAAGCAAATATTATTTCTGTAGCAGTTACTGCTAACTCTTCGGTTTTGCTGTGTATAAATGCCAAAGATGATGAAACTACTGTGGTCACTAAAAAATTACTTTTCTTCTCACCTTCTAAGTTCTAACAGGGCCACTAATCAAATTAACAGAGACAGATTAACAGGAGAAAATGTACAAAGTTTACTATATGAATGCACAGTCAGGGTGCCATCTAAAATGAGACCCCCAATTGCATGAGGCAGTGTGAAGTTTATATGTCATTATGGACAAAAGAGAAAGGAGGGTAAGGGTCTGAGATTTCAAAGGAATAGACAATTTATAGGTAGCTGAGGAAGAGCAGAACAAAGGTGGAAGGCAAATTCTTGCTAGCCAACCCAGAAACAATGGGAGCTAGGGGCATCTAGCTAGTAGGCCAGTGCCTGGAGCCTGCCTCTCTAATGGTGTAAGGTGAATATGGTGTAAGGTGAATATGGTGTAAGGTGAATATGCTAAGTTTCCCTTCCTGGACCTGGCCTTTCCATCTGAATGAATCTCTTGGGCAGGAAAGGGAAGGAGTCAAGGGTTCTCTATGAGTCTTTTGTTTCTTAAAAATCAGTTTAAAATTAATATCCCAAAAGGCAAAGTTTTGGGGTGGCAAAACTTTGGTTCCCTTCACTGTTATACCTGACACTACCGTAAATTTTGAAGTATAAAACTCTGGAATTTTTGATAATATGAACATTCCATTCATTAATGGTTCCCCAGGTTCTTGTTAATCATAAGTTCTTGAACTGACTCAACTTGTAGTTTTACCAGGCAAGTAGTGTTTTCATTTATAGAATTATTACTGCGAATTTTCTGTGATACGGTAGTATCCCTGAGAGTCTACTGGCTCAGTGAGCTCAGGCAAATATTTACTGCATTTTGTCACATATAATGCGTACTTTTTGCCGAAATATCTGAGGATAAAATAAGGATGTGCATTATACATGGGTAGTACTAATTCCATTTCTATATAAATGTTTTTAATTCTTTTATTTATATTTAGCGAGTTAAAAGTGTAACTGTAAAAAGCAGTAATGATACCTCTATGCAAAATAGTACCCTGGAATATGATAATCGGTTTTGCTTGTAAATGTAAATAAATAAAAAGTGAGTTAAAAAATTAATACTAAAGATTTTTTTCCCTGAAAGTTTGGGCAAAAACTTGGGTGTGCGGTACACACAGGAATGCGTTATATACAGCGAACTATGGGTTCCTGCTATGAATTGCAGTTTCCTCCCATGTAAAATGCTCTGAAAGTAATGAAAAACCCACACTGGGTTTTAAAAATGCCTGAACTCTGTTCAGTTGTTATTATTAATAAAAATGATCTCTGAGGTCCTCTCCAGTTAGCATCCACAACTTTTTACTGTAGCATGTTTTGTTTAGTATCACTTCTTCACCAGCCTAACCTTTAACATGCTTGTTAGCATCTGTCATTTAGTCGCCTGCATTTGAGGAGGTGGGGGCAGGTTGGGGAGAACATGAAATATCAAGCACTACTAATTTCAAGGTGAAGGACCAGTTAGACCTGTTAAAACTTGTGATAATTTTATTTATGTCAATTTGGCTTCCCCAGCTATGTATTAAGTGAAGGATAAAGCCTGCTGTGTGTTTTATTTTGTTTGTTTTGTATTTTAATTCTTTAGCCCTCTCAGTACTAGGGTACATAATAGGAGCATATTGTTGGATAGATTTAACTCTGTGCAGATCCTACAGAGTAAAAACTCGTTTGAGCACACTTTTCCTTCTGTTAGCTCTTATACTCTTTCTTGCCCAGAATTAAATTGGATATTTATAATATGAACTGTTTGCAAATTGGGAGCTTTTTAAAAAGGGATATTTTTCCTGTACCCACCATGGACAGGTTTGATGGAGTTGAAATAGAACAGAATTGACCTGGAATTATATTACCCTTACTAAATTACTGTGGTGTCTCAGCCCTCGATACTTTTATATGCATTATCTCAGTGATTCCTCAAAATTAGATAAACATTATCAACTTTGAAAATGAGGAAATAGCTCACAGAGCTAAGCTAGTAAGAGGTAGGATCAGGATTTGAACCTAGATCTCTGATTCAAAAATGAGAGTATTTTTTTATTACATCGGCAGGTTATTAACTCTGGCTACGTACTAGAATCATCTTGGAACTTCCCAAAGTACAATTGCCAGGGAGTCTGAAATAATTGGTCTAGAGTGGGTGCCTGGCATTAGTATTTTTTTTAAAGCTCCTCAAGGTGATCAAAGTGAGCACCTAATGCTGAGAAATGTTGCATTACTCCAGTGAACACTGGTGCCCCCTGTCTTTTTAAAAGGAGTTTGTTATTTGTCAATGAGTAATTATTAATAGGATTTTCTCATTTACATTTTCTCACCAGAAGCATGAGGGATTCACATTGGAAAAAACAATATCCTGCATAGTAAACTGCAGAGACAGTGAATATAATGGAGTATCTATTTCTCTGTCTTTTGGAAATTAAAACAGATTTTTGTTTTTGTCTTATGACTTTGGAATGCTCTCTGAGTGAAAATGAGCTTGATTATTCCTTAAATTTGTTTCTGGCTGACTGAATTAAGAAAGTGGTAAACTGTAGTTTAGCTTAAGAGGAAAAACATTTCCTCAATTTACAGTCATAATAAATCAGATTATTGGTTATAAATCTACAGGTGATTTATATAGGAATACATTTAGTTAATTAGTCTTGGCCTGCCACTCTACTACAGCTCTGTAAATCTTTTTTTGGCAAACAAGACACTTTTTACAGATTGTCTTTCAGAGTAAGTGAAGACTGCAGTATAATTTAAGATTATTCTTTTTTTATTTTTAAGATGGGCACATAGAATAGCTGGGGTTTTTTGGGTTTTTTTACATTGTGAAATTTTTGAATTCTGAATCTCTTACGTTGTTACTGGCTCAATTTCAAAATAAATTTGAAATAAACTTCTTAATTGGTTGAAATACAGTAATTGAATTCTGTCTACTTAAAAATAAAGTCAATTACTGGATTGACTTGGAATACATTAAAGATGTAACTCGCAGTAATGGTTTATTGGCTTGTGATGTTGAAATTAAAATTTACAGCCTGCTTTTTTCAGTACTTCATGACATTAGTTTTCTTTAAGTTTCCAGCAGTATTTTTTTAACCATTTATAAAGTAACTAGTATTGACTGGCTCCATTTGTAGACTGATGCTATAAAGCTATAACAACTGGGAGCCTCTTCCTAGATTTACAAGAAAATCCTTTTTTTTTTCACTCTGCTGTTCCCTAATATTTTAAGACATGTCAGGAGAGTAAGGGGTTGAGAAGGAATAGTTGTTAGATCTTAAAGGGGTTGAGAAGGAACTCAGGTCACCCTGCCAAGATTGGAGGACACCCCAGATGTTGACTTAGATGTTCTTGGAACACCATTCCTGCCCCCACCGCTATTTCACGGTATAGCTGGAGGTTAGTGCCATTGAAATTGATGAAAGGTAAATGGCAACTAAATTGTTCCCACACAATGACAAAATAGGGCCTTATGTGGTAGTTGAAAGGATTGGAGGAAGCAAAACGGGACCTGAAGGGAATTTGGTGTTCTTTGTAGAAAAGAGTTGCAACTGGATTGTGTTATGGCTCTTATTCTCCCCAGCACGTCTGGCAAAGGTTACTTAACTGCATTACTCCAGGAGGTGGGATTCACATAGAATTTGATGTGAATGGTACAGACTCTCTGGCCCTGAGCCAGACTCAACACTCCAGCAATCCTGTGATGATGGGGTTCAGGCAGAAACACTTTCCCGTACTTGTTTTTACCCTTTGCTTACCTTGTTGCTGAATCTAGAAGCTTAGTACCCTCATCAGCCTGAGAGACATGACACTCATGTAGTGCTTGCTTTGTGCCAGTATTTTGTGCCAGTAAGTATTTTGTATATATTTACTCATTTATTTCTTCCATTGTACAGATGAGGAAATTGATACACAGAGTTTAAAACTATCCTGCTCAAACTTACCCAGACATTAAACTCCAAGGAGGTCACTGCTGATCTGAGAGATACAAACAAACTCTTTTCTTAAATATTGAAATATATATTGTGTGCATAAGTTCAAAGTCATAACTAGCTACATGTCTGTACTTACGTTAAGTCACAACGTTTAAGCTATCAGTTTGGTTATAACATGTGTTATAAGATGTGTTAGTTGCTATGCGTCCAAAATGAGTTGCTTATCAAAATAGTTTTGCAAGTGTTGTGGAAAGTGTTTATGCCTTGAGCACAGCAACACTGTCTGTGATGTCTGTTACGAACGTTTTGCAAAGCCAGTTATTGAAGATGCTGATTAATGTTAAAGACATTTTTGTTGTAAAGACATTTTGGTTGTAACTTTTAACAATATCTGTGTTTCCATTATTTGAAAAGAAAAATTTTTATTTTTTATGATTTCATATTTCGTTCTTTAATAATTTCTAGACTAACTGAAAATAAATTTAAAAACATGTGTTTTATTATATAAATATGCAAATTTGCAGGGGGGGTTTGTTTGCTTTTTGCATTTCAGCACATAGTAGTAGTGAATGTATCTCTCGGACACATGTGACCTACACTCTTAGTTTTTTGACCCCAACCTCTGCAAGGTAAATGGCAAAGTTAGGCAGCAAACTCAGACAGTGGGGCTCCAGGGTGTCTGCTTTTTCCACTGTGCTATGCTACATTTGGGGTTTCTATTTCTTGTTTTTTCCATTTGCCTAAATCAGTCGTTCGTTTAGTTATTTAGTCATTTAACAAAAGTTCATTGAGCATGCACTTTGTGCCAGGAACTTGATAGGGCCAAAAACAAATACCTAACCCTAATGGAACTTATATTTTACTTTGGGGAGAGAGATAGTTAATAATTAAACAATAGGGTAATTTCAAATAATGATAAGTGTTTAGAAGAAAATAGAATAATGCTTTACCTGGAATTATGAGGTAAATCTCTGAGGAGGTGACACTTTTTTGAGACTTGAATGGTGAGAAAAAAGCTGCTATATGAAGTTTAGAAAAGCAGGAGACGTCAAGCTACTAAAATTGTGATAGGGCCATGAGCTTGATGTTTTCTAGGGACAGAGAAGAAAAACAGGGTAACGTGGAGCTTATTAAGTTAGCAGATTGGTAGGCAGACCTGAGATGAGTGTAGGAAACACTGCATTCCTGGAGGGTGAGAGGCAGCTGAAAAGAACCTGCTTCCTGGGATGGAAATATGTTATTACTGACATTGTGGTTACTTGTGCGCCAAGTTTGGGCAGGGAACAGTTTGCCCCATTTGCAGGCAATACGGAGGTGCAGTAGATTGTTTTTAAAAATAATGATTCTAGTACTAAACTTTAAATAACCATATTATTAAAGTACATCATAAAGCATTATTCCTTATGACCCATTAGAAAAGTGATTGGAAGTATATTCATTAATGATACATTTCAGTTTGTGTTTAAAAGGCACATTCTGGATGCTGTGTAGCAGAGATACAAGTGAAGGGCAAACAATTGGGAGGCTATACAATGGTTCAGTTGAGAGCCAAAAGTTGTAGCAGTGAATACAGAGAGAATTAATTGCACTCTAAATATATATGTTGTTGCCCTGGCTGGTGTGGCTCAGTGGATTGAGTACGGGCCTGCAAACCAAATGGTCGCCTGTTCTATTCCCCATCAGGGCACATGCCTGGGTTGTGGGCCAGGTCCCCAGTAGGGGGC
>CM052541.1:149532670-149568992 GCA_028533065.1 Trachops cirrhosus | reverse complement strand
CTCATTTTTTTGAATTCTTATTTCTTCATTCTTTTCTGTGTGGTTGTTTCTTTCTTCTTGCTGGTCCACTCCATTGATGTGAGATCCAGCTTTCTTTCCATCACTATTGGTTCCCTGTGTATTTTCCTTCATTTCACTTATTGTAGCCTTCATTTTTCATCTAGTTTGCGACCAAAATCAACCAATTCTGTGACCATCCTGATCACCAGTGTTTTGAACTGTGCATCTAATAGGTTGGCTATCTCTTGGTCACTTAAAAGGATGGGTTCTGGGGCTTTCAATTGTTCTTCTCTTTGAGCCATCTCTCTCCCTTTTTTTTTTTTTTTTTTTTTGGTCTAGTCGCGCCTGTTACGTATGGGGGCAGAGCCTTAGGAGTTCACCAGAGCCAGGCACCCCAGTCGCTGGGTTGTGATGCTGTATATGGGGCAGGGGTCTGAGAGGGAACAATGGCGCTTGCTCTGCTCTCTGCCGATTTCAGTCCCTTCTGCCGCTTCCCCCAGCAAACTGGACCTTTCTGGTGCTGATTCCCTTGTGGGTGGGCTTGTGCACCCCCTGGGTGTTCCAACGACCTCTCCTGTGAGGCTGGGAGTCTCTCCCTGTGCCTCAGCCGCCACAGGTGTTTTCAGTCAGTGCCCCAAGGCTCTATTTCCCAGCGCTGGGATCCTGGGTTGCACGCAGTGCCTTGCTTCATAATCGTCGCCTTGCTGGGTCTGCAGGTTGCCACCCCTCCGCTGGGGTCTGCCAGCCGCCGCTTGTGTGCCCAGGGTCCACCCACTGTGGTCTTCTGTGCCTAGTCCCAATGCTCTTTGTACCATGCAACCCCTCTCTGCCTGCCGGACTCCGCCCTTCCCACTGGTCTGGATGAACGTGTCTATTTTAACTCCTTGGTTGTCTGACTTCCATACAGTTCAATTTTCTGTCAGTTCTGGTTGTTATTTTGTTTCTAAATTATTGTTGTCCCTATCTTGGTTGTGTGAGGAGACACAGTGTGTCTACCTATGCCTCCATCTTGGCCAGAAGTCCCAAATGTCTTTTTCAGAGACAGTGATAATCCAGGTCAAAATTTTCCTGGGTTGCAGGTTTCATTGCTCTTTTGATTGTGTCAAACAGCCAGTTCCCCAGGGTGCAGTCCTTCTCCAGGATTGGTGTTTATGAACAGAATGTAAGGATTAGCCTTCTCCAGGATTGGCACTCCTCTTGGCCTTAGTGTGGAGGCCCTCAGGCTGATCCTGCCTACTTCTGTCTTCATGATGAGTTTTCAGGGGCCCTTGAATCCTTTCAAGGCTTCTTTGTTTTGGTTAGGGTGTCCCCACAGATATATCTCTGTAACCTTATACCTGAAACAGAAGGACTCAGAAATGTATGAGTGTAGTTCTGTTGTGCAGCATCTGAACACCAGTGGATGTGCGGTCATAAGAGAATGCTTCTCGCCATGGTTCAGCCTCACTGTCCTATTAACATAAGGTTCTCTTTATTTGATTTGACTCAGAAGACAAATGAGTTTCAAAATACAGGTCACACCTGCATTAGGCACCCTGCCAGTAATTACTATTTCTTTTTTCCCTTCCTGTTTTGTTTTTCAAAGATATTTAGCATATTACATACGAAGAAATAAATTCAAATAGGTCTGTAGTTGGCTATGCTGTCTGTTACATATTTTGAAAGCATCAGGTCAAAGTACTATATATATTACCCGACTAGTTGTGGTGATTTGAATAATTTGATAAATGCACATTTTGTGAAGAGTGGTTCCCTTCATTTTGATTTTCAACCTTTTGCTTTTCTCTTCAAAGAAAAGTCTAAAGTCTGTTTTTTATGTGCTGTCATGATCCAATACTTACTTGGGGTGTTGTAAATCTGTTCTTTCTGACATCACAGACGTTAACAGCAGGAAGTGGACAGTGTATGCACGTGGAGGCCCTTTCACCCCTTTTCGGTAGTCGGAGGCTTTCAGCCAGTGACAGCGTTGTGGCTGAGCAGCAGTCACATAGATGTCCTCTGTGTCACCTATACAGTATTTGTGGTGTGAGAATGTTAAAATTCTTTTATCTTCAGATCTTAACTCTCATAGAGCTAAAGTGAAAGAATAGATACATCCTTTAAGACTGTCACTGTTTTCCTTCAGTTTTTTCCAGGTGAGGAACAAAGAATAACATGTAATCAACTTTATTTCTTATATGCTTCTTAGATCATTGATTACAAATTTTTTCCGGATTTTTTTAAAACTTCTAAGACCAGTATCAAAGCTTAATCAACAGAGAGTGAGAAAAATTTGGTGTCCACCGGGGTTTTGAAGAATTCCCTTTTTAATATTTTTCTATTTTAAATAATTAACTTTTTATAGGACAGTCCTTCAATTTTGTGATCCTTGATCTGGTAGTCTTCCTAAATGAATGTCAAGTTCAAAAAACAGAAACCAACTCATTATTTATATTATTAATAGCTCTGGCAAGAAGTATGTAAGTTCTCAACTTCCATTCTTTGAATAAGTTAGGTTGCTGATAGGTTTAATTTTCTCCCCCTTAGTTGCTTTTTTATTGTTTTAGAATTAGATCTAAATTAGTTTAAAAGTTGTTGAAATTGATGTACATTTACCTAGTTTAATGAACAGCTAAAACCATCATGCTTCTTTCACTTGTCAGTACTGCTTTATGTCTACTAGAACAACCAGTTTTACTACTCAACTATAACTAACAGCATAGTTTTAATTTTTAAAATAAAAAATATTGCTTAGTAACAAGTCATTGTGTTCTTCATCCACAAGTATGTAGGAAGGTAGGAATATCTAGTTTTACTTTAATTATTGACTAGGGGATAGAAGAGATACTAATATTACAAAATTCAGTGTGAAAACATTTGGTTGTACCTCAGATTCAATACTAATTTTCTTTGAATTCCTTTTATTTTTGTCTTTCTTGTTAATAACTTTGCCTTTAACAAGATTGTTCTTGGCTGGAGTGTTTTTTTGTACTGTTGAGAAAATGCCCAATTTTATATAAGAACATAACATTTTTATAAGAAGATTAAAAGCTAATATTAATTAATGCAGATCTTTCATTATGTCATTCCTTTTAAACATAGTTGTATCAGACTGGGTTCAGTCTGGAGATAGAAACCACACACAGGGTTAAACAGGGTAAGTTTTATATACTGAATTATTAGACTCTGATAAAAGAGTGACAAAAATGTGACTGTATATGGTTCCCTATGGCCAAGAGACAAAGATCACCCTTACAAGGAGCCCCTTTCCAAGGCTGGGTTTAGAACTTGTTGGAGAAAGTCAAGTTCACCTCACTGGATTAGTAGGAAAACTTACTCTTTTACCCTGATTAGAGCTGGCCTGTCGTCACTGGGCAATCAGGACAATGTGGAGTGCAGGCCACCAATAACAGGTGTCATGGGTGTGCAGAGGGAGTGGTAGGTCTGTGGGGAACCACGGTCAGGCCACCCCTATGGGTCTCTGTAGGAAATCAGGTTGCTGAAAGGCGCAAGGGGTCTTCAGTGTGCCTGCCTGTACAATCAGGAGCCCCACTCTCCTGCAATGTCCTTTCAGCACCTTACACTGAGAAAGCTTACTGTGCTTGTCACAGTATAGGTACTTAAAGAAATTATAGCAGTGCATTTATTGAAGGGTGGCTTTGGAACTGAGTCATTAAATTGATAATGAGCACGATGATGTTCCTTTTTCCAGGGTTGGTTGGTTTATTTGTTTCTTTTTGGCCACATGGGTATGTAAAAACTTTTGCTGATAACCTTCCTGTAGTTTTTATTGTATGTTTGTATTTGCTTTCCTTCCTTTAGCCCTGTTGACATTTTGAGTCAGATAATTCTTGGTTGTGTGGAGCTGTCCTGTGCATTGTGTGGTGTTTAGCAGCATCCCTGACCTGTACCCACTAGATGCTAGTAAGATACACGTATGTAATTGTGACAGCCAAAAATGTCTCCAGACTTACTGGGGAACCAAATCTTATCTGCTGAAGAACCACTGCTTTAGCCCATGTTTTCTTTTTTTTTTCTGTGTTAAGAACAGTATAAGTCTTTCATTTTATAAAGTTTTTCTTGTGGTTTTTAACAAGTTCTATTTTAAGAAAAGAGTGTGTCTTTAATAATTATAAACTTTTCTTTTTAGAAGAGACATTAGAAACTATTTAATCTAATGCCTTGGTTTCATCTGTGAGTGAATTAGGGTAGACTTTTCAATTGATTTGTTTCTGAACACCAGCTATGAAGTTGCAGACCTAGGAATGGAATGCAGAACTTTTTAAAAAAAGATTTTATTTATTTATTTTGAGAGAGAGGGGAAGAGAGGGAGAGAAACATCAGTGTGTGGTTGCCTCTCACATGCCCCCCCACTGGGGACCTGGCCCACAACCCAGGCATGTGCCCTGACTGGGAACCAGCAACCTATTTCACAGGCTCGTGCTCAATCCACTGAGCTACACCAGCCAGGGCAGATCCCAGAACTTCCAATGAAAAATTCAGTACATAATATTCTATTATTCATTCTTTGACTCAAGAGCATATATTGTGCATGCATTGTAGGTAGGTGCTAGAGATCATTAATGGTGAGGCAGTGAGTAAAAAAGCATTGAAAGAATAATTGATTCATATATGAAAGAACTGTGGTCAGAGAGGCTCCTCTTAATATTAAGATGCAGTTTTGTGGTTCCAACTGTTGAAACGGTCGTGGACTTTGAATCAGAAGACCAAGAGTCTGGTCTTGGTTCTGTATTAAATTCATAATAACCTGGACCTTAGTTGTCATTTGTGAAATTTTACTAAACTAACCGGATTCTAAATCCCCCGTCATACTGGTTTTAGTGCAGTATCAGCCTTTCCCCTGATTGGAGTTGAGGGTGAGAGTAGAGAAGGCCTAGAGCCTGTCACAGTGTTCTAGGACAGGACTGTAAGAAGAAACAAACTATTTTATATGGTTTTGATGGCCTAAGGGGAATGGATAGATTGCCAGGTAATTGGATTGAGGCAAATCTAGTATTGTAGTAGCAAATGTGCTTTAGTGCCAGACTGATCTGAAATTCTGGAGCTGTTCTGTGCTGTACAGAGATTTGATTCTGAGAAAAAAATAATTTATTTTGGTGTAGAATTCTGGGTGAGTTAAGGAGTTTAAAAACAATGCATAGAATAGGGAAAATATTTGCTTATCCTTTATCAGATAAAGGATTTATATTCAGAATACATAAGGAACTCCAATAATATACAACAATTGAAAAAAGTTAAAAAGGAGACAAAAGATTTGATAGACACTGCTCCAAAGAAGATACATAAATGGCCAGAAATGGGAAGATGCTCCATATAATTAATCCTTAGGGAAATTAAATCAAAACCATAAGGAGATACCACGTAGCACCCACTAGAGATGACTATAATAGAAAAGATGGACAATAACAAGTGTTGGCATGGATGTGGACAAATTGGAATGTTTATACATTTCCGATGGTAATGTAAATTGGTGCTGTCTCTGAAAAACAGTTTGGCAATTCCTCAAGATGTAATTACCATATGGCAGTTAAACAGTTACCATCTAATTCAGCAGTTCCACTCCTAGGTATATATACAAGAAAATTGAAAATGTGCATCCACACAAGAACTTGTACAGAATGTTCATAGTAACCAACAAGTGGAAACAACCCAAATGTTCCATGAACTGAAGAATAGGTAAAAAAATACATGTGATATCTCCGTATAATTAAATATCATTTGGCTATAAAAATTAATGAAGTTCTGATACATTGTACAGCATGAGTGAACCTTGGAAATATAGTCTGAGAGACAGAGAGAGCAGATGCAGAAGGCCACATGTTGTATGATTCCATTTATATGAAATTTCTGGAGTAGAGTTGAGATTAGTGATTTCCAGGGGATGGAGGAAGGGGAAAGGAAATAACTATTAATGGGTACAGATTTCTTTTGAGGATGATGAAAATTTTCTGAAATTAGGTGTTAGCAATGGTTGCTCAACTCTGAATGTACTAAAAACACCCAGTTGTACACTGTAAAGGGATGAATTTTATGGTATGTGAATTATATCGTAGTAAAGTGGGTTTTTTTCTGCTTCTGATTGATTATTTTTTTAAATTTTTTGTTGTTGTTCAATTATAGTTGTCCCCCTTTCCCCCCCATTACTCTCCCCTGCCCTACCCACTCCCATCTTCCACTTTGAGTCCTCCCTCTACCCCCCCATTTCTCCCATCCCCCACTCCACCCCCGTTGCCTTTGAGTGAGCAAAACAGAACCAGAGACACGGAAATAAAGAACAAACTGACAGTAACCAGAGGGGAGGGGGAAGAAGAATAACAGGGGAAAGAAGGGGAAGGGTCAAATCAAGGCACATGTATAAAGGACCCATGAACAAAAAAAGTAAAGTGGGTTTTTTAAAAAAATTGAACCTGAAAATTTTAAAATGGTACTGTTTAAGCAGTCAGTTTACATTTGTTCACATTTCTTTCAAAGCATTTCCTATAATTTTATCAGTTTTTTTTTTCTGTTTCATGTTTACTGTGTTTGGTACTTTGACTTTGTTTCTTTAACCAAGTTCTGGTTAGAATTTAGGTCACTTGACACTGTTGCCTTTATAGTTTAGACAGTAGGAGTAGAACAGAGGCTATCAGGACATCCACCATCTGAAGTTTTTGATGTCTTTTGCCTTGATAACAAATGTAGTCATAATCCATTAGGGTTTCTCTTATGAGGAAAAATGTTTATGTGAATTATCTAGGAAGAAGAAACAGTAATGTAAAAATTATTTTTTCTATCTTTGTATTTAGTTAAAGCAGCATAAGCTTAAGGAAAAAAATAGCATACAAGTGATGCCCTTTTAAAAACTTTAAGAGGTAAATGTTTAACGATTTTCATCTCTTCATGTGAAGTATTAAATTATAATGTTATTCATGTTTAATAATTTATCATTACAGACAGATTTGACCAGTTTTGGGCCATCAATCGGAAACTCATGGAATATCCTGTAGAAGAAAATGGATTTCGTTACATCCCTTTTAGAATATATCAGGTAGGAAGTAACATTTTTGCAGTAACAACTTACGAAAGCCTCAGACATCTTACTTCTTAAAGCAGTCTAGTCCAGAACTCATAACTTTGCATAGTAACCGAATAGTATTTCTCAGGGCTTTCCAGATTTCTTTCTGTTGGTGACAGTCAAATGAGTGACTGCTCTGAAATGTTTGTCTCATATTCAGTTGATCCTCATAGTTCACAGAGTCTGTATTTGCAGATTTGCCTGCTTGCTAAAATTCACTGTAATCCCGCAGCCAGCACTCAGCAGTGCTGTCTGCAGTGGACCTGTGCAGAGGGGCGAAGAATTAGATTTGCCCAGTGCACACGTTCCCGGCTTTGTTGTTGCCGCCCTGTTTCTTCTCTCACACTGTGAACAAGTGACTCTCCTTAGTGCTATTATGTTTTTCACATTTTTTGCTTTTTGTTGTTGATGTTGGTATTAAAAATAGCTCCCAAGCACAGTGCTGAAGCGCTGTCTTCACACAAAAACACACAGAAAACAAAGTGATATATTGATCAGTTGAAGAACATGTGACCAGAGGTTTGCAGTAACCCAGCCCTGTATCTCCCCTAGGAGCAGTGGTTCAGAATTGCTAATTCAGGGTTTGTGGTGGCTGTAAGCAAGGACCACAGATAAGAAGAATCAAGAGTCTTCAGTAAAATAGGTGATAGGTACTCCTTACAACAAGCACCCTTTCATGGGGTAAAGAAATTCCACGTTTCTATAGAGTACGTTAAAACTCCTACGTGTTTCTCATATAGCAAATAGTATATATTTGTTGAATAAATGGTATTACAGAAAGCAAGTTACCTATTATGAAAAAAAGTTAAGAATAGGAATTGGAAATATAATACCAAAAACGTAAACTCTATTGTAGCAGAACTTCCATTCACACTCAAAGAGGTAGTGTCATAACTTTCATTGTAGCCATTGTCAGTGACCCACAGTGTTTATTCATAGTTACTTTGGTAGTTATTTTCAAATATTTTGTAGAACTGTCATGTAGAGGAAACAAATTGTCTAATTGAAAACAAGGAAACAAAAACCCCAGTATACTCAAAGAATGAAAGATGTTTCTGACTTAAGGTTACTTTTCATTGATTTCATTAACATAATGACAGGTAGACTGTTTTTAGCTCACAGATTCATAAAGTGAGAAAAATGCCCAATGGAATAAGACCACATTGTCTAATTAGTCACACTCCTCCTCTCTTTCCTTTTTTAATAGGAAAATAAAATTTTAATTCTACAAGTCACTTTGTTAAGCACAGTTATTACAAAGTGGGTTTGGAAATACCATAGTTTGTTTATTTATACTTTATCTTGTATCTTGAAGAATCTGAGACATTTTACAAAAAACAAAATGGAAATTCAGCATGAAATTACATAAGCTATGAATAAGTGAAACCCTCAAATTTATTAAAATTGACCTGCAAATTTGCCCTCTAGCTTTTTGTAACCTACTAGGTTGTTAGGGAAAGCTGAACTTCTTGGGCATTATATAGGAAAGAAATTTCGTTTAGAGGGGTTGGGGCAAAATCCTTTACACCTTACCTACAGTAAAAAAAATAATAGTTTCCATAAAGCTGCTTTCTAAAGTGTCACTCAGTGATAACTAAAGATGATGCGTCATAAGCCGTGGATCATCCACAGTATCATAAAACATTTGGTAAAGTACTGGAATGGTTAAGACAGAAAAGAACTGTAGGTTATTTTATGGGAGAATGTGTCCATCAAATAAGAAGGACAATAATCAGTGAAGCACGACAGTTGAGAATTGGAATTAACCAGTAAAGGTTAAGCCAACAGAGGAGAGGTGTGCAGAGAACTGTTAAGAAAGGAGGGGAAAATTTGTTCTGCTCACATGGGAAAGTTGCAGTCTTGTCTGTATAGCAAGGAGTAAAGCTAGCTGCCAAGGAGTCTTAACAGTTTTGGCAACTGTTCTCTTTCACAGTGGCCAAATGGAACAGTTCCTGTATTTTCATTTAAAAAAAAAATCAAGAGAGGAAGCTTAGTTGTGTACTAAGAAAAGAATGATCTCACATTAGATGATTCTGTTCTCACCACCTAGGTATTCCTTAAAAGAAGCTTTAGGATAGTTTTTCAGAACTGGGTTCAGTAGTGATATGCTTTGGTTATTTCACAGAGAAAAGCCAAAATAGAGTCAGGTTTTATGGACTAAGTGTAATATTTATAGTAGGTAAGATTTTTTTCTTTGTAGTCTGTAAATCTTACAGGGATTTCTTCACCATCCCTGACATAAGTAATGGTGATTAATATATAGGTTATAAACAACAGGTTATCATAGAATTTTAGAGTAGACCTTAAGTTTTCTGGGTGGAATTCAAAATTTTTTTTTAAGCCACAACCCTCTTTGGTTCTGAGCTTAGAAGGGGTGGGTGGTTGGGGACCAGTGGGGTTGACTTGGGTAGCTTGACTCTCTCCTCTTGGGCCTAGTAGTTATAGCAGTGACTACCTTATTTATAGAAATTCTGAAACACAGTTTGAAAATTACTTCTCTGTCTAGGCCTGTACAGGTTCAGTGCTTTGCCCAAGTTAGATAGTTCTCAATCTAGTTAGCACCCTGGCTGGGTACACTAATAGCCTCAACATGCTAGTAACATATTTGAGGTAAGGTCAGATGTTTTTTAAAATATCTGTGTAGTAGGACTTAGCACAGGGTTTTGTACACTGTAAGTACTTCATGAGTACTTATTTAATTGAATCCTGGGGTATTGAAAGTATCAAGGATCACATACTTTTAAAGCTGAAAAAAAGACTTTATAGATCAAATAATTCAAAACTGGAAAAGCTAGCAGAGTTTCCTTGATTTTAGATGTATGCTGGTTTAACAAGGGCAGTGCTGTTGTAGCAGCTGAAGAGTAAAAACACGTTTAACATTAATTAAAATGATGGGAGAAGAGTAGGAACAGGTAGAAAAGAGCTATTGGAAGGGTTGCTTAAGAAAACAGTGCATGATCAAGATCACTCTTCTGCCTTACTCATTTAATTTTGACCTCTTTTTGCTTCAGTGTCCTAGTTTGACAGTTGGTAACTACATGTAAACTTCACTGAGTTCAGAAAGTTGTAAAATATTGAGACACAAAGGATGAAGCAGTTACCCTGGGAAAAAAGTTGTTTCCTAGAAGAGCACTGAACTAGAAGGAGGCCTCCGAGGCTCTGCGGGAGGCCTGACACTGACACCTGTGTCTTCACAGGAGGCAGTCTCGCTAGGCCTCTGTCTCCTCATCCATACAGTGAAAGGGGCGTGGCTGGGGGAGTTTATACATCTGGTTGCAGTTGTTTTTAAAGGAGCCGTGTGACCAATTTATGTCATTCTATCAGTGATGCTCTTATTTTCTGAAACATTTAAACTCCTGTTTTCAGAGCAGATTCCTCTTTTGTACAAGAGTCCTTTTCTTTATGGCACTGTTTGACTCAAGTCCTTATGGTGCCATGTGACTTCTACTCACTACTAAAAATGAAATTTATACTTTTCAGCCAGTTCATCTTTTTATAAAGGAAGAGTAATTGTTTAGTTCGTGCTGTGTGTCCAGGGTCTAAAAAGTACCTGGCATGTAGTAGGCATTTGTGAATATTTGTTAATTCAGTAAATTATTCCTTAATAATTAATAGCTAATTTGGGACTATTCTTTTGTACCACAGCCTCCATAGTAATGTGCCATAATGAATTCTCAAGAGTTTAGCAAAGTATCTTATTTGTGGAGTAGTTGAATAAAATACATCGCAGACATCCCCAAGAGTTCCAGAACCAATTTGAGATGTATACCTCCCAGTACTTGTATGGATGGTTGGGTTCTGGCATGTATATTTAACTATACTGTAGTTTCTATATGGTAAATAGTTTAAGCTCTTATAGGAAAAGCATGTTATACTATTACTTAATACAGGGATTATTGTCAGAATAATAGTGCAGATGTACAGAAAGGAGATCTTCCTTTTCACATTTACATTCTTTTCTGGGGGAAATTGTCAGCTGTATCCATACCTCTTCCTGTGGTGTCATAGCACAGAAGGATTTAGAGAGAGAGACTGTAAGAGAGAGAGGGAGGGGGGATAGAAAGAGAGAATGCATATGAAAGAGAGAATGGTTTTTATAAAGTTCTATAATTAGATAGAAAGTGGGAAGCTAGAGAATTCTCAAAATTTGCTTGATGAAATGTGGCTGCCAGGTGGGGCCCGTGTTTGGGCAGATTGCTGCCTGATCTTCCCTGTGTGAAGATAAATGTGCATTTTTTCCTCAAATACGAGACAGAGCCTGAGGTTTTCTTTGTTGTATAACTTTCTTGTTGGCTTTACCCATTTCCAGTTTGGTTCTTCCTTGAATTTGTTAAAATTTTGGAAGTGAGATAGGTAAGTGAGTATAAAAATTTAGGAGCCTTAGTTTTTCCCAGTTGTTCATTTCCTGGCTTTTTCCATACCCTGTTTTGTATTTTCAGTTCTTCATGCTTGCTTAACCAAAGGAAGGTGGGCTCTGCTTTCTGTTTTCCTAATTATGTGATCTAACAGTGACACAGATTTCTGTTGCTGACTCCTTCACAGCTGATTTGGTTGTGTGGTTAGCATACTCCATTGATTTACGTAGATTTTACTTAGGCTGCATTTTGATTAATCTGTACCTTTTCTTTAACATGCTAGACATAAATCCCTGTACCATTTGAAACCTTAAGATAGTAAGTAAATTTGCATAAAATCTGAAAATCCAGGTTTTAATAAGATAAATGAAGGTCATAATTTTGCTAAAGTAGTTATTTTTTTCTTTGTAGAATCCTAATAGAATTCCTCTGTAGCAAGGGCACTGAGCATGCTTGAGTTAAGCCCATTTTATCTTTTGAAGCCTCAAAAGGGTCTTATGATGATGTAAGTATCATTGTCTGATTTTATATAAAGGAAAGTGAAGCTGAGGGACTTTCAAGTCAATTCTTCAGTAGCACACAAATGAAAAATGGAAGTGCTAGAATTGAGACCTAGGTGAGACTTAACAAAATATGATTTTACTTATAAACACTAAGACTATGAAATTTTTAGAACATAATTAAACACCCATAAAGTGAAGTCCACCTTGACCAAATAAAGTTGATAGAAACCTAGAAAATCTCTTAACTGGTGATACTGTTTAAAGGCTGACTTTTTTACAGACCGTTGGAAAACTTTAGTTCTTTTTCATGTGCCCATGATAATCAATTATCATGGACTCAAAATGACTATAATCTAGTGACAAGAGTTTTAGTGGTAAAAGTAAAATAAATCCAAAAGTAGTCTAGATACCCCTTACAGACCAAAATGTGTCATTTCTGTCATTTACATAACAGTTTAGTTTGGTGTGTGAGTTTCAAGTCTGTGTGCCTGAAATCCAGGTGCTTCATATTAGCCAGTATTCTAGAGATGAGGTTAGTGGCAGGAAGTGTTTCAGAAATGTAACTAAAATGTTATTTAGAATTGCACACGTAAACAGATGGTGATTAATGAAGATATCTGTTAAAACGATTGTACAATGACTTTGAGGTCCTCAGGCATTGGTATTTAGCTTGCAGGGTGAGTATTTGGCACATTATTTTTGTTTTCCAAAAAGCAATGGATTTATAAATGTTAACCTGCCAATGTACTTTGTATAATAAAAGTTTGTCTTATTCATTCATTAATTCAGTAAGTTCATTTACTCAAAAATATTTGCATGCTGCCCTGTGCTGTGCACAGGGATCCAGGTAGTGATTAATACCACGTAACACCCATGTAAGTACATAAACAAATATAAAATCACAGCTGTGATTGGTACTGTGAAGGAGAGGTAGATAGTGCAGTAGAAGTCTAATTCCTCTGAGGAATTTGATCTAGTTTGAGAGGGCAGAGAGGGCTTCCTTGATGAAGTATTACATCACTTGGGATGGTGACAAATGGGTGGAATTCAGGTAGTCAGAGAGTGATGAGAAGACCTTTGTAGGCAGAGGGCACATTGTAAGGATAAGGGCAACCTGTTGGTCTGAGCCCAGAGTTGGGGGGTGGGAATAAGGCTGCGGAGGTAAATGTCAGACCATAGTTTGAATATCTGTTCATATTTATTCAATAAGGAGTATTTAATTACCTACTTTGTACTATAAGTTATTCTGGATGTTAAAATAAATCCAGAGGATGCTTTTAGTTTTAAACAAAAACATGAAGCTGATAAACAAGACTTGTTTTCTTTAAGTTTAAATTTATTTTTTTAAACATTTTATTTATTTATGTTTAGAGAGAGGGGAAAGGAGGGAGAAAGAAGAGAGAAATATCAATGTGTCAGAGATATATCCATTGGTTGCTTCTTGCATGCCCCCAAATGGGGACCTGGCCTGAAAGCCAGGCATGTGCCCCAACTGGTAATCAGATAGGTGACGTTTTAGTCCACAGACCAGCACTTAATCCACTGAGCCACACCAGGACTTGTTTTCTGATAAAGTTAAAGTGAGGACAGTAGAAATGCGTGGCGAATTATGGTATTGTTAGGATTCCTCCTCCTCCTCCAGTATTGTGGGGGTTTTGGTAAGAAATTATAATTCTGTTTTTTCATTGTTTTCTACTTTAGTTATGGTAACATCTAGCAGAAAAGCCAAAGGACAAGAGGAAGGACTTCAGTTGGGCAATAAACTGAATATTATTGCTTTTAATTTCATTTTTTTGGTCTTTTCAAAAAGAAACACTGAGTAATTTGTAATACATTTTGAACTGTGCAGAAATATTTAATATCTTTAGCAGGATAGAATGTAAATATTCTCTGTTCAACAGCTGATCACGTTACTTAATTTTTTTAGAGTTATTTATAATACCTTTCTTTAAATTGTTTTAAAGTTTTTTAATTGTGGTGGATACATACACAGTAGGGAATGCACAAGAGGCAGCCACACATTGGTGTTTCTCTCCCTCTGTTTCTTCCTCCCTTCCCCTCTCTCTAAAGATAAATAAATAAAATCTTCTTCAAAATAAATATTAATCTCATAAAAAACACCTTCACAAAAACATCCAGAATAGTGTTTGACCAAATATCTCTGGGTAGCTTGGCCCAACCATGTTGATATAAAATTAACTATTACAGTGGGTGCATGAATATTTTTTTGAAAACCTGCATTCATGTGGTAATTCTATTTTTAAATTTTTAAGGAACTGCCATATTATTCTCCATAGCAGCTGCACCATTTTATGTTTCTCCTAACAGTGCACAAGGGTTCCATTTTCTCCACATCTTCACCAACACTTGTTTTTTGCTGTTTTTTTTTTAAGTAGCCATCCTAATGCGTGGGAAGTAGTATCTCATTGTGGTTTTGATTTGCGTTTCCCTGCTTATTAGTGATGTTGAGTATTTTTTATGTGCTTTTTGACTGTATGTATATCTTTGGAGAAATATATACAAGACTTTTATATGTAAGTCTGTGATTCATCTGGAATGTGTTCAGATGTTTTTCCCATTTTGAAAATCAGATTTTTTTTTTTTGTTATTGGATTGTAGTACTCAATTTCTTATTTTTAATGTCTATATTATATTCAGTGTATATTCATACTAAAATATGTCTAGTATTCCTTATTGATAAATTAATTTCCAGTTTATTTTTTTCAGTGTTTATCACCACAAAAGTGCTGTAGTAAACCATATTACATATGTATTCTTTTAGGTCTATAGTATAGATACCCAACAATATAGATTTTTGAATCAGAAAGTAGAGAGTATATAAATTTTCAAAAAGGTTGCCAGGTTACTTTCCAAAAATGTATGAATTCAGGTTTCTGCCAACAAGGTACAAAAGTGTGTTTCTGTCCTTAGATCTCCGTCAGCAATAGGCATAACAACTCCTGGACATGTAAAGAGGCGATCCCACTTTTACTGTAGTTAGTATTTCTCTCGTACTTAGTAAGTCTGTGCATCCATTCTCCTTTGTTGGCCGTGTAGACTTGTTTTCCTGTAAATTGCCTCATGTTTTGTATTTTCTTCTAGGCTATTTATATTGTTTTATAGAGGTTATTTTTTGTGTATATTAACCATTTTTCTGTAAAGCACTTTATAAAAATAATAACAACTATAATATTTGTCTTTATTTTGAAAGTATCTGTATATGAAAAGGTTTTTAACTCTTTATTTAGCCAAGTATATCTTTTTCTTAGTAGTGTATGGATTTCTTTCTTTGTTAAGAAGGCCTCTCCCCATACATCTACAGATTATACATAGTTCTCTTACCTATCTTTTCTTGTAAGATTGATTTTTTAAATATGTAAATCTTTAATTCATCTGGAACTTATTTTTAAATGTTGTGTGAAATATAAGGGTAGAGCTTTATTTTCTTCCAGGTGATAGCTTGCTCTAATAGGATCATTTATTATATAAACTAAAGGTTGGCAAACTTTTTCTTTAAAGGGCCAGATAGTAAATATTTTCAGCTTTGCAGACCAGATGGTCTCTGTCGCAACTGCATAACTTTGTAGCTTGAAAGCAGCCATAGACAGTTTGCAGATGATGGGCATGGCTGTGTTCCAGTGCAACTTGATTTACAAAAACAGGCAAAGGGCACAGTTTGGCTTTCAGGCCATAGTGTATTAACTCCTTATATAAACTGTCGTTTTCTTACGGATAAAAATGCCACCTCTGTTTTACATTAAAATAGTTTGACTACTGGGATCTATTTCTGGACTCTGTGTATGTTTATTCTCATGCCAGCATTATTTTTATATTATTTTGGTATATAATGGGAAAATTCACCCCATTTTTCATCCTTTTCATGGTTATTCTTCATCATTAATTTTTCCATTTGACTTTTTAAATCATTTAATTCCCCACAGCTTCCTATTCAATTATAAGGGGTACTACATTAGATTTCTATTTTAATTTTAGTAGAATTCACCTCCTTAGGTTAATAAATCTTCCCACATAAGAACATGATACATCTTTCTTATTCAGATTTTGTTGTATGCTCTTTTTTAAGTATATTTTATTGGTTATGCTATTATAGTTGTCCCATTTTTCTCTCTCCTTTATCCTCCTCCGCCCTATACCCGTCCTTCCCTCCAGCATTGCCCACCATCCCTTAGTTCATGTCCATGGGTTATACATAGAAGTTCTTTGGCTTCTCTATTTCCTGTACTGTTTTTAACCTCCCCATCTATTTTGTACTTACCAATTACGTTTCTTATTCCCTTTACCTTTTCCACCGTTCTCCCCATTGATATCTGTCCATGTTGTCTTTATTTCTGTGATTCTTTTCCTGTTCTAGTTGTTCGCATAGTTTGTTTTCATTTTTGTTTTTGTTTTAGGTTCAGTTGTTGATAGCTGTGAGTTTGTTGTCATTTTACTGTTCCTAGTTTTGATCTTCTTCTTTTTCTTAGATAAATCTCTTTAATATTTCGTATGATAAGGGCTTGGCGATGCTGAACTCTTAACTTTACCTAATCTGGGAAATACTTTATCTGCCCTTTCATTCTAAATGATAGCTTTGCTGGATCGAGTAATCTTGGATATAGGTCCTTGCCTTTCATGACTTGGAATACTTCTTTCTAGCCCCTTCTTGCCTGCAAGGTTTCTTTCGAGAAATCAGCTGATAGTATTATGGGAACTCCTTTGTAGGTAACTTTCTTCCTGTTCTCTCACTGTTTTTAAGATTCTTTCCTTATCTTAGGTTAATTATCATGTGTTTTGGTGTGTTCCTCTTTGGGTCCAACTTGTTTGAGACTCTCTGAGCTTCCTGGACTTATATGTTTATTTCCTTTGCCAGATTGGGGAAGTTCTCCTTCATTATTTTTTCAAGTATGTTTTCAATTTCTCCTCCTTCTCCTTTGTTCTTTCTTCTTCTTCGTTCTTCTTTCTTTTTTCTTTTCTTTTTTCTTCTTCTTTCTTCTTTCTTCTCCTCCTCCTCCTCCTCCTTCCTCCTCCTTCCCCCTCCTCCTCGTCCACGAGGAGTGTTTTGAACTCTGCAACTGGTAGATTGGCTGTCTCCTCGTCACTGTGTTCTTTTTCTAGAATTTTGATCTGTTCTTTCATTTGGACCATATTTCTTTCTCAGCACACCTGTTACGTTGTAAGGGGCGGAGCCTTAGGTATTCACCAGGGCGGGACAACCCACTTTGCTGCATTGTATGTGGGGGAGGGGTCTAAGAGGGAATAATGCTGCTTGCTGGGTTCTTGCCCAGCTTTCAGTTACTTCTCCCACTACCCACAAGCAAATTGCACTCTTCTGATGCTGATTCCCAGGTGGGTGGGTTTGTGTATGTTCTAGGGCCCCTTGGGGCCCTCCAATGGACTCCCCTGTTGAAATTGGCAGTTTATCCCACTACCACAACCCGCACAGATTTTTACAGCCAGAGGTTTTGAAGCTTTCTTTTCCCGCACTGGAACCCTGGGTTGCACAGTCTGTCTCACTCCCCAGTTGTTCCTTTCAGTTTGTCCCCACACGAGTGTGGGACCACCTGGTCCTCCAGCTGCTGCCTTGCCTCACAGACTCTTCGCCCTGGCTGCCCATCTCCGCCCCTCCTACCAGTCTGGATTTTTTTTTTTTAAACTCCTTGGTTATCAGATTTCTATACAGTTTGGTTTTCAGGCAGTTCTGGTTTTTTGTTTTTAAATTGGTGGTTATTCTTCTTTTGGTTATGTGAGGAAGTAAAGCGTTATCTACCTATGCCCCCATCTGGCCTTTTGTTGTGTTTTCTTACAGATTTTAAGGTTTTCTCAAATCAGCTGCAGAGGTTTGTAGCTCCCTCCATGTAGGCCCCACCTGCCTGCTCACCCTAGCAGCTGCCTTAGCTCAGGAGACCTGCTGTGTTGGATAGGACAGCTATTTCCAACTTTTTTCATCTCATGGCACACATAAACGAATTACATACTAAAATTTTGCAGCACACCAAAAATATAGTTTTTGCTGCGTTGACCAAAAAATAGGTATGATTTTGATTCATTCATAGAGGAAGGCTATTGCTGTGTTGGCTGTTGTCATTTTTTAATTTGACAGTCTAAGGGAAAAGAGGTCAGTGCCCCTGACTAAATAGTCACGTATTGCCTAATATTTTAAAAATTCATGCAGCACACCAGTTGAAAATCATTGGGATAGGAGATAGAAGTGGGAGCAGAGGGGAAAAGGGGAAGCAATAAGCTCCCATGCTCCCAGAACCCCCTCCATGTACAGTTGGCTTTTTATATATAAAATACTATGTAACAGTAATCCTTGAGGAAAGTTTCTAATTCTTAACCTACATGTTGAGACATCTGTGCTTAAAAATAGGATTTGTATCTCATGTTTAAAGACAAAGTATGGATAATGTGGATAGTCAGTTCTTAAAATAACTTCACTTCTGATCAAGTGAAGATAACAATTATAAATTGATAAATAACTTGGAAGTTGAAGACATAGCATTCATTTTTGTCTTTTTGTATAGATATTAATCTGAGGTCAGTTTATGAAGTTAAGTTAACTTCTTCCCAGAGTATCTTAAACATTTATTAAACAGCTGTGGGGAAATCTGTAGTAAACACAGAGAAACCGAGCCTCTGTTTCCTTGCTTTTATCCTTGTGCTTCTCACAATGCTGTCCACGTAATAGGTGCTTGATAAACACACAGACTAGATGAACAAACTAGGCTGTCCTAATCACCTATGAGAGCAGTGGTGTTTGGGGGTTTATAGTAAGTTATACATAATGGTCATAATAATCATACACTTTTACTATAGAATTCTGGTCTGTATTTCTGTTAGGCAATACCTACCATTCTCTACTATTGCTGTAAATTTGTAGAACGAAATGATAGGAGATGTATAACAATAAGCAGTCATCTTATATTTGTATAGCACTTTATATTTTGTAAAATACTTTCATACTACCTCATTTGATTTTGACAACATTCTTGTATAGATAGGACAAATAATCTTTTCTAAAAGATAGAAGTTTATGACGAGATAAAGGACACACAGCTAGTGAGCACTGGAACTGTGACTACAATACAGACCTATCTCAAAATAGTATATACACATGCATGTAGTATAAAATACCATCTTTTTGCAAGAAGGTAAATGTTTATTGATGCTTCCGCAGTTGCGTTGAGATTAATGCTCTATGGGCATAGATTGGTTCAATTAATGGAGACTACTTTTGGAGCATCATGATTTGAATTTTAAAGGAATAAAGAAATAGTTCAACATTCCATTTATTTGGTTTCATTTTGCTTTAATTTAAAATTTCCTTTTTCTGCATTGTATTTCAGTGCTCTCTCAATTATTTTCTGAAATTAGTTGGAATCTTAATTACTTAAAAAACTGAATTATTAAAGTTAGAGTAGACAAAATTAATCTGTAGAGACAGAAAGTAGGACCAAGCGGAAGGGTAGGGTGTGGATGAACTAATAAGGGACAAGAGGGAGCTATGGGGGGTGATGGAAATGTCCTGTATCTTGTTGGGGCAGTGGTCTTAAAGCTGTAACAGTTTGTTATAGTTTGAACTATACACTTAAAATGTGTTCATAAGTTTAAAAATTAGGTAATCAATCAGATTATGGACTGGGGAGAGTCCTGGGAACTTCTTACATGATTATCGTATTCAAACTAAATTAATCAGCTTAAGCCCCTCCTTGTTAGGTTAGGTTCTTGTGATATGCTTAGGTTCTGGGTGGTTTTGTATTGGTTTTTATTGTTTTTGTTGTTTGCTTTTACCTTAACATTAGCATTTACCTTAAAAAAATTCTTTGCTGCTTGGTTTGAGTTGATTTCTTATCCTTTTCCCTAGTGTAAATTGCCATTAATCTCTTTTCTAATTTTACTTCATAGGATTTTTTTTTATTTTTAACTCCTTTTTATTGTTGTTCAAGTACAGTTGTCTCCATTTTCCCCCTTATTTGATAGGATTTTATATCCTGTTTCGTACTTCAGTCATCAATCTTTGGTCATATCTTGACAATAATTAAAACACTACAAGAATAGCTACAGTGTTATGTGTAGTTATCAGACAAGCCTGTCTTAATTGTACTGTGTGAGTAACTATTGCATTATTTTCCATAGTATAAAGCTGGAATCTTAAGCACCTTCAGTACCACAAGATACTGATCAAGAATTGAAAAGAAATTATTATAGATAGCAGTAAACAACTAGAATGGCATAGTATAAGGTATGAGCTTGGAAATTTCTGAAGAAAATTTTTGAAAGAACTGTCATATAACAAATATAAAAACATGAAATTTACTCATTCTAATTCCTTGAGGTATAATTCACATACCATGAAATTGACCCCTTTAAAATGTATCATTTTAATGTATTCACAGAGGTATGTCAACATTACCGCTAATTTCAGAATGCTTTTATCACCTCAAAAAGAATCACCATCCCCATTATTAGTCACCCCTATTCCCTCTTTCCCTGGCCCCTGGTAACTACTAATCTTTCTGTCATTATGTAAGTGGAATCATATCATATGTCTCTCTGTGTCTGCCTTCTTTCACATGGCATAAAATTTTTAAGGTTCATGCATCTTGTAGCATGTACCTTATTCCTTTTTATGACTGAAAAACATTCCCTTGTATGGATACACACATTTTGTTCATTTATTCATCGGTTGGTGAACGTTTGGGCGGTTTTCACTTTAGAGCTATTATTAATAACACTACTATGAACATCTGTGTACAAGTTTTAGGGTATACATGTGTTTTTAGTTTTCTTGAGTATATACTTAGGAGTGTAACGAGTGAGTCATATGCTAACTACATTTAACCATTTGCAGAACTGCTACAAATTGGCTACACCATTTCACATTCCCTCTGATAATGTATGAGAGTTCGAATTTCTCTGTATCCCTGCCAACACTTGTTATTGTACATCTTTTTTATTATAGTCATCTAAGTGAATATGAAGGCATATCTCATCATGATTTTGATTTTTATTTCCCTAATGACTAATGATTTGAGCATCTTTTCATGAGCTTACTGGTCACTTGTATATTTTAGGAGAAGTATCTCTTTAAAAACCTTTGCTCATTGTTAAATTGGGTTGCTTCATTGCTGAGTTGTAAGAGTTTTTTAAAAATATATTCTGATACTAAACCTTTATTTCATATATGCTTTGCAAATATTTTCTTCAAATTTGTGAGCTGTCTTTACTCTCTTGGCGGTGTCCTTTGAAACCAAAAGTTTTCAATTCTGATGAAGTCCAGGTCATTTTTTTCTTTGGGTACTTATGCTTTTATACTATATCTAAGAAACCATTGCCTAATACAAGGTGATGAAGAATTTCTCCTGTGTCTTCTTCAAAAATTTTAGTTTTAGTTCTTTCATTTAGGTCTTTGATTCATTTTGTGTTAACTTCTGTATATGATGCAAAGGAGGGTCCAACTTCATTCTTTTGTATGTGGATATGTGTTCTAGTTCTCCCAGAGTGATTTGTTGAAAAGACTTCTCTTTTCCTAATTAGGTTGTCTTGACACCCCTGTTGAAAATGAATCGTCCACAAACGTATGGGTTTATATCTAGACTCTCAGTGTTACTCCATTGATTATATATCTGTCCTATACCACACTCTCTTGAGTTCCATAACTATGTTGTAAGTTTTGAAATCAAGAAGTATGTTTTCTTTTCAAGGTTATTTTGGTTATTCTGGATTTTTTTCATTTCTATATATGAGTTCTAGGATCAGCTTGTCACTTTATGCAAAAAAATCAGGTGGGATTTTGATAGAAATTGTATTGAATGTGTAGATTAATTTATGCAGTATTGCTATCTCTCTTTTTTTTTCAGTATTGCTATCTTAACAAACAATATTAAGCCTTCCAATCCATGAACACACACAGGGTTTCTTTCTTTTTAAAAAAAAAAGATTTTATTTATCTAGTTTTAGAGAGAGAGGAAAGGAAGAAGGGAAGGAGAGAAACATCAGTCAATTGCCTCCCACACGCCCCCAACGGGGGCCTGGCCTGCAGCCCAGGCGTGTGCCCTGATGGGGAATCGAGCAGGCAACCTTTCCGTCCATGAGACAGTGCGCAAACCACTGAGCCACACCACTCGGGGCCAGACAGGGTTTCTTTCTATTTATTAAAGTATTAGTTTATTTCAATGATGTTTGTGTAATGGTATCTCGGTACTCGTTAATTTGTTCTGGAACTTGCAACAAGTACCAAAGCCAACGAGGACTGAGTGTCAAAGCATTTTCACTTGCGGGGCAGTATTGTGATACTATATAAGTTCTAGCGAGCGCGACAAGCTTCGAGCAAGTGCTGAGTGCCAAAACATTTTTTTCTGATCAGAGTGCATTGAGTACAGGGTTTGATGAGTTCTGAAGCTGACAAGTGCTGAGGTATGGCTGTATTTAGATTGTTCATTGCAAGTGTATATAAATAGTATTTTTGTATATTGATCCTGTGTTATGTAGCCTTACTGAGCTTATCTATTACAAGTAATATTTTGTTTTACTGGTTCCTTATAATGGATCTACATTTTCTATGTAGATCATGTCACTACAAATAGACATAGTTTTACTTCTTTTTTTCCAATGATCTTCATTCCCTTTTTTTAAAAAAAAATGTTTAAAGATTTTATTTATTTTTAGAGGACAGGGAAGGGAAGAAGAAAAAGAGGGAAAGAAATATCAATATGTGGTTGCCTTTCACACAACTCCTACTGGGGACCTGGCCCACAACCCAGGCATGTACCCTGACTGGGAATCGAACTAGCGACTCTTTGGTTCACAACCCACACTCAATCCACTGAGCTACACCAGCCAGGGCTTCCTTCCCATTTTTAATACCTTTTTCTTTCTCTTTCTGGCCTCACTTGCCTAACAGAACCCCTAGTTATAGTATCAAAATAGAAGTGGAAAAGCAGACATCTTTTTTTTTGTCTTAGGAGGGGAAAGCTTATAATCTTTTACTATTGAGTATGATGTTAGCCAGTACATTTCTCACAGATGCCCTTTATAAGATTGAGTTCCCTATTACTCTTATTTTGAGAGTTTGTGAAGATTTAACACTTCTGATGGTGTTGAAGCTTTAAATAATTGGTAGGCTTCACCCATGAAGCCATCTGGTCCTGATGTTTCTTTATGGGCAGTTTTTAAAATTACTAATTCCATTGCTCATTTGTCATAGATAAGTTCAGATTTTTGACAGTTTTTGCCAGTGTTTTCATTACTCTTACAGAGAAATGGATATTTAAGGTCCTTATTTCCCCCATTACTGATAACATCACCACTTCTAATGATTATTAATCTTCAAATTTAGGTAGGTGGATGTTGTAGAAAGTTGGATAAGAAAATAAACACTAAGGAATTTTCTAAGGTTTTTGAAAAGAGAGATCATTCTTCCTAATTATTTCTAAATATCACATTTTTAACTCAGTGTATTGCTTAAGAACATGAATATTACCATAAATGAGAGATGATTACTTTTTAAAGTCATACATTCTTGATTACTTTGGAATTTTCTTCCACATAGTTTCTCTAATAAATTGAAAATTTGAAAAATTTAGAAGAATCTGTAACATTCACTGATACAGCAAGCAGTTAAGTTAGAGAAGTTTTTGTTTAGACAATTTAAGTTTATATCCCAACTAGCTGTATGATTTGGGGCATTCACCTCACGTCTCTGGAACTCAATTTTATCATCTGTTAGAGAGAGATAAGAATATTTTATGTGCTTGTTATAAAGACTATATGTAGTTCTTTTATTTTTTTAAAGATTTTATTTATTTTTAGGGAGAAGGGAAGGGAGGGACAAAGAGAAGGAGAGAAATATTGGTTGCCTTCTTATGCGCCTCAACCAAGGACTGAACCTACAACTTAGTCATGTGCCCTGACCAGGAATCGAACCCATGACCGTTCACTTCGCTGGATGACACCCAACAAACGGAACCACACTGGTCAGGGCTGCAGTTCTTTTAATACAGGGTTGTGCCTGGTACATAGTAAATAATTTGCCAATTATTTGCTGAATTATTATTAAATGTTACTGAGTTAAATCATTTCAGTTTTGCTCTGAATCATTTTATCAGCAACAGTGATGGCTTGTCATGCTTCCTATAGGCTTTTATTTTTATGTCTAATGGAACATAGCTAACAAATAGCTCCCACCATCCGGTCTTTGCGTAGTCCTCTCCGTGAAACTCTGGTTCCCAAAATCTGTTTCTTGTCACTACCAAACACTGTATTTTGCTGTGTATAATGCACACCCATGTTTTTGTGTGCATTATACATGGGATTATTACACCCATGGTATGTAATCATTATACCCATATATAATGTGCATCATTATTTTTCCTCAGAAATTTGGGCAAAAATGTGTGCATTACGCACAGCAAAATATGGTACTCACATAACCTATTTTTTCTGTTTCAGTTCCCTATTTCTTGACCACTTTCCTTCAAGTTCTTAGACTCAATACCTTGGAATCACTTTTGATCGTTTCCTAGAATTGTCCGTTGTAACATACCAGAACCATTTGTATTCATCTCCTTCTTACCATTTGCTCTTTTAGTTCTTATTTGTTTGATTTTCAAAAAACACAGCTACATTCCAATTAGATACCATCACATGTTATGCCCCAAACATGCTTGTTTTTGTTTCTTACCATGTTCACTCCTTCTAGGAATACCCTCTACTCCCAGAATGCTTCTTTTATTCTTTTTAAGATTTTATTTATTTATTTTTAGAGAAAGGGGGAAGGAGGGAGAAGGAGGGAGAGAACTCACATCAGTGTGTGGTTGCATCTTGCACTCCCCCTACTGGAGACCTGGCCTGCAACCCGGGCATATGCCCTGACTAGGAGTTGAACCTGTGACCCTTTGGTTTGCAGGCTGGCACTCAGTCCACTGAGCCACACCAGCCAGAGATCCCACAATGCTTCTAAACTCACTTCCAATGTCACTGACCCTAAGAAGTCTTTCATGGTTTCTTCATATGTGCTCCAACTCTTCATACCATGTCGAAACTATTTCTTCTTTCTCTTAACTTTGTGTTAAAACATTTTCTTATAGATTTTATTATGACAATTGTAATTACAGAATGTTAGAACCAAAGGAAGCCTTTAGAAATCATCTGATTTACCTTCCTAATTTTAGATATAAGGCAACTTGCACAAAACTCTTACCCAGGGTTCAACTGGGTATTTGGTGGCAGAGATGGGAGTAAAACTTGGGTCTTGTATTTCCAGCCTAGTTATTTTTCTATGTGCAGCATTGTAGTATAATATAGATATTTCTTAAGCTATTTTGCAGTATTTTACCATTGATGTGTTGAAATCTATGTCATTTTCTCTGTAAGCTTTTACCTGTGGATTCTTAGATAACAGGGAATTGTTTCTTTTCCCTCTGTATCTTTATAGATGTTTCTTAGAGACTTTCCTGCTTGAGTGAATGAACAAACATATGAATGAATAATACTTTGCAATAGTATGAGTATTCTTTTTTAAATATTTTTAAAAAAATTTTAATGATTTTATTTATTTTTAGAGAGTGGGGAAGGGAGAGAGAAAGAGAGGGAGAGAAACATCAATGTGTGGTTGCCTCTTGCACACCCCCTACTGGGGACCTGGCCCACAACCCAGGCATGTGCCCTGACTGGGAATCAAACCAGTGACCCCTTGGTTCGCTGGCCAGCACTCAATCCACTGAGCTACACCAGTCAGGGCACATTAGTATTAATATTCTTAATTTAAAACTCAAATGATAATTCTTTACATAGGCTGTGTTTAAAAGAAATTGGTATATTGAGACCTGTAGGGGGCAGCCCAACACAGCAAGTTTTGGTTGTCTTTGCTAAATAAAAATAAGCTAGCCACTATGCTCTGAGATGGTTTTAGATATAAATTGCTTCCCATGTGAATTTTTGAAAAGTGAAAGCAACTATTAATTATTAGCTTATTTGGCAGGTATATTTTTAAGCAATTTTCATGTATAGAAATGGGAACTTTGATGTACATGATTTGCTGTTTTGTTTTTAAAGTATTGAGTGAGAACAAATATTTATTAGAACTTCTAGAAATCTTGCTTTATTCACTAATTTCAAAATAACAGGTAATATGATAGTAAATGTTTTCCTTAATTTATTGCTAGAAAAATTAAAATAATGCAAAATTATTATCCCAGACTACTAAAAATGTTATTAAATGAAATCAGTACTTTTTCCTTGCTAATTTGTTTCACCAAGCTAGGTCAGTGATTTTTCAACCAGTATGTGCAAGAATTTTTAAAATATGCAATATCTGACTATTTAGTCGGGCACTGACCTCTTTTCCTTTAGAGGAAAGTGTCAGCCAGTATAACAGTAGCCATCTGGTATAAATGAATCAAAATTATACCTATTTTTTTGTCAGATTGGCAAAAAATACATATTTTGGTGTGCCACAGAATTTTAATAATTAGTTTGTGCCATGAGATGAAAAAAGTTGAAAATTGCTGAGCTAGGCCATTGTTTCATTCAGTGTTTTCAAGATAAAAAATATTGCTGGTAATTATAGATAAACAATAGAAGCACATTTATTGAGTACTTTACTATGTTCCAGATATTATTTTAAATATGTTACACCTATTCATTTATTTAATCCTCACCATAGTTCTCTGTGATATAGACTAGTACTGTCCCCATTTTATAGATGTGGTAATTGAGATAAAGATTGGTTATCGAAACTTGCCCAGGGCCACTCAGCTTAGTAAGTGGAGGAGCTGGGATTTAATTCCAGGCAGGGTGGGTCCCAAAGCCCACACTCTTAATCCCTGTTCCCTTTGATATACTGTTAAGTTTATTACTTTTATTTTTTTACCCCTTTATATCTTAACTTTCCATTTGAGACTGTTTTCCACTTTCCACAGACACTTCAGACTCCTTGTCACTCCACCCTTTTGGTTGCTTTCTGCTGTTGGTCCTTTTTTTCTTCGAACAGAGACGATGCATGGACAGAAAGTAAAAACATAACATCCTGCCTTTAGTGCGAAGAGATTGAAACAGATAGCTAAAATTATGTGGTTTTGTTTCTCTTCTATTTACAAAATGTCCTTTTTCTACTTAATAATTAAGCAATTTTTAGTTATCACATTAAAACATGAACTCTCAAACTTAGAGATAGAATGAACTTTACTCCCCACGTTTAAGCGTGTAGTACTGTGGGATAATATTAGAGGTCAGATTAACTTCCCCCACAAAGAAATTCTTGATTGTAGTAGGATGCTTAGTGTCTTTGTATAGTATTCTAGCATATGTAAAGATTAACCTTACTGTCAGTTATTGGTATGTATTTTCTTTCTCATTCTCTGCTTTTGATAATTTCACCTACCTCTTTGAGACCATGAGTAGATACAGTAAAAATGAGTCAGACTCCAGTTGGTCAGTTTGAAATTTAACACAGACTCAGGATAAATAAGAGATGGCTTAAAAAGTTATAACTGTTGACTAAAATGAAAATAGAGCTGTTCATACCTAAGTACTCTAGAGTATTTGTATTACAAAATAAGATCTTAGTATATCCTTCTTTCTAAGAAAATATTTTTCAGTTCTGGGTTTATTATTATTTGTTAAAGCACCTCACATTACAGCTAATGTTTGAGTTTCTTAGAGGAATTGTCCACCTGGTGATACAATATATGCCAGAGATAACCTATATCTCAGCACAGTCACCCAGAGTCTTGCTGCTGCTTTAGTGATAGACTCACAGTCTTCCCATCTTTCCCTACCTTTCCTTGACATGGGTTTTAGCTTCCTGATGTACTTCTGGCCTAATAAGGTCTTGGCACTTGCAAGCATAAGTTTGATTCCTATATAAAGAATGTTCATGCCTTCAACCCAGATTGGTTTCTTTTGTTACTATCACATTTTTTTTTCAGTCTCTTTCCATCTCAGAGAATGCCAACATCCAGATATGGTTCCCCTTAGGATGGTCATTTAATGTATTGCCAATTTCATGGTGTTAGAAAATTTGCTTAATCATTTATCTATTCCAATAGTGAAAACTACCTTCTGATTTTTTTCTGTCCTTCTCATAAATGATTTTCATATAACATGCCAGAACACACAACACCTGTCTGTTAAGAACAGAATTACTAGGCTTTGATTCTTAGTAGTGGTTCCTTCTTTTGGGTAAATATGAGAGTTGCATTTGGTCTAATTACTCATACTTTTAAAATAACTGCTTGGTAATAATTTCAAGTAGGTAATATATGAGATGATTATTTAGGAATATTACAAGGAAAAAAACAATTAAAAATACAAAAGCCAATATCCTATCCTTTATTTCTGACCTGATCCTGGAAAATTTTGTTTGACATTTCATATTCTGATATCATACTTTTTGGTGAAATATGTCTTAGTTGTTGGGTCATACTTGGTTTGTTTTGGTTTGTTTTTAATTTTTAAGGTTTTGTGGGGGGTTGTATAACACTTCTGTTCTTGTGATCCATACAGATTGCTTATAATAATGACAAGTACTAAAGAGATGACATAAATACAGGTATATATGCATTGATATATTGATATGTGTATTACAATTATATTGATATTATATATAGATACAGATATTTATAGACATGTTTGAAACTCAGATCTTTAGTCAGGGTGCTTCTTTTGCAGATTGTGATATATTAAAATGTTAATTCTCAGTTAAGAAATATAGGCTAGTTTAAACATTCAATTGTATTATCTTTGATGCCTTGGTAGCATTTTACAAAGTACTGTATATCTTGTCTTAAACAGGATGTATCTCTCAAAGGTCTGCTTCAAAAAAGGCTATAAATTTAAAGGAGGGTCAGTGCTGGTTCAAAGAGCCACTGTTTGAGTGTATTGCTGAGGGAATGTAGGGACAGAGAGCGGTCTCTATTAATGGAATGATGAGTCTGATCATAATTAAGTTCAACAGAATTGGATCTACATTTGGAAACCATATTTGAATAGACCATGTGTCTACCTGGGTGTGATCTTTTCATGAAAGTCACGTGTCTGCATGTATACGTTGTAACACAATTATGTAGAAAACAAGTTAATTGAAATTGTATTAGCTGTGAAATTCTGAATTAGGAAGCTGAAGATTTCAAATGATTGAGTTCACTGATGAGTGATTTGTATATTAGATATGTGGCTGAGTTAATAACGTGCACAAAACTTTGAGAAATCAAACTAATATATGTTTATTATTTAACTGTAGAAAATGTAGAAATGTAGAACTGTAGAAAATATAGAAATGTAGAAAATTAACATATTTAAAGAAATAGCGTGTTTTCAAAAGTAAAGACGCAGAAATCCAAGTTAGTGCTTATTAACATTTTGTATAAATTTCTCAGTGCATAGATAAAAGATATATTGGCTGTTTCTCATTAAAGGAAAGGATTTCTCCTGCTAGTATAAAATTTGAAGGAAATAATATATTTCAGTATCCTTTTAGTCTTCCTTTCCCTTTTTCCTTTTCTCTTCCTCTTTTTTTATCTTTCTGTCCCACCTTTTCTCTGCCTTGCTAACCTGAAGAGTGTTTTTACTACATAGTAAAGCATTTCCTATTTTAATTAAAGTCTTGAAGTTTCCTTTTAAAAGCAGAACTTTGCTAAAGGAAAAATACCTCTATTAGCTTACATTTAAAATCCTTTTCATCATGATGAAGGTAATTATCTGTTACTTCTAAGAAGTAAGCCATAGCTAATTTCTGACTCGGTGAATGTACATGTTTAAAGTAACTAGAATCAGCTTGGGACAGTTCTGACGTCTGCTTATGTAATGCAGCATTCATACTCTTCACTAGGTGTTCATTTTAGCTACAGATGCTTCATATAAAACAGGGTAGAGTAGCTTTCAAAAGGATCTGCACATCAAAGTGTAACTTGAACTCTGGTTTCTGCATTGTTCCGAGGATTCCTTAATGGAATAGAACTAACAAATTTGCTTTTCTCCCTAACACATTATCGTTTTAAAGTTTTTAAAACTTTGTACTTCCATACCTTCCTAAGCCATGGTACATGTAAATGAATGGTTTTATTACTTTGGAATGTTTTAACACTGTTACATCAAATATTATTGTATATTCTGTGTAATAAGGAGGGTTTCCTTTAATTGTATTTTATTCTGGGAAATAATGATGCTGTTTTTTGGGCAAGTAATATTGCTTTACTTAAGGAAATTTATTGTTCCTTAAATAAAACACTGTCTTTTAAGTCGGAGTACCATAGTCTTTCACTTATTTTGTAGTTTGGCTGATAACTATTCATGAGGCCAAGTTTATCATCTTTTAAGACCTGGTTCCTAAGAGGACTTTAAAATAAGTGCAGTGATTATAGCTTTTGGCCACACGGTATCCTCTTTTGCTAATGAATTCTTTGGGGCAGAATGCCTCTTGTTCAGCCCCTCACCACAGTCTTCTTTTTCTGTGACTTATGGATAAACTGTCACTTAAATTACACAAGAATTAATCTTTGATGTATACAATTTAAAACCCTCTTAAAACCCTATTTAAAAATCACCACTTCAGTGTACCAAATAACATATTTAAGCCATTTTAAGACTTCTATTATGAAAAAGAAACTGTAATTGGACTTGCTGTATGGATGATGTTAGATTATCTTGAAATAAAATGCTATTGGGAGACATCAACCTACTTTGAATTCCGTAGACAGCCCTCTCTTCATATACTCTGTTTCAAAATTTTGATTTTTTTTTATGGAGATAGGGACTTGTGTTACAAGTAATAAAACTCCTAGCATAGGCCATGTAATTAGTAATAAAATTGAACTGTGATACCGCTACTGTAAGCCCTGACTGCATTTATAGTACTGTTTCTGTATCATTCCAGATTCTAACTCATTAATCTGCAAGAGGAAGAGTTCCTCTCACTGCAAAGTCTGTCGTCCTCGTTTTGGTCACAGCAGTGTGGGTGGGAATCAGAACTTCCAAGCTAGTAAGGAAGAAGTAGGATGATGCGGAGTTCCTTTGCTCTCCTGACTAGTAAAGAGGGTTCTGGGAAAGCTCAGAAACAGAAGACATAATGAGCCTACAATCTCGGCAGCACTTTATCAATAAAGACATTTTTTTAATGATCCAGACACTGTATTTGATAAGATAGAATGCCATTTTTTTAATAGATTACTACTTATTATTAAATTCTGAATCTGTTTTAGTAAACGTTCCCTCTTTTAAGCTAGCATTTTGTAATTTCAAAACTTTTGGCTTCATTTAAGTGTCAGAACATGAATTTTAAATGTGTTTTTGCTAAACAGTTAAGGCAAAGTTATTTAAATCCCCACAGACAACTTTAAAATTGCCATGATGCTATATAACTTCTTAAAGAAAAACCTGTGATGTTTTGAATTGATAAGGACAGGAATATATCTCTGATCCTTACTGTTTGGGAGCTCTTGACTTCCTTCAAAAAATTTTTAAAACATTAAAAAATTTTTTTGAAATATAATCATTGTTTTTAAAAAACTTATGAAAGAAACATAAATGATAGTTATAAATCAAACTATGATGACTCTGGACTATCAACCCAGAAGTGCTCCCCCTACTACCCACATGAGAACTTTTTACTTATAGTTACTTTTTAGTGACAGCTTTATCGAGGTATAGGTTTGATACTATAAAGCTCACACTTTTAAAGTGTACTGTCATTGATTTTTTAAAAATATTCACAGAGTTGGTGCAACCATCACTACTATATACAGTAAGTCCTCATTTAATGCATTTGATAGGTCCTGCAACTTTAAGCAAAACAACGTATAATAAAACCAATTTTATCCTAGGCTAATTGATACAAAGAAGAGTTAAATTCCCCAGCATCTCATTAATACTATAATGAAACAGTACTATTTGAGGACCTGCTCTAATTCCAGAATGTTTTTTATTCCCTCAAAAAGAAACCCCATGCCCTATTAGCTGTCACTCATTCTCCCTTTCCTCCAGCCCTTGGCAACCACTGATCTATCTTCTAACTCCATGGATTTACCCATTCTGAACATTCTGTGCAAAGGAAGTCTTATACACCACAGCCTTTTATGTTTCACTTCTTTCAAATGCATTACATTTTCATGGTTCATCAATAATGTGGCATATTTCAGTACATTCATTTTTTTGGCAAAGTAATATTCCATTCTGTGGAGACATCACATTTTGTTTTTCCATTTACCAATTGATGGACATTTGAATTGTTTCTACCTTTTGGCTATTATGAATAAGGTTGCCATGGATGTTAATATACAAATTTTTGTGTGGACATATATTTTCAGTTTTCTCGGGTAGGTATTAGGAGTGGAATTACTGGGTTATTCTAAAATAAATAATTACTGTGGTAATTCTTTGTTTAATCTTTTGAGGACCTACCAGACTGTTTTCCAAAGTTTCTGCACCATTTTAAATTCTCATCAGCAATGTATGCAGATTCCAATTTGTCCACATTCTTGCTAATATTGTTATTTTTCTATCATTTTAAATATTTATTTATTTTTTAGAGAGGGGGCAAGGGACAGAGAAAGAGAGGGAGAGAGACATTGATGTGTGAGAGATATGTCAGTCAGTTGTCCTGTGCTTGCCCCTACTGGGGATCTGGTGTGAAACCCAGGCATGGGCCCTGACTGGGAGTCAAACTAGCGACCCTTTGGTTTGCAGGCTGGCACTCAGTCCACCTAGCCACACCAGCCAGGGCTATTTTCTATCATTTTAATTATAGCTATCTTAGTGGGTATGAAGGGGCATATCATTTTGGTTTTGATTTGTACTTCCCTAATTACTAATTAAACATCTTTTCATGTGCTTACTAGTCATTTTTACATCATCTTAGAAGTATTTTTAATTCCTGTGCTCATTTTTTAAATTGTGTTGTCTTTTTATTGTTAACTTGTGAAAGTTCTTTATATATTCTGGATACTAATCTCTTATTAGGTATATGATTTGCAAATACTTTCTCCCATACTGTGGATTTTCGGCTTTTCTTGATGCTGTCCTTTGAATACAAAAATGTTTAGTTGTTATGAAGTCCAGCTTTTTTTGTTATTTTTGTTGCTCGTGATTTTGAGTTTTCATATCTAAGAAACCATTGCCAAATCCAAGGCCATTTATTTGTGTGAGAAACCCTTATCAACATTCCCGTATTATACATTTTATTTAGCATTTACTGTAAAGCGCACAGACCATGCTCAGAGGGCTGGGAATCTTTGTAGAACTTCTTTACATCCTAACCCAGGTTTAGAAACATTTTTCTGGTGCATAAGATACTTGACTGCGCATCCAGAGAACAGAATTTGAATTCTGAGGTGGTCATGACCTCTTTTACTCAGATGTTTCTTCTTGCTACTTTGATTTATTTGTACATTTTTAAAGTACTGCTTATTTTATGTAAGTATACTTATATAAAGATAGAAATTGCCCATATATAAAAGTGTCATTTGATTCTTCAATACAAAAGTTTATTAATTACATTACTCTTGTATTAACCTACCTTTTTAGTGTAGCTTTGGAAAAATTAGCAAAGATATTTTAAAGCTCTCATGGACAATGAAATTTAAACTGATTCCCTTGGTACGATTTTGAAATCTTTTTAAAGAAACCTTAGAAAAAACTAGATAATTATTGCTAAAAACATCAATCTAGTATTTATGTAGGAAGCATCTCATTTGGCCATTCTACTAATAATTTCATATAAAAAATTTAAAGTGATGTATCTTGTTTTATGATTTGCCTCATAAACAGCACCAAGTTGATCTCAGCCTTGACCAAAAGAAAAAGGGTGCTTCCCTGTAACACATTTTATTCAATGAAAGGATATGAAGACACAAACTGTTGCCTGTATTTGAAGAAAATTTGCCTTAACTATTTATGTGACAGAGTACATTTGGCATTGTCTAGACAGAATTACAATAAATATAACAATTTAAATAAGACAAAACATAAACTTCAAACCAGATGTGTGGATATAATTCTGGTGGGTGCTTTCATTTAATCATAGCCTCAATTAAAATACTACTGCTTTGAGGATTAAGTGTCCCTGACTGTAATAATGACAGCTTTTCAAATGTTAATTATTATTTTTTAGAGTTGTCGGGAATATTAAAAGTGGACTTCAGACTCTGGTAGTGCAACTACAGAAAGTGCTTATTTTCAAGCCTCCTATTTCCCTACATAAAGGATAAAAGTAGTCTGATTAAGTGGCACAGACTCCCCACCCTGCTCCCCTGTTTCCCCACTTCCCACAACCAAAAGGACTATTTACTGTAAAGGTCTAAAAGCATTCATTTGAAAATGGTCTGTTCTTTTTACTTAATGAGATATTGTAATTGTGTATATTCTTAAGCTAATTTTAATATGAGGCTTCTTTTGAATAGCATGTGGTACAAAATTTGACATGCATGAATATATCTTAGACCAAATGTGCATGTGACAGTTTGAAGCACATATCATGTGTCTGTTGGTAAAGTCTGGGAGCATATCCTGTGTAAACCCCTGTTTTTATTTGTGCCACATATTTATTCTAATTAGCAAGACTTCAGAGGGAACCGCTGGTTCAGTACCAATTTTTTTTCCATTCTCTTTGTTAGTGGTTCCACACTCAACCATGGTTTAAAAGGGAGGAATGAAAAGAACTAATCATTGTTAAGCACCTGTTGCATAAGATGATTTATGGATCTCATCTTACTTAATGATCACAGCACTCTTTTAAAGACACATGTTATGCCCATTTTTCAGATTCAGAAACAGACTCCCAAAGATTGATGTAATTTGCCATGGTTCACGGTCAGTTGTGTTGTGGTTGGGGTTCCAGCCACGCCTTTCTTAATCCCCCACTGCATTTGACATTGCAAGGTCTATATTGCTAAACTCTTAGCCCACTTTTCTTCCCTTATCCACTAATTTCTCACCAGCACCATTATGTTCCAGCTGCCCTCGGAATACTTTAGTAGGGAGGGGGCTTGTGAAAGAGAAGGATTGGTGCTGAACTATTCCTGAAAGGCCTTATCTCTTTCTCTATTTTAAAAAAATTATCTATTTTAAGTTGAAACCTTGAAGACCTTCTATATTCCCTCCTTTGTTTTCATCCTCTTTTGAAACTCCCTACTGTTTTAATACATTACATTCTACCACACTTAGCATGTTTTTACTTTGTACCTACTGATACAGCATATTTTCCTTTGGACCTACAGGTACATCTTCCTCTCTTAGAAAATGAAATTATGTAACCAGTTTTGATTTTGGCAGGTTTATTTTTGTTTTTGCTCTAGCTGCCAAAAAGTCCAGAAGTAAATTTTGTGCTTGAGATTCTGGGAATTGTGTGTGTGTGTGTGTGCGCGTGTGTGCTTGCTTGGGCTTTTAAATTTTCTTAGTGCTTTGTACATATTTCTGTTATAACTGAATACTGTATTGCAATTATTTGTTTATGTGTGTGTTTCTCATCCTGTGTCCCTTAAGCATAGTGGTAATCTAGAAAGTGCTCAGTAAGTGTTTAACGAAAAAGATTTATGATATAACTTACCTCTGCCCTCTCTGGTCATTGGTCAGAGGCCCTGAGCTGGGATACTACTATTGGGATAATTCTTTTTGTTGTTTTTTTTTAATGGCTGGACTCTGAGTGCTGTGCTGTTTGGGAGATGGAAGGCAGCCATAAGAACTGTGCTTAGTTGCAAAGACCACAGGGCTTGGCTAGACTAGCCAAGAATTTATGAAATCAGCCCTAACACAAAATAGGAAGTAGGAAGTGAATCTAAGAAGTGAAGCCAGAGATGAGAGCTGGAGTGCTGCCAAGGGAGTGGGGTGGAACCATAGTCCAGAAAGTAAGATGTGATCAGAAGCTGGGAGGTTTGGGGACAGGCTAGGAAGCAGACAGAATATGAAAGGATGTGGTTCTGGATGGCGGCTGTGAACACTTAGGGAGTGGGACTAATTTTTAAGTTGCTAGATTAAAGGAGCTACTTAGGGTCAGAGAGCTTTGTGAGAGCAGAAACTCCCATTTTTTGCTGAGTACCTCTAACAAGTACTTGATACAATAAAAGAGATGGATTAAAGTAAGAATGAATAAATGAATAAATCGATGACACAAATCTATCTTCAAGTCACTTATATCTATTCTCTCCATTTTCTTTGCCACCATCCAAGTTCATATCCTCATTATTTCTCAAGCAAACTAAAGGGACTCCGCAATTCTCCAGTCTCTCACCAATTCCAATTCATATTACAGACTGCAGTAAGATTAGTCCTCTTTAAAAAATGTTTTCAATTTGTTGAAACAAAAAGAACAGTTCACCTGTCTTTCCCCACCCGCCATTGTGTTGTCGGTATCTATGAACTTGATTGTTTTTTTGTTTGTTTTAACACAGGCTATATATGTGTTAATAGTTTTTATTATT